>JARQOD010000006.1:72611921-72682421 GCA_033576555.1 Oophaga sylvatica | reverse complement strand
AATGTTTTGAACTTTTAACTTTCAGGCTTCATATCTCACCATTCACTAATGCTTTGATTGTGAGACTACCATTATTTTATAGACAATCATCTTGACTATCTCATACATAATTTGACCTGCAACTACTTAGCATATGAATTAGTTATGCAGATTCTTGTCACGTCACGCATTGTTACTGTTTTGCTCCACGTGGTGGAAAAAAAATTTTTCTTCCTGAATACTACAAAATGCAACCTGTTTTTTCACATTCCCTATAGCTCAGTGTACAGCCAAAGGTTTGGCTAATTGACGAAGATCGATGGTGGCGTCAATGCTGAGCTATAAGTAGGTATCCTACAAGATGAGTTACTTCGTACACTCAAGTACTATGGGTATGAAAACGATGACATAGTTTCCAACAGACAATTGCACGAAGTATATGTCGAGATTGGCAAACAAATGGTTCAATGACAATGAAGTAGAGGTGCTGGAATAGTCCCCAGACCTCACCCAATTAAACGCTTGTGGGCAGAATTGAAGAAAAAATGTATACATACCCAAGTGAGTCGACCAGTATGCACCAACTTTGGGAACATGTAGAAGAGACCTGAGATCAATTTTCGGTCGACACATGCTTGAATCTGATAGAGAGCATGCCAGAAGGATTCAGGCAGTGTTGAAAGCCAAAAGTGGATTTACAAAATACTAACAAAATAATAAAAAAATAAAATTTAGATCTTTAGGAGCAAAAAAGTAACAATGCAATGACATGACAAGAATCTGCATAACTAATCATATGCAAAATAGCTGCAAGTCAAATTTAAGTATGAGATAACAAGACGATTGTCTATAAAATGATTTTAGTCTCAAGTAGTGTTGAGCGATATTGCTCGATATCTAAAAATATCGTATCGAAATTGTATCGCCGATAGCACTAAATATCGTCGATATCCGATTCCGATTGCGGAAGTCCAATGTAAGTCTATGGGAACAAAATATCGCAACTAAAAAAAACCTTTATTTCCTTGTAAACACAAAAATATACACACATAGAATACATAATATATATATATATATATATATATATATACATGTCCATTGTGACATATATATATATACATATATGTATAGTTTATACACTTCTACATAGTAAAATATCCTCTGATTCAATTGCCGGGTAAAGCCGGCTTCTGTGAAAAGAAAGAAGCACCCGACATGAAATGACACTTGGTGTACATAGGGTTAACCATATCTTTTCATGTCGTTTGCAATCTGATTTGCACAAACAATTACATCAGTCTATGTGTGCAAAATTTCACACCTGTAGGGGTTAATTAAAGGTGTAAATTCGTTGTAAAAAAAACGGACTTTTTTGCTACGAATTTACACCTTTAATTAACCCTACAGGTGTGAAATTTTGCACACTTACACTCATGTAATTGTTTGTGCAAATCAGATATCAAATACATGAAAAGACATGGTTAACTCTATGTAAACCAAGTGTCATTTCATGTCGGGTTCTGCATTTTCACAAAAGCCGGCAATTGAATTAGCGGCTATTATACTATGTAGAAGTGTATGAACTATAAATATAAATATATATACATATGTGTCACAAATTTAATGACATGTATATATATATTATGAGGTGTAAAATTGCTGAAAAAAAATGCGTGGGCTCCCGCCCTATTTTGCAACCAGACAGACAAAGCCAGTGGGTGGGGGCAGATAATAATAGCCCAGAGAGGGACCATTATTTTTGGCCCCCCCCGGCAACTAACATCTGCCCCCAGACACCCCAGAAAGGGCAAATCTCTAATTAGATTTGCCCTTTCTGGCACTTTGCCCGTCTATTCCCATTGCCCTGTAGCGGTGGCGAATGGTTAATAAGGGGTTAAAATGACCTTGCAATTGAAAGGTCACTTTAAGCCAGGTTAATAATTGAGAGCTGTCAATTAGACAACTATCAATTATTAATCCTATTGTATGAAAGAAAAATCAAACACACACACTTTAACCCCTTCACCCCCAAGGGTGGTTTGCACGTTAATGACCGGGCCAATTTTTACAATTCTGACCACTGTCTCTTTATGAGGTTATTACTCTGGAACGCTTCAACGGATCTTCGCGATTCTGAGATGTTTTCTCGTGACATATTGTACTTCACGTTAGAAGTAAAATTTCTTCGATATAACTTGCGTTTATTTTTGAAAAAAACGCAAATATGGCGAAAATTTTTAAATTTTGCAATTTTCAAACTTTGAATTTTTTTCCCTTAAAACAGAGAAATATGTCACATAAAATAGTTAAGAAATAACATTTCCCACATGTCTACTTTACATCAGCACAATTTTGGAACCAAAATTTTTTTTTGTTAGGAAGTTATAAAAGTTAAAAGTTGACCAGCGATTTCTCATTTTTACAAATAAAATTTACAAAGCCATTTTTTTTAGGGACCACCTCTCATTTGAAGTCACTTTGAGGGTCTATATGGCAGAAAATACCCAAAAGTGACACCATTCTAAAAACTGCACCCCTCAAGGTACTCAAAACCACATTCAAGAAGATTATTAACCCTTCAGGTGTTTCACAGGAACTAAAGCAACGTGGAAGGAAAAAATGAATATTTAACTTTTTAGCCACAAAAATGATCTTTTACAAACTTTTTTTTTATTTTGACAAGGGTAAAAGGAGAAAATGGACAGATAAGGTTGTTATGCAATTTCTCCTGAGTACGCCAATACCCAATATGTGGGGGAAAACCACTGTTTGGGCACACGGCAGAGCTCGTAAGGGAAGGAGCGCCTTTTGACTTTTTCAAACTAAAATTGGCTGGAATTGAGATTGGACGCCATGTCGTGTTTGGAGAGCCCCTGATGCGCCTAAACAGTGGAAACCCCACAAGTGACACCATTTTGGAAACTAGACCCCTAAGGTACTTATCTAGATCTGTTGTGAGCACTTTAAACCCCCAAGTGTTTCACAAAAGCTTATAATGCCTGGGTGTGAAAAAAAAAAAAAAACAATTTTCCACAAAAATGATTTTTTAGTCCCAAATTTTTGAATTTTCCAAGGAAATTGGACCCCAAAAGTTGTTGTCCAATTTGTCCTGAGTACGCTGATACCCCATATGTGGGTGGGGGAAACTGTTTGGGTGCACGGCAGGGCTTGGAAAGGAAGTAGTAACGTTTTGGAATGCAGACGTTGATGGGGTCATGTTCCGTTTGCAGTGCCCCAGATGAGCCTAAATAGTGGAAACCCCCCACAAGTGACCCCATTTTGGAAACTAGACCCCCTAAGGAACTTATCTAGATCTTTGGTGAGCACTTTGAACCCCCAAGTGCTTCACACAAGTTTATAATGCCCGGGCATGAAAATAAAAAATCCTATTTTTTTCCCACAAAAATTATCTTTTAGTCACTAATTTTTTATTTTCCCAAGGGTAACAGGAGAAATTGGACCACGTAAGTTGTTGTCCAATTTGTCCTGAGTACGCTGATACCCCATATGTGGGGGGGAACCACTGTTTGGGCTCACGGCAGAGCTCGGAATGGAAGGAGCACCATTTGACTTTTTCCAACCAAAATTGGCTGGAATTGAGATTGGATGCCATGTTGCATTTGGAGAGCCCCTGATGTGCCTAAACAGTGGAAACCCCCCACAAATGACCCCATTTGGGAAACTAGACCCCTAAGGAACTTTTCTAGATCTTTGGTGAGCAATTTGAACCCCCAAGTGCTTCACACAAGTTTATAATGTAGAGCCGTAAAATTTAAAAATCATATTTTTTCCACAAAAATGATCTTTTCACCCCAATTTTTATTTTTCCAAGGGTAACAAGACTCCAAAAGTTATTGAGCAATTTGTCCTGAGTGCGCTGATACCCCATATGTGGGGGTAAACCACTGTTTGGGTGCATGGCAGAGTTTGGAAGGGAAGGAGCGCGTCTGACTTTTTCAACGCAGAATTGGCTGGACGCCATGTCGTGTTTGGAGAGCTCCTGATCTGCCTAAACAGTGGAAACCCCCATAAATGACACCATTTTGGAAACTAGACCCCTCAAGGAACTTATCTAGATGTGTGGTGAGAACTTTTAACCCCCAGGTGTTTCACTAAAGTTTATAACGTACAGCCGTAAAATAAAAAATCCTTTTTTTTTTTACAAAAATGATTTTAATAATCTAATAATATTTTATTTTCACAAGTGTAACAGAAGAAATTGGAACCCAAAAATTGTTGTCCAATTTGTCCTGAGTACGCTGATACCCAATATGTGGGAGAAAACTACTGTATGGGCGCACGTCAGGGCTCGGAAGGGAAGTAGTGACGTTTTGGATTGCAGACTTTGATGGAATGGTCTGGGGGCGTCATGTCACATTTGGAGAGCCCCTGATGCACCTATACAGCGGAAACCCCCCACAAGTGACCCCATTTTGGCAAATAGACCCCACAAGGAACTTATCTAGATGTGTGGTGAGCACTTTGAACCCCGAAGTGCTTCACAGAAGTTTATAACGTACAGCCGTAAAAATAAAAAATCTTTTTTTTTTTACAAAAATGATTTTTTCGCCCCCAATATTTTATTTTCACAAGGGTAACAGGAGAAATTGGACCCCAAAAGTTGTTGTCCAATTTGTCCTGAGTACGCTGATACCCAATATGTGGGAGAAAACTACTGTATGGGCGCACGTCAGGGCTCGGAAGGGAAGTAGTGACGTTTTGGATTGCAGACTTTGATGGAATGGTCTGGGGGCGTCATGTCGCATTTGGAGAGCCCCTGATGCGCCTAAACAGTGGAAACCCCCACAAGTGACCCCATTTTGGAAAATAGACCCCACAAGGAACTTGTCTAGATGTGTGGTGAGCACTTTGAACCCCGAAGTGCTTCACAGAAGTTTATAACGCACAGCCGTAAAAATAAAAAATCTTTTTTTTTTTTGCAAAAATGATTTTTTTGCCCCAATATTTTATTTTTACAAGGGTAACAGGAGAAATTGGACCCCAAAAGTTGTTGTCCAATTTGTCCTGAGTACGCTGATATCCAATATGTGGGAGAAAACTACTGTATGGGTACACGTTGGGGCTCGGAAGGGAAGTAGTGACGTTTTGGATTGCAGACTTTGATGGAATGGTCTGGGGGCGTCATGTCGCATTTGGAGAGCCCCTGATGCGCCTAAACAGTGGAAATCCCCAAAAAGTGACCCCATTTTGGAAAATAGACCCCACAAGGAACTTATCTAGATGTGTGGTGAGCCTATGAAGCCCCAAGTGCTTCACAGAAGTTTATAATGTACAGCCGTAAAAACAAAAAAATAATTGTTTTTGTACAAAAATGATATTTTCGCCCCCAGTTTTTTATTTTCCTAGGGTAACAGAAGAAATATGACAAATTGCACAATAACTCTTGGGGTCCAGAGTACGCTGATACCCCATATGTGGGGATAAACTACTGTTTGGACGCATGGCAGAGCTGAGAAGTGAAGGAGCACCGTTTGACTTTTTCAACGCAGAATTGGCTGGAATTGAGATCAGACGCCATGTCACATTTGGAGAGCCCCTGATGTGCCTAAACAGCGGAAACCCCCCAATTCTAACTCCAACCCTAACCCAACACACCCCTAACCCTAGTCCCAACCCTAACCACAAACCTAACCCTAACACACCCCTAATCCCAACCCTAACCCTAATCCTAACTTTAGCGCCAACCCTAACCCTAACTTTAGCCGCAACCCTAACCCTAACCCTAATGGGAAAATGGAAATAAATACTTTTTTTTAATTTTATTATTTTTCCCTAACTAAGGGGGTGATAAAGGGGGGTTTGATTTACTATTTATAGCGGGTTTTTATGATTGGCAGCTGTCACGCTAAAAGACGCTTTTTATTGCAAAAATAGTTTTTGCATCATCACATTTTGAGAGCTATAATTTTTGCATATTTTGGCCCACAGAGTCATGTGAGGTCTTATTTTTTGCGGGACGAGTTGACGTTTTTATTGGTACCATTTTTGAGCACGTGACGTTTTTTGATCGCACTGAGGAAGCCGCCTCCTCCAGGACCCCGGCGCCATCTTGGATCCGGGTCCTGGGAGGGAGGAAGCCCTCAGAACAGCGCGATCACATCGCGCTGCTCTGAGGGTCTCAGGGGGGCGCGCAGGGAGCCCCCACCCTGCGCGATCCTCCCCTGTGCCCCCAGTACACCGCGATCATATATGATCGCGGTGTGCAAGGGATTAATGTGCCGGAGCGGTCCGTGACCGCTCCTGACACACAGTCATGGGTGTCAGCTGTGATAATCAGCTGACACCCGGCTGCGATCGGCTGCGCTCCCCCCGGGAGCGCGTCCGATCGCACGAGACGTACTATCCCGTCCATGGTCATACGGGCCCAGGTACCATGGACGGGATAGTACGTCCATGGCAGTAAGGGGTTAATAAAAAAGAAGTTTAATGAAATAATCACACAGTTTTTGACCATATTTTATTTTCCTGCTAAAACCATTTCCTGTAATAAAAATAAAATAATAAAGCAAAATTATTCTTACCAATCCGATGTACAGTCAGGTCCCACGGTGTAATCCTTCAGAAAGGGTTAATGTTTACTGCAGGGACCGCAGCTAATGCTGCAGCCTCACAGTAAACCCCCAAATGAATGAGTTCCTCTCCTGGCTGACAGGAGAGGAAGTGGAAAGCTTAATTGATTGCTTTCCACTTTCACTTCAGGTCAGCCAGGGACACAATCAGTGACGTCAGAGGGAACTGGTTAACAAAAATAGGGGATCCCCTCGAAAAAAATTGGCGTGGGGTCCCCCCTATTTTTGTTAACCAGCCAGATGAAGCAGACCGCTGAGGCCTGGATTTTCAGGCTGTTAAGGAGCCAAGATCCATGGACCTTGCCAGCCTGATAATACCAGGCCACAGCAGTCTGCATATCTTGGCTGTTAACAAAAATAGGGGATCCCCTCGAAAAAAAATGGCGTAGGGGTCCCCCTATTTTTGTTAACCAGCCAGATAAAGCAGACCGCTGAGGCCTGGTTTTTCAGGCATGGTAAGGATCCAATATCCATGGACCTTGCAAGCCTGATAATACCAGGCCACAGCAGTCTGCTTAGCTTGGCTGGTTAACAAAAATAGGGGATCCCCTCGAAAAAAAAACGGCGTAGGGGTCCCCCTATTTTTGTTAACCAGCCAAGTAAAATGCAGACTGCTGCGGCCTGGTATTAAAAGACTGTCAAGGCCCATGATTTTGGCCCTCAACAGCCTGATAATACCAGGCTACAGCAGCCCCACATTTGGCGCATCAAAAGATGTGCCAGTTGTGGCACTTTACCCGGCTCTTCCCACTTGCCCTGTAGGGTGGCAAGCGTTGTAATAAGGGGTTAATGTCACCGTTGATTGCACGGTGACAATAAGCCCGGTTAATAATGGAGAGGCGTCAATAAGACACCGATCCATTATTAATCCCAAAGTTATTAAATGCATAAAAAAAAGACAAAGCAAGAAAAAAGTATTTTAATGAAATAAAAGAGACAACACAGTTTTCATTTCTTTTATTGTACTCTCATTCCTGCGACGCCATCGATCTCCTGTAAAAAAAGAAAAAAAACAAACCAACAGTATACCACCTGTCCGACGCAGTCCATAGTAACGATAGTCCCACGACGATCCAGCTCTGCTACATCGCAATGACAGGCAGAGCCTGTCATCCCGGCGCAGCACAGCTGATTACCTGCTTCCCCGGCGGTGACGTCATCGGATTGACTGCTTTACGGGCTGGATTACCCAGCAGTCACTGCAGTTATCGCGAGAAACTGCATGTGACCGCCGGGGAGAAGAGGATGGCGGCCATGAAGCAGTCCAGGCCGTGACCGCCGGAGATCTTCTGCCAGGTAAGTGCCGCTGACTCCTGACAGACCGACGACGACATGACAGTGACGACCCGACGACGACCGACAGTGACAGTGACAAATCCGATTCCGGTATTCGATATGACGAAAATATCGAAACGAATTATCGAAAGGCCATAGAGCTAATATCGGCCGATAGCCGATATTTGCATTATCGTATCGCTCAACACTAGTCTCAAGTTCAAAAGCAGACGTTGATAATGAGATATCAAGCATGAAAATCAAAAGTTCAAAACATTGGTAGCCTTTTGATTTTCACCGCAACCCATCCTACTGAGCTAAATATTTTTTTCGGAGAGAGGTGGAGTCCAATTTGAAATTTTTCCATTGGGCCACATGATTTCTATTCACTCTTCTAATTTTAATACAGGGATTGTGTAGTCTTTAGTGTTACAATGCCTAAAGGTCAATAATACAGACTTACAAAACAGCGGTGATTAGGATAGTAACTTAATATATTATTCAGATGGCTTCTGTCTGTGGCTGCTGCAGGGAGCCTTCTAATTCTCCTGACAATCAGAGAGAGAGAGTAGGCAACTATGATCTAATGTGAAACTGGATGGGACTGATTACTTTGGATGAGAAGTGTTGGCCACTATATGAGCAACAGGAAATAAATGAGTAAATTAATTTGTGATAAAATAGAAAGGCAAATAGAAAAAGTGATAGTTTACATACAGTATACTGAGTCATAGTTGTATATGGCTCCAGGTGTTTTTTTATTTTATTAAGGTAAAAATAGTACCTTAATTGGAGCACATTTAATTATTTAGCAAAGACGATAAGGGCATTGTAATGGAGATGGCATGACCAGCAGCTGGAAAAGCGGCCGGGTTCATAGTGATAGTATTTTTAATACTGAAAACAGTGCACAGTGTGACAAATTGAGATTTCTCAGCATTGTTAACATGAAAAAATGAACATTTCTCAAAATAAAACTTTCTTTCACGTCTGTGGCTGGGATGCCGTTGTTTATTTATTTAACACTTTATATGTCTGTCTGCTTGTGATTTTCTGTTGAAAGGAGCCTTGGGAATAAGCTGGGAAACAAAGAACCATTTTTAAGGTGTCAGTCATTCTTGAAATAAGACAGGATCGGAGACCTGACAAAAGATTTCTCTGCAGATCACCCTGGAGTATATATTGAAAAGAGCTTTGTTATACTTGTGGTAGATTTTGCTTTTAAGCCCTGCTCTTTCTACTGCTAGCTTACACTTGCTTTAGAGTTTCAGATAAAAACCATATAATTAAGATGTCTGTATCTGAATATATTTATTTAACCCATGTTTTTCTTCTCGACAAATCACAAACTGATTAAAAGTTTTCTACTATTCAAAAGAACTCTTAAACGAAGTATATCCATTGATTATAGTGATAGCATATTGTTAAGATATGCCACCTCTTTATGATTGGTGGCAGTACAACTAATGGGATCCCAACGATTCAGAGAATATAGAGGCCACACAGCTGATTTAGTGCTACAGCTCTAGACAGTCTTTCCCTGCAGCAGGTTAATAAGTTGAATAAGAACTTGATGCATCAATTTCTACCTTTTATCAATCAATTTTACATTACCTATCACAAGCTTAAGTATAACCCATGTAGAGGTTCACTCTCTTGGGTAGCCACTTGGATCACAAAGCCACAGAGTTTTTATATCACTAACAGAATAGTGCTTATTTCCACTGGTTGTCCAGTATCGGAAACAAAACAATAAACATTAAATCTCTAGCCTTGTCCAGCACTGACTAAACAATATAGACCTTAACTATTCAGATATGGCTAAGTTGGCCCCAGTTTGGTAACACAAAACAACTAAAGTCCATAGCAACCAGTAATACTTGTAGTTTGGAGTAGTCTCTTCTTGGAGATATTCTGACTTGTCTCTTTCCAGCGCCAACATAATACACTCTGCTCAGCTTCCTCCGCTGACTGACCAGTGAACACATGGCCTTGCTCTAGTCATGGCTATCTAGGTGAACCTAATCAGGACTTACAATGCTAGGATTTAACCTAGCCTACCTGGATTTCCTATATACTAGCCAGAGGCTGAGCATCATTTGCCAACCCGCAGTGTCTAAATGGGGCCAGTTCTGTTTTGTCTCTTCTGAGAATATCTCTTGGTGGGCCTCAGGAATTCTACAGTGCTTTAAATTTACACACACATGAGGCTTATGCTTAATGACACGAAGGTAAGCTAGTAACTCTGAGAACCTGCCCCTATTTTTGGGTACCATTTTCAGTCTATGCTATTTTTGGGAATGTGACAAAATCTCTGCCCCTGTGACATCCTCAATGTCGGCTCTTGACTGGGCCAAAAAACGGGGTTTAAATTAGGTCTCCATCCTTCCAGTGTTTTAGCAGGTTGCCGTAATATGTGGGAAAAGGCTTCCTTTTTACGGATTGGCATACTTTATAATTGACCTCTCCCACCTTTTCCACCACCTCATAGGGTGCTTGCCACTTGGTAAGGAATTGGTCCTCCACTGTGAGCACTTAAACAAGTACCTAATACCCACGCCTAAATTGTCTCACTTGAGCTAACCAATTATACCCCCTGGATTTTGTCTCTTGGGCCTAGAGGAGGCACTCTTTTACTTGACCCCTCAGTTTAGTCCCTCGACACAATAGATCATTATTTCTGGTTGATCGTGAAAAACAATTATCGGCCAGACAATGGTACGAAATGTACCCCTTGAACCTGGATCTGACCTCTCGTGGATCTTTGTGAACCACTCTGATGTGTTCTTGGACTCCTTCTTTCAGATATCACAGATATGTGACCTCAGGCTCCCTTGATTTCTCAGGGAGTTCTCCACAGACAAGTTTCTATCTACAAGGTTCACAAGATCATCTCCGAACTGGGGATCTCTTTGGGCAACCCAGCTTTGCATGGATTTAGGTAGTGAGTGGATAAACCGGTCCACCACCACTCTTACCACCATCTGTGCTGGGGAGCAGGTCTCAGGCTGCAGGCATTTTTGCACCAGGTATAACACGTCAAACATCTGGGACTGAGGATGCTTTACCCTGTGGTAACACCAGAGGTGCTCCGGTTGCACCCTGACTGCCAGGGTTATTCCCAAATGTGCCAGAATCTCTGCCTTTAGCTTACCATACGCCTTGGCATCTGACAGGGCAATGTCATATTATGCTTTCTGCGGTTCCCCAGTAAGTTATGGAGCTAGCAACTCTACCCATTGCTATGGGGGCAGTTTCACCCTGTCTGCCAGCTTCTCAAAGACAGTCAGAAAAGCAGCGATGTCATCCTCCAGTCATTTTCTGTAAGGCTTCCCGTACTATTCGCCTCACACAGATACCGTCATTTTGGCAAGGCAGATGGTGCCATCTCTCTGACCCGGAAAGTTTCTGCCAAGAGAGCCATCTACTGCTGATGCTGCTGCTAAGGCTGATATTACTGAATTAAAAGTTTCTTGGTTTCCTGTTGTGTCTACTGCAGCTGCTGCAACTGCAGATTGGCCTGGACCAGCTGCTTAACAAGCTCCTCCATACTTTCAGACTGTGTTTGCATGCTGTAGCTACCTTTACCCAGGACATTCAGGTTTTAAACTGTAATCACCTGTGCTCTTTGGGACTTGCTACCCGCAATCAAACAGCAATTGTAAGGGTTCATGCTCTTGGGAAGAGAAAGCCACAGAGTTTTTTATATCAAACACAGAATAGTGTTTCTTTGCATTGGTTGTACAGTACCAAAAACAAAACCATAAAATCCCTAAACTTGTCTCAGCACTAACTAAACAATGTAGACCCTGGCCATTCAGACACAGCTGAGCTAGCAACACATAAAACAGCTATAGTCCATGATGCACATGGCCTGTGCAGCCTCTTCACAGAGATATTATGGCTTGTCTATCTCCAGCTCCAACACAACCCACTCTGCTCTGTTTCCCCAGCTGACTGACCGGTGAGCACATAGCCTGGTTCTACTCATAGCTATCCATATGAATCTAATGAGGACCTAAAGTGCTAGGATTTGACTTAACATACCTTTGTTATGAGAAAACAATCAGCACTTCTACTTGTGAGGAGGACAGTAGAGTGAAATTATGGGTGAGAGGGGGGGCAATATCATATTCTGTGTGTAAAATAGCATGATGATAAAAACAGAGACTTTCATCTTGGTAGGTAAATTGATGTGTCCCAGGCTTAATTAGGAAAGCTTTAGCTAGATAACGTTTCAATACTTCTCAATAGTAACCATACTTATACGAGAGGTGGAAGGGGTAGAAAAACCAGATGAAATATGCTCCCATGTTGGTAAAGGATGGTAAAGTGAACCAGTTTAAAATGAAAAATAAAAAATATATATAAACATATTTTTTATTATAAAACACAACACGTTTCAGCTTTATCCAGCCTTCCATGGTGTAGATCAAATATACAACACCCGACGAAGGCTGGATGTAGCCAAAATGCATTGTGTTTTTTAATAAAAGTATTTTTATATAAAATTTTTTCATTTTCAACTTGTTCAATTTACTCCTTTACCAACATGGGAGTGCAGTTCATCTGGTTTTTCTACCCCATTAAAAGGTGCTGGAACTTCCTATGAAGGAAACTCCTACAGCAGGGGTCTCAAACACGCGGACCGCGGGCCACATGCGGCTCCTGAGGCAGGCATCTGCGGCCCGCAGTGCACCACGTCTCAAGAGGAGGAGTGCGCCGCTCCGTAGTGGCTGTGGCCCTGCGTGATGACATCCCTCTAGTGCTGTGTAATGACATGCACCAGGGGGTTGGCGGGGAGGGGGTGTCAGATCATGCTAACACCCCCTGGCACGTCTCTGCAGCCCCCCTGCTTCTCCCACGATCTCAGGCTTCTTCCTTCAGCGGTCACATGGTACCGCTCATTAAAGTCATGAATATGCACATATTCATGACTTTAATGAGCGGTACCACCTGACCGATGAAGGAAGAATAGCTGCCGGAGACCGCGGGAGAAGCAGGGGGCTGCAGAGACACTCCAGGAGGGGGTAAGTATATGCGATATTCACCTGTCCCCAGTCCACCACTGCACACCGCTGTGTCCTCTGCGTCCTCTGGCTATGATGTTCAGGTCAGAGGGTGCGATGACGTAGTTAGTGCACGCCGCGCCCTCTGCCTTACCAGTCACTGACAAAGGAGCCGGACGATGGAGTGGCGCGCAGCGGTGGACCGTGGACAGGTGAATATTGCAGGCGCCGGGGCCCTGAGACAGCAGTGACACCGGCACCTGGCCCCCAGTGACGAGAGGTGAGTACGTCATTTTTTTCTTTATTTGCAGCAGCAGCATATGGGGGCATAATCTATGGAGCATCTTATGGGGGCTTAATCTATGGAGCATCATATGGGGCATAATCTATGGAGCATCATACGGGGTATAAAATATATGGAGCATCTTATGGGGATATAATCTATGGAGCATCATATGGGGCATAATCTATGGAGCATTTTATGGGGCCATTAACCTATTGATATGGAGCTTTGAGCCATAACTTGGGCAGCATATGGGATTTCTATGGAGCATTTTATGGGGCCATTATTAACCTTTGTGCAGCATTTTATGGGGCATAATCTATGGAGCATCTTATGGGGCCATTATTAACCTTTGTGCAGCATTATATGGGCATATTATTCTATGGAGCATCTTATGGGGCCATTATTAACCTTTATGCAGCGTTATATTGGGCGTATTTTGTATGGAGCATCTTATGGGGCCATTATGAACTGTATGGAGCATTATATGGGGCTCCTGATTCAATATGGATATTCAAAAAAATTTAACCTACTGATGTCTCAATTAATTTTACTTTTATTGGTGTCTATTTTATTTTTGAAAATTTACCAGTAGCTGCTGCATTTTCCACCTTAGGCTTATACGTGAGTCAATAAGTTTTCCCAGTTTTTTTATGGCAAAATTAGGGGGGTCGGCTTATACTCGGGTCGGCTTATAAACGAGTATATATGGTAAGCTGTACATCGCAGCTGACAACTTATTTGAACGGCCACAGAGAGAGGTGGCGGTCCGGAGGGAGAGAATTGTTATAGTAGTTCAAATAAACAATTGTTTAACAATAATTTTGCACTGTATTAAGTTTCAATGGAATGCGGCCCCCCAGCTTAAATTTTTTTTTATTTGCGGCCCCTTTACTCTGCCGAGTTTGAGACCCCTGTCCTACAGTATACCAGTTTAGATGCACCCATTGTAATTGGAAAGGACCTCCAGGTCATTATGTCATACCCCCTGCTCATTGCAGGATTCACTAAACCATCTCAGACAGATGTCTGTTTAGCCACTGTTTGAAGATTTCCATTGAATGAGAACTCACTAACTCTCGTGGCAGCTTGTTACACTCATTGATCACACTCACTGTCAAAAATTTTTTCTAATATCTAATCTGTATCTTCTCCCTTTCAGTTTCATTGCATTGCTTCTCGTGTTTCTAACTGCAAATGAGAATAAGGATGATCCCTCTACCCTGTGACAATCCTTCATTTACTTGTAGACAGCTATTAAGTCTCCTCTTATTCTTCCTTTTTGCAAGCTAAACATTCCCAGATCCTTTAACCCTTCCTCGATCACCATCTTGGTAACTCTTCTTTTGAACTTGCTCCAGTTTTTCAATGTCTTTTTTAAAATGTGGTGCCCATAACTGGACACAGTACTCCAGATCAGGCCTGACCAAGAAGGAGTAGAGGGAGATAATTACTTCACGTGATCTAGATTCTATGCTTCTCTTAATACATCCCAGAAATATGTTTACTTTTTTGCTGCTGCATCACACTGTTGACTCATGTGCAGTCTGTGACCTATTAATATACCCATCTTTTACACACTTGATGTTGCTTAGTTCTATTCCTCCCTTTCTGTAGATGTCATTTTTATTTTTATTTTCCATCCTTGTCAAAAATACCATGAGGGCATGGGCATTGGGAGGGTGTCTTGAAACTGGACCAGACATTTGACTACTCTCATCTCCTCCTCCTCTTCCATTTTTCCTTCTCATTCCCCTCCTAAGGTCACCACATAGGAGAAACTAGGCAAAGCTTGTGTGGGTAGTAGCGTCTTTTTGCCGAGCCAGCTCGTGTTCCTCCTCCTCTTCTTCAGACTCCACCACCTCATTGTTACCCAATCTGCGCTGAGCAGATGAGATGAGGCTGGCCAGTATCTCCCTGTCTCATGTCTTCCTCCATGTCCTCCTGGTCCACATGCAAAGATTCATGTTTAATTGTGAGCAGTAACTATTTAAGTAGGCACAGAAGTGGGGTTGTTGTGCTGACTATGGTGTCTTCACTGCTCACCATCTTTATGGAATCCACAAAGCCTTGGATGACCACACAAATGTCATACATCCATGCCCATTTCCTCTGTTGCTATATGCTGCCCCACATCCTCTGCATCTGCGGGCACCATTATGAGCACTTCCACTTCCCCGTCCCTTACTGCACGCCTTAGGCATTTTGTAATTGCTAGGTCTTTTGAAACCAAATTTATTTTTAATAAAAGAAAAAAGTCACCTGCAGCAGTCAAAGCGGTTTTGGGGAGTTTAATACCATCGTAATGTAACAGAAAGGGCACAAAAGTGTATGGATGACAATCAAATAAAATCCAGAAAAATTATTCAACGCTTTTTTGGAGTGTTACATGCTACAGAATGTTTTAACGTTTTTTTTTGTCAGCTTTATAGATCAAAGAAATGTACCGCGGAATAGTACATGGATGAGAACTGCAATCCTGGCAATTTTTTTAACACTTTTTTGGAGTGTTAGATATCACAGAAATGTACCACAAAACAAGTGAAACTGTATGGCTGAGAAATGTAAGACTGCAAAATTTTTTACTCTTTTTTTATCAGTTTATAGGTTACAGAAATGTACCCCAACACCATAATATTTTATGGGTGACAAGTTTAACCCTGAAAAATTTTTAAATGCTTTTTTGGAATTTTATTTATAAAAATGTTTTCCCCAGAACACAGAATAGTGTATGTGCAATACATTTAATCCAGGAATTCTTTTTTATGATTTTCATTGAGTTTTATATAACACAAAAAGTAACACAAGGCATGTAATATTTATTTATTTATTATTACTCATGTACATAGCGCCATTAATTCCATGGCGCTTTACAAATATTATTGGCACGTTCCCCTTTGGGGCTAACAATCTAGAATCCCTATCAGTATGTCTTTGGAATGTGGGAGGAAACTGAAGTACCCAGAGGAAACCCACACAAACACGGGGAGAACATATAAACTCCTTGCAGAGGGAGTTGAAGCTCTGAGTTGCTAAGCGACAGCTTCAAACTCTTAATGATTAAGAGATGATCTGCAAAGGAGTGGACAAAAATATCTCCTGACATGTGCCAAACCTCATTATCAACTACAAAAAACATCTGACTGCTGTGCTTGCCAACAAGGGTTTTGCCACCAAGTATTACGTCTTGTTTCCTAGAAGGATCAAATACTTATTTCTCACTGGAAAATGCAAATAAATGTATATATTTTATACAATGTGATTTTCTGTATTTTATTTTTGATATTCAATATCTCAATGTTAAAATTAACCTACCCTTAAAATTATAGACTGTTCATGTCTTTGTCAGTGGGCAAACTTACAAAATCAGCAATGGATCAAATACTTATTTCCCCCTCTGTATATATAGTGCCATTGTACAGGTAATGCAATGATCTGATCACCAGTGACATTATACACAGGAGTTCTGTATATAGTGTAAATGTCATGATCCCAGTGCAGGTTTGGCCTGCACACCAGGGGTTAATGTCTTGTTCCTAGTGCGGGCTCTGACCTGCACACCTGGGATTTATTATTATGGCCTCTCTTTGGTTCGGGGAGAGCTTCTTATAGCCCTAGGAAGCTCCAATCCCCGTCAGTTATACTTTTGCCCTTGGCTGAGTGTGTTGACCCCTGATTGCCTGTTCCTTGTGCCTGTGTTCTAGTTTGTTTGTATGGTTCTGACCCGGTTCTGTTTCCCGTTGTGATTTTGCCTCTTGATTCTGTACTGTGTATATGCTTCTCTGGTTTTCTGACTCCTGCCACGTCCCTGACTATTCTTGATTTGCCTGCTCCTTGTGTACTGCGTTGTCTCTCACGTTTACTGACCTCGGCTTGTCTTGGATTCCATCTCCCTCTGGTTCCCCGTCCTCTCCCTGGTGTCCGGTGACCCCCTTTTCATTCTCCAGGGTCCCAGTAGCTCCCTGCACTCATCCCCAGCTACAGGACGCTAAGCTCCGCCCCCTGGGGTCACATGACCGCAGGTCCTGGCAGTACACTCACCACTTGGTGTTCTGCTAACTCCAGCTCTGCTGTATTGCTATCGTCTTGCCCAGCACTCGGGCGCTGTGAGTACCGCTGTCACAGGCCGTCGGAGGCTCTAGGCTCCCACTGTCAGAGCTGCTGAAACGCTGGTAAGTGCCCACCTAGCGGTTTCTCTTGATATTATAACTGACCTTGAACTTTTTTTTTTTTTTTCTCTGCAGCATGGACCCAATGCATGCTTTATCTGAGCAGGTGAAACACTTGACTCAGTTGCTGCAGAAGCAAAATTTGGAGCACCAAACTCTGGCCCAATCCCAACGGCAGGTTGCGGATTCGGTTCAGGGGGCGCTATCCGCAGGGTTTCAGCAGGAGTGGGCTAGAGATGTCTTTTTAGTCTCACCCGAACCCCCGGTTAAGTTACCAGATACTTTTGCTGGTAACAAAAGTAATTTTAGAGTATTTAAGGAGGGCTGTAAACTTTTTTTCTCTTTGAGACCCCGCTCCTCTGGGGATGAGAAACAGAGGGTGGGGGTGGTTATGTCCCTGCTTAGGGGGGCCCCGCAAGCCTGGGCGTTTTCTCTTTCCTCTTCTGCCCCGGAGAGAATGAGTGTGCATGCATTTTTTGAGGCCTTAGGGCATATTTACGATGAGCCGGATAGAGTGCGTTTGGCTGAGGACAAGGTGATGAGTGTCTGTCAGGGGAAGCACTCAGCCGAGTGGTTCTGTTCTGAATTTAGACGTTGGGCAGCCGAGGTTTCGTGGAGTGATGCCGCCCTTCGGGGGTTGTTCCGTAGAGGCCTGTGTGAACGTCTAAAGGATGCCCTGGCACTTCATCCTCCACCTGACTCCCTGGAGGATGCCATGACCCAAGCGGTTCGCATGGATCGCAGACTGCGGGCTAGAGGCATTATGCAGTTGGAAACATCATTATTCTCCAGTGGAGATGAGACCCGGACTCCTCCTGTGGCTATGGAGGTGAATGCTATCACCTGTGAGAAGGAAAGAAGACGCCGCCGTGAGAAGCAGTTGTGCTTCTATTGTGGGGAATCTGGACATTGGAAGAAGGACTGCCCCTCCTGTCCGTCATCTTCCAAGGTGGCGGGAAACGACTAGGTCTGGGTAGTAGTCAGGAGGCTACCCAGACCTTCAGGTACATTTTTCCTCACTTGCAAAAATTGTGCTTCAGGTGGAACTTGAACTTGGTGATGGTCCTGTTCAGACTACCGCCTTTATTGACTGTGCTTCTGCTGTTAATCTGATTGACACCCGGATATTGACTCTTTATAAGATATGGACAGTCAGGCTTCAGGATCCTGTTAAACTTGTGGCTATTGACTCATCCCCTCTTACCCGGGACGGTATCTATTTCAGATCTGAACTTTTTTCTCTGAAAGTGGGTCCCACTCATGTGGAAAAACTAAGTTGTCTTGTGTTAGATAATTTGCCTGCGGGACTGGTACTGGGGATGCCTTGGCTTCAACGCCATAATCCTACCATTGATTGGGTGACGGGGGAGATCACTCAATGGGGATGCAGGGATAAATGTTGTAACCTGGGACCTCTTGATCAACTCTGTTAAATCTGTATCTGTGTCGTCTGTCGGTCTGGAGGGTATTCCGGAATACCTGAAGGATTTCGAAGACGTGTTTTCCGAAAGCGAGGCTGAGGCGCTGCCACCACATAGACCCTACGATTGTGCCATTGATTTAGTACCTGGAGCCAAGTTGCCTAAGGCTCGGCTGTTCAATTTGTCCGGCCAGAGCGCCAAGCCATGAAGGAGTACATAGCTGAGAGTCTCCGCAAAGGGCATATTAGGCCTTCTGTTTCACCCGTAGCAGCAGGATTCTTCTTCGTGAAGAAGAAAGATGGTGGTTTGCGGCCGTGCCTCGACTTTCGGGAACTTAACAAGATAACGGTTAGGAACACTTACCCACTTCCCCTCATTCCAGACTTATGTAACCAGTTATCAGGGGCCCAATGGTTCTCCAAATTAGATCTCCGGGGAGCCTACAACCTGATAAGGGTTCGGGAAGGGGACGAATGGAAAACGGCGTTCCTCACATCAGAGGGACTCTTTGAAAACCTGGTGATGCCATTTGGGTTAACTAATGCCCCCGCTATTTTCCAGAACTTTATCAATGTTGTGTTTTCAGACCTGATAGGCCGTTTTGTTATCATTTATTTGGATGACATTTTGATATATTCCCCAGACAGTCAGTCTCACTTGCAACATCTACAGACAGTTCTCCAGAGACTCAGGGAGAATCAATTGTTTGTGAAATTGGAGAAATGTTCGTTTTTCGTTCAGGAACTGTCTTTTTTGGGGCTGATTGTGTCCGGTGTGGGGTTTCGTATGGATCCTAAGAAGGTGCTGGCTATTGTTGACTGGGTTCAGCCTCGAGATCTCAAGGGGCTCCAGCGCTTTTTAGGATTTGCAAACTATTATCGGAGATTCATTAAAGGTTTCTCACAAGTGGTTAAACCACTCACTGATCTTACCCAGAAGGGTGCTGATGTAAAAAATTGGTCGAGACTTGCTAAAGAATCCTTCTCAGCGCTTAAGAAATGTTTCATGTCCGCCCGAGTGTTGGTTCAGCCAGACCCGTCCAAACCTTTTATTGTGGAGGTGGATGCTTCTGAAGTGGGGGTGGGTGCTGTGTTGTCCCAGGGTCCGGCCACCCTTACTAATCTCAAACCCTGTGCCTTCTTCTCCAAGAAGTTCTCTTCCGCTGAGAGAAACTATGATGTAGGCAATAGAGAACTTCTTGCGGTCAAGCTGGCATTCGAAGAATGGAGGCACTTTTTGGAAGGGGCGGCTCACCCTATCACTGTTATCACAGATCACAAAAATTTGGCATACCTTGAATCTGCTAAGAGGCTTACGCCTAGACAAGCCCGTTGGTCACTTTTTTTTTCACGATTTCAATTCTCCATTACTTTTCGACCGGGGTCCAAAAATGTTAAAGCGGATGCCCTGTCCAGAAGTTTTGACCCTGTGTCTCCCCCCGAGCCACCGTCCTCCATTCTTCGTCCGGGGGTGGTAGTGGCGGGGATCTCGACAGAGTTGGAACAAGAAATTTTGAGGGCTCAGTTCCTAGCTCCGGCGGCCAGGCCAGGGGATAAATTGTTTGTTCCAGAATTATTGCGGCCTAGACTTCTGCAGGAGTTTCATGAGTCTAGGCTTAGTGCTCATCCTGGTATCACGGCCACTAGAGAGGCAGTAGCCAGGGTGTTTTGGTGGCCTTCAATTGGGTCCGATGTTAAGAAATTCATTTCTGCTTGTGGAGTTTGTGCCCGTTCCAAAAGCTCGCATAGCCGGCTGGCTGGGGAACTCATACCCTTACCAGTTCCTGAAAGGCCATGGACTCATCTCTCCATGGACTTTATTACCGGTCTTCCACCTTCCAGGGGCAATACCGTGATTTGGGTGGTGGTGGACAGGTTTTCTAAACAGGCCCATTTCGTTCCCTTGGCAGCATTACCCTCAGCAGAAACATTGTCAAGATTGTTTGTGCTGCATGTGGTCCGTTTGCATGGGGTACCCCTGAATGTTGTGTCTGACAGAGGTGTGCAGTTTGTGGCAAAATTTTGGAGGGCATTCTGTAAGAAATTGGGCATCTCACTCTCCTTCTCGTCGTCATATCACCCGGAAAGTAATGGTCAGACGGAGCGTACCAATCAATCCCTGGAACAGACTCTCAGGTGTCTGACCTCCGCCAGACAGGAGGATTGGTGTGATGCGTTACCGTTGGTGGAATTCGCCTTTAACAACCGAGTGAGTCAATCCACCAACATGTCCCCATTCCTGATTAATTATGGGTTTAATCCCCATTTTGGGGAGTTTTCACGGTTGGATTCCGGTTGTCCAGGGGCGGAGGGATCCGTTCTACGGTTAAAAAATATCTGGGCTGAAGTCCAGCGTAATATATCTCGGGCCCAGGGGAGGTATAAATATTTTGCGGACAAAAAGAGAGCCCCGGGACACATGTTTCAGGTGGGGGAGAAGGTTTGGCTTTCCACACGTAACATCAACTTGAAGGTACCATCAGCTAAATTGGGACCGAAGTTCATCGGTCCGTACGAGATTGTGGAGATAGTCAATCCTGTGGCATTATAGGTTGCATCTCCCCCGTCCTTAAAAATAACCAATGTGTTCCATAAATCTCTGTTGAAACCCGTGGGGTCTGTCAAGGAGGACTCTGAGTCTGTTGTTCCTCCAGTGTTAGTGGAGGGTCACTTGGAGTATGAGGTCGGACACATTGTGGACTCTCGGCGGGTGCGCCGCTCCTTACAGTACCTGGTCCACTGGAAGGGATATGGACCAGAGGATCGCTCATGGGTCTCTGCTCGCTCGGTACATGCGGATCGCCTGGTTCGGGCTTTCCATGCCAGGTACCCGGGCAAGTCTGGGGGTCCAGAGGCCCCCCGTTGAGAGGGGGGTACTGTCATGATCCCAGTGCAGGTTTGGCCTGCACACCAGGGGTTAATGTCTTGATCCTAGTGCGGGCTCTGACCTGCACACCTGGGATTTATTATTATGGCCTCTCTTTGGTTCGGGGAGAGCTTCTTATAGCCCTAGGAAGCTCCAATCCCCGTCAGTTATACTTTTGCCCTTGGCTGAGTGTGTTGACCCCTGATTGCCTGTGCCTTGTGCCTGTGTTCTAGTTTGTTTGTATGGTTCTGACCCGGTTCTGTTTCCCGTTGTGATTTTGCCTCTTGATTCTGTACTGTGTATATGCTTCTCTGGTTTTCTGACTCCTGCCACGTCCCTGACTATTCTTGATTTGCCTGCTCCTTGTGTACTGCGTTGTCTCTCATGTTTACTGACCTCGGCTTGTCTTGGATTCCGTCTCCCTCTGGTTCCCCGTCCTCTCCCTGGTGTCCGGTGACCCCCTTTCCATTCTCCAGGGTCCCAGTAGCTCCCTGCACTCATCCCCAGCTACAGGACGCTAAGCTCCGCCCCCTGGGGTCACATGACCGCAGGTCCTGGCAGTACACTCACCACTTGGTGTTCTGCTAACTCCAGCTCTGCTGTATTGCTATCGTCTTGCCCAGCACTCGGGCGCTGTGAGTACCGCTGTCACAGGCCGTCGGAGGCTCCCACTGTCAGAGCTGCTGAAACCGCTGGTAAGTGCCCACCTAGCGGTTTCTCTTGATAGTAAAGTGTGTGTGTACATGTAATATGCTGTTTCACCAGTGACATCTCTAGGTGAAGTCCTTTTTTATTTATCTGGCACAGACCACCATCACTTCCTCCTGCCAGAACTTGTCTCTGCAGGAAATAGCAGTAATTTATAGCTGATCTCTTCTAGAGAACATTCCTTACTTATTCCCTGACTTCTATACTATGCCAGATAAAGAAAAAAGTGATGTAGTGCTGCTCTGCACAGTAACAGGACCCTCTTTAGTTCTACCACAGAAAACAGTCTACTAAAAAGTAAGTTATATAAAGCAGTAGTGATGTTCCCAACTTGCCACCATAAACTAATAATGTATGTTCCTCATTCTGGCCCCCATACAATAATTAAAGGGAACTTGTCAGGTCCTCCATGCCCTCCAATCCAGCAGCATGCACTTATTTATGAGTAAATACCATGTGCCTTCTAGGTCTTCTATCAGGGTACCACAGCCAGAGCCAAGGGACCTAGGGAGCACAGCCAGAGCCAAGGGACATAGGGGCCTTTTGTCCCTTGGCCCTGGTTGTGCCTCCTAGGTCCCTTGGTCCTGGCTGTGCCCCCTAGGTCCCTTGGCCCTGGCTGTGCCCCCTTGGTACCTTGCACTGGCTATGCCCCCTTGATTCCTTGGCCCTGGCTGTGGTCTCTTGGCCTGGCCCTAGCATCTTGCCACATCCACAGTGACAGAAGGGGGATAAAAAAGGAAAAAAAAGATCCCTCTTACCTGTTTGCACTGCCGGTGCCACGTGTCATCCTCTTCTTATAGATCCAGAGTGCTCATGGTAAAGTGGCCACCAATTAGCATAGGCCAGCAGCTGACATAAGTGCAGGTGCTGCATGAGATTGATGTCATATGCTGGCGATGTCACTGTCATGCGCCACCTGTGGCGGCGCACACAGTGCCAGACATGTCAGTCACCAGCCTCTGCTAGGACGGCAACCTATTGCGCCGGCGCAATACAGCAGGCGCCCTGTACGTCCTGGTCGGGGGCCCACTGAGGGCACAACAGAGAATTCTCCTGTGTCCCCATGGGCCTGTCTAATCCTGGGCACACCATTATTCCTGGCTAGACAGCACCTGCACCATAGAGTGATACAGTATGGCTATAATATCTCTTCTATCATCAACATTGCCTGCAGAGTGAATATGGTAGTGCAACAGAAGCAGACATTGCTAGAACAGGTCCATATTGGAATGTAACACTCGGCTCTTTTAATAATGCCCATAGAAATGAATGGAAAGTGCAATGCATGAGCATCCACCTTTTCATTCTCAGTGGTGTGCAATGAAGTTCATTTCTTGAAATAGATGTGGGTCCCGGTAGTGGGACCTGCATCTCTTAGACACTTATGGCTCATTCTGTGGCTATGCTATAAATGTATCATTTGAGACAACCCTTTAAATGTAGTTACTCCAGAAAACCTGTAAGCTATACATTTACTAATCACTATCTAGCATTTCAAGAAGATCTGTCATTTTACAGATAGCTTTAAACAAAAGAATCTATTTGATGTTATGTAATTACTGTCTGTAAATAGGACTTATCAAATACTCAAACATCCACCTAGACTTATCCTGGGTAAGTGCGGCATTTGGGCCACTTCCGACCCTTTAGTTGTTCCTGTTTGATCTACAAATTGGGACAGCCAAAATGCAGGAAACAGAAACCTGTCGGCCACACCTCACAGTGCCACTCCCCCCACTTGGAGTCCTCAGGATGCCGATAATGATGAACACTATGGTGAAACAGAGAGCTATCTACTCTGTCTTTCACCATTCAGCTTTTGCCCAGAATCTCAGCACAGCAAGTCTGATGCTGTTACTAGATTGTGTCTACTGCATGGAGCACAAGTCCACACAGTGTACAGAGAAGAGCAGCACATCAGGAAAACAGCAAGGTGTGTCTTATTGTTTTTTAATTTTATTTTCTAATTGTCATTTAGTAGTTGGTAGAATCTGAGAAGACATCCAACTGTGTGTGAGGGCACTGTGTGGTCCATCATAATGCACTGAGGGGGATATATGGGCCATCATACTGTTTACAGGTCTGTTGGGGCAAACAAATTCTGTGAATGGTTTCTGTAGGGGATATTAAACTATGTAAGGAGGTAGTAGAAGCCATCATACCATGTGTGAGGGGCTGTGAGAGCCATCATACTGTGTGGAGGGCTGCGAGGGTCATCAAATAGTATGCATTGTGGCTGTGGGGCCATCATACTTTGTGGGGGTGGAGGGGAGCTGTACACCTTATACTGTGTATGGGGTTTCTGGTGGATATCATATTGTGTGTGTGAGTCTGTGGGGGCTATCACACTGTGTCTGGGAACTGAGGTTATCATCATACTGTGAAATGGGATTGTACTGTGGTAGCAATCTAACTGTGTGCGAGACTGTGTTGGTCATTATACTGTGTGTGTGGAGTCCATCATATTTTATGTGGGTAACTATGGGGGCCCTTCATCATACCTGACATGGTGGATTTGTAGGAAGCTTGTACTGTGTGAGGGTGGCTGTGAGGGCCATCATATTGTGTGGATAACCTTGAGGGTATTATGCTCTATATAAGTAACTATGGGGGCCATCATACTATGTGTGGGGAGTTGTGGGGCATCATACCATGCAAATAATTGTGACTCTACATTCAGCTCTTGTTTTCTCTTAAGAAAACAGAATTTATAACATGTTTGGCAGTGATGCCACTTCTAATTAGCATAATTGTACAGGTGGAATAAAAGTTGTATGGAAATGTTAAATACCTGTAGTAAGTCCATATCTATATGTCAACATGTACATGTCTTATTAGCAATATCTTTTTGTGTGTTAACTCAGTGGTATTGCTGCAGAGTTACAGCAAAGATTTTGGAATCCTGCACTTTAAGGTGTTATACTGATTTTCAGTCTTTATCATACTATTAGTTGGGTTTGATAAATATATGATAAAAACAATTGTTTTCCTCTCAGTGTTGGACTTATAAAGTAATGATAGTATTCAGGATCATTGGGAGGAATCTGAGTAATGCATAGATAAATTTTTTTCTCCCACGGAAAAAGAAGACTATTTTATGCACATATGGAATCCTGAGCAACATTACAAGAACAGATATGATCTATGGTTTGTCATGTCGCAACGTAAGATCATAGATCAACTCATTTGTGCTTCTGACCTTTAGGGAGAAAAATCAATATTAGGAATGATAACAATGTATTTTTCTAAGCTGTGATTCAAACCTCCAACTCCTTGACAATGTTAACATGCAACATTTCTGTGACTGATGTGTTTTGAACAGTTGCTTATAATTGATCTGGTATTCGTGTTAGTAGAGAAATAAAATCTAATGTTTTAGTATTTTCAACTTATCGCAGCTAATCTCTGCATATTTAGTTACTCTATAAGCCTAGGAGCAATTACACAGTACAATCCCAATATGGAATTTAGTCATCTAGAAATTTTAGCTTTAAGTTGGCATTTTTAATATGTTTAAGTTGGAATTTTGCTTTAGCTAAGGTAAGAAAATAATAGGACATTAATATTTGTGTTCCCAGAAATTAAATACTTGCTTAAATAATTAAATGTTTATTATTTAATCTCGTGAACAATATATAAAACTATGAAGACATATTAAAAGGGGTGAGCAGTTTTTATGATACAAAGACAAGATAAAAAGGTGTGTTGCAATGGCATAATGTAAATATATGCCAGGTAAATCAAATGCTACGTCAGTGCAATGTGAATTGTAAAAGCTGTTGGGATAATATGTAAATTGAATTCTCATACCGATTCAATAAGATTATAAATTATATTATCTCACATGAAGTAGAAAGTGCAGGTACGAATCAGAGTGGTGTGCAGGCCAGCATAATACCATAATATACATACTGTATATGCAGTGTAGTTTCAAACACTATATGAGTGCAGCGTAAATAACCAGAAGTTCTGACAATAATAGAGGCCTGAACACTCAATCAGTAAGGATATGAATAATAATTTCTCACAAGGGAGAGAAAGTGCAAAATGCAAAGGAAATCATCCTATTAGAATGGTGAGAAGGCCAGTACACCTGAACATAGCAAAGCAATAAACAATACATATAGAGTAGGCATATACATATAACAAGGCTGTTAAACTAATACAGGAATAAATCCTATTACCATGCAGTGACACCAAAGGCACATATCAAATTATTTTCTTTAACCAGACAACTCCTTTAACGGTTCACAGTAAATGCTGATAATGTGTTTCTGATAAACTGCTAGGTCCAGAAAGATTTGGAGAGTAACAAAAGTCTTGGCATTTTGGCTGTTAACCAAAACATATTCAAGATACAGTTATATAGTCATGATGGGGTTTGAAGTGGAGACTCTCAGCTTTAATTTGAAGGTATTCACATCCTAATTTGAATAAGGGTTTAAGAATTACAGCTCTTTAATATGAAGCTGCCTCTTTTTAACCTTTCACGACCAGTGGTATTTCCGTTTTTCCATTTTCGTTTTTTGCTCCCCTTCTTCCCAGAGCCATAACTTTTTTATTTTTCCATCAATATGGCCATGTCAGGGCTTGTTTTTCGCAGGACAAGTTGTACTTTTGAAAGACACCATTGGCCTTAACTAGGGTTGAGCATTCCGATATTGCAAATATCGGGTATCGGCCGATATTGGCTGTATCGGAATTCCGATTCCGAGTACCGATATTTTCGTCATATCGGATACCGGAATCGGAATGTCACTGTCACTGTCAGTGTCCGTCGGTCGGGTCTGTCAGGAGTCATCGGCACTTACCCGCAGAAGATCTCCGGCGGTCACATCCTGGACTGCTTGATGGCCGCCATCCTCTTCTCCCTGGCGGTCACATGCAGTTTCTCGCGATAACTGCAGTGACTGCTGGGTAATCGCGGCCGTAAAGCAGTCCGATGACGTCACCGCCGTGGAAGCAGGTAATCAGCTGTGCTGCGTCGGGATGACAGGCTCTGCCTGGCATTCCGATGTAGCAGAGCTGGATCGTCGTGGGACACTCGTTACTATGGACTGCGTTCGGACAGATGGTATACTGTTGGTTTGTTTTTTTTTTTTTTTTACAGGAGATAGATGGCGTCGCAGGAATGAGAGAGTAATAAAAGAAATGAAAACTGTGTTGTCTCTTTTATTTCATTAAAAGACTTTTTTCTTGCTGTGTCTTTTTTTTAAACATTTAAAAACTTTGGGATTAATAATGGATCGGTGTCTTATTGACGCCTCTCCATTATTAACCGGGCTTATTGTCACCGTGCAATCAACCGTGACATTAACCCCTTATTACCCCGCTTGCCACCACTACAGGGCAAGTGGGAAGAGCCGGGTAAAGTGCCACAATTGGCACATCTTTTGATGCGCCAAATGTGGGGCTGCTGTAGCCTGGTATTATCAGGCTGTTGAGGGCCAAAATCCATGGGCCTTGACAGTCTTTTAATACCAGGCCGCAGCAGTCTGCATTTTACTTGGCTGGTTAACAAAAATAGGGGGACCCCTACGCCGTTTTTTTTTCGAGGGGATCCCCTATTTTTGTTAACCAGCCAAGCTAAGCAGACTGCTGTGGCCTGGTATTATCAGGCTGGCAAGGTCCATGGATATTGGATCCTTACCAGCCTGAAAAACCAGGCCTCAGTGGTCTGCTTCATCTGGCTGTCACGCTGTCTAGCAGATGTATAAATATATAATGTCAGTAATCTAGCAAGTGGGACAACATTCTATATAACATATAAATAGATAACATTAACATGTATATATAGCATAGTATTACCTGACATAATATCCTGTGGGTCAATAGTGAATCCTTTTCACGCTGTCTCTGGCTAGAGGTGGACCGGGGTCTATGCTGACCCTAAACTGGGGTCCTGACTAGTCCCTCTACCTGGAGGTACTGTTAATGGTACAGAGGTCCAGGCCACCAGCGTAAACCCTGTCTCCTATAAATCCTTGACCACTGTAATCTAGTCCTTAGAAGGACCCTGATTACCACCATAGGGAATGGACAGGTAAAGGTAAACAAACAGTATAGACAAACGAGACAGACAGGGGATAAAGTAAATACTGTCTTTCATACAACATAAAAAACACAGAGGGAATACCAAAGGTCTAGAAGATAAACTATAAGCAAGGAGTGGAGAAACAACAAAGAAACTCTTAGCTAATGTCTTCTCAGAACCGATCCTAACTGCAGTCTGTATGAATGCTTTCACCGGCATCTAACCAGCAGACTGGCAGCTATATAAAGGAAACTAATTAGAACATAATCAAAAGCAGCCGGGCGAGGCTGGACCTAGTCTTAGCAAAGAGCTAGGTAAAATTAACTCCCTCACCACCAAACACAAAGTAACAGCAACTCAGCTGCGAGAAGTCAGAATGTGCAATCGCGACGATCCTCGTGGCGATGCACCCATGACAGTACCCCCCCTTCTACGAGGGACCTCCGGACCCTCAGGGCCAGGTCTGCCCGGGTAAGTTGTGTGGAAGGTCCGAACCAATCGATCTGCGTTAACCTCCGACGCAGGGACCCACGTCCTCTCCTCAGGACCATATCCCTTCCAATGAACCAAATACTGAAGGGACCGGCGATTCAGACGTGAGTCAATGATCTTCAACACTTGAAATTCTAAGTTACCATTGACCACCACTGGAGGAGGGGTAGAAGTGACGGTATAACTGGCGCCACGTACCTCTTAAGCAACGATTTGTGGAATACATTATGGATTTTAAACGTAGGAGGGAGGTCCAGACGAAATGCCACAGGATTAATTATAGAACTGATCCTGTATGGACCGATGAACCTGGGACCCAGTTTCCAGGAGGGAATTTTGCGTTTTATATTCCTGGTAGACAACCACACCAGATCGTTCACACCTAGGTCCGGACCAGACACTCTCCTCCTATCAGACCTCCGCTTGAAACAGTTCCCCATAGCACTCAGACCATTCAGCACTCCTTCCTGAAGGATAGGAACCGGGTCATCCGTCTTTCCAGCCCCTGGGAAACTACGAGATAAGGCATCAGGAAGCAATTTTATTGAGCAGTCATACGTGCGATGAGGAGGTAACTTTTGACACCCCTCCTTGAGAACATCTCCCCAAAGTCCTCCAGAAAAGGAGGCAAAGTCCTAGGCACGACCGCACCGATGACCGTTTTCATGCAGTTATTCTTGCAAAATTCACCCCACTGGCTTATCTTTCTGGATTGCCAATCAATCACTGGGTTATGTTTAGCCAACCAGGGAAGTCCCAACACAATAGGAGTAGGAAGACCCTCCAACACATAACAAGACAACTGTTCTTTATGTATTGCCCCTACTCGAAGGTCTATGTTATGAACAGCTTGTACAAAGCTACCTTGACCGAGAGGTCTGGCGTCAATAGAAAGTATAGGGATCGGTTTGGCCAATACACTCAGTTGCATACCTTGCACCTGGGCAAACCGAGCGTCCACCATATTAGCCCCAGACCCACTATCAAGAAGAACAGAAATCCTCTCAACTCTCGCACCAACCATCACCTCCGCAGGTACGAGAAATTGAGACGGACCTGGGGACGAAATACCTACTCCCAGGTTGTCGTCCACTACACAACCTGGGATTAACAGTTTTTCGGTGACTTTTTTGCTCAATGAGGCACGGAAGGGACACCCCCAACAAAAATGTCCCTCTCTTCCACAGAAGAAACATCTTCTTGTCTTGCGGCGCACCGCTGATTCCCTCCTACAAAATGATGTCCTCCCAACTGCATAGGTTCCTCAGAACAGGCCAGGGGAACCTCAATAAAAGGGACTTTAGTAGTGGGTGGAGTAATAACAGGGGGCGGAGTTACCTCGCACCTCCCCCGAAGCCGTCTATCAATACGAATAGCAAGGGCCATAGCAGCCTCCAGTGACGGAGGAGAATCATACTGAGCCAAAACATCTTTTAATTTGTCAGACAACCCTTGACAAAACTGGCTCCTAAGAGCTGGGTCATTCCACTGAGTATCTGTGGCCCATCTACGGAACTCAGAAGAAAATTCCTCTGCCGGACGATCTCCTGCTGTATCCTACGTAACTTCGTTTCAGCAAGGGAGACCCGATCCGGGTCATCATACACCAGACCCAGGGCAGCAAAAAATCGATCTACTGACTGGAGGGCCGGAGAACCCGGGGGAAGAGAGAAGCCCAGGATTGAGGGTCCCCTTGTAAGAGTGAGATGACAATTCCCACCCTCTGCTCTTCACTCCCCGATGACCGAGGCCGCAGCCGAAAGTATAATTTACATGCCTCCCGGAAGGTAAAAAATTTGTCCCGCCCACCCGTGAACCTGTCTGGGAGAGCAACCTTAGGTTCAGACCTGGTTTGCTCCGGGGGGGAACAAAACCTTGGACTTAATGTCCTCAAGCTCCAAGGACAACTTCTGCAACTGCAGGGCAATCTGGGCCACTGGATCCATGGTAGCTGGGGAGAATTTTTTGTAGGGCCGGTGAAATGTCACGCTGTCTAGCAGATGTATAAATATATAATGTCAGTAATCTAGCAAGTGGGACAACATTCTATATAACATATAAATAGATAACATTAACATGTATATATAGCATAGTATTACCTGACATAATATCCTGTGGGTCAATAGTGAATCCTTTTCACGCTGTCTCTGGCTAGAGGTGGACCGGGGTCTATGCTGACCCTAAACTGGGGTCCTGACTAGTCCCTCTACCTGGAGGTACTGTTAATGGTACAGAGGTCCAGGCCACCAGCGTAAACCCTGTCTCCTATAAATCCTTGACCACTGTAATCTAGTCCTTAGAAGGACCCTGATTACCACCATAGGGAATGGACAGGTAAAGGTAAACAAACAGTATAGACAAACGAGACAGACAGGGGATAAAGTAAATACTGTCTTTCATACAACATAAAAACACAGAGGGAACACCAAAGGTCTAGAAGATAAACTATAAGCAAGGAGTGGAGAAACAACAAAGAAACTCTTAGCTAATGTCTTCTCAGAACCGATCCTAACTGCAGTCTGTATGAATGCTTTCACCGGCATCTAACCAGCAGACTGGCAGCATATAAAGGAAACTAATTAGAACATAATCAAAAGCACCGGGCGAGGCTGGACCTAGTCTTAGCAAAGAGCTAGTAAAATTAACTCCTCACCACCAAACACAAAGTAACAGCAACTCAGCTGCGAGAAGTCAGAATGTGCAATCGCGACGATCCTCGTGGCATGCACCCATGACACTGGCTGGTTAACAAAAATAGGGGGGACCCCACGCCAATTTTTTTCGAGGGGATCCCCTATTTTTGTTAATCAGCCAAGATATGCAGACTGCTGTGGCCTAGTATTATCAGGCTGGCAAGCTCCATGGATCTTGGCTCCTTAACAGCCTGAAAATCCAGGCCTCAGCGGTCTGCTTCATCTGGCTGGTTAACAAAAAATAGGGGGACCCCACGCCAATTTTTTCGAGGGATCCCCTATTTTTGTTAATCAGCCAAGATATACAGACTGCTGTGGCCTGGTATTATCAGGCTGGCAAGGTCCATGGATCTTGGCTCCTTAACAGCCTGAAAATCCAGGCCTCAGTGGTCTGCTTCATCTGGCTGGTTAACAAAAATAGGGGGGACCCCACGCCAATTTTTTTCGAGGGGATCCCCTATTTTTGTTAACCAGCAAAGATAAGCAGACTGCTGTGGCCTGGTATTTATCAGCTGGCAAGCAGGGTCGGACTGAGCCACCGGGACACCGGAGAAACCTCCGGTGGGCCCAGCTCCTGCGTGGTGGCCCTGATTTGAAAGGATAGGTCGCGGGCAGAGGGGGCGGTGGCCCCGGGCCCCGCGCTCTGAGGGGGCCCACCCGGAGCTACGCTACAGTAACTGTATCGGTGTGCACAGCACGCCGATACAGTTACATTCTGCGGCAGAGCAGGGAGAACGCTCTCCCTGCTCTGCCGCCCGGAAGCTATGGGGCCTGAACAGGCGGTGGGGGGGCCCGGTGCCAGCAGTGGGCCCCCCACCCGTCATCGGAGGGTCACTGTATCGGCATCCAGCCGATACAGCTGACCGCATAGAGAGAGAAGGAGCGAGCGCTCCTTCTCTCCCATAATCCCCCTCTCAGCGTCTGACAGCGGGCGCGATGACATCACCTGCCGGCGCCCGCTGTCAGACGCAGAGAGGGAGAACAGTGAGCAGCACAGGAGCCGGGAGGTGAGTATTGTGTTTTTTTTTTTTTTAATGGGGGTGCATTATACTACAGAGGCTGTATATGGGGGTGCATTATACTACAGAGGCTGTATATGGGGGGCTGCATTATACTACAGAGGCTCCATATTGGGGTGCATTATACTACAGAGACTCCCTATGGGATGCATTATACTACAGAGGCTGCCTATTGGGGGGTGCATTATAATATAGTGGCTGCCTATGGTGGTGCATATAATATAGACTCTGCCTATGGGGGTTTATTATATAAGAGAGGCTGCCTATGGGGGTGCATTAACTATATTGAGGACTATCTGGTGTATTATGCTGTATGGATGCTATCTAGGGACATCATACAGTGTTGGACCCATTAAAATAGTTTGGGGACATTAAGGGGTCAGTATATATCCAGTGAGGGGCATTATTCTGTGTATAGGGGAGATGTACAGGGGGAGACTTGGGACATTATTAAATGTAAAGTGGACACTTATTGTTATAGGGGAATCGGGTTACTGTGACTGTCAAAGGGGCACACAGGGCATTATTACAGTCTAGGGGACAAAATGTGGGCACTGTTTTCTAGGGCACTTGCACCGGCATTACTATTTCTAGAGGGGTGCTTTAAAATTTAGAGGTCACACAGAACCACACAGCAGGTGCAGTAATAGGGACACATACGGCAGCAGCAGCTCAGTATTGGGGTATCAGGTGCAGTAATAGGGACACATACGGCAGCAGCGGCTCAGTATTGGGTATCAGGTGCAGAAATAGGGACACATATGGCAGCAGCGGCTCAGTAATTGGGTATCAGGTGCAGTAATAGGGACACATACGGCAGCAGCGTCAGTATTGGGGTATCAGGTGCAGAAATAGGGACACATATGGCAGCAGGGCTCAGTATTGGGGTATCAGCAGGATGAGGAGTTTGTGCAGGTTGAGAATAGTCCAATTGGTGACCGTGACAGTGCTAAAAAAATGAGAAGTGAAATGTGTCTTTGTTGTAATCTCTGCAGTCGAGTCCTGGCTGGAGAAGTCGTCATGTCGGTCTGGGCCAGATGGAAAAGACATAAAAAGTGAACAATTCCATTAGAAAGAACATCAGCGGTAAGTCATTATCTGTACCTGTCTGTAATCTATTATATGTTCTGTAGGGCTGGTATTATTTACCACAGACCATATGGCGGGTAATATCAATATTGGTCTTTTTATATATAGATTATTTTTGGCAACAGCGCGGTCATTTGTTGAGGTTTCCTGATTAGGGGCCCACTCAGAAGTTTCGCCCCCACTAAACCAAAACCCTAGCTACGCCTCCGGCTCTTTCTCTAGTCTTTCTTTCTCTCTCTAAGCTTTCTCGCTCTCTGTTCTTTCCTTCTCGCTCTCTGTTCTTTTTTCTCTCTGTTCTTTCTTTCTCTCTCTTTTCTTTCTTTCCTCTCTTTCTTTCTCTGCTTGTTCTTTCTCCTCTCGCTGCTCTTTCTTCTTTTCCTCAGTACCAGCCACTGTGCCTCATTACAGTCGTGTGATCAGCAGTGCTAAAAGGGTACGCTTGGGGCGAGGATATGGGTGTGATTAGCTGTGAAATGGGAGTGGTCGGGGCGTGGCCTAAAATTTGCAGCGCAGCCAACCCTTTCCTGTCTTCAAAATTTGGGAGGTATGCTGTATGACCTCCCTAAAACTTCTGGCATGTTCCTGGAGCACGACGGATGGTCTCCTGAGGGATCTCCTCCCACACCTGGACTAAAGCATCCACCAACTCCTGGACAGTCTGTGGTGCAACGTGGCATGGCCTAAAATTTGCTGCAGCAGGCACAGCGTGCCACAGCCTTTGTCCCTCTTTCCTTCTTCAAAGGTTGGGAAGTATGATGGTGGGCCCCAAGAATAGTTTTTCTCTGATGGGCCCAAGGTACTCCATCCGACGCTGGCTGGCAAGGTCCATGGATAATGGCCCCTAACAGCCTTAAATACCATGCCTCAGCGTCTGCTTCATCAGGCTGGTTAACAAAAATAGGGGGGACCCCACGCCATTTTTTTTTCGAAGGAACCCCTATTTTTGTTAATCAGTTCCCTCTGACGTCATTGATTGTGTCCCTGGCTGACCTGAAGTGAAAGTGGAAAGCAATCAATTAAGCTTTCCCTTCCTCTCCTGTGAGCCAGGAGGGACCTATTCATTTGGGGGTTTACTGTGAGGCTGCAGCATTAGCTGCGGTCCTGCAGTAAACATTAACCTTTTGAAGGATTACACCGTGGGACCTGACTGTGCATGGGATAGGTAAGAATAATTTTGCTTTTTATTTTATTTTTATTACAGGAAATTGGTTTTTGCAGTAAAATAAAGATGGTCAAAAACATGTGTCTTTATTTCATTAAAATGATTTTTAATTAAAGTGTGTGTTTATTTTTATTTCATGCAATAGGATTAATAATTGATAGTTGTCTAATTGACAGCTCTCAATTATTAACCTGGCTAAGGTCACCTTTCAATAGCAAGGTGGCTTTAACCCCATATTAAACCCATTCGCCACCGCTACAGGGCAAGGGAATAAGATGGGCAAAGTGCCAGAAAGGGCGAATCTAATTATAGATTTGTCTTTTCTGGGGGTCTGGGGGCAGATGTTAGTAGCCGGGGGGGGCCAAAAATAATGGCTCCCTCTGGGCTATTATTATCTGCCCCCACTCACTGGCTTTGTCTGTCTGGTTGCGAAAATAGGGCGGGAGCCCACGCATTTTTTTTCAGCAATTTTACACCTCATATATATATATATATAACATGTCATTGAATTTGTGACACATTAATATAATATTTATATTTATAGTTCATACACTTCTACATAGTATAATAGCCGCTAATTCAATTGCCGGCTTTTGTGAAAATGCAGAACCCGACATGAAATGACACTTGGTTTACATAAGTTAACCATGTCTTTTCATGTATTTGATATCTGAATTGCACAAACAATTACATGAGTGTAAGTGTGCAAAATCTCACACCTGTAGGGGTTAATTAAAGGTGTAAATTGTAGCAAAAAAGTCCGTTTTTTTTACAACGAATTTACACCTTAATTAACCCCTACAGGTGTGAAATTTTGCACACTTACACTCATGTAATTGTTTGTGCAAATCAGAATCAACTACTGAAAAGACAGGTTAACTCTATGTAAACCAAGTGTCAATTTCATGTCGGGTGCTTCTGTCTTTTCACAAAAGCCGGCTTTACCCGGCAATTGAATCAGAGGCTATTTTACTATGTAGAAGTGTATAAACTATAAATATATGTAAGTAGTATAGGAGTTCCAGTATTCGTTCAAACTCAAATCTGACAGGTCGCACGCCCCCTATCATTTAATCCGTTCTCCCTGGGATTTGATCTGTCTGGACTTTGATCAGGCTGGGAAATCTGAGCGCTGGATTTGTGAATTTCAATCAAAGTATTTATTTCGTCTCTATTGATATTTTATCCCGTGGATTTGATTAGTCTGTGTGTTTAGTGAATTAAAGAGCGATTCTTGATTTTATAAGTCTCAGGAAGAAACTTTTAGGTCCCAGTAAATGTAAGGAGTTCTAGTTAAATGCAGACTTCTGTATATAACTAGTATATAAGGATTTTTAGTGAATTAAAGAGTGATCTTGATCTTTTTTGTGGAGAGAAATTTAAGGACCCATAAATGCATGTAAAAACACTATTGTGGTGAATTTGGAATTATGACGCTCATCTTATAGTTTATTCAGTATATATATTTTTAAGCTTGGCAGTGTATCTACACTTATATCAGTATGGGAAGAAAAGTAATGACATGGAGTTAGGAATTTCCAGACTAGTTTCTGAGTTTTAGTGAAATACAGACTTTTGTTACAGTTCGGTAACTTATTACCAAGCTGTGTGTACAAGGCATGTGTTGTGTAGAATCTAAATATTTTTCTATCTAGTGGCATTGTTGACATGAATTGTCAGAATGAGTGAAGGTCGATGCTACGGTAATTCAATTGCTAGAAGCCACATATAGTAATTAGTGTTGTATTGTGTATAGTTGGCCAAGCACAGTTGTGAGAAGGTCATAGCTTAACAGTCTATTGAATTTATTTGTCTCTATTTACCTGTAAATGTGTGTAAAGTTGTTTTATCTGTGTGTCTGATATGAGCTCTTTTAAGTCAACCAGTAAATGTATCCTATACCACTCTATTGTTGGGGGAAGTCAAGGCGAGGTCACAATGGGATCTTTTAAAACCAACACATTTAGTGTGTTCTTCTTGAGTTACAGCTCAAAGACATTCAATCACTGAATTAATTGTACATGCTAGACTGTAATTGAAATCAATTCAAAAAGGAAGCTTTTGCAGTATAAAATACAAATTTTATTAAGGTCTAAAATACATTATCATGAATAAAATCCAAAAGTGGGATATACAGCATGCAGAAAAATAGCCAAATGCAGACAGGTATGAACTACTTCAAATCAATTATAATAGTGCCCATCTCCAATCTTATATGTTATAACGATAATAGACTAATCCGGGGCTAAACATAATAACCCCATATTTTGTCCATATATATGCAATCTATGTAACTCACAATATCCCCCAAAGGCAGACATATAGCACTAAATATAGGATTATAAGTATCTTAATGAAGCATGTATATCAATAAAGTAACTTCCCATCACAGATGCTAATATAATGATGTAGCATGCAAGTGCAGAGCTCACAATACATACTGTGCGTGCATATGAAGTCAATTAGCACATCCATATGAGGAGCTATATTAAAAAAGCCAGCGCCATAAGATGGGAGATCATACCTGAATGCTGCTTGGCACCCCTTGTGTAAGCCCCTCATTTCTAGCAGTGTTTTTGCTACAGATAGCTATTATTAAGCCAGGAGAAACATAGTGACTGTTTCATGTGAGAATACATGCAATAGGAGGGGCCCCCCCATTACTTAGTGTATACTATTATGTACAAAGATGATACGGAAAATATATGCTCCAAAGTTTACTGACAGAACTACTTAGTGATGACAAATTCACAACAAATTTGTTATTTTGGGACTATTTTTTAAACTGTTTCATGTGAGAATCAGCATAGGAATGGGGCCCTTACTTAGAATTTGTTAATTTTGGGACTATTTTTTAACTGTTTCATGTGAGAATACAGGCATAGGATGGGGGCCATTACTTAGAATTTGTTTATTTTGGAGCTATTTTTAACTGTTTCATGTGAGAATACAGGCATAGGATGGGAGCCACTACTTAGAATTCGTTATTTTGGGGCTATTTTTAACTGTTTCATGTGAGAATACAGACAGGATGGGACCATTACTTAGTGTATTACTATTTATGTACAAAGATGATACGGAAAATATATGCTTACAGAGTTTACTGACAGGAACTACTTAGTGATGACAAATTCACAACAAATTTGTTATTTTGGGACAATTTTTAACTGTTTTTTGAGAAACAGGCAATAGGATGGGGGCCATATACATTAGAATTTTGTTATTTTGGGGCTATTTTTTACTGTTTCCATGTGGAAATACGGCATAGGATGGGAGCCACTACTTAGAATTCGTTATTTTGGGCTATTTTTAACTGTTTCATGTGAGAAACAGACATAGGATGGGACCATTACTTAGGTAAATTAAATTTATGTACAAAGAAGATAGGAAAATAAGTTTCCCAAAGATTAATTGTAGCGAATCAAAGTGTATTAAATGATTACTAACCCGATTACGGCAACTTGATAACAAATTCACAACAAATTTCGTTATTTGGGACTATTTTTTTAACGATGCTAACCCCTCAGATATGAAAGACAGGCAGGCATCGCTGTTGTTTGGAAAATACCATTTCCATAGATGTGCTGATCCGCTGAATCATTTTTAAACACTCATGCATACACACCATTTTTTATCACCATTCAACAAAAAAAAAATTGAGGCATGTTGGGACATGTCCCGGCCTATTTTGGACATGACAAATGAACTTTTTAAACATACCTGTGTTTCGGACATTATGACCAGAGGCGTAGCTAGGGTTTTGGTTTAGTGGGGGCGAAACTTCTGAGTGGGCCCCTAATCAGAGAACCTCAACAAATGACCGCGCTGTTGCCAAAAATAATCTATATATAAAAAAACAATATTGATATTACCGCCATATGGTCTGTGGTAAATAATACCAGCCCTACAGAACATATAATAGATTACAGCACAGGTACAGATAATGACTTACCGCTGATGTTCTTTCTAATGGAATTGTTCACTTTTTATGTCTTTTCCATCTGGCCCAGACCGACATGACGACTTCTCCAGCCAGGACTCGACTGCAGAGATTACAACAAAGACACATTTCACTTCTCATATTTTTAGCACTGTCACGGTCACCAATTGGACTATTCTCAACCTGCACAAACTCCTCATCCTGCTGATACCCCAATACTGAGCCGCTGCTGCCATATGTGTCCCTATTTCTGCACCTGATACCCCAATACTGAGCCGCTGCTGCCGTATGTGTCCCTATTACTGCACCTGATACCCCAATACTGAGCCGCTGCTGCCATATGTGTCCCTATTTCTGCACCTGATACCCCAATACTGAGCCGCTGCTGCCGTATGTGTCCCTATTACTGCACCTGATACCCCAATACTGAGCTGCTGCTGCTGCCGTATGTGACCCTATTACTGCACCTGCTGTGTGGTTCTGTGTGACCTCTAAATTTTAAAGCACCCCTCTAGAATATAGTAATGCCGGGTGCAAGTGCCCTAGAAAACAGTGCCCACATTTTGTCCCCTAGACTGTAATAATGCCCTGTGTGCCCCTTTGACAGTCACAGTAACCCGAGTTCCCCTATAACAATAAGTGTCCACTTTACATTTAATAATGTCCCAAGTCTCCCCCTGTACATCTCCCCTATACACAGAATAATGCCCCTCACTGGATATATACTGACCCCTTAATGTCCCCAAACTATTTAATGGGTCCAACACTGTATGATGTCCCCTAGATAGCATCCATACAGCATAATACACCAGATAGTCCTCAATATAGTATAATGCACCCCCATAGGCAGCCTCTATATTATAATAAACCCCCATAGGCAGAGTCTATAATATAATGCACCACCATAGGCAGCCACTATATTATAATGCACCCCCATAGGCAGCCTCTGTAGTATAATGCATCCCCATAGGGAGTCTCTGTAGTATAATGCACCCCAATATGGAGCCTCTGTAGTATAATGCAGCCCCCATATACAGCCTCTATAGTATAATGCACCCCCATATACAGCCTCTGTAGTATAATGCACCCCCATTAAAAAAAAACAAAACACAATACTCACCTCCCGGCTCCTGTGCTGCTCACTGTTCTCCCTCTCTGCGTCTGACAGCGGGCGCCGGCAGGTGATGTCATCGCGCCCGCTGTCAGACGCTGAGAGGGGGATTATGGGAGAGAAGGAGCGCTCGCTCCTTCTCTCTCTATGCGGTCAGCTGTATCGGCTGGATGCCGATACAGCTGACCCTCCGATGACGGGTGGGGGGCCCACTGCTGGCACCGGGCCCCCCCACCGCCTGTTCAGGCCCCATAGCTTCCGGGCGGCAGAGCAGGGAGAGCGATTCTCCCTGCTCTGCCGCAGAATGTAACTGTATCGGCGTGCTGTGCACACCGATACAGTTACTGTAGCGTAGCTCCGGGTGGGCCCCCTCAGAGCGCGGGGCCCGGGGCCACCGCCCCCTCTGCCCCGCGACCTATCCTTTCAAATCAGGGCCCACCACGCAGGAGCTGGGGCCCACCGGAGGTTTCTCCAGTGTCCCGGTGGCTCAGTCCGACCCTGCTTGCCAGCCTGATAATACCAGGCCACAGCAGTCTGCTTATCTTTGCTGGTTAACAAAAATAGGGGATCCCCTCGAAAAAAATTGGCGTGGGGTCCCCCCTATTTTTGTTAACCAGCCAGATGAAGCAGACCACTGAGGCCTGGATTTTCAGGCTGTTAAGGAGCCAAGATCCATGGACCTTGCCAGCCTGATAATACCAGGCCACAGCAGTCTGCATATCTTGGCTGATTAACAAAAATAGGGGATCCCCTCGAAAAAAATTGGCGTGGGGTCCCCCCTATTTTTGTTAACCAGCCAGATGAAGCAGACCGCTGAGGCCTGGATTTTCAGGCTGTTAAGGAGCCAAGATCCATGGAGCTTGCCAGCCTGATAATACTAGGCCACAGCAGTCTGCATATCTTGGCTGATTAACAAAAATAGGGGATCCCCTCGAAAAAAATTGGAGTGGGGTCCCCCCTATTTTTGTTAACCAGCCAGTGTCATGGGTGCATCGCCACGAGGATCGTCGCGATTGCACATTCTGACTTCTCGCAGCTGAGTTGCTGTTACTTTGTGTTTGGTGGTGAGGGAGTTAATTTTACCTAGCTCTTTGCTAAGACTAGGTCCAGCCTCGCCCGGCTGCTTTTGATTATGTTCTAATTAGTTTCCTTTATATAGCTGCCAGTCTGCTGGTTAGATGCCGGTGAAAGCATTCATACAGACTGCAGTTAGGATCGGTTCTGAGAAGACATTAGCTAAGAGTTTCTTTGTTGTTTCTCCACTCCTTGCTTATAGTTTATCTTCTAGACCTTTGGTGTTCCCTCTGTGTTTTTATGTTGTATGAAAGACAGTATTTACTTTATCCCCTGTCTGTCTTGTTTGTCTATACTGTTTGTTTACCTTTACCTGTCCATTCCCTATGGTGGTAATCAGGGTCCTTCTAAGGACTAGATTACAGTGGTCAAGGATTTATAGGAGACAGGGTTTACGCTGGTGGCCTGGACCTCTGTACCATTAACAGTACCTCCAGGTAGAGGGACTAGTCAGGACCCCAGTTTAGGGTCAGCATAGACCCCGGTCCACCTCTAGCCAGAGACAGCGTGAAAAGGATTCACTATTGACCCACAGGATATTATGTCAGGTAATACTATGCTATATATACATGTTAATGTTATCTATTTATATGTTATATAGAATGTTGTCCCACTTGCTAGATTACTGACATTATATATTTATACATCTGCTAGACAGCGTGACATTTTCACCGGCCCTACAAAAAATTCTCCCCAGCTACCATGGATCCAGTGGCCCAGATTGCCCTGCAGTTGCAGAAGTTGTCCTTGGAGCTTGCGGACATTAAGTCCAAGGTTTTGTTCCCCCCGGAGCAAACCAGGTCTGAACCTAAGTAAATGCATGTAAAACACTATTGTGGTGGAATTTGGAATTATGACGCTCATCTTATAGCTTTATTCAGTATATATATTTTTAGCTTGGCAGTGTATCTACACTTATATCAGTACTGGGAAGAATGTAATGACATGGAGTTAGGAATTTCCAGACTAGTTTCTGAGTTTTAGTGAAATACAGACTTTTGTTACAGTTCGGTAACTTATTACCAAGCAGTCAGATTGAGAGTATTGCTCCTGAATCAAGCCTCAGTCAGTCTGTGACCTGACTCCTGGAAACCTTGAACTTGTACTCCAGCTATTCCCTACTGAGGAACCTTTGAACACTTTTGGACTCTGGAAACCTGCTGTTTGGTGAATCCATGTTTGCAGAGGAATTACGGTACAGAGAAGAGATCCTGAACCTGCTTTGGAGATTTATTGTAGTGCTTGAAATTACTCTGACCTGCTGTGTCTCCTGACTCTGTTCCTGCAAACTGTGTGAACTTTTCAGCATGCTTGTATGAAGTAATACAAGTCATTTCATTTCAACCTATGTCTCCTGTGTTTTCCTCGCACCCAAGCACAAGACGCTATAGGAACTGTACACTATACATGACACTCACATGAAAACCTACTCCATCTAGTATTTTTTATGCCTTCCATGATTTTTAACAACAGCACCGAGTATTCTAGGCATGGAATGAACAGGTTGGTGACATATTCCAACATCTATCTTTTTTTTCCATTTTCAAAAACGACCTCTTTTGAGTCTCGATGCTGGATTTCAATGTTCAAATTGTCTCTCCGGAATTCCCTTAAATGTTCTATTGTGTTCTATATGTGATTCTTCAGATGTTGTATTAGTCTTTGCCTGATGAAGAGACCTGAGTAGTCTCGAAAGCTTGCAATTTTTTACCATCTTTTCAGTTAGCCATTAAAAGGTATCAACCACTGAGGACTCTCAAGTCTAAATATTTTTCTATTGTGTTCAGGTGAGAAGACATACTTGGCCACTGGATCACTTTCACCCTGTTCTTCTTCTCAAATGCAACAGTGGCCTTAGATGTTGTGAAGAATATTGGAGATATAATTTCATGTCAATCATTTGTATTCTATTTGGCCTAACATTATAAAACCCTCTTTCCTATGTCCAGCAGGGACTCAGTAGGAAGTCCAATATTCTCCAAGCCTCAAGGACAAAGCTGGCTAGCTAATCAGGGGGACAAGCTTCCAAAGGCTGTGAGTGACAGATCTCCCACTTTGAGCCAGCTCAGAGCTGGACAAAGGCTTGATTGCAATATAGAGTCTTGCTGAAGCTGCCAAAGAAAATTCTAGAAGCATAACTTTTTATGGAATTATGGAGATACTATTGGTCCTTGCCGTACATCATGTATATTTCTGAGATCTCCAGAACATGGCGAACACCTTCCAGGGTCTCGATCTGTTCTAGCACCACAGGGAGGGGTAGTATGTAGAATGGCTAGTAAGAACCAGAGAGCAAAGATGTGCTTCATCTCAACATGTAGCAGGGGCCAAGCTGGATCTGATGGAGCCAAAATGACCTCCCTAGGATCGTGCATTAAAGAGTTATGACTCATCTTAGGTTTTGGAGTATTTCGCTGCTAGAGGCAAGGGGAGAGGATTTAGGTTCAGGCAGGAGGGGAGAGACCCAAAGGGGATAAAGGCTAGTATTAGGCCATGTGGTCTCTCTCTGTTATGCATGTGGTCCACTTCGAAAGGGGGGTCATGTAGAGTAATGGGCTGCGAAGGACCTAGGAGCCAGCTGGCAGCCCATGCCCCCTACGGCCCAGTGCACACAAGTTCAAACATCAATTCATTAATTGACATGATTCATCTGCTTATAAGTTGTCCTACCACTATTGTATTTGCATATCTGACCATTTTATATGTATAACCATTGTGTATATAGTGTATTGTCTAGTGTGCCCTTAAGGCGATTAAATATATAATTTAACCTCGGGTTACTCTTTTATCTCGATCCATGAATCCAACATCCACTTCTCTGTTTAACTTTTCATGCTACCGGGGCTGGTTTTTGGCCCGATATAATCCCGTTAATGGACCGGGCTTATAGCTAACAAGGAACTGGTGGCAGTCCTACTGGGCTGGCAGTGCTATGTTTCACTATGCTAGTGAAAGGGGCCTATCAGGCTGTCAGGATTGTGAGCGAGTGTGGTGCCACGTCAATGATGGCATGGGACATATCCTCTCACTCGTCATGCCTCCCTGGGCCATGTGGACAGGGGGTTTCAGTGTTAAACTGTACAAAACTGACCTTACATGTCCCCAGGGGTTGCGAAACGTCACATTGGTGAAAGTGGGAGACAGCATTACATGATCCGTCTGACATAATACTGACATCAGGTGGGGTGACAAGGTGCCGGTTCATCATAGATGTGTGTTTTGGATCATTATCTTTTTGGAAAAGTCTACCAAGGGCACAGAGTGATGGTAATATCTTCTCTTTCAATATAGAGCAGTACATCAGTGAATTCATGATACCATGATGAAATGTAGCTAACGGCATAGGACTTGCATGGGAAACAATGGATGTTCGAGCCTCCCATTCATCTGAATCTTTTTTTAACTGTTCAACCGAACTCGCCTTACCCAAACATCCACGGGTTTGCTCATTAATGGAAATGACAGGATAAAGGTCAATTAAAAATCCTCTCTCTAGCTCTGAGATGCAAATCTTAAACCAAGATGGTACTGTAGTAAACAGGAAATAAGCTCACAGAATAGGAGCAGTAACAGAAAGAAAGACAGAAAGACATTACAGTAATTACAGCTGCAGATGACATAACAAACTATAACAACCACCACTAAAAGCAGGATTGCCAACCATCCAGAAATTCCGGGACAGTCCTTAAAAATAGGGCATTTTTTTTCCTTGTCTGGAGAAAATATTTAAGGTGTCTGTGATCATTTGAAGCTGAAGAAACTTCTACAGAATATTTTTACTGTAATAATCCTCAATTTACAGTTTACAGTCAATGTAGCTGATATGTATATATGTATCACTTACAATCATAATGATTTATTATGGTTTTCCAATGCGTTTGTAAAAAATATTTACATACACGATGCATCAGCACACTGCGATTAATGAATAAATGAATGTATTTAGCATTTGTTATGAAAGAGACCAAAATCTATCCAACTATGTCACGGTGTACTTAAATATGGATGGTCCCTAACCACTACATTTCCTACCTCTCGATAGGCCAAACCAGCCTCATCTGAATGGAAAATGAAAGGAAACCAGGCGTAGTTCACAATCAAAAACTTGTATGGGAAAGATGGGTGGATAAAAATACTGGACCCTCAAGGGGGCCACATCCCTCTAAATGTACTACAACAAAGAAAAAATAGGTTCTGCACACCTTTAGTATTATACTAATGTGCAGGTGCACAAATACGTTATGTGGCCAATATTTGAAAATATACATATAAGATGCATCAGCACTCTGCCATTAATGAATATATGAACTCCAATATTGCTGTAAACGCTAAAAACGTAAGGTATTGAGCATTTTTTTATCAAAGGGCAGAAAAGCTTTTTTTTGTAAAAAATATTGTCTGTTCGTGATTTTTTGGTAAGCTTACCAGAAAAAATAAAAAGTCGTGTTGGCAATCCTAACTAGAAGCACAATAAACAGTATGCAACAAATATAACTGAATGATATTACTGTAGATTCTGGTAGACCGATAACTGGTATTTGGAGTACTAATATTAACTCAACATTTTTTTAGACTTCCAGCAGTATAATACAGGCACCATTATTATGTCCATCCTCTAATGATATGTTATAACTCTGGTCATCCTGCACCAGTCCATACACCAAAGCTAGCTGTAAAATGTATTACTGGCATCAGCGTACTATATCTGCTCTAGTGGTCAGTGTGAAAATTACAACAGCTTTTCACATAAAAATATGTTTCTAATGAAAACCTGATTTAAATAATTTGTAATTCTCTGATGATAAACCGTATTTTGCGAATTATAAGACGCACCAGATTATAAAACGTACCCCAAATTTTGGGGAGGGAAATAGGAAAAGAACACCCGCTCCTACTAGCCTGGGACCCACAGCATCGCTCCGCTCCTGCCTTCGCCGCTGCCAGCTTCCTGCAGCAGCAGTCCTGGGACCTTACCCCATCGCAGCCGGTAAGCTACATTCAGATTATAAAACACATCCTCTTTTCACCCCAAATTTGGGGGTGTGTGAAAGTGCATCATATAATCCAAAAAATATGGTACTTACATTTACTCTAAGGCTAAGCAGGAAATTAAGAGATATGTATCTGAAAAATTCACTTACCACTATAAAATGTCATCATATTTGAAAATTAATCAGCACACAATTCACTTAAAATATTGCTTTTATTGGTTTTCCATTATTCTATATATAGAAAACACTACACATATAATTCATATCTATTTAGCTTATTTCATTGTAACCTCAGAGATGTTATACGGAGCTATGGTTAGCCCCCAATTATCCCCGCATATTGGTTTATGATGTGTAGTCTTTACATATGTCCTACATAGCTAAATAATTATCGTTTTATTATTGCATTCCAATAACTATAAAAAAAAATTACGTAAGGAGTCATAGGGCCTTAGTTTTGTTAGCGGCTTATAGCTACTAGACTTCTATTTTGTGTTAAGGCAATAAGCACATTTGGATGGGTGACTGCATCTACCTATTTATACAGTAGCTGAGTAAAATTATTACTGTCACATTACATCATGGAATGACTGTTTAATCATAATATTAACAGCGTAGAAGAAGAAAATAGTTTTTGATAATTTTTTTAATGATCTTATTAAAAATTCATTGGGCATAGACATCTTGAAATATGAGGGATGACAAGCTATCACAAGGCATAAATACAAAACATAATAAAATTTCATGCAAACATAACAAAATCCAACATCATTATGAAGACGATGAATGGCTACATAAATAAACTAACAGGAGCTGAAAGCATAAATATCAAGGGAGGTGATAATGCAATTCTTTCTCTTTTATCACTGTTGTCTCACTTTGGTTTCAGTGTCTGGAAAAGTTAATAATGTTTTAAATGCATTTATTCATTCAGTTCAGTATTGCTACAAGCAATTGCACATGTTGGGCATATTCTCCAATTTTACTTACAGGATTTAAGTCAAGTTTGATAATTTGTGCCTTTAATTATCCGCAAAGACATTCTGTTTTCAGATTATGTAAATCAGTGCAGATATTCTAGGTTCACAACAAATGCTTTACAAATAAGGGGTAAATTAAAAATTAATTGCTTGTGCTAAAGGCTTGTTGCTATGCTGTGAGTTGCTTACAATCTATCGGACATTAAAAAAAAGACAATTTTGCGGTTATGTGGGTATGTAGTAATTGATTTGGCTACTTTCCTCCCAGTCCAGTTCTTATCATAGTCAATGGGCAGTCAAATGGGAACTGTGAGAATTTTAATTGATTTACATCTAATTTAAAAAAAGTCAAGAGTACTAAAAAATAGTAGAATCATAGAATGTTAGAGTTCGAAGGGACTTCAAGGGTCGTTGTGTCCAACCCCTGCTCAATGCAGGATTCACTAAACCATCTCAGACAGATGTCTGTCAAGCCTCTGTTTAAATACTTCCATTGATGGAGAACTCACCACCTCTCATGGCAGCCTGTTCCACTCATTGATCACCTTACTGTCAAAAAGTTTTTCCTAATATCTAATCTGTATCTTCTCCCTTCCAGTTTCCTTCCATTGCTCCTCATGTTTCCATGTGCAAATGAGAATAAAGATGATCCCTGTATACTGTGACATCCCTTCAGATACAGTACAGACCAAAAGATTTTTCTTTTTTAACCCCTTCAAGACCCAGCCTATTTTGACCTTAAAGACCTTGCCATTTTTTGCAATTCTGACCAGTGTCCCTTTATGAGGTAATAACTCAGGAACGCTTCAACGGATCCTAGCGATTCTGAGATTGTTTTTTTCGTGACATATTGGGCTTCATGTTAGTGGTAAATTTAAGTCGATAATTTTTGCGTTTATTTGTGAAAAAAATGGAAATTTGGCGAAAATTTTGAAAATTTTGTAATTTTCAAATTTTTAATTTTTATTCTGTTAAACTAGAGAGTTATGTGACACAAAATAGTTAATAAATAACATTTCCCACATGTCTACTTTACATCAGCACAATTTTGGGAACAACATTTTTTTTTGTTAGGAAGTTATAAGGGTTAAAAGTTGACCAGCGATTTCTCATTTTTACAGCAAAATTTACAAAACCATTTTTTTTAGGGACCACCTCACATTTGAAGTCACTTTGAGGGGTCTATATGGCAGAAAATACCCAAAAGTGACACCTTTATAAAAACTGCACCCCTCAAGCTACTCAAAACTACATTCAAGAAGATTATTAACCCTTCAGGTGCTTCACAGGAACTAAAGCAACGTGGAAGGAAAAAATGGACATTTTAATTTTTCCAACAAAAATTTTCTTTTAGCATCAATTTTTTCATTTTTACATGGGCATCAGGATAAAATGGATCGTAAAATTTGTTGGGAAATTTCTCCTGAGTACACAGATACCTCATATGTGGTCATAAACCACTGTATGGGCGCACGGCAGGGCTCAGAAGGGAAGGAGCGCCATTTGACTTTTTGAATGGAAAATATGCTGGAATATTTAGCGGTTGCCATGTCACATTTGGAGAGTCCCTGTGTGCCTAAACATTGGAGCTCCCCCACAAGTGACCCCATTTTGGAAACTAGACCCCCTAAGGAACTTATCTAGATGCATAGTGATCATTTTGAACCCCCAGGTGCTTCACAAATTGATCTGTAAAAAAAAGAAAGTACTTTTTTTTCACAAAAATTTTCTTTTAGCCTCAGTTTTTTCATTTTCACATGGGCAACAGTATAAATTGGATCCTAAAATTTGTTGGGCAATTTCTCCTGAGTACACAGATACCTCATATGTGGTCATAAACCACTGTTTGGGCGCATGGCAGGGCTCAGAAGGGAAGCAGCGCCATTTGACTTTTTGAATGGAAAATATGCTGGAATATTTAGCGGTTGCCATGTCGCATTTGGAGAGTCCCTGTGTGCCTAAACATTGGAGCTCCCCCACAAGTGACCCCATTTTGGAAACTAGACCCCCTAAGGAACTTATCTAGATGCATAGTGATCATTTTGAACCCCCAGGTGCTTCACAAATTGATCTGTAAAAAAAAGAAAGTACTTTTTTTTCACAAAAATTTTCTTTTAGCCTCAGTTTTTTCATTTTCACATGGGCAACAGTATAAATTGGATCCTAAAATTTGTTGGGCAATTTCTCCTGAGTACACAGATACCTCATATGTGGTCATAAACCACTGTTTGGGCGCATGGCAGGGCTCAGAAGGGAAGCAGCGCCATTTGACTTTTTGAATGGAAAATATGCTGGAATATTTAGCGGTTGCCATGTCGCATTTGGAGAGTCCCTGTGTGCCTAAACATTGGAGCTCCCCACAAGTGACCCCATTTTGGAAACTAGACCCCCTAAGGAACTTATCTAGATGCATAGTGATCATTTTGAACCCCCAGGTGCTTCACAAATTGATCTGTAAAAAAAAGAAAGTACTTTTTTTTCACAAAAATTTTCTTTTAGCCTCAGTTTTTTCATTTTCACATGGGCAACAGTATAAATTGGATCCTAAAATTTGTTGGGCAATTTCTCCTGAGTACACAGATACCTCATATGTGGTCATAAACCACTGTTTGGGCGCATGGCAGGGCTCAGAAGGGAAGCAGCGCCATTTGACTTTTTGAATGGAAAATATGCTGGAATATTTAGCGGTTGCCATGTCGCATTTGGAGAGTCCCTGTGTGCCTAAACATTGGAGCTCCCCCACAAGTGACCCCATTTTGGAAACTAGACCCCCTAAGGAACTTATCTAGATGCATAGTGAGCACTTTGAACCCCCAGGTACTTCACAAATTGATCCGTAAAAAAAAGAAAGTACTTTTTTTTCACAAAAATTTTCTTTTAGCCTCAGTTTTTTTCATTTTCACATGGGCAACAGTATAAATTGGATCCTAAAATTTGTTGGGTAATTTCTCCTGAGTACACAGATACCTCATATGTGGTCATAAACCACTGTTTGGGCGCACGGCAGGGCTCAGAAGGGAAGGAGCGCCATTTGACTTTTTGAATGGAAAATATGCTGGAATATTTAGCGGTTGCCATGTCGCATTTGGAGAGTCCCTGTGTGCCTAAACATTGGAGCTCCCCCACAAGTGACCCCATTTTGGAAACTAGACCCCCTAAGGAACTTATCTAGATGCATAGTGAGCACTTTGAACCCCCCAGGTGCTTTACAGAAGTTTATAACGCAGAGCCGTGAAAATAAAATATTTTTTTTTCTCAAAAAATGATTTTTTAGCCCACTATTTTTTATTTTCACAATGGTTACAGGAGAAATTGGACCCCAAAAGTTGTTGTCCAGTTTGTCCTGAGTACGCTAGTACCCCATATGTGGGGGGGAACCACTGTTTGGGCACACGTCAGGGCTCGGAAGGGATGTAGTGACGCTTTGAAATGCCAACTTGATGGAATGGTCTGCGGGCATCTTGTTACGTTTGCAGAGCCCCTGATGCGCCTAAACAGTAGAAACTCCCCACAAGTGACCCCATTTTGGAAACTAGACACCGCAAAGAACTTATCTAGATGTGTGGTGAGCACTTTGAACCCCCAAGGGCTACACAGAAGTTTATAACGCCCGGGCATGAAAATAAAAAAATCATATTTTTTCCACAATCAGGATCTTTTAGTCCCCAATTTTTTTATTTTCGCAAGGGTAACATGAGAAATTAGACCCCAAAAGTTGTTGTCCAATTTGTCCTGAGTATGCTGATATCCCATATGTGGGAGAAAACTACTGTATGGGCACACGTCGGGGCTCGGATGGGAAGTAGTGACCTTTTGAAATGCCCACTTGATGGAATGGTCTTCGGGCGTCATGTTACGTTTGCAGAGTCACTGATGTGCCTAAACAGTAGAAACTCCCCACAAGTGACCCCATTTTGGAAACTAGATCCCCCAAGGAACTCCTCTAGATGTGTGGTGAGCACTTTGAATCTCCAAGTCCTTCACAGAAGTTTATAACGCAGAGCCGTGAAAATATAAAATCATTTTTTTTCCACAAAAATAATTTTTAGTCCCCAATTTTTTTTCCCAATGTTAACAGGAGAAATTAGAACCCCCAAAGTTGTTGTGCAATTTTTCCCGAGTACGCTGATACCTCATATGTGGGGATAAACCACTGTTTGGGCATACGTCGGGGCTTGGAATAAAGGGAGCACTGTTTGACTTTTTGAACGCAAAATTTGCAGGAATCAATGGTGGCGCCATGTCGCGTATGGAGACCCCCTGATGTGCCTAAATAGTGGAAACCCCTCAATTCTAACTCCAACCCTAACCCCAACACACCCCTAACGCCTACACACACCTAACCCTAATACAAACCCTAATCATAACCCTAACCCCAACACACCCCTAATCCCAACTCTAACCATAAACCTAACTACAAGCCTAACCCTAATTCCAACCCTAACCCAAATTCCAACCCTAACCGTAATTCTAACCTTAGCCCTAATGCTAACCCTAACCCTAGTTCTAACCCTAAGGCTGGGTTCATATTGCGTTGTACCAGCCCGTTCAACACGTAGCGTTGACCGGCTGGTAACGGTATAGCATAACGCGATCGCGTTATGCTATACCCGCTAGCGCAGATGAATCAGCAGATAATCAGCCGCGGATCAGCAGCAAAATCAGTCGCGGATCAGCAGCAAAATCCGCCGCGGATCAGCAGCGAAATCCGCCGCGGATCAGCAGGGAAATCCGCCGCGGATCAGCAGCGAAATCCGCCGCGGATCAGCAGCGAAATCCGCCGCCGATCAGCAGCGAAATCCGCAGCGGATCCGTAGCGAAATCCGCCGCGGATCAGCAGCGATGTCCGCCGCGGATCAGCAGCGAAGTCTGCCGCGGATCAGCAGCGAAATCCGCCGCGGATCAGCAGCGAAATCCGCCGCCGATCAGCAGCGAAATCCGCCGCCGATCAGCAGCGAAATCCGCCGCCGATCAGCAGCGAAATCCGCCGCGGATCAGCAGCGAAATCCGCCGCGGATCAGCAGCGAAATCCGCCGCGGATCAGCAGCGAAATCCGCCGCCAATCAGCAGCGAAATCCGCCGCGGATCAGCAGCGAAATCCGCCGCGGATCAGCAGGGAAATCCGCCGCGGATCAGCAGCGAAATCCGCCGCGGATCAGCAGCGAAATCCGCCGCCGATCAGCAGCGAAATCCGCAGCGGATCCGTAGCGAAATCCGCCGCGGATCAGCAGCGATATCCGCCGCGGATCAGCAGCGAAGTCTGCCGCGGATCAGCAGCGAAATCCGCCGCGGATCAGCAGCGAAATCCGCCGCGGATCAGCAGCGATATCCGCCGCGGATCCGCAGCAAAATCAGCTGCGGATCAGCAGCAAAATCCGCTAGGAAAAAAAAAAAAAATTCTTTATTTTTTTTATTTGTCCCTACCTATGATAAAGGGGGGGTTCATTTACTTTTTTTATTTTGATCACTGTGACAGTTTATCACAGTGATCAAAATAAATTTTTGAACACTGGGGAGCGCACTGCGCATGCGCCGGCCGGCGGGCGCACTGCGCATGCGCCCGTCATTTTCCAATATGGCGGCGCCCATGAAGAGGCCCGGGCGGACGCCGGGCCCGATCGTGGGACATCGGTGGATCGGGAGAGGTGAGTAGGGGGTCGGAAGGCTGGGGGGGGGGATAGGAAGTGGGGGCAGTGGACCAAAAGAGGAGGGGAGCTGTAAGTGACGGCGGTGACCGATCGCCGCCATCTTTCGGTGGCGGCGGCCGATCACCGCCGTGACTCGGTGTGGGGGGGTCAGGGCTCGGTCTCCAGCCATGGCAGATGCTATTGCAGCATCGGCCATGGCTGGATTGTAATATTTCACCAATTAAATTGGTGAAATATTACACATTGCTCTGATTGGCTGTTTCACTTTTAACAGCCAATCAGAGCGATCGTGGCCACGGGGGGGTTAAGCCAACCCCCCTGTGGTGAAGCACAAAGGGTCCTGTAACTGCGGGTCGGGTGACCTTTGAGTGACCCCGGTCTCCCGGCCCGCAGGGACGAGATACTTTCATGACGCCACATAGGCGTCATGGGTCGGAATGGCACAGGTTTTCATGACGCCTACGTGGCGTCATGGGTCGGGAAGGGTTAAAGATTCTCATTTAAAGATTTTTCTGTATTTTCATGACTATGAAAATTGTACATTCACACTGAAGGCATCAAAACTATGAATTAACACATGTGGAATTATATACTTAACAAAAAAGTGTGAAACAACTGAAAATATGTCTTATATTCTAGGTTCTTCAAAGTAGCCACCTTTTGCTTTGATGACTGCTTTGCACACTCTTGGCATTCTGTTGATGAGCTTCAAGAGGTAGTCACCGGAAATGGTTTTCACTTCACAGGTGTGCCCTGTCAGGTTTAATAAGTGGGATTTCTGGCCTTATAAATGGGGTTGGGACCATCAGTTGTGTTGCGCAGAAGTCTGGTGGATACACAGCTGATAGTCCTACTGAAAATACTGTTAGAATTTGTATTATGGCAAGAAAAAAGCAGCAAAGTAAAGAAAAACATTCTTCAAAGTAGCCACCTTTTGCTTTGATGACTGCTTTGCACACTCTTGGCATTCTCTTGATGAGCTTCAAGAGGTAGTCACCGGAAATGGTCTTCCAACAATCTTGATGGAGTTCCCAGAGATGCTTAGCACTTGTTGGCCCTTTTGCCTTCACTCTGCGGTCCAGTTCACCCCAAACCATCTCGATTGGGTTCAGGTCTGGTGACTGTGGAGGCCAGGTCATCTGGCGTAGGACCCCATCACTCTCCTTCTTGGTCAAATAGCCCTTACACAGCCGGGAGGTGTGTTTAGGTTCTTTGTCCTGTTGAAAAATAAATGATGGTCCAACTAAACGCAAACTGGATGGAATAGCATGCCGCTGCAAGATGCTGTGGTAGCCATTCTGGTTCAGTATGCCTTCAATTTTGAAAAAATCCCCAACAGTGTTACCAGCAAAGCACCCCCACACCATCACACCTTCTCTTCCATGCTTCACGGTGGGAACCAGGCATGTAGAGTTCATCCGTTCACCTTTTCTGCGTCGCACAAAGACATGGTTGGAAACAAAGATCTCAAATTTTGAATCATCAGACCAAAGCACAGATTTCCACTGGTCTAATGTCCATTCCTTGTGTTCTTTAGCCCAAACAAGTCTCTTCTGCTTGTTGCCAGTCCTTAGCTCGTGGTTTCCTAGCAGCTATTTATCATGAAGGCCTGCTGCACAAAGTCTCCTCTTAACAGTTGTTGTAGAGATGTGTTTGCTGCTAGAACTCTGTGTGGCATTTACCTGGTCTCTAATCTGAGCTGCTGTTAACCTGCGATTTTTGAGGCTGGTGACTTGGATAAACTTATCCTCAGAAGCAGAGGTGACTCTTGGTCTTTCTTACCTGGGGCGGTCCTCGTGTGAGCTAGTTTCTTTGTAGCGCTTGATGGTTTTTGCAACTGCACTTGGGGACACTTTCAAAGTTTTCCCAACTTTTCGGACTGACTGACCTTCATTTCTTAAAGTAATGATGGCCACTCGTTTTTCTTTACTTAGCTGCTTTTTTCCTGCCATAATACAAATTCTAACAGTCTATTCAGTAGGACTATGAGCTGTGTATCCACCAGACTTCTGCACAACACAACTGATGGTCCCAACCCCATTTATAAGGCCAGAAATCCCACTTATTAAACCTGACAGGGCACACCTGTGAAGTGAAAACCATTTCCGGTGACTACCTCTTGAAACTCATCAAGAGAATGCCAAGAGTGTGCAAAGCAATCATCAAAGCAAAAGGTGGCTACTTTGAAGAACCTAGAAGATAAGACGTAATTTCAGTTGTTACACACTTTTTTGTTAAGTATATAATTCCACATGTGTTAATTCATAGGTTTGATGCCTTCAGTGTGAATTTACAATTTTCATAGTCATAAAAATAGAGAAAAATCTTTAAATGAGGTGTGTCCAAACTTTTGGTCTGTACTGTATTTGTAGACAGCTGTATAGACCAGCTGGCATGTGCCCAGAAAGGTGCGGGCTCAGCGCTGTAGCCTGCACCAAACAAGGAAAGTCAGACATCTGTGTACTATTATACCCAATGTCGGAATGGGGTTAATCAGGTTTTTCAGTACACCAATATTGTTGACCAATCCTCTATGTAGATCATCAATATCAGATTGGTGGGGCCAATACCATAATGATCAGTTGCTAGCAGCTTTGGCAGTGACTTAATAAAAGCAGCGTAACAAAGAGATGGGCTATTCCGCTCCATCACATGAAACCAGACAGATTTTTTTTAAAATTGATCAGTTAAAAAAATAAATAAATTTGGCTCTATAACGCATATGTAGTGATGAAAAAACCTAAAAAGTCTAAAGCATGACTACTTATCATAGGTACTGTACATGATAATGTTGCCAAATTGATCTTCATGACAGCATTTCAACAATTGGTCAGGTTATATGGTATTGGGAATAGGCATGGAGACTTGGGTGTATTGGTAGATAATAAGCTAAACTTAAGTGTCCAGTGCCAGTGCCTGCTAAGGCGGCAAGAAGTCATGGAATGTATTAAAAGAGGCATATACAATAAAAGGTTGCACTCTATCATGCTAAAGCGTGTCAATGTGAAATATATGAAATATGAATAGCAATACGGCTTTTGAATATTAGGAAACAAAATGATACGCTTAGCATAAAATTTGGCCAAATTATATCTGCCCATCAACCATCGTCAAGGTGGTCTCATGATGGGCAGATATAATTTGGCCAAATTTAATGCTAAGCATCTCATTTTTTTCCTAATATTCAAAAGCCATTCATGTTTCATATTTCACATTGACATGCTTTAGCATGATAAAGTACAACCTTTTTTTGTATATTGTATATGGAGGTAGCTGCTCCTGGTATGCACCTATTCACACTAGTCTGGATGTGCCAGTAAGTTTTTTGTAATTTAAAAGAGGCATAGATTCATAAATTTGTCAACGCCAGGCGATAATAAATTAATTTTGTGAAGTTGGATTCCCAATAATAATAATTAGGTTTAACAGCTCCTGTATATTCCATGCTTTGCCTAACCACAAATTAAAAAAGTTCCAATGGATTTAGAAGAAAAAACTACTTTTTGCGTTTTAGATCTGATCCTACATGATGCATGGCAACAGTCACGATATTGACATTAGTCATGAGGTAGCGTAAGGGAAATTTTACAGCACAGAAAAATAAATATAAAACTAAAAACCTATCACGTGTTCATTCTTTTCTTTCAACCTGTGATACACAATATAACTGAATGCACCAGGCCGTATCAGAAGCACCTATAAATATCGACTATAATGCCGTATCTTTCATACATGACAGCTCTTATACATTTACATAAACTGCTATAATTATGCACATAACTACAGCTTTCAGATGGCCTCTGGTTATACAGAAAATGCCATGACTGTCTCATAAATTTAATGTGAACTTGATCATACATGCTTTATTGATTTACTTATGGCTGTTCCTCATAGAAAAAGTCATGATGAAGATCACATTTACATAATTATACCCTTTATGCTTGAGCCAAACCTCAGACCGACTAATGTCTACTTACATTATAAAATTCTGCATTTTCCTTCCTGATCTTTTCCCATAGCAAAATATCCTGACCCCTGTGAAAACATTTAATCCATTACAAGTTCTTAAATGGAGCTCTTGTTTTACGTTTTAAGACATTTTGCGGCTTTATCTGTTTATGGACCAGGGAGTTGTCGGTAGCAAATTAGTTGAGGGGAATATTACTCCTTGTGTTATTTTAGACCCTTATAAGCTGTTTATAAAAAAAAAAATCATAGTGTTGGACAACCATTTTTAATGCCTATAAGTGATATAGAAAAAGATGAGCTTAATACTCAGCTATTTCTATATTTCCCCTACCTGCACCATGATGGAGTTAGCACACAGATCCTCAGAGTAGATGGGAAACCCAGAGGTTTAATCTTCAGCAATCCAATCTTTGTGGCAGATTCAGAAAGAGATTCTGAAGGTTCTTGGAAATTGTTAGCCCTCCCCCGTATAGCAAGAATTTAATGAAGGGGGGGACTTATGGCCGCATAAGCCTTGAATATTATGGTTTTATGATATTTAAAAGGTCAAGTGGAGGTCAGCAGGTAAGCTGTGGTAAGTACCACGAGCAGGTTTGAGCTATTTTCTTCCAGTTTTTGGCACCCGTTTTTGAAGGGTGATTATTGGTTGGCAGTGTTTTGATGGGCTGATTTTGTTCTATAAATAGCCCTGTTTCGCTTCATGCTCTCATTCAGCGTCAGTGAAGAAAAGAAGATGACAGAGAATCTCCTTCAACAGCTGATCGCAAGAGCCGGGGACGTGGACGGAGAGGACTGGCTGAGGAGCTGCTTGGCTATAAGACCTAATGCGGCAGCTCTGGAAGCCGTCCCTCCTCCATTAGAACCGTGTTCTGAACCATAGCCGGCGAGTCAAGAGGAGCGCTTACCTTCGAGGTCCAGCAGCGGTTCCAGAATGAGGAAGCCCCGGACAGCTTTCTCCCCATCATATCAGGCAGCCAGTCCTTCAAGCCGCGCACAGGAAGTGCGCAAGAAGTCAGAACGTCCATCAAAGAAGAAGTCCTGGAGTCCATCACGTGACTTCGGTGGTACTCCTCGGGACTCGTCGGTGTCGTCTTCAGAGGCTGCTGGCAGTACGGAGACCCGCCGCGGCCGTAAAAGCGCCACAGAGGCGGTACCCTCCAGTACCCGTGCAGCTTCATTTTCCAGGGCTTAGCATTGCAGCAGCTGGTCACCGCCCCGCTTCCATCCACCGCATTCCAGGGATGAAGAGGATGGATCATCGTCCAGCAACAAGCAGCCGCACTCCCCTTGTCATCAGGGTTTGAGGGCTGGCTGTTCTACGGATCAAGACCAGGACCCGGCACATTCAGGAAGGGGTGAGAACGTCAATGTGCCCCTGTCTGTCAATCAAAATGATTTTAAAGAAATGTTTAAGAATTTATTAGTCGAGGTTATGGGTGAAGCTTTATATGCTGCCCCTTCTAGTCAAGTAGCTGAGCCTGCTAAATAAACCCCTCAGAATCCTTTTAAAGAAGCTCTTACATGTGAGCTTTCTCCTTTGGGCTTCCATTTAAGTTTAGCCACAAAGGAGTTAATTTGGGAAAATAAATTTGTAGATTTATTCTCACTTCTCCCTCGTCGGGAACAGCTGGGTAGAGTTGAAAAAGAAAAATCTGAATCTGATGAGACTAAGCACAGTTCCTTAAAATCTTTTAACAACTGGATTCAGGGTTTTTCAATTTACTCAGCTGTCCTTGGTGAGAAATATCCGAACCTCTGTAGTCAATTATTCCAACATGTAGATATTATTTTAGAGGCCTATAGGAACTTTGGCGGCTTAGCATGGCTAAGCTATGATGAAGCTTTCAGGCAGAAATTGGCCGTACATCCTGACGTGAAATGGGGCGTAAAGTACGTTGGATTATGGATTAATTTGATTTTGCCTCAAAGCCAGTATGTGAACAAGCAAAATTCAAATACTGGGGTAAAACGAGGGTTTTGTTTCGCGTTTAATGATTCAGTTTGCAAATGGAATAATAGTTGTCGCTTTCGACATGAATGCTCACTTTGTGGAAATGCACACCCCGTATCAAAATGCTTCAAAAAGCAAGCAGCTCAGCAATTATCTTCCAAGGATTTTAATACAAAAGGCCCGGACTCCGGTGAAATTGGAAAAAATGCTAACATGGTTAAGCAGTTACCCAGATCAGGTGACCAGTAAACTTCTTTTTGAGGGGTTTGCCTTTGGTTTCTGCATTCCTACTTTCCAAGGTGCTGGCTGTAAATTGACAAAAAACTTAACTTCTTTATCTTTGCACGCTGATATAGCCAGGGAAAAATTTTTAATGAAGTCTCTCTAGGTAGAGTCGCGGGCCCATTTTCATTTCCTCCTTTTTCTAATTTTCGGATTTCCCCTTTAGGTATAATAACCAAAAAAGAGGCAGGTTCATTCCGTCTAATTCATCATTTATTGTATCCAAAAGGCTCTTCGGTAAATGACGAAGTAGACAAAGAGCTATGTTCAGTTTGTTACTCTTCCTTTGATTCTTCTTTGGACCTGTTAAGAAAATTTGGAAAAGGTGCTTTGCTGTCAAAATCTGACATCAAATCAGCTTTTAGAATTCTCCCAGTGCACCCAGAGGGTTTTAATTCCTTGGGTTTTTACTTTGAAAACGAATATTCCTTTGATAAATGTTTGCCTATGGGCTTTTCTTTATCCTGATTTTATTTTGAGAGTTTTTCCACATTTTTACACTGGGTTTTGGAATCCAATTGTGATGGTACAGGTATTTTACATTACCTGGATGATTTTTTGTTTGTAGGCCCTCCAGATTCTTTAGTTTGTCTCAGCACCCTCAACACATTTATTCAAATATGTGAAAATTTGGGGTCCCAATCACTCACGAAAAAACAGTTTTTCCTTCTGCTTGTATTGAGTTTTTGGGCATCACTTTGGATTCTGTAAGCATGGAGTGCAGACTTCCCATGGACAAAATTGCTAAATTGAGGAATGCGTTATTATTTACTCTTTCCAAGTCAAAAATCACCCTTAAAGAATTGCAATCTCTTTTGGGCTTACTAACTTTTGTCCTTCGGGTTATTCCTATGGGCCGAGTTTTTTACAGACGTCTATTCGATGCAACCAAAGGCCTTTCATCTCCTTTTTTCATGTTAGAGTATGTTCTGAGGGAAGACATGAAGATTTAGCTATCCTTCCTTTCAGAATTCAATGGTAGTTCTTGTTTGCAGTCGAATTTTGTCCTTGCTGAATCCTTACCCCTTTTATTTTCCAGTGCCAATGTTGTCGGGTGTGGAGCATTATTTTTGTCTCACTGGACAGTTCAGCGTTGGCCAGTCAGTTAGGTAAAAAGCAATGTGATTAAAAATGTGATTTTTTTCTGAAATTGTTTCCATCTTTTTAGGTATTTATTTGTGGGGTTCCTTGATGCAGAATCTTAGGATAATTATCCTTTCGGATAATCAAGGAGTCATTTTTGCGATCAATACGCTTTCTTCAAAAAACTTGTGGGTAGCGAAAATTCTAAGGCAACTGGTGCTATTGTACTTAAAGCATAATATTTGGCTGAAAGCTAAATTGGGAACAAGTGTGAAGGTTTTGTTTGATAAGTCCTTGTTTTAGTCAGTGGTCCAATTTTCATCTGCAGGTTCCCAACGCAGACGTGGAAGAGACGTCCTGCCCATCTTCAATTTGGGACATAATTTCGATTTAATTCCTCATTTTATCAAACAGTCATTGTCCAAAAGAACATGGGCTGAGTATTCAGCGGCATGGCAACTATGGGCTAAATTTTGCGTGGAATGTAATTTTGATATTCAGATCTCCAATCCCACCACAGGCCTTAGGTTTGCAGAATATCTAGTTAAAAAAGGTTTTTCTTTTTCAGCTATATCAAAGAACTTAGCGAGGGTTTCATTCTTTTTTAAACTGTCAGGTCTCCCTCCGTTGTTGGGGTATTTTCCGATAAAACAATTTATGAAAGGAGTAAAAAGGGCTAACTTCAAACCAGACTCCGGCTGCCCTATATCCATCTCTTTACTGAAGGACCTTTGTTTATCTCTATCTAAAGTTTGCGTAAATTTGGATGAAGTTACTTTGTTCGGGCTTCGTTTTCCGTTGCCTTTTTCGGAACCCTACGCATTGGTGAATTGGTTTCTGCTAAGAAATCAGAGCCTTCTGGTCTTTTTATTTCAGACATCAGTTAGTCTTGCATCTTTTTATTAGAAAATCCAAGACGGATCAAGCAGGTCGAGGTTCTAGACTTCAATTGATCTCCTTTCCTGATCCGGTTATTTGCCCACTGGTCAATATTAGGAACTGGCTTGTTCTATGGCCCAATGTTCAGGGCCCTCTGTTTTTGCATAAGGATAAATCCCCTGTGACCAGTTTTCAATTTAATTACATTCTTAAGAGATGTCTTTGCATTCTTGGTAAGGATCATCTAAAAATAACTTCACATTCTTTCAGAATTGGAGCAGCTACGGAAGCTGCTAGATCCGGATGGGAAAACAGAGAAGAGAGCAACAGTCATATGATCCGGATGGGTAACACTGACATTATGAAATTAGGTAGATGGGAGTCTACAAGTTATATGTTCGGCATGATTTGTACGATTGCTAATTTTGATTTATTTGCAGGGCCTTTCAGAGTTTGGATCATCGGGCATCCTTTTATTTATTGGGCCCAGAAGCGAGCATGTCAACGATCTTATTCTGAGAACCTTTCTTTTGATCCGGCGTTGGTTCAGATTTTTTGGCACAGTGTCAGAGGCATGAGATGGTCAGATTTTGTTAGTGAATTTAATAAATGTTATGTGTGTCTTCCTTTTCCAGATTTGGTTATTTTTCATGTTGCTGGGAACGACGTTGGAAAAATAAAAACTTTAGATTTGTTAGCTGTAATACGTTCAGATGTTACAAGTTTAAAGCAAGCTTTTCCGAATACATGTTTTGTTTTTCCGAGATCGTTCCGATTGTCTTGGAGTAATGTACATGCAATATTTTTAGATAGAATCCGCAAAAGGATCAATAGAGCCATGAGCAAGTTTTTACCTCTTTTAGGCGGATTCTCTTTTAGACATGAAGATTTGGAAGGTTTTCTTCCTGGATTATACAGGAATGATCTAGTCCATTTATTGGATATAGGTCTGGATATTTTTAATTTGGACTTGCAAACAATAGTAGAGAAATGGCTGTGCTGTTTTGGGGGGCCGTGACTCTTTGTGTCTCGGCTTTTGGGAAAATCGCCCATGTGATGGGTGGATTGGTTGTGGATTTGGTAATTTATTAATTTATATGGATTTATTTATTGAAATAATTTAGAAAAATATTTAGACTTGAGAGTCCTCAGTGGTTGATACCTTTTAATGGCTAACTGAAAAGATGGTAACAAATTGCAAGCTTTCGAGACTACTCAGGTCTCTTCATCAGCTAGACTAATACAAAATCTGAAGAATCACATATTTATATACACAACAGGACACAGGAATAATGCAATAGGTAAGACAAGTGACGTGAAGCTTTTTTCATTTTTATTGCCCAGATGTAGTATTTTGCATTTTTCCCTGTTAAAATCCATTCTGTTAGTTGCTGCCCACTGCTCCAGTTTATTTATATCTTTTTGAATCCTCTCTCTCTCTTCTCTAGTATTAGCTACCCCTCCTAGCTTTGTGTCATCAGCAAATTTGATCAGTTTACCCTCAATTCCTTCATCTAAATCATTGATAAAGATGTTGAACAATACAGGGCCCAAAACAGAGCCTTGTGGTACCCCACTTGATACATTCTTCCAACTGGATGTGCAGCCATTTACGACCATTCTTTGGGTCCGATCACTAAGCCAGTTATGAATCCACCTAACAGTTGCCTTGTCCATTCCATACTTAGTCATTTTTTCAATAAGGATTGTGTGAGATACTTTGTCAAATGCTTTGCTGAAGTCAAGATATACTATATCTACAGCATTTCCCTGATCCACCCAGTCAGTGATTCTGTCATAGAAGGAAATTAAGTTAGTCTGACATGACTTATTAGTTACAAACCCATGCTGACTCTGTTTAATCACTTCATTCTTCTCCAGGTACTTGCATACATGTTCTTTAATAATTTGTTCAAAGATCTTTCCTGGTATAGAAGTCAGACTCACCGGCCTGTAGTTCCCTGGGTCCACCTTCTTCCCCTTTTTGAAGATAGGAACAACATTTGCTCTTCTCCAGTCTTCTGGGACTTCTCCTGTTCTCCAAGAATTTTCAAAGATTATGGACAGTGGTTCAAGAATTTCTTCTGCTATCTCCTTCAGTACTCTGGGGTGTAATTCATCTGGTCCTGGAGACTTGAATTCATTTAGGTTAGCTAAGTGTTTCCTCACTGTCTTTCTGTTTATAGATATCCTGGATTCTTTTATTCCTTTAATAGGACAGTGAAGATCAGTTGATGTTACATTTCCTTTCTGAGAGAAAACAGATACAAAATAGGAATTTAACAGTTCAGCCTTCTCAACATCCTGTCTTACAATTTCATAATTTTCATCCTGTAAAAATCCTATAGCATCTTTGACTTTTCTTTTACTTTTGACGTATCCCCAAAATCCTTTTTTGTTGCTTTTGATGTCACTTGCAAGCCTTAATTCATTGTCAGCTTTAGATAATCTGATTTGTGCCCTGCAGGTTCTGCAGACGGCATTATATTCTTCTTTAGATATGCCTCCCTCTTTCCATTTGATAAACATTTCTTTCTTCCTTTTTAGCATGTGTTTAAGTTCTGTGTTCATCCATCCTGGTTTCCTTAAATGCTTCCCATTCTTCACTCTTTTCGGAATTGTTAACAATTGTGCTTTGAGAATCAATTGTCATAATCAGAATCAATTGTCAGAATCAATTTTTCATAAAACAATGAACTGCATTGTACTCATCTTCCCCATTGGCAAGCCTCTGCTGGTGCCTGGCAATGGCTGCAGGTCTGACGTCACCTTGATAGCATGGCAGCCAATAAGTGAGTTCAGCGTCTGCCAGTATAGATGAAACTCTGCTTTACGAGCTGACTAAATGGCTGCCATGATTGTTGCACATCTGTCCTAGGTTTGGGCTCTGCTCCCTTCACCTTGGTCCACAGACCTCTGTTGTGCTCCAAATTAGGCTTTGCAGGAAGCCCCGCATGTGACAACATCTCCATAGGCCTTTTAAGGTCCATTAGGAAACACATCTGTTCTTCAGGTTGTTATTCAAGTCTTGTAACTCACCTTTTCCAATACACACTGTGTTACTTGCTTCGATTCCTGCAGCCCTGGTGACTATGCTGCATCCAACCTGCTGTTCCCAAGATTCTGAGGGTGTCTCGTCCTCACTTTCCACGTGTCATCCTGCCAGCTGTACCGACGCTCGTGGCCAATGTGACCACCTCAGGCTTGGAGAGTCCACGGCACCAGTTGAGCCGTAATAGCGCTGTTGACCTGATGTCAGTGCCGCAGCCAAAGCTGGGCATGGCAAGTAGTGACAGAAATGCATCGGGAAAGGAGAGTACGGTTTATTATTCTACAAGCTGCAGCCAGGGTAGAAACTTCATTGAAAGGAAACATCTTTAAAGCTTTAAAACACTCTGGTTATGTTCTGCCACTATAAACAGAATATATGATTGCATACATTATGTAATGATGATCGGAATGCCTTCATTGCCTGCAATTGTTGTGCAGAATACCTTCACCAGGTTAATGACAGGTTAATATAATTAGCTAATGACATAGAGAATTGGTTGAATGAGATGAGGAAGCACCTGGGGACTTAAATGATGGAGATGATTAAAGAATATGAATTTAATTGTAGGCTAAGACAATAGAAAAGTTATTTATAACTATTTTTTTTTTAACTTTCTGTAAACAAAGAAGAAAATATCACAATAACACCGTGGATATACTGTCAGGTCATGCTGGGAGTTGTTGTTTCACAGCGGCTACGGACACACAGGTTGATGACCGCTGTTTTAGACCGAGGCCTCGTCTAGACTTCATGTCGGTTTATAGATTTCGCCAGCTGGACTCTGTGTGCAACCAGACTGCTGTGGTGCCATATGCCAGAGACAATACGTGGATAATATTTAATGTTATTTTCTGTCTCCTATTACATCCCTTTTCAACAATCAGCTTTAATCTGGCCATTTATAAATGAGTTCTAATAGTAATTAGAAATTATCCAAGATTGAATATTGCATGTAACTAATAGGCCTCATTTCCACTATGAACAAGGCCAATAAATTGTACACCATTAATGGGAGTCTGTCAGATTCCCCACGGCCCCTCTATTGTCAGTCAGAGCCCTATTCCTTCATTTTAGTCATATTTTTGGTGTTCCAAAATTCCGCTGATATGAATGACAAATAGAGATGAGTGGAACTTTTGAAATTCTAATTCTCCGATTTTTACCCCAAAATTGTGCGAATCGCAATATTAGAAAACTGGTAATTGCTGAAATACATGTAGGGGTGAGAGAAAGAGAGAACAAGAGAACCTAGCTGACCATAACAGCTTACACTCTACATACTCTACATAATATAACTAATTACATATATATATATATATATATAATGAGCTGCAACAATAATGTGGGAATTACTTCATGTGTCCGCTGGAGTTTCTCCTTAATTCATGCCAGAATTTGTTTTATATGCATTGATTTATCATATATCACTGTTTAAATTAATGCAATAAATATTTTCAGCCCTACACCTATTTTACATATAATAATAATATATATGGTAAGTCATTGTTAGGGTTCGAGTTCCCGCTGCTGCACAAGGGGAGTCTCGAACCAGCCCCGCTGCGGTCTCCCATTCATCTCCGGCTGCAGTGGAGCCTGCTCTGCAGAGACGTCGGTCCAGGCGTCTTGCCCACTCCAGTACTGTGCAGTGACTTGCGGCTGCTTTTCCTGGATCTGCTATTATAGCCAGTGCTGGAGCAGACGTCTTTGGGACAAAGTCCTGCGTTTTCCCTTCTGAGCATGCCCAGAGTGAGATCTCTCATTGGAGATCAGGGTCACATGCTCAGGTACTGCAGCAGCTCCTATTGGTCTGCCAGAAGGTCCTGTGACTACTGTTGTTCTGGAACAAGCTTCATTGGTCCTTGTTTCTGGCAGGTCCTGTAGCTGTTACTATAAAAGGGTAGCATGGCTGGGCCGCCATGCGCTAATATCAACCATTGTATGCTATGCGCCAGTGTGGTCATGTGTGTGTGTGGTTAGGGACCCGGCTGAAATAAGCCACTAGAATACCGACTTAATAGGTGAGGAGTTTGGTATGGTAGCTGGTCAGGGTCGGCGTCCTAGATGCCCTAGATTACCGGCATAACCGGTGAGGAGTTTTGATTGCCGTATTCAGGGTCTGGCGTTCAGACGCCATAGATTGCGGGTGACTCCCGCGAGGACATTAGCACATGATCACGCTTTATGTACGCTTAGCACTTAACTGTGTATCTGAGAGCCTGACAGGACACAGCACTTTTTCTCAGCGGCCCTGTGACGTAACAGGGTTCGCTTTCAACGCTAGAACAGCGCCCTAGCGTGTTTTCTTTGCGACTCAGTTGTGTTTAGTGAGTTCGCACACATCGCCATATAGCGCTGCGGCTCTCCTTCTACGGCTCTGTGGAGTAACAGAGTTCGCACTTATTGCCACAGCGCGTTACGGCGTTTATGTTGGCGACTCTGCGGGATAACAGAGTTTGCTTCTTACGCCATTTTACTAGCAGCAGGCTCCACCTGCACGGTGGACCCCGGGCTGCGAACGCACCTCTCCACATCTTATATTTGGTGCGTTCCGCAGACCCTAACAGTCATACTGCACCAATAGGAACATTATATATCTCACATTCACTATGATACTGTATATTACATTCACCCCCTCTCCAGAGACACTATAACTATCACTCCCTCCTGCACAGTGTAAGCATATTAATAATCCTAGCCTGTCCCAGATTAGACTCCATTAAATATTCAGCAGCACTACTTTCGCCATTCTTGCCCCTAGCTCCTCTCTTCAGGAATTATTGTTGCTTCCAGGAAAGGAGGACCTGCATAATTTTTATGCTTGTTCTCACTAGGGTTCATCATTAACTCTCTGTTAAGGGGTTCAAACCCCCTCCCGTCTCATCTGAGAAATTTACACTCCTCCCTGGGGCAATATTTTGTTTTTATAATGAATGTATTTCTTACTTTCTTTGATTAAAAGGAACGTCACCCACCCATTTTGCGTAACTCATTTAAATAAACTTGTCGGCAAAATCCTCATTTCCCTGAGACCTTTTAATCATTGTTTGCCCCTCTGATATATTCCTTTACGGGAATGCTCACCAGTATAAAATTGCTCAAACATGATAATTGTAAAATATATTCATAATAATTTTATCTTTACAAATGAGATGATCAAATCTTTTGAAATTTAAATTGGTCCACCTTCAGTGAATCTTTCCAAAAAATTCCATTCATTCGAATGGCAGGTTCTCCAAGTGTCCTGAAAAGATGATTCTAAGGCTCTGAGGTCTACTAGCATTGTATCGAACCTCTTTCAAGCTCTTTAACGCAAACACAGCCTTATTATTGTCAAAGCGACCCTCACAGACATGGCTACCGGTAAACAGTGGGTAACCGTTCTTCACTGCTGTGTTGTCACACAATCTGTACTCTATAGTCAGAGTTTTTTTGCTTTTTCTCTGCATTATTATTGTTAAGCTGTGACATCCTCTCACTAAACAAAGTCACCCCAAAATGGTTTGGTGAACTGCATTCCCTGCTTAAGCTTTTATACAGGCTAAAATATGCTATGCTGTACTATTTAGAGTGCTACTATACGTGATGAAGTGCTACACTATGTGATGTCTGTGCTATACTATCTGCTGGCTGTGCTACTATACTATGTGTTAGCTGTGATATAATATGTTATATGCTATAATATGTTATGTATTCAGGGCTTTTTTGCTTTTGGAGACAATCAAAATAAAAAAGATTTATTATTATAAATCAACACAAAAATAAAAAGTCCTCTGCCTCTCAGCCCCTGATGGTTGACAGTTCATATCAGTGGCGTGTTTATACTGCTGGCCCGAACCGTGTGCTCTTATAGGGTTTGCACACAGTGTCTATTAAGGTATATTCCGCCATGAATGCGCTTTTAAAAATGCATTAAAAAATGCAAAAAAAAAACAGTTAACATATGCACGCAGTGTTAAAATGACTTGCAATGCACGTATCCTGTCTTTATGACCTTAGTTTAATCACTTCAATTGTTCAAAGTCGTGAAGTGGTTAAAAGGAGTCATCTGTAGATTCTAGTGGCGTCTTCCAAACATCTGCCAATTAATGCATAGAATATTAAAGACACATCAGCTTCAAAGATGCCACAAAACAAGTCCAAAAAGAAGTCTAAAAGTATGGCTCAATAAAAACACCACCATACCCCCATTTCAAGGGATTGTCCAGTCTCATAAGAAAAGTATAGCGTGACTGCAAAATCACTACAGTATGCAGTATGCATGAAGTCATGATTCTCCATGTGGGTGGACGGTCACATGACCACATGTATGCGATTTGCATCCTTGCAGTCCTGTGCCAACTAATTTCTCCTAGCTCCTCTCAATAGAATTATGGGAAGCCGAATGAGGCTACTTGGTATGTGACTGAAGGGTGCAAATCGCATACATTTAAGTCAATTGATCGCCCACCCACATGGTAAATGTTTATGGCATGTGCAACGCACACTGTGTGATTAACCAGTCTGCAATCACATAAAGTAACTGCAAACTTTTCTTCTAAGACCAAACAAACCCCTTTAAGATGGTAATAATAAATTTCAAAAATTATTCAAGTATTGTCAATCCCTATCGACCTCACAGTTTATTGTCACAGAGTAACTTTGAGGTGTGCCGAAATCATCCATGATGACTCCTTGGGACCAAAGATGAAATAAATGGGTTATATTCCACAATGCGTTTCAATGCTGGACTAGCATCTTTTTCAAGTTAACCCCTTCCCGACCTGTGATGCCACATAGGCGTCATGAAAAATCAGTGCCAATCGACCTGTGATGCCTATGTGGCGTCATGAAAAGGATCGCGTTCCTGCGGTCGGGTGACCGGGGGCACTGAAAGGTCACCCGACCCGCAGGGACAAGACCCTTTGTGCTTCACCACAGGGGGTTGGCTTAACCCCCCATGGCCACGATCGCTCTGATTGGCTGTTAAAAGTGAAACAGCCAATCAGAGCAATCTGTAATATTCACCAATGAAATTGGTAAAAATTACAATCCAGCCATGGCCGATGCTGCAATAGCATCGCCATGGTTGGAGACAGCGATCTGACCCCCCCACATTGAGTCACGGCGGCAATCGGCCGCCGCCACCGAAAGATGGCAGCGATCGGTCACCGCCGTCACTAACAGCTCCCCTCGTCCTGACCTCCGCTGCCCCCACCTTCCGATCTGCCCCCCTCACTTCCGACCCCATACTCACCTCTCCCGGTCCACCGATGTCCCTGGATCCTTCCCGGCGGCTGCCGGATTCTTCATGGGCCTGCCATCTTGGAAATGGCGGGAACATGCCGAATAAATGCAAAAGTGATCAAAATAAAAAAAAGTAAGTAAACCCCCCCCGTCAAGGTAGGGAAAAATAAAAAAAAATTTTTTTTTCCCTTTTAGGCCCTGTCCCACTTGCGGTTTTTGTGCGGTGGCGCACGGATTTTGCTGCGGTCGGGAGCGTTTTTTGTTTGGGGATCAGCGCGGATTTTGCTGCCCATCCGCGGGGTTTTGCGTTCGGACCGCAGGGATTTTGCTGCGGTCAGCAGCGGATTTTGCTGGGATCCGCGGGATTTCGCGCTGCGCCACAGCAGATCCGCACCTTTAACATACAATCCAAAAATGGAAAAAAAAAACCTGTGCACTTTTGGAGTTTTTTTCACCGGGGATTTGCGCAGTTTTAAACCGCACAGCAATTTTTTGCGGATTCCGCACGATTTTACCCCATTCCTTTTTGGCGAAAACCCCCCCCAAAAAAAAACCGCGAAAATCCCCCTAAATACGCGGGTAAAAGGCAGGTCTTTTTACAGGGGATTTAGAAAATGCAAATCCCAACGTGTGCAGGGGGCCCCTCAGGTTGGGGTTGGGCGGGTTTCATATTGCATTAGGGCGTCCGTTAGATGGACTGCTTTTCCCCGGGTAAAACGGGGTTTTAACGCATCTGTTAAGCGCCATTCACCCCATTTGTGTCGCATCGAAAAGCATCCGTGAACGGCTACGTTCGCGACGTGTCGTCATTCGTGACGGACCCTTTGGCCCCAGGCTCGCCTGGGCTCCATCACCGCTGCACAGATGAACATCCGATTCCTCTGCCTAGCGGATGCAAACGCGTCGCTTATCTTACCTTTTCCAGCCCGTCAACGCTACGTGTTGAACGGGGGTGGTAAACTCAATATGAACCCAGCCCTTGGGTTAGAACTGGTTAGGGGTTTGAACTAGGGGAAGGTTGGGAAATTTGGGGGTTTGGGGGTTTGGGAAATTTGGGTTAGGTTGGGGTTAGGGTTAGATTAGGATAACGTTAGAGGGGTTTTTGGGGTTTGGGTTGGTTGGTTAGGTTGTGGTTAGGTTTATTTTTGTAATGGACTTTAAATGGTTCTGAGCCCAGGTCCCTTTGGGTTTTAAAAAGTACTGGCTGTCCTTAAGATTGTGGGTTGGGAACAGGGGTTATGAAGGTCTTAATAAGGGGGTCGCCTTCCCTCAGGGTTCCGGGGATCAATTGTTCTGGGTTTAATCCTTGTTCCTGTTTCCTTGTAGCCTGCGTGCGTGCTGCACCCTGCTAACAGTAAACATTTTCTTCTTTTTGTTTTTTGGCTTGATTTTCATTTTTTCCTGCACTTCTGTGGGGGCCTTCTGGTCCCCCCCGGGGCTTTTTTCCCTCTCAGTTTAGTTTAGCCCCGAGTTTGACATTTGCTTTTTTTCCCCGTTTTTTTAGTGGTGCTGTTTTTTATTTTGTTCAC
>JARQOD010000006.1:72556909-72611821 GCA_033576555.1 Oophaga sylvatica | reverse complement strand
CCTTTGCCCTGCCTCATTTTCGCTCAGGCTTTCTTGATTCGGAGCACTATTAACCTATGGATTTTGATTTTTGCTAAACTTTTTGGTTTTCCCTTGATACCCCACGGTCTATTCCCCTACTGGGATCGATTCTACCCCTTTAGCTATAATAAACCTCGTTCTCTACTCATGATAAAGAGGTTGAACCTAAATCATCAGGAAGCGAAAATTTTTTGGGTTTTCTTATAACGCGACATTATCTACTGGGTTTCCCGGGTTACATCTCATAATCCTGTTTTGGATTGAAATCTGTGCGTAACCAGTGGGGCCCAATGTGTTAATCCCAACACTCCCGTTTTTCTGCCTCCCCCCCAGGCTCAGGATTTCCTGACTTTGATTGATTTTCGATGTGTTTTAGCGAAAGTAAATCTCATCCGCCTCCCCATAGACTATGACTGCGCTATTGAAATTATGCCGGTAGTAAATTCCCTAAAGGTCGCCTTTTTAACTTGTCTGTACCTGAACATGACGCTATGCGGTCTTATATCAAGGAGTCATGGAGAAGGTCAATATCAACCATCCTCTTCACCCTTAGGTGCCGGTTTTTTCTTTGTGCCAAAAAGATGTTCATTAAGGCCGTGTATTGATTATCGTCTTTTGAACAATATTACTGTGAAATATCAATATCCGTTACCCTTGATTTCTGACCTGTTTTCCAGGGTAGAAAAACGCTACTTGGTTTAACCAAGCTTGACTCAGGGGGCATATAACCTTATTCGCATTAAGCACGGGATGAATGGAAACGGCATTTATACCCCTGAGGGGCATTTTGAGTACCTTGTATGCCCTTTGGGCTCACTAATGCTCCTTCTGTCTTCCAGTCCTTTATGAATGACATTTTCAGGATTTTGTGGATAAATTTCTGATTGTTTAGTTGGATGAATCTTGATTTTTTCTAATGACTGGGACTCTCATGTGGAACATGTTCGAACTGTATTCCAGATTTTGAAGAGAATGCTCTGTATGTGAAGGATCAAAGTGTTTTTTGGAGTACAGAGGATCTCATTTTTGGGATTCATTTTGTCCCCATCTGTTATTGAAATGGACCCGGTCAAGGTTCGCCATCTGTGATTGGGTCCAACCTACTTCATTAAAGGCTCTTCAAAGATTTTGGGTTTTGCCAATTTTTATCGTAAATTTATTGGTAATTTTCTCGGTTATTGTTAAACCCATTAACGAATTTGACCAAAAAGGGTTCTGATGTGGTGAATTGGCCTCCTGAGGCAGTCTCTGCATTTCAGAACTTAAGCAGAGATTCACTTCTGCTCCTGTCTAACGGCAGCCTGATGTTTCTCGCCATTTCAGTGGAGGTTATGCCTCTGAAATTGGGGCAGGTGCCGTTTGCCCAAAAGATCCAGAGACCTCTAAAAGTAACCCTTGTGCTTTTTCTCCTCGAAAATGTTCTCCTACTGAACGTAATTATGACTGGGTAATCGGGAGTTATTGGCCATGAAGTGGCTTTTGAAGAGTGGAGACATTGGCTGAGGGAGCCAAACATCAGTTAGGTCCTTACGGACCATAAGAATCTGTTTATCTGGAATCTGCCAAGCGACTTAATCCTAGACAGGCCAGGTGGGCTTGTTTTTCACACTTTTAATTTTGTGGTTTCCTTTCTTCCTGGCACTAAGAATGTTAAGGCGGATGCCCTCTCGAGGAGTTTCCTTGCGGACTCTCCTGAGGTATCTGATCCTTCTGTTATTTTGAAAGAAGGTGTATTCTTTCCGCATCTCGCCCAATTTGAGACTGGCTGTGGAGGGTGTCAGGAGGATAGGCCCGAGCGCTGCCCTGTTGGGAAATTGTTTGTCCCGGACCAGTGGAAAAAAGTGTGATTCTGAGATTCATTGTTCCGCTTTGGCCGGTCATCCCGGAATTTTGGTACCAGAGACTTGGTTAGTCGGTCCTTTTGGTGGCTTACCTTGTCTCATGAGTCAGGGGAAATTTTTGCAGTCCTGCGAGACTTGCTCTCGCTCCAAGCCTTGCTCTCGCTCTCTAGTGGTTTGTTGATGCCATTGCCTGTGCCCAAGAGACCATGGACCCATATCTCTATGGATTTCATTTCCGACCTCCCTGTTTCTCAGAGAATGACCGTCATCTGGGTGATTTGTGATAGGTTTTCCAAGATGATACATCTTGTGCCATTACCTAAGTTGCCTTCCTCCTCTGAATTGGTGCCTTTGTTCCTTCAGCACGTGGTTCGTTTACACGGCATTCCTGAGAACATTTGTCTGACAGAGGAGTCCATTTGTTTCCAGATTTTGGAGGACCTTTTGTTCCAAACTTGGTGTTCAATTGTCTTTCTTCTCGCGTTTCATCCTCAGACCAATGGTCAAACTGAGAGAACAAACCAGACATTGGAGACTTATCTAAGATGCTTTGTGTCTGCTGATCAGGATGACTGGGTCTCTTTTTTTGCCTTTGGCTGAGTTTGCTCTTAATAATAGGGCTAGCTCTGCCACTTTGATGTCTCCATTTTTCTGTAATTCTGGTTTCATCACCCTCGATTTTCTTCAGGACAGACGGAGGCTTCTGTCTGTCCAGGTGTTGACTCTGTTGTGGAGCGTATGCAACAGATTTGGGACCAGGTATTGGAGAGTTTCCCTCTCTCAGAGAGGGCCCAGCGGTTTGCTAACCGGCATAGGACTGATGGTCCTCGGTTTAAAGTGGGGGACTTGGTCTGGTTGTCCTCAAAAAATATTCCTATGAGAGTGGGATCTCCTAAATTTAAGCCTAGGTTCATTGGACCTTATAAGATCATGGAGATTCTTAATCCTGTTTCTTTTCGTTTGCTTCTTCCAGGACATTTAAGATACATAACGTTTCCACAAGTCCTTGTTGAAGAGGTTTGTTGAGCCAGTGGTTCCTACTGCTTTGCCTCCTGACCCTGTTCTGGTTGAGGGCAATATGAGTTTGTGGTTGAGAAAATATTGAATTCTCGTTTTTCTAGACGGAAACTCCAGTATTTGGTTAAGTGGAGAGGTTATGGTCAGGAAGACAATTCTTGGGTGTTTGCTTCGGACATCCATGCTAGAGACTCATCCATGCGTATCATAGAACTCATCCTGACCGACCTGGTTGCTCAAGTGAGGGTTCGTGACCCCTCCTCAAGGGGGGGGTACTGTTGTGAATGGACTTGAAATGAGTTCTGAGCAGAGGCTCCCTCTGGTGGTTACAAGCGGTACTGGACTGCCCAGTGAAGATTGTGAGGATTGGGAATCAGGTGTTACTGACTGGTCTTATATAAGGGAGTCGCCTTCCCATCAGGGTTGCCGGTGATCAATTGTTCTGGTCTCAATCCTTGATTCCTGTTTCCTTTGTAGCCTGCTGTGTCGTGTCTGCATCTCCTGCTAACAGATAAGACATTTTCTTCTTTTTGTTTTTTGTGCTTGATTTTTGCATTTTGTCCTGCACTTCTGTGGGGGCCTTCTGGGTCCCCTCCGGGGCTTTTGCCCTCTCAGTTTAGTTCAGCCACTGATGTTTGTACATTTGCTTTTTCCAGTTTTTTCAGTGGCTGCTGTTTTGATTTTGTTACACCAGAGAACTAATTTAGGTGGTAGAGGTCGTGTGATCTCAGGTGTTTTTGAAATTAGTAGAGTTGGTGCTTTTCAGGGTTTTTTGAGATTGCAGTAAGTGCCCTTCCTATCCTTTTCTATTTAGGTAGTTTGGGCCCCATCGTTTGCTCATACTATTTTCTGTCTGTGTCAGTATTTCTTCTTGTCTAACCGCCATTACATGTTTGGGGGCTTTCTATGTTCTTTGGGGATCTGCTCCGGGGCAGATAGCTTTCCTCTTTCTATCTCTAGGTGTAGTTAGTTTCTCAGGCTGTGACGAGGCGTCTAGGACCAACGTAGGAACGCTCCACGGCTGCCTCTAGTTGTGGTGGTTAGTCAGGGTACTGCAATCTCATAGATTCCAACTGCTCTGGTGTATTGCCTTTTTTACCTGCACTCCTCAGCTACCGAAACATAACAGTTTATGGTTAGAGTTGGGATTAGGGTTAGGGGTGTGTTGGGGTTAGGGTTATGGTTAGGGTTTGTATTAGGGTTAAGGGTGTGTAGGGGTTAGGGGTGTGTTGGGGTTAGGGTTGGAGTTAGAATTGAGGGGTTTCCACTATTTACGCGCATCAGGGGGTCTCCATACGGGACATGGCGCCACCATTAATTCCTGCAAATTTTGCATTCTAAAAATCAAACAGTGCTCCCTTTATTCCAAGCCCCGACGTGTGCCCAAACAGTGGTTTACCCCCACATATGGAGTATCAGCGTACTTGGGAAAAATTGCACAACAACTTTGGGGGTCTAATTTCTCCTGTTACTGTTGGGAAAAAAAAATTGGGGACTAAAAAAGTTATTTTTGTGGAAAAAAAAATGATTTTTTATTTTCACGGCTCTGCGTTATAAACTTCTGTGAAGAACTTGGAGATTCAAAGTGCTTACCACACATCTAGAGGATTTCCTTGGGGGATCTAGTTTCCAAAATGGGGTCACTTGGGGGTGTTTCTACTGTTTAGGCACATCATGGGCTCTGCAAACGTAACATGACACCCGCAGACCATTCCATCAAGTCGGCATTTCAAAATGTCACTACTTCCCTTCCGAGCCTCGACGTGTGCCCATACAGTAGTTTTCTCCCACATATGGGATATCAGCGTACTCAGGACAAATTGGACAACAACTTTTGGGGTCTAATTTCTCCTGTTACCCTTGAGAAAATAAAAAAATTGTGGACTAAAAGATCATGTTTGTGGAAAAAATATGATTTTTTTTTATTTCCATGCCCCGGCGTTATAAACTTCTGTGTAGCCCTTGGGGGTTCAAAGTGCTCACCACACATCTAGATAAGTTCCTTGCAGGGTCTAGTTTCCAAAATGGGGTCACTTGTGGGGTTTCTACTGTTTAGGCACATCATGGGACTCTGCAAACATAACATGACGCCCGCAGACCATTCCATGAAGTCGGCATTTCAAAACGTCACTACTTCCCTTCCGAGCCCCGAAGTGTGCCCATACAGTAGTTTTCTCCCACATATGGGATATCAGCGTACTCAGGACAAATTGGACAACAACTTTTGAGGTTTAATTTCTCCTGTTACCCTTGGGAAAATAAAAAAATTGGGGACTAAAAGATCATGTTTGTGGAAAAAATTATTTTTTTATTTTCATGCCCCGGCGTTATAAACTTCTGTGTAGCCCTTGGGGGTTCAAAGTGCTCACTACACATCTAGATAAGCTCCTTGGGGGGTCTAGTTTCCAAAATAGGGTCACTTGTGGGGAGTTTCTACAGTTTAGGCACATCAGGGGCTCTGCAAGCGCAACATGATGCCCACAGAACATTCCATCAAGTCTGCATTCCAAAATGGCGCTCCTTCCCTTCTGAGCTCTCCCATGCGCCAAAACAGTGGTTCCCCCCACATATGGGGTACCAGTGTACTCAGGACAAACTGTACAACAACTTTTGTGGTCCATTTCTCCTGTTACCCTTGTGAAAATAAAAAATTGCGGGTTAAAAAGATCAGTTTTTGAGGAAAAAAATGATTTTTTATTTTCACGGCTCTGCATTACAAACTTCTGTGAAGCACGTGGGGGTTCAAGGTGCTCACCACACATCTAGATAAGTTCCTTGAGGGTCTAGTTTACAAAATGTGGTCACTTGTGGGGGGTTTCTACTGTTTAGGCACATCAGGGGCTCTGCCCGCCCGCAGACCATTCCATCAAGTCGGCATTTCAAAGCGTCACTACATCCCTTCCGAGCCCTGACGTGTGCCCAAACAGTGGTTCCCCCCCACATGTGAGGTACTAGCGTACTTAGGACAAATTAGACAACAACTTTTGGGGTCCAATTCTCCTGTAACCATTGTGAAAATAAAAAGTAGTGGGCTAAATAATCATTTTTTGAGAAAAAAAATGATTTTTTATTTTCACGGCTCTGCGTTATAAACTTTTGTGAAGCACCTGGGGGTTCAAAGTGCTCACTGTGCATTTACATCAGTTCCTTAGGGGGTCTAGTTTCCAAAATGGGGTCATTTGTGGGGAGCTCCAAAGTTTAGGCATACAGGGACTCTCCAAACATGACATGGTGTCCGCTAACGATTGGAGCTAATTTTCCATTCAAAAAGTCAAATGGCGCTCCTTCCCTTCTGAGCCCTGCCGTGCGCCCAAACAGTGGTTTATGACCACATATGAGGTATCGGTGTACTCAGGAGAAATTGCCCAACAAATTTTAGGATCCAATTTATACTGTTGCCCATGTGAAAATGAAAAAACTGAGGCTAAAAGAAAATGTTTGTGAAAAAAAAGTACTTTCTTTTTTTTACGGATCAATTTGTGAAGGACCTGGGGTTTCAAAGTGCTCACTATGCATCTAGAAAAGTTCCTTGGGGGTCTAGTTTCCAAAATGGGGTCACTTGTGGGGGAGCTCCAATGTTTAGGCACACAGGGACTCTCCAAATGCGACATGGCAACCGCTAAATATTCCAGCATATTTTCCATTCAAAAAGTCAAATGGCGCTCCTTCCCTTCTGAGCCCTGCCGTGCGCCCAAACAGTGGTTTATGACCACATATGAGGTATCTGTGTACTCAGGAGAAATTGCTCAACAAATTTTAGGGTCCATTTTATCCTGTTTCCCATGAAAAAATGAAAAAATTGATGCTAAAAGAAAAATTTTGTTGGAAAAATTAAAATGTCCATTTTTTTCTTCCACGTTGCTTTAGTTCCTGTGAAGCACCTGAAGGGTTAATAATCTTCTTGAATGTAGTTTTAAGTAGCTTGAGGGGTGAAGTTTTTATAATGGTGTCACTTTTGGGTATTTTCTGCCATATAGACCCCTCAAAGTGACTTCAAATGTGGGTGGTCCCTAAAAAAAATGGTTTTGTAAATTTTGCTGTAAAAATGAGAAATCGCTGGTCAACTTTTAACCCTTATAACTTCCTAACAAAAAAAATGTTGTTCCCAAAATTGTGCTCATGTAAAGTAGACATGTGGGAAATGTTATTTATTAACTATTTTGTGTCACATAACTCTCTGGTTTAACAGAATAAAAATTCAAAATTTGAAAATTGCGAAATTTTCAAAATTTTGGCCAAAGTTCCATTTTTTTCACAAATAAACGCAAAAATTATTGACCTAAATTTACCACTAACATGAAGCCCAATATGTCACGAAAAAACAATCTCAGAATCGCTATGATCCGTTGAAGTGTTCCTGAGTTATTACCTCATAAAGGGACACTGGTCAGAATTGCAAAAAATGGCCAGGTCATTTAGGTCAAAATAGGCTGGGTCATGAAGGGGTTTAAAGAAACCAATTGCATAGTAAGTATTCAAGACAGGGGGTTTAAAAAGGTTGGAAGTGTGACTGAAACTGAAGAAAACGCCCACAGGAAAAAAAAGAGATTGGAGGAGTGTTGGGCCAGGATCAAACCCATGTGGTTTTGGGGAAAAGGGTGAGTGGTTGAGAAAGAAAAGAAGACCGGAGATCGGGGATGAGAAGTGAACAAACATACAACAAAAGCAGGGATAAAAGGAAGAGGTAACCAGTGATAATTGCTGTACAGAAAGATAATGTGAAGTAGTTAGTGCAAGACACAAGGAAAGCGGTGGAATTGGTAATGGGGGACATCTGGAGCTATTCAGATTGATAACTGATGACCACAGGGAATATTTTGACAACGCAATGTAGAGGAGAGAATTCAGATTAATGAAAATAATAATAAAGATTGAAACATAAAAATGAAATGTTAATAAAATCTAAAATGAAAATAAAAAATGCTGAAAATGAAATTCGTAAGAGGTTGGGGTGGATTTATATTTCAAAGAGAGATTTTGTGTGTGAAATAGGTCCAGAAAAAGTGGTGTAGGATGAAACCAAATAGTTTTTTTTCTCACAAGTTGGGATGTGTAACAAAGGGTTTGTGAAGTGTCGAAGTGGGGTGGTAAATTAAGGGAATAAATATTGAGCAGGGAAGCAAATATGAAGAGAGTTAAAGGTCAATCAGTTGATATTGGAGGGAAATAAGTAGGAAGGGTTTTCATATATACATATACATACATGAAATAAAAGTTAATTAAACAAGTGGGAACTGCAATTGATGTGTTCCTACTCTAATTCATCTTGTTCCTAAGGATTCTTCATTACAGCAGCGCAGCCCGATATCGTGTTATTGTCCAAATTGGTCAACTGTCCTGGAGGAGATCATCCCCCAGAAACGAGGCAGCAGCAGCTGATATCTTCAGGTGTTCATAGGAGTTGTGCTTGCACACAACCTGTCCAGGTGAGCCCCTTCCTTTTACTTTCCTTTGCCGCTAAAAGGGTATCATCAGATGGTCTTGTGCGCTTTTTGTTCCTCCACAGCTTTTATACCAGTAATCATCCATCACATACTTTTATTGTGGATTTATACTTCCCATTTATTCCTGAAAATCCCAATAATCGCGCTGTGCAAACAGGATGCCAATAACCTGACAATACGGTGTGCCATACTATGCAATGTGGTATCCTATGTGATGTGCGATACTATGTGATGTGGTATAGTATATGATGTGATATACTATGTGATGTGCCATACTATGTGATGTGGTATATTATGTGATGTGATGTACTATGTGATGTGGTATAATATATGGTGTGCTATAGTATGTGATGTGCCATACTATGTGATATACTATATTATATGATGGCTGTGCTGTACTATGTGACGTGCTGTCCTATGGGATGTACTAAACTATGTGATGTGCTATATTATATGATGGCTGTGCTGTATTAGGGGATATTATAGCTGAAAAGCATTATTGGAAAGCCCCTCCCGGTGACGCCCACAGTTATGGGAGCCTTCTCTGGATGATGCAATGCTGTGTATTGTGTGAAATAACAGCGGGCAATTTTGGCATTTCACGCAAATCAAGATGTGAGTTATTGGAATTTGCCAGGTCCAGCGAATTTCCTAAAATTGGACACAAATTCGATTTGAATCCAATGTATTTGCTCATCTCTAATTGCTGTAAGTCTGCTTCCCTATATTGCATGTGTCATTAGGTGCACAGGTTTCTGGTTACAGGGTATAAAGATTGAAAGTGATGTGCTGCCACCTATTGGTAATAGTGTATATTATAGAAGACAAATGCACAGGCTGAATCAACATGGGACAACATTTTCTTAAAATGTAAAATATTTTTTACATAGGTGACTTTCGATTATATGTTTGACTGGTGAATCAGTACATATGTTTCTTATGGTTATACTACTTATGGTTTCTGTCAAATATATTTACCACTATCACACTATGGCTTTCTTAAGTATGTGGAATAAGCATTTCGACACAACTTCGCGATTATAAGAATTGCCACTGGTAAAACATATTTAAAGGGAACCTGTCACGTGAAAAAAACACTACTAAACTGCAGATGTGGGGCTAGTCTGCACGCTGATAGCGTTCTGAGCCTACCGGGGCCTGCACTTAGAGCTATGGGGGCGGCACAAGCACAGGTTCAGTTACCGCACTGTCTATAGAGAGCGACGGCTGTAACCGCACCTCAGCACTGACTGACAGCCGCCCTAATGCTGAGCGAGCTAACACACATATCTGCTGAGTATCTGGGCGTGCTCATACATTATGTTAGAGTCCCTGCGGGTGCATGATTTGCGGCATTCAGATAGACACAACACAAGTGGGGATTTCCTAACAAAAAAGCAGTCCCTGCATGTGTTGTGTCTGTCTAAGGGTATGTTTCCACGTCAGTAAACGCTGCAGGTTTGACGCTGTGTACATCCGCAGCGCCAAACCTGCAGCGTCCAGATGTTACAGCATAGTGGATGGGATTTCATGAAATCCCATCTCCACTATGCGTGCACGGCCACCTCCGACAGCCCTGCGTATACGCACATGCGGCGTGTCTTTCTAGACCACAGCATGTCTATTTATCTTGCGGAGATGCTCCGTCTCCATAAGATAAATGTCCCGTACAATGTATTGGATGCGGTGATTCCGCATGGTTCAATGAATACATGCGGAATCACATGCGTTCAAAAGCCGGCAGCGCTGTGGACGGAGCGGACAAGTGCTGCGTCCAAAGCTCTGCCGGTTTCTGCCCATGGAAACATACCCTGACAGCCGCAAATCATGCAGCCGTAGGGACTCGAACATAATATACAAGCACTCCCAGATGCTCGGTAAGACGTCATCGGAGCACGTTCATTCATCACTACTGCTGAGTGTTATCCTTTGACATTGTGAAACAAAGCCTTCAACAGCAAGCCTCTTTTATACTCTCTTTTATAACCACTCATGAAAGGTTAAAGAGGCTTACATGAGAATATAGGATATAGCATACAATAAAAGAGCTTGCTTTAAAATACTTATTGCCAATTCATCAAAGCTTTTATGCCAGAAAAGTGGCTTAAAAGCTTTGAAAAGTCACAAAAAATTTGCAAAAGGTGGAGTTGCGCAAAGTTTTTTTCACACTTGGCATTTTCACACCAGTTTGAATCAGCTCTCCTGAATTGTGCAGAACAGGAGCCGAGCTGCGAGAGGACCATGGTCATATCCAACTGTCAAATTCATCTAATGTGCAAGCACTTTGTACTCCAGAATTGCTACTCTGGTACCTGACTGGAGTAGCATTTCTGACGTGGTGCACGGAGATGCCTTCTACTCCAGCAAGACTGGCATAGTGCAAGTGTGTGCTATGCCCATCTTGATGAATCAGCCCGTTTGATTTAAGGAAACTCTCTGCCTCAGTTTACATGGTGCTTTAACCCCTTAAACCCCTTGTAATTTTCCATTTTTTCATTTTTGTTTTTTACTTCCCTTCTTCCCCGAGCCATAACTTTTTTATTTTTCCATCAATATGGCCATGTGAAGGCTTGTTTTTTGCAGAAGTTGTACTTTTGAATGACACCATTGGTTTTAACATACCGTGTACTGGAAAACGGGAAAAAATTTCCAAATGCGGTGAAATTGCAAAAAAAGTGCAATTCTACAGTTTTTTGGGTTTTTTTTTTATTCTCCAGGTTATTACGAGAAAAAAAAATCCAGAATTTGTTTAAAAAAAGTGCCATTTTCTGAGACCCATAGCGTCTCCACTTTTCATGATCTGGGGCTGGGTGAGGGCTTATTTTTTGTGCGCCTGGCTGACGTTTTTATTGATACCATTTTGGTGTAGTACAATCTTTTGATCTCCCATTATTGCATTTTATTGCAATGTAGCGGTGACCAAAAAAACGTAATTCTGGTGGTTTGAATTTTTTCTCGTTACACCATATAGCGATCGGGTTAATTATTTTTTTATATTAATATCTCGGGCGATTCTGAACACGGCAATGTCAAATATTAGAATGTTTGATTTTTTTATTGTTTTATTTTGAATGGGGTGAAAGGGGAGTGATTTGAACTTCTATATATTTTTTTTAATATTTTAAAATATTTGTTTTTTACTTTTTGCATACTTCAAAAGTCTCTGTGGGAGGCTAGAAGCTGCAGTTCTTTGATTGCCTCTGCTACACACAGGTTATGATCAAATCGCCATTATGATCAAAATGTTGCTTATTTTATGTCACCATTTTCCAAGACCCATAGCGTTTTCCTTTTTCAAGATCTAGGGTTGGGTGAAGGATTATTTTTTGCAGCTTGAGCACAAGTTCACTGGACGAAGAAGACAGAGATCGTCATGGGACTTCCATTTGGATTACGGTGGACGACTGTGGATTTTTTTTTTAATAAATGAGTGAAAGAGGCATTGTCGGGGAGTGATTTTGTTCAAATAAAGGAATAGTGTGTGTGTGTTATTTCTTTTGACTACTGGGTTGGTAATGGGGGTGTCTGACATACGTCTCTCCATTACTAACCCATTGGCTTGATGTCAGCTGCAGACATCAACCCCACAAACATATTACCCCAATTATCAATGCACCAGGACAATCAGGAAGTGCCAAGACTAAGTGCCAGAATTGACACATTTAATGGATGCACCATTTCTGGGGCGGATGAGGGCTGGCCTTTTTTAATGGCTGGGAAGGGGAAATATCCATGGACCTTCCAAGCCTATAAATAACTGTTGGCAACTGTCTGCTTTGCCTTAGCTGGTTATTAAAAAAAGGGAGGACCAAACATCATTTTTTTAGGGTCCCCCATTTTAAATAACCGGCAAAGGCAAAGCAGATATCTCGGGGCTATATTGATAGGCTGGGAAGGTCCCTGGATATTTGCATCTTTGCAGCATAATAAGACCAGCTCACAGCTGACTGCTTTCCCTTGGAGGATTATTAAAAATAGGGGGGCTGAACATCATTTTATTTATTTATTTTACACTGTTAGGCCAGGTCACGTGGTGCGCCAGCCAATCACAGCCATGCCATTACTTGGCATGGCTGTGTTGGGCCGGAAGTGCCCACAGCCTTAAATCTTGTTGACTGGCTGTGCTGCAGCTTTTCATCAAGCTTTATTAGAGTGCCGAACACAAACAGTAACATGGACGTACAGTAAGAAGTCCGTGTTCGGGGTCTGATAGGAACCCTGAACTTTACAGTTTGGGTTCTCTCAACCCTAGTCTTAACCCTTTATTGTACACTTTGAAAGTATCAGTTTTATCTAGTTATATAAATGTTGCTATGCATTTACAATGTTCCCTTCTTTTCCCCATATTCCAGCATATAAAAATCATAGTGTTGTTTACACTTTACATAAACTGGTATGTTACCTGGCGTTCACATTGTACAATACAATGTAAATCCCTTACTGACATGGCCAGTTTCCATTTTTTTCGTTTTTAGATTTTACTTGCTTTCTTCCAAGGTCTAAAACTTTTATGTTTTTCCTTCCACATAGCCTATGAGGGCTAGTTTTTTGCAGGACAAGTTGTAGTTTTGGTGACGCCATTCCTTTTACCACACAACTTACTAGAAAACAGGAAAAAAAAGTGCTGTGAAATTTAAAAAAATGTGATTCCATCATATTTTTTGAGAGTTTTGTTTTCAAAGCATTCATTCACAGTGATTCTCCAGATCAATGTGATTTTAGCAATACCAAACTTGTCCAGTTTTTTTTATTATTTTAGTGCTTAAAAACATTTAAGAAATTTGGTAAAGCTATTTTTTTTGTTTGTGTTAACATTTTCTGAGATACGTAACATTTTCATTTTTTAGTCAATGGAGTGTTTATTTTGCAAGGTTAAAATGAACATTGTTAAATTATACTTAATTTGGTTGTCTGGGGTTATAACATTGATGATCGATCCTTAAGATAGGTCACCAATATTAGATTGGCAGAAGTCTGATACCCAGCACCATCTACATTCAGCTGTTTTCATCTCCGTCTGATGAACGTGAAATGTGAACGGAGATGGAATAGAATCGGCTCCATTTACTGTGTAGTACTCATTGCTGCAAAATACAACTCAGCTCCAATTAAAGAAGAACTCACACCAAAGTTTTTATCCTTTTAATATATTGGCACTGTGTACTTGCAATTGCTTATTTTGCATTTCTACCAGCCAATTCTTCTTTTTTTCTCTGCTGTATATAAAAAGAGGAACAGGGACTTTGAGTCATGCAGGGAAAATTGACCTCAAGTTTCTACATAGAGCTCAGAAGGATTCAGCTAGTCAGTTTTTAATCATGTGATGCCATAGACCCAATGAAAAAGAGATGAATTAGCTGGGTAGAAAGGGCAAAATGAGCATTGTAAGTACACAATGCTGTATAAAATGATCATCACAATATATTAAGAGGATACAAATTTTGATGGGAGTGCTTCTTTAAATTGAATAGGAGCTGAACTGCAATTTTCCCAAAAATAGTGTATGGGGCCGGAACGGCATAGCACCATTCACTGTTTACATTTGTCCAGCGCTGGAGCTGAAAATAGCTGATTGATGGGGGTGCTGGATGTTGGACCACCACACATTTGACTTTGAAGACTTAGGCTTATCATCATAATAATAATCCTGAAAAATCCTTTTATTAGCAGAGAAAAATCCACGTGTTTTACATTTCCAGTAGAATTATGAATCACAAATACAGTGAAACATTATAGAACATTTTAGACATAGAATGCCAGTGTATAATTCTTTGCTTATGCCTTGTTGAAGTGGGACTGGCAGTATCTTGTCAATTTGAGCAATGCAAAATTAATTATGACAGCTTGAAGGAGGCAAGTCTAAACACTTTGAAAAACATTGCCCATTTCAGATGGCATTTTCTGAAAGTATTTCGCCTCTGTTCAAATTGATGCACAGGTGTTTCATGGAATGAAATTTTGTTCTTAAAAATTGCAAGAAAACCCCAGCTGTTTATTTTGCATTTGTTATGTTACATTTAATATTTGATGTTGCAGTTGTACAAAAGTTGACTAGTAATTGTGTCACCTGGCAGACAGTCTTAGGGCTGAGCACATGTCCCATTTTTAAATCAGACAGAATAGAGACGTGTTAGATCAAAATCAGCAATGCAAGACTGAGTCTGAGGAAAAAATCGGACAGTACTCGTATGTTGTCCGAGTGCCCTCCGATTTTCAGAATGGAAAACGTGGAGAACCTCTTTTTTTTCCTCTCAACATCTGATAAAAACTGATGCCGCTTTGATCGAACTCTGATCAGAATAATCGCACCATTTTTCTCGGATGAGGAGAAAACGTTGTGTGACCCTACCCTTACTCTAACAGGCTTGTGATTTTTTTGACTAGAAAGATTACATATAAGAATTTCTAGCATTTACAATGTTCATAATGGTGAATATTGTACCGAGGGCTCTAACAGGAGATTCAGAGAGAGGTGGGACATAGAAAAAAAAACTTGCAGTCTTAAGGCCCATTTACACTTGCCAACCATTGGGGTTCACCAGCCAGCAGTCATTTAATGACCTGTTGAGACAATTCAAATTTCACTGATTTTTTTCAATGCAATACAGGTTTTCCCCTAAAGTGAGTGAATCTGCCCATAGCGAATTTTGGGAGGATTTCTCAAACTTAATATTTATTTACATTTACTTAATTACATAGCACCATTAATTGCACAATACTTTACATCTTTATCACTGTCATCATTGGAGCTCACAATCTTAATTTCCTATCAAGTATGTCTTTGGAGTGTGTTAAGAAACCCACACAATCACGGTAAGAACATACAAACTCCGTGTAGAAGTATTGACCTTGGCGGGATTTAAGCCCTTCATGACCTTTGACATATACGTACGTCCAAGGTCTTGTCCCTGCTCAGTACCAGAGCCCACACCTTTCACTGCACTTGACAGCTGATCTGATCATGTGCCACTGACAGCCTCGGGTGGATCCGAGATCCACCCACGGCTGGTAACCAGTTAAATGCCGCTACCAATCACTGACAGGGTCTTTTAACACAAGTTGAGTGGAAGAACATCACAAGACTCACCCACCGGTGACCCTGTCACATGATCATGGGGCACAAATAGGCTGTCATAACTGCAGGGAATCTGCAGAAGACCCCGGTGGCTGTCATTGTAAATCTCCTAAGAACACCAGCCCTTGTCCGGCGTTCATAAGGGATCATGATTTATGCTACACAAAGCAGTGATACATAGCAATAAAATGTTATCTACAGAAATAACGCATACCCCTCTCTCGTTCAGGCAATTAGAGATGTCAAAACATCCCTGATAAGTTACTATTTAATGGTGAAATGAAAACTTGAATTATACAAGTCAGAAATACAGGAATTGTGTTACCAAATTTAAGATATCAGTTGCATCTATGCAAAGTGACTTCATGGAACCCAGAAAAGTGTACAAGCATCAGCCATTCAGACAAATCAGTTTTACTTAAGAGATGAGCGACTTTCCCTTTTTCAGGGTCTAGTCGGGTTTCATGAAACCCGACTTTCTCAAAAGTCAGGTCGAAAGAAATCGACCGACTATTGGGAAAAGTCGGTGGTCCGACTGAAACACGAAACGCAATGCAAGTCAGTGGGGAAGCAAAGTCGCCATGGAGTGGAGGACAGTAAACACACCTACAGTGCCCATTTGAATGCCAACAACATCAATCCTTATTACTTAAGCTTGGCAACCTTAATTAACTTAATAATAATAGTTACGCATTGAAAACTGGTGGTTATTTGGCAAAACTTGTGGGGGGGTAGGGCTGGCTCCCGGTTTTCGTGTGCCCCAGGCCAAAGAGTGTCAGTGGGCCCCTTTAACACATACCTCAATTCATCATGCTCCGATACGGCACAGAAATATAGGTATAGTACAATGACAAATACTTCACTTCTTACATTACATGAGTGATATCTATGTTAAAATCTACAATAGCTCAAAAAAACGGACAGTATATTCCTCCATACAGGATTATGGCCACCACATAGTGCACCATACAGAATAATGAGCCCCATATATTGCTCCATACAGAATAATTAGTCCCATATAATGTTCTATACAGTATATGATGAGCTCCACATAATGCTACAGTATATGATAGTCCCCATATAATGTGCCATAAAGTATAGGACGGTCCCCATGGAGTACAATGAGCCCCACATATTGCTCCATACAGTATAATGAGTCGCATATAAAGCTCCATACAGTATATGATGGGCCCCATATATTGCTCCATCTAGAATTGGCTCTATATAATTCTCCATACAGAATAGGCCCCATATGTGCCCCATATGATGCTCCATACCCTATATGATGCCCATAAATAATGAACCCCATATGATTCTCCAGTATATGATGGGCCCCATGGATGATGCTCCAGTGTCTTATGGGCCAAAATCATGCTCCTTATATAATGGGCCCCATTATTAATGATCCATTGTATAATGGTCCCAGTAAATGCTGCTCCAGTGTCTGTTTTCCCTCTTTTAGAATTCTCCAGTATATGATGGGCCCCATGGGTGATGCTCCAGTGTCTTATGGGCCAAAATCATACTCCATATATAATGGGCCCCATTATTAATGATCCATAAATAATAATAATAATAATAATTTTTTTTCTATAGCGCCAACATATTCCGCAGCACTTTACATTATAGAGGGGACTTGAACAGACAATAGACATTACAGCATAACAATAAACACAGATCAAAGTAGATACCAAGAGGAATGAGGGCCATGCTCGCAAGCTTACAATCTATGAGGATAAAGGGGAGACAATGGTAACAATTGCTTTCATTGTTCAGACCAGCCATAGTGTAAGAATCGGTGTTCATGTAATTCTGCAGGAACCAGTTAACAGCCAATGTATGTAACAGTACAGACACAGAGGGCTATTAAATGCATAAAGCGGGTGAGAACATAATAAGAGGTACCTGATTATGGTAGAATTTTTTTTTGAATGGGTCAACAGGGATAGTTAGGTTAATGCGTTGAGGCGGTATGCCAGCCTGAACAAATGCGTTTTTAGGGCACGCTTAAAACTGTGGGGATGGGGGATTAATCAGATTAACCTGGGTAGTGCATTCCAAACAATTGGCGCAGCATGTGAAAAGTCTTGGAGACGGGAGTGGGAGGTTCTGATTATTGAGGATGCTAACCTCAGGTCATTAGCAGAACGGAGGGCATGGGTAGGATGGTAGACTGAGACGGGGAGGAGATGTAGGGTGGTGCTAAGCCATGGAGTGCTTTGTGAGTGAGGGTAATAAGTTTGTACTGGATTCTGTAGTGGATGGGTAACCAGTGTAATGACTGGCACAAGGTAGAGGCATAATGGTCCCCGTAAATGCTGCTCCAGTGTCTGTTTTCCCCCTTTTAGTATGCTCCAGTATATGATGGGCCCCATGGATGACTCTCCAGTGTCTTATGGGCCAAAATCATGCTCCATATATAATGGGCCCCATTATTAATGATCCAGTGTATAATGGGCCCCGCAAATGCTGCTCCGGAGTCTGATCTGCCCCATTTAGAATGCTCCAGTATATGATAGGCCCCAAGGATGATACTCCAGTGTCTGATCTGCCCCATTTAGAATGCTCCAGTATATGATGGGCCCCATGGATGATGCTCCAGTGTCTTATGGGCCAAAATAATGCTCCATATATAATGGGTCCCATTTATAATGCTCCAGTGTGTAATGGGCCCAGTATATGCTGCTCCAGTGTCTGTTTTCCCCCTTTTAGAATGCTCCAGTATATGATGGGCCCCATGGATGATGCTCCAGTGTCTTATGGGCCAAAATAATGCTCCATATATAATGGGCCCCATTTATAATGCTCCAGTGTATAATGGGCCCTGTAGATGCTGCTCCAGTGTCTGATCTGCCCCATTTACAATGCTCCAGTATATGATGGGCCCCATGGATGATGCTCCAGTGTCTTATGGGCCAAAATCATGCTCCATATATAATGGGCCCCATTATTAATGATCCAGTGTATAATGGGCCCCGTAAATGCTGCTCCAGTGTCTGATGTCCCCCATTTAGAATGCTTCAGTGTATGATGGGCCCCATATATAATTCTCCAGTGTATAATGCTCCCCATATATTACTCCAAACACTGCTCTACTCTGGACTCCTCAGCGTCACCATCTTACAGCTCTCTGCACTTGGACTGTTTGGGCAGAGGGCGTACAGACGTGACGTCATAGTGCTCTCTAACCTGAATGTCACTGTCAGGAAATGCGGAAAACGTCACAGCGGTGGAGCATGGAGAGGTAAGTATTGCAAGTGCTGGGGCCCTGAGCAATCGTGGGCGACAGCACTGGCATAGGGCCCCTCATAGTACGCTGGTGTGTCTGACAGCGAGAGGGCCCTCCCACCGTCAGAGAAACTTTTTTGTACTATGAGGGGCCCTGTGCCAGTGCCGTCGCCAATGAGTCGGCCCCCCCACCTGCTCTGGGAACCGGCACTTGCCTGGGTGCGCCATGTGCTGACGCCGGCCCTGGGGGGATTTGTAGGTTTTGTACTCCGTCCACGCTTGCAAGTGCATGTTCATTAAATGTCTACGCATGCAACTGGTATTCAAATTTCTGAGATTTTCCCCTCGGCTAAAGGTCCTTCCGCACTTCTTACAGATAACCTTTGCCTCATCAATAGGATTTTGGTCAAAAAAGTGCCACACTGGACTGTTCCTCCTATGGTATAAATTTCAGGGCTTGCACGCTGTGCTAATTTGACCATCTGGCCAAGCTGTCCTGCAACTTTTTTTTTTTTTAACACCTTTCTGGACTGCTACAGGCCTGCTAGATAAACGCTACTGCAATGTCGATGCCTGCGGCGGATCCTATTCCTCTTCTGACCTATTGCCAGCGGCACCCTCTTCCCCAATGGATGCCAATCCGGGTCAACAACTGGGTCATCCATTACCTCCTCTTCAATTTCATCTGCATCTTCCTCTGTGTCACCTTGTAAGGTGGTATGGTATGCGGGAAGAGGCACCTGAGTTTCATCAGGGTCAGATTCTGGCTCAGTAGACTGCGAGGGCAATGTAGTTCTCTGGGTGAATGTACCAGCAGAATCATATAGCAGTGGCTGTGCATCAGTGCACTCCATCTCTGATTCATGTTTCACTGAGGAATTCTGGATTTGACTTGATAACCCAGGCATGGTATGTGAAAAGTGCTCCATGGAGTAATCTGAAGTGTGGGCTGCCGCATCCTTCCCTTTTGGTGGGGGTGAAGCACACAAGGAAAGGTGTTGTTTCTGTCCAGGAGCCTGCACTGACGACTCAGTGTTGCATTTTTTGAAGCTTCAGAAGAGGAGGCGATAGAGCTGGAGGCAGTTTCGGCATTGTAAGCCAAAACCTGTCCCTGATGCTCCGGCTTTAAAAGCAGTTTACCTACTCCCGGTAAAGGCCAGGCCTTCTTGAGCCAGACAATGAGCCCGTCTCAACACCTCCTGCCTTAGGTGCTATTTTGCATATGACACTTCCAGCAGATGCACCACCACCATAAGTACCAGCTGGCCCTCCACGCCCACGTCCGCGGCCTCTTCCACCATACTTCCTCATTTTTGTGAAAATTTACCCAAAATACCAGCATATATATGTTACTGTATCAGAAGCGTACAGCTGTATACAGTCTAGGGATAATTGTAAATCTCCGTATATATTTCAGGAGGCAGACACAGACGCTCTCAGGCTCAGTATGGATTACACCAGAAAATAAAAAGTAGAAAAAGGGTAATGTATTAGAAGCGTACAGCTGTATACAGTATTGGGGTAATTGTAAATCTCCGTATATTTTGCCAGAGTCAGAGACATGCTTTCACAGGCTCAGTATGGATCACACCAGAATATAAAAAGTAGAAAAGGGTAATGTATCAGAAGCATACATCTGTATACAGTGTTGGGGTAATTTTTAAATCTCCGCATATATTTCCTGAGTAACAGACAGACTCTCACAGGCTCAGTATGGATCACACCAGAATATAATAGAAGAAAAAGGGGTACTGTATTAGCAGATACCAGGTATATATAGTATAGTCAAAATATTCTAAATCTCTGTATATATTTCAGGAGGCAGACACTGACGCTCTCAGGCTCAGTATGGATTACACAATAATATAAAAAGATGAAAAAGGGGTACTGAATCACCAGATACAAGGTGGTATAGTGAAAATATTCTAAATCTCCGTATATATTTCAGGAGGCAGACACTGACACTCACAGCCTCAATATGGATTACACAAGAATATAATGAGATGAAAAAGGGGTACTGTATCAACAGATACAAGGTATATATAGTATAGTGAAAAATTCTAAATCTCCGTATATATTTCAGGAGGCAGACACTGACGCTCCCAGGCTCAGTATGGATTACACAATAATATAAAAAGGTGAAAAAGGGGTACAGTATCACCAGATACAAGGTATATATAGTATAGTGAAAATATTCTAAATCTCCGTATATATTTCAGGAGGCAGACAAAGACGTTCACATGCTCAGTATGGATTAGACAAGAATATAAAAAGCAGATCTGCAAGAAATAATCACACAAGTGGGCCAATGTTCCAGGTGTCAATGATGCACTTAGAGTGGTGGGTGGAGGAAGACTTTCTGGCAAAAAGGGTACTGTATCCCAAGCATACAGCTGTTTACAGGCTAGGGGTCATTGTAAATCTCTGTATATATTTCCGGAGTAACCGACAGACTCTCACAGGCTCCGTATGGATCACACCTGAATATAAAAAGAAGAAAAAGGGGTACTGTATCAGCAGATATCGGGTATAGTATAGTCAAAATATTCTAAATCTCCGTATATATTTCAGGAGGCAGACAAAGACGCTCACAGGCTCAGTATGGATTAGACAAGAATATAAAAAGCAGATCTGCAAGAAATAATCACACATGTGGGCAATGTTCCAGGTGTCAAAGATGCACTTAGAGTGGTGGGTGGAAGAGGACTTTCTGGCAAAAAGGGTACTGTATCCCAAGCATACAGCTGTATACAGTCTAGGGGTCATTGTAATTCTCCATATATATTTCCGGACTAACAGACAGACTCTCACAGGCTACATATCGATCACACCAGACTATAATAAGAAGAAAAAGGGGTACCATATCAGCAGATACCAGGTATATATAGTATAGTCGAATATTCTAAATCTCCGTATATATTTCAGGAGGCAGACACTGAAGCTCTCAGGCTCAGTATGGATTACACAATAATATAAAAAGATGAAAAAGGGGTACTGTATCACCAGATACAAGTAGTATAGTGAAAATATTCTAAATCTCAGTATATATTTCAGGAGGCAGACACTGACGCTCACAGGCTCAGTATGGATTACACAAGAATATAATGAGATGAAAAAGGGGTATTGTATCACCAGATACAAGATATATATAGTAAAGTGAAAATATTCTAAATCTCTGATATATTTCAGGAGGCAGACACTGATGCTCTCAGGCTCAGTATGGATTACACAATAATATAAAAAGATGAAAAAGGGGTATTGTATCACCAGATACAAGGTAGTATAGTGAAAATATTCTAAATCTCAGTATATATTTCAGGAGGCAGACACTGACGCTCACAGGCTCAGTATGGATTACACAAGAATATAATAAGATGAAAAAGGGGTATTGTATCACCAGATACAAGGTATATATAGTAAAGTGAAAATATTCTAAATCTCTGTATATATTTCAGGAGGCAGACACTGACGCTCTCAGCTCAGTATGGATTACACAATAATAAAAAAAGATGAAAAAGGGGTACTGTATCACCAGATACAAGGTGTATATATAGTATAGTGAAAATATTCTAAATCTCCGTATATATTTCAGGAGGCAGACACTGAAGCTCACAGGCTCAGTATGGATTACACAAGAATATAAAAAGAAGAAAAAGCGGTACTGTATCACAGATACCAGGTATATATAGTCTAGGGAAAATATTGGAAATCGCAGTATATATTTCAGGAGTCAGACAATGACACTCTCAGGCTCAGTATGAATTACACAATAATATAAAAAAATCAGCAAGAAATAATCACACATGTGGGCCAATGTTCCAGGTGTCAATTATGCACTTACAGTTGGGGGGGTAGGACAACTTTCTGCCAAAAAGGGTACTGTATCCCAAGCGTACAGATGTATACTGTCTAGGGGTAATTGTAAATCTCCGTATTTATTTCCGGAGTAACAGACAGATGCTCACAGGCTCTGTATGGATTAGACCAGAATATAAAAAGTAGAAAAAGGGTAATGTATTGGAAGCATCCAGCTGTATACAGTGTTTGGGAAATTGTAAATCTCTGTATATTTTGCCAGAGTCAGACACTGGCTCTCACAGGCTCAGTATTGATCACACCAGAATATAAAAAGTAGAAAAAGGGTAATGAATTACAAGCGGACAGCTGTATACAGGGTTGGGTAAATTGTAAATCTCCGTATATTTTGCCAGAGTCAGACAATGGCTCTCACAGGCTCATTATTGATCACACCAGAATATAAAAATTAGAAAAAGGGTAATGTATTACAAGCGGACAGCTATATACAGGGTTGGGGAAATTTAAAATCTCCGTATATTTTGCCAGAGTCAGACACTGGCTCTCACAGTTCAGTATTGATCACACTAGAATATAAAAAGTAGAAAAAGGGTAATGTATTACAAGTGGAAAGCTGTATACAGGGTTGGGAAAATTTTAAAATCTCCGTATATTTTGCCAGAGTCAGACACTGGCTCTCACAGGCTCAGTATTGATCACACTAGAATATAAAAAGTAGAAAAAGGGTAATGTATTACAAGGGAAAGCTGTATACAGTGTTGGGGAAATTGTAAATCTCCGTATATTTTGACAGAGTCAGACACTGGCTCTCACAGGCTCAGTATTGATCATACCAGAATATAAAAAGTAGAAAAAGGGTAATGTATTACAAGCGGACAGCTGTATACAGGGTTGGGGAAATTTAAAATCTCCGCATATTTTGCCAGAGTCCGACACTGGCTCTCACAGGCTCAGTATTGATCACACTAGAATATAAAAAGTAGAAAAAGGGTAATGAATTACAAGCGGACAGCTGTATACAGGGTTGGGAAAATTGTAAATCTCCGTATATTTTGCCAGAGTCAGACAATGGCTCTCACAGGCTCAGTATTGATCACACCAGAATATAAAAATTAGAAAAAGGGTAATGTATTACAAGCGGACAGCTATATACAGGGTTGGGGAAATTTAAAATCTCCGTATATTTTGCCAGTCAGACACTGGCTCTCACAGGCTCAGTATTGATCACACTAGAATATAAAAAGTAGAAAAAGGGTAATGTATTAAACAAGGGAAAGCTGTATACAGGGTTGGGGAAATTGTAAATCTCCGTATATTTTGACAGAGTCAGACACTGACTCTCACAGGCTCAGTATTGATCATACCAGAATATAAAAAGTAGAAAAAGGGTAATGTATTACAAGCGGACAGTTGTATACAGGGTTGGGTAAATTTAAAATCTCCGCATATTTTGCCAGAGTCAGACACTGGCTCTCACAGGCTCAGTATGGATCACACAAGAATATTAAAAGTTGGGGGGTGGAGGAGGTGGGAGGGACAGCCCAGATACAGAGGTGGCAAAAATGGCATATGTTGAGGTGTATAATGGACGTAAAGCAGCTGCAAATGGAAAAATTGGAGAAGTCCGAGGAAGAGGAGGACAAAGCGAGCCATTTTGCTGGCAACCTATGTGTCATCAGGGGAAGGTGGGACAAAATCCTTTGCAACTCTTGCATGGTTCATTTTACTGAAGGTTAGATCATCAACATTTTGTGTTGACAGACGGGTATTAATAATAATAATCATAATAATCTTTATTTATATAGCGCCAACATATTCCGCAGCGCTTTACCGTTTAACAGTTTCAAAACACAAGTCATAGGTAACAACGTTAACAATACAATAATTAAAGCAAAATAAGCCGACCCTGCTCGTGAGAGCTTACAATCTACAATGAGGTGGGGGAGATACAAAGTACAAGTGTGTATATACAATGGTGCATTTACAATGATGGTCCAGCCATCTTGAGGGAGTGAGGCATGGATGGAGATAGTGAATGGCTACACATACACACTTAAACATAGGGTATAGGGTAGAATAGGGTATTTCTTTCTGTCAGGATTGATCTGGCAACACTGAAGACTCTTTCTGATAGCACACTACCAGCAGGGCAAGCGAGCTCCTGTAGGGCATATTGTGCCAATTCACGCCAGGTGTCCAGTTTATAGGCCCAGTAGTCAAAGGGGAATGACTGGTGAGGGAGAACATCGATAGGGATGAGAAGTAATTTTAACCATAGTTGACAACTGCTGTCTCCTGTCTGTTGCTATAGATTCAGTATTACCAGGCGTGTGAGCTGTCTTGGAGAAATCAGTCCACAACATGGTCATGAAACCCCTGTCTCCAATGCCACTTCGGCTGTGTGCACCACGAACACCTCTTCCATTTGGCCCAGTACTGCTCGTGGTAGAACCTGCACCACTGCTGTTTTCTGGGAATGCCTCTAACAAATGGTTTACCAGAGTTGCTTATTTGTTCGCCAATATTAGCTCTAGGTTCTCCTGTGGCATGATGTTCTGTAATTTGCCTTTATAGCGTGGATCGAGGATGCTGGCTAACAAGTAGTCATCATCCTTCATAATTTTGGCAATGCAAGGGTCCCTTTTTAGGATCCGCTACACATAATCACACATGTGGGCCAATGTTCCAGGTGTCAGTGATGCACTGCCAGTGGTGGGTGGAGGAGCACTTTCTGCCAAAGCCACATCCCTCTAGTCACGCACAAACCCTGGACCTGAACTTGGCAAGCCAACATTTTCTCTTGCCCCCTGAGAAGCATCCTCCTCCCCAAAATAATCATTCCATTCATCCTCCTCCTCCTCTTCCTCTTCTTCCTCCTCCTTGTCCAGGACAGTCCCAGAGCAGACAATGGCTGACTGTCATCAAGGCTTCCCTCTTCCTCCTATTCCTCCTCCGCTGCAGTCGCCTGATTCTTAATGTGTCAAATTTTGCATGAGCAGACGCATAAGTGGGATGCTCATGCTTATGATGGCGTCGTCTGCGCTTACCAGCCTTTTGCATTCCTCAAAACACGGAAGGACTTTACAGAGGTCTTTCAGCTTTGACCACTGCACACCCGACAACTCCATGTCTGCCCTCTTACTGCCTGCCTCTGTTCGCACACCCTCTCAACCATGTGCATGCTGGATTTCCACCTTGTTGCAACGTCTATGATTAGGCGGTGCTTGGGGAGGTGGAGCGATCGCTGCAGCCTCTGCATACGACTGGAGTCTACAGGCGACCTACGGATGTGCGAGCACAGTCTTCGCACTTTATGGAGCTGAGCTGTTAACTGCGGATAATTATTTAAGAAGCACTGCACCACCAGGTTCAAGGTGTGAGCCAGGCAAGGTATGTGTCTGAGTTTTGCCAGGGCTATGGCCGCCACAAAATTACGGCCGTTATCACTGACTACCTTGTCTGGCTCAAGATGTATACTGCCCAGCCATGACTCAGTTTCTCGCTGCAAGTAGTCGGCCAGTACCTCCGCGGTGTGTCTGTTGTCGCCCAAAGACATCATTTTTAAAACAGCCTGCTGACGCTTACCACTAGCTGTTCGATAGTGGGACACCTTGTGTGCAACACTGGCAGTTGCAGATGGAGTGCTCGTGCGACTGTGCTCTGTTGATGAGCTTTCGCTTCTGGAGGAGGAGGAGGAAGGTTGAACGCCTACAGCCAACTGTTGGCTATACTGTGGGCTAGGCAGCACTGTCCCACCGCTGCTGTCCCCTGTGGATCCTGCATCCACCACATTAACCCAGTGCGCAGTGATGGACACATAACGGCCCTGGCCATGCCTACTGGCCCATGCATCTGTTGTGAGGTGCACATTTCCACTCACTGATTGTTTGAGTGCATGGACAATGTGGTCTTTCACATGCAGGTGGAGGGCAGGGATGGCTTTTCTAGAAAAGAAGTGCCAACTGGGTAGGTCATAGCGTGGGACAGCGTAGGCCATGAGGTCTCTGAACGTTGCGCTTTCAGCCAAACGGAAGGGCATCATCTCTAATGAGATCAGTTTGGCGATGTAGGCGTTCAAACCCAGTGTACGCGGATGAGAGGATGAGTGCTTTCTTGTCCTACTCAGAGTGTATGGTAGGGTGAGCTGGACTTGAGAGCTGCATATGGTGGAACTATCGGTGGACATGACTGACTGAGAGGGGGTTGGTGATGGTGGTGGTGATGGCCTAGATGCAGTCTTTCGTTGCAAAAACATTGTGATTCCCTGACTGCTTAGGCCTTGCGATGACACCTCAACATTTCTTGCTGGTCGTGTGCCAACCGGTGGGCTTACAGTGGGGGAAGCGATGGAGCGTTGCTGGCTACCTTCAGTCAGAGCAGGTGCACATGTGCTACCTGAGGTTTTGTCCACACTTGCAAGTGCATGTTCATTAAATGTCTAAGCATAAGCATGCAACTGGTATTCAAATTTCTGAGATTTTTCCCTCGGCTAAAGGTCCTTCCGCACTTCTTACAGATAACCTTTACCTCATCAATAGGATTTTGGTCAAAAAAGTGCCACACTGCACTCTTCCTACTATGGTATAAATTTTCAGGGCTTGCACGCTGTGGTAATTTGACCATTTGGCCAAGCTGTCCTACAACTCTTTTTGTTTTTTTAACACCTTTTTGGACTGCTACAGGCCTGCCAGATAACCCCAGCTGCGATGGCGATATCTGCTGCGGATCCTCCTCCTCTTTTGAGCTATTGCCAGCGGCACCCTCTTCCCCCACTGGATGCCAATCCGGGTCAACAACTGGGTCATCCATCACCTCCTCTTCAATTTCATGTGCACTTTCCTCTGTGTCACCGTGTAAGGAAGTATATTATGCAGGAAGGGGCACCTGAGTTTCATCAGGGTCATATTCTGGCTCAGTAGACTGCGAGGGCAATGTAGTGCTCTGGTTGAATGTACCAGCAGAATCATATAGCAGTGGTTGTGCATCAGTGCACTCCATGTCAGATTCATGTTGGACTGGGGAATTCAGGATTTGACTTGATAACCCCGGCATGGTATGTGAAAAGAGCTCCATGGAGTAATCTGAAGTGTGGCCTGCCGCATCTTTCGCTTTTGGTGGGGGTGAAGGACACAAGGAAAGGGGTTGTTCCTGACCAAGAGCCTGCACTGACGACTCAGTGCTTGGAGTTTTTGAACCTTTAGAAGAGGAGGCGATAGAGCTGGAGGCTGTTTCGGCAATGTAAGCCAAAACCTTTTCCTGATGCTCCGGCTTTAATAGCGGTTTACGTAGTCCCAGAAAAGGGAGCCTTCCAGGCCTTCTGGAGCCAGACGATGACGCAGGCTCAACAGCTCCTGCCTTAGGTGCTATTGTGCTTTTGACACTACCAGCAGATGCACCACCACCACCACCATCAGTACCAGGTGTCCCCCCACGGCCACGTCTGCAGCCTCTTCCACCATATTTCCTCATGTTTGTGAAAATGTAGCCAAAATACCAGCAGCTATATGGTACTGTATCAGAAGCGTACAGCTGTATACGGTGAGGGTGAAAAATTTTAATCTCCGTTTATATTTGCGGAGTAACAGACACAGACACTCACAGGCTCAGTATGGATTACACCAGAATATAAAAAGCAAAAAGTGTACTGTATCAGAAGCGTACAGCTGTATACAGTGTTGGGGTAATTTTTAATCTTCCTATATATTTCAGGAATAACACACACGGTCACAGGCTCAGTATGGATAACACCAGAATATGGAAAGCAGAAAAAGTGTACTGTATCAGTAGCGTACAGCTATATACAGTGTTGGGGTAATTTTAAAATCTCCCTATATATTTCAGGAGTAACACACACGCTCACAGGCTCAGTATGGATAACACCAGAATATGGAAAGCAGAAAAAGTGTACTGTATCAGTAGCGTACAGCTATATACAGTGTTGGGGTAATTTTAAAATCTCCCTATATATTTCAGGAGTAACACACACGCTCACAGGCTCAGTATGGATAACATAAGAATATGCAAAGCATAAAAAGTGTACTGTATCAGTAGCGTACAACTGTATACAGTGTTGGGGTAATTTTAAATCTCAGTATATATTTCAGGAGTAACACACACTGTCACAGGCTCAATATGGATAACACCAGAATATGAAAGCAGAAAAAGTGTACTGTATCAGTAGCGTACAGCTGTATACAGTGTTGGGGTAATTTTAAATCTCCGTATATATTTGAGGAATAACACACGCTCACAGGCTCAGTATGGAGTAGACTATAATATGAATAGCATAAAAAGTGTACTGTATCAGTAGCGTACAGCTGTATACAATGTTGGGGTAATTTTAAATCTCCGTATATATTTCAGGAGTAACACACACGATCACAGGCTCAATAGGAATAACACCAGAATATGCAAAGCATAAAAGTGTACTGTATCAGTAGCGTTCAGCTGGATACAGTGTTAGGGTAATTTTAAATCTCCGTATATATTTCAGGAGTGACACACACGTCACAGGCTCAGTATGGATAACACCAGAATATGAAAAGCAGAAAAAGTGTACTGTATCACTAGTGTACAGCTGTATACAGTGTTGGGATCATTTTAAATCTCCGTATATGTTTGAGGAGTAACACACATGCTCACAGGCTCAGTATGGAGTAGACCAGAATATGAAAAGCGTAAAAAGTGTACTGTATCAGTAGCGTACAGCTGTATACAGTATTGGGGTAATTTTAATACTCCCTATATATTTCAGGAGTAACACACACTGTCACAGGCTCAGTATAGATAACACCAGAATTTGAAAAGCAGAAAAAGTGTACTGTATCACTAGCGTACAGCTGTATACAGTGTTGGGTAATTTTAAATCTCCGTATATATTTGAGGAGTAACACACACTGTCACAGGCTCAGTATGGTTAACACCAGAATTTGAAAAGCAGAAAAAGTGTACTGTATCAGTAGCTTACAGCTGTATACAGTGTTGGGGTAATTTAAAATCTCCGTATATATTTCAGAAGTAACACACATGCTCACAGTCTCAGTATGGAGTAGACCAGAATATGAAAAGCATAAAAAGTGTACTGTATCAGTAGCGTACAGCTGTATACAGTGTTGGGGTAATTTTAAATCTTCCTATATATTTCAGGAGTAACACACACGGTCACAGGCTCAGTATGGATAACACCAGAATATGAAAAGCAGAAAAAGTGTACTGTATCACTAGCGTACAGCTGTATACAGTGTAGGGGTAATTTTAAATCTCCTTATATATTTGAGGAGTAACACACACGCTCACAGGCTCAGTATAGAATAGACCAGAATATGAAAAGCATAAAAACTGTACTGCATCAGTAGCGTACAGCTGTATACAATGTTGGGGTAATTTTAAATCTCCGTATATATTTGAGGAGTAACACACACGCTCACAGGCTCAGTATGGATTACACCAGAATATGAAATTCATAAAAAGTGTACTGTATCAGTAGCGTACAGCTGTATACAGTGTTGGGGTAATTTTAAATCTTCCTATATATTTCAGGAGTAACACACACGGTCACAGGCTCAGTATGGATAACACCAGAATATGAAAAGCAGAAAAAGTGTACTGTATCACTAGCGTACAGCTGTATACAGTGTAGGGGTAATTTTAAATCTCCTTATATATTTGAGGAGTAACACACACGCTCACAGGCTCAGTATAGAATAGACCAGAATATGAAAAGCAAAAAACTGTACTGCATCAGTAGCGTACAGCTGTATACAATGTTGGGGTAATTTTAAATCTCCGTATATATTTGAGGAGTAACACACACGCTCACAGGCTCAGTATGGATTACACCAGAATATGAAATTCAGAAAAAGTGTACTGTATCAGTAGCGTACAGGTGTATACAGTGTTGGGGTAATTTTAAATCTTCCTATATATTTCAGGAGTAACACACACAGTCACAGGCTCGGTATGGATAACACCAGAATATGCAAAGCATAAAAAGTGTACTGTATCAGTAGCATATACCAGTGTTGGGTAATTTTAAATATCCATATATATTTCAGGAGTAACACACAGATGCTCTCTCAGTATGGATTTGACCGTAATACACAAGGCAGAAAAACGGTACTGTATCAGAAGATACCAGCTGTATACAGTTTTGGGGAAAATTGAAATCTCCGTATATATTTCCGGAGTCACACACAGATAGTCAGCATGTATTTGTCCGTGATACCAGCCGGTACACGGTAGTGTGAGGAGCGTACAGCTCTATACGGTGTGGGAAAAAATGAACGCTCAGTAACTGTGCAGAAAAAAATAAAAGTATTAGTGCTGTGTAGGTGCAGTGTTAAAATGCAATCTGCACAGCAGTATACACACAGCTAAAGAAATTCCTCACCTGTCACTGGCAGGCAGCCTAATAATCAGCTCTGCTGCTCCACACAAGCAATTCCTCCCCTGTGACTGGCAGGCAGCCTAAGAAACAGCGCTGCTGCACACAATAAATTCCTCCCCTCTCACTGGCAGGCAGCCTAATAATCAGCTCTGCTGCTCCACACAAACAATTCCTCCCTTGTGACTGGCAGGCAGCCTAAGGACCAGCGTTGCTGCACACAACAAAATCCTCCCTCCCCTGTCACTGCACACTAACTGTACAGCTAATCACTATCAGCACAAGCACAGAATTATTGTTTTTTTACTGCTTAACGCTCTCCCTACTGAGAACCAGCGCCAGCAACCTCTCCCTACGCTAAGATCGGCAGAAGTAAAATAGCGGTCGGTGGTGAGGACTTTTAAGGGCACTGTGACACCACACAAAGCAAGCCAATCACTGCAATGCCCTTCTCTAAAATGGTGCTGGCCGCTGCCCATGTCATCACGTTGCCCACAGTCTGCGTCCTTGCTCATTGGCTGATAAAAGGACCTTCAAGCATTATGGGAAAATCGACTTTGGCGCTCGGGTCACCGAACGCATGACCGACCTCACGCTATGGTCTTGTTTCGCTCAGCGAAACCCGACTTTGGCGAAAGTCGGTCTTTTTCTAATCTGACCGACCTGTTTCGCTCAACTCTACTGTGCACCTAGAGCTTTGATGGCTTGATTCTATTTCAGACACATTAACTGTGCATGTCAGTGTGGTTATCTGCTGGCTCTAGCAATATTGCAAAAATATATTGAGCTATTTGGCTAGAACACATGGTTGAACTGTGACTAACAATCATTGGGGCATTAATCAAAGGTAAATGGTGTGCACTCAGCTATAAGGGGCTAGTGAGGTGCAAGTGTCATGGAATGAATCCAAATTTAGCAATGGGTAAAGCACTGCACTCTCAATATAGGAATTCTATGCAAAATAATATGTTTTATTTAAACAACCAATACATTGAGGAGCACAACAATCAGAGTAATTTAAACAGCATTTTTGACGTTTCGACTCTTCCCGAGTCTTTTTCAAAATCGCTGAAGAAATACTTCTGAAGAATCATAGAAAGCAATAAATTTCTGTAGTATTTGTAATGGCAATAAATCAAAATCAGAATAGGGTGCCCTCTTAGAAGTGCGACCTGAATGGTTATTGGGGCATATTAGCTGTTACCAGGGGCGTAACTACCACGGTTGCAGCAGTCGTCACCTGTATGTGTGCATTGCCACGAAGATCGTCGCGGTTGCACATTTTGACTTCTCACAGCTGAGCTGCTGTTTCTTTGTGTTTGGCAGCTAGGGAGTTAATTCTGTCTGTGCTCGGTTCTGGGACTGGGTGCAGTTTCTCCCGGCTGCAATTGATTATTTGTTGATTGGTTTCCTTTAAATTCCTGGTTGTCTGCTTGGGGAGTTGCCAGTGAAACCTTCATGCAGACCACAGATAGGAATGAATCTGTATAGACTTTAGTTGTGAGCTCCTTAGTTGTTCTAAGCTCAACTTGGTTAGAGTTTATTTCCCAGACCATTTATGTTCCTTTGGTGTTTGAGTGTGTATGCAAGCGAGTGTTATCCTGTCTGTCTTATATGTCTAATCTGTGTATTTAGCTGAGATCAGCCCATATCCCTTTGGTGGTAGTCAGGATCCTTCTTAGGACTGATTACAGGGTTCAGGGTCTGATAGGAGACAGGGTTAGGTTGGAGACTTGGACCTCTGAACCATTATCAGTACCTCCAAGGTGAGGGATTAGTTAGGACCCCAGTTTAGGGTCAGGTTAGATCCCGGTCCACCTCTTTCCTGTTTCAGCTCATCAAGTCCTCAAGATTAACCCTGAGTTCAGCAGATATCGTGTCAGGTAAATCTATTCTATACTTACATGCTGATGTTGCTATACTAGTTGTTGTATAGAGTGTTGTTCCTGTATTAATAGTTTACTGACATTGTATACATATCATTAGACAGCGTGACATTTTCACTGGCCATAAAAATTATCTCCAGTTACCATGGATCCAGTAGCCCAGCTGGCTCTGCAGTTGCAGGGATTATCCATGGACTGACGGACATTAAGTCCAAAGTTTTGTCTCCCCTGGAGCAAACCAGAGTTGAACCTAAAGTAGCTCTCCCAGACAGGTTCACTGGTGGGCGAGACAAATTTTTCACCTTCCGGGAGGCATGTAAATTGTATTTTCGGCTTCGGCCTCGATCATCAGGGAGTGAGGAGCAGAGAGTGGGAACTGTTATCTCACTTCTGCAAGGGGACCCTCAATCCTGGGCATTTTCCCTTCCTCCGGGATCCCCGGCTCTACTGTCTGTAGATCAATTTTTTACTGCCCTGGGATTGGTATATGATGACCCAGATCGGGTCTCTCTTGCTGAGACTAAATTACGTAAGATACAGCAGGGAGATCGTCCGGCAGAGGAATTTGCTTCTGAGTTTCGTAGATGGGCCACAGATACTCAGTGGAATGACCCAGCTCTTAGGACCAGTTTTGTCATGGGCTTTCTGATAAATTAAAAGACGTTTTGGCTCAGTATGAGTCTCCTCCTTCTCTGGAGGCTGCTATGGCCTTAGCTATCCGTACTGATAGACGGCTTCGGGAGAGGGGTGAGGTAACCCCACTCCCTGTTTTTTCTCCACCTACCACTAAAGTCCCTTATGTTGAGGTTCCCCTTGTCTGTTCGGATGAGCCTATGCAGTTGGGAGGGACATCATTTCGTAGGAGGGGATTGGCGGTACGCCGCAGGACTAGAAGATGTTTTTTCTGCGGGAAAGAGGGACATTTTGTTGGAGAATGTCCATCCCGTGCCTTGTTGAGCCAAAAGTCGCCGGAAAACTGTTAATCCCAGGTTGTGTGGTGGACGACAACCTGGGAGTATGTATTTCATCCGCCAGTTCTTCTCAGTTCCTTGTACCAGTGGAGGTGGTAGTTGGTACGAGAGTGGAGAGATTGTCTGTTCTTCTTGATAGTGGTTCCGGGGCTAATCTGGTTGACGCTCAGTTTGCTCAGGCTCAAGGTATGCATCTGAGTGTATTGGTCAAACCGATCCCTATATTCTCCATTGATGCCAGGCCTCTCGGCCAAGGTAGCTTTGTTCATGAGGTTCATAACATTGACCTTCGGGTAGGGGCAATACATAGGGAACAATTATCTTGTTATGTGTTGGAGGGTCTACCTACTCCCATTGTGTTGGGACTTCCTTGGTTGGTTAAACATAACCCTGTGATTAATTGGCAGTCCAGAGAAATAAGCCAATGGAGTGAGTTTTGCAAAAGCAACTGCATGAACACAGTCATCAGTGCGGTCGTGCCTAGTACATTGCCTCCTTTTTTGGAGGATTTTGGGGATGTTTTCTCTGAGGAGGGGTGTCAGGAGTTGCCTCCTCATCGTGTGTATGACTGCTCTATTAATCTCCTTCCTGATGCTAAGTTGCCTAAAGCTAGGTTGTATAATCTTTCTGGTCCTGAGAGGCAGGCTATGAAAGATTATATTTCTGAAAGTCTGGCCAAAGGGCATATTAGACCTTCATCTTCCCCAGTAGCCGCGGGGTTCTTCTTTGTGAAGAAGAAAGATGGAGGCCTTCGCCCTTGCTTGGATTTCCGCGAACTTAATCGGATTACTGTTCGAGATCCGTATCCACTCCCTCTTATTCCTGATCTCTTCAATCAAATTGTTGTCGCCAAATGGTTTTCTAAATTGGATCTCAGGGGGGCGTATAATCTGATTAGGATAAAAGAGGGGGATGAGTGGAAAACGGCGTTTAACACGCCGGAGGGACATTATGAGAACCTAGTCATGCCTTTTGGTCTGACTACTGCACCAGCAGTATTCCAACATTTTGTTAATGACATTTTTCGTCACCTTGTGGGGCTGTTTGTGGTTGTATATTTGGACGACATTTTAATTTACTCGCCAGATCTTGTGTCTCATCAGGAGCATGGAGACAGGTGTTGCAGATCTTGGAGACAATAAACTATACGCCAAACTGGAGAAGTGTGTATTTGCCGTACAGGAACTTCAGTTTTTGGGTTTTTTGGTGTCAGCCTCCGGTTTCCGTATGGACCCTGAAAAGGTGAGAGCAGTGCTTGAATGGGATCAGCCAGGGGATCTTAAGGCTCTGCAGCGTTTTTTGGGGTTTGCTAACTACTACCGGAAATTTATTTGTAATTTCTCATCTGTCGTCAAACCTCTCACTGACATGACAAGAAAAGGGACGGATTTTTCTAAATGGTCGGACAAAGCTTGCCAAGCCTTTTCCTCTTTGAAGAAATGTTTTGCTTCGGCACCCGTTCTCATCCAACCAGATGCATCTCAGCCGTTCATTGTGGAGGTGGATGCGTCTGACGTAGGGGTGGGTGCTATATTGTCCCAGGGTCCGTCCCCTGGTAAATGGCATCCGTGCGCTTTCTTTTCTAAGAAATTGTCGTCCGCCGAAAGGAATTATGATATCGGCAATAGGGAACTTTTGGCCATTAAGTTAGCTTTTGAAGAATGGCGTCACTTTTTGGAGGGGGCAGTCCACCCGGTTACCGTTATTACTGATCACAAGAACCTGTTGTATTTGGAATCCGCTAAGCGTCTGAATTCCAGACAAGCTCGATGGTCGTTGTTTTTTACCAGGTTTAATTTTGTCGTCACTTATCGCCCGGGGTCTAAGAATGTAAAGGCTGATGCCTTGTCTCGCAGTTTCCCAGGGGCCGGGAAAACGGATGACCCGAGTCCTATCCTTCAGGAGGGGGTGGTAGTGTCGGCTGTATTTTCTGAGCTTGAGGAGGAGGTGTTAGAGGCTCAGGGGGACGCCCCTGCAGGACCTCCAGGGAGACTGTTTGTCCCAAATCTGTTGAGACAAAAGGTTATTGAGGCACATCATAATTCTGCTCTAGCAGGACATCCAGGGAGTAAGGCTACTTTAGATCTCCTTTCTCGCCGGTTTTGGTGGCCTAATGCTAATAAAGATGTTATAACTTTTGTCGCGTCATGTGGGGTGTGTGCTCGCTCTAAAACCCCTCATACCCGTCCGTCTGGGACCCTTTTACCCTTGAAACTTCCGGAGCGTCCATGGACTCATTTATCTATGGACTTCATTACGGACCTTCCTCCGTCGTCAGGGAATACTGTCATACTGGTGGTTGTTGACAGGTTCAGTAAGATGGCACATTTCGTTGCTCTTCCTGCACTCCCTAATGCTAAAACTCTGGCGCAGGTGTTCATTAGGGAGATCGTTAGACTTCATGGGTTGCCTTCTGATGTGGTGTCAGATAGGGGGTCTCAGTTTGTGTCCAAATTTTGGAGGGCATTTTGTTTACGTCGGGGGATGCAATTGTCATTTTCCTCGGCTTTTCATCCGCAGACCAATGGTCAGACAGAGCGTCTGAATCAGAGCTTAGAGACATATCTCCGGTGTTTTGTCTCAGAGAACCAAGAGGACTGGTCTTCTTTCTTGCCTCTGGCAGAGTTCGCTCTTAACAACAGGCGGAGCGAGTCCACTGGTAAGTCCCCGTTTTTTGGGGCATATGGTTTCCATCCCCAGTTTTGTACTTTCAATGGGGGGGGCCCTTCTGGGGTTCCTGAGGAGGAGCGTTTCTCGTCGTCACTTGCTTCTGTGTGGAGAGGTGTATTGAATAATCTGAGTGCGATGGGGAACCGTTACAAACGTATGGCTGATAGGAGGAGAGTTTCTGGTCCAGATCTGAATGTGAACGATCTGGTATGGTTGTCTACCAGGAATATAAAACTTAAAGGCCCTCCTGGAAACTGGGTCCCAGATTCATCGGGCCGTACAGGATCAGTTCCATAATTAATCCTGTGGCATTTCGTCTGGACCTCCCTCCTACGTTTAAAATTCATAATGTGTTCCACAAGTCATTACTTAAAAGGTATGTGGCACCAGTCATACCGTCACCTCTACCTCCTCCTCCTGTGTTGGTCAATGGTAACTTGGAATTTCAAGTATCAAAGATCATTGACTCACGTCTGAATCGCCGGTCCCTTCAGTACTTGGTGCATTGGAAGGGGTATGGTCCAGAGGAGAGGACGTGGGTCCCTGCGTCTGATGTTAATGCAGATCGTTTGGTTCGGACCTTCCACAGAACTCACCCGGGCAGGCCTGGCCCTGAGGGTCCGGAGGCCCCTCGTAGAAGGGGGGGTACTGTCATGTGTGCATTGCCACGAAGATCGTCGCGGTTGCACATTTTGACTTCTCACAGCTGAGCTGCTGTTTCTTTGTGTTTGGCAGCTAGGGAGTTAATTCTGTCTGTGCTCGGTTCTGGGACTGGGTGCAGTTTCTCCCGGCTGCAATTGATTATTTGTTGATTGGTTTCCTTTAAATTCCTGGTTGTCTGCTTGGGGAGTTGCCAGTGAAACCTTCATGCAGACCACAGATAGGAATGAATCTGTATAGACTTTAGTTGTGAGCTCCTTAGTTGTTCTAAGCTCAACTTGGTTAGAGTTTATTTCCCAGACCATTTATGTTCCTTTGGTGTTTGAGTGTGTATGCAAGCGAGTGTTATCCTGTCTGTCTTATATGTCTAATCTGTGTATTTAGCTGAGATCAGCCCATATCCCTTTGGTGGTAGTCAGGATCCTTCTTAGGACTGATTACAGGGTTCAGGGTCTGATAGGAGACAGGGTTAGGTTGGAGACTTGGACCTCTGAACCATTATCAGTACCTCCAAGGTGAGGGATTAGTTAGGACCCCAGTTTAGGGTCAGGTTAGATCCCGGTCCACCTCTTTCCTGTTTCAGCTCATCAAGTCCTCAAGATTAACCCTGAGTTCAGCAGATATCGTGTCAGGTAAATCTATTCTATACTTACATGCTGATGTTGCTATACTAGTTGTTGTATAGAGTGTTGTTCCTGTATTAATAGTTTACTGACATTGTATACATATCATTAGACAGCGTGACATCACCGCAACCGGGCCCGGCGGGTCAGGGGCCTGGCAGGTCAAAGGCACGCCACCACCAGTAAAAGGCAGCCATCAGAGCATTAATGCCCTTACTGGCTTATGTGGCCCAATGAGCAGAGGGGGTCTGCAGCGTGTCTCCTCTGTTTTGCCCACTGGGCCAGCAGCGGCAGGATCAGTAAATGATTGCGCATATTCCGATGCACGATCATTTAAAATCTGTTGCCATGCAGGAGATTCCTCCCGCACGGCAACAGTTAACAGCCAATGGCCAATGACAGGCCGGCAGCTGACATCAGCGCACACATTGCCAACATATGACGTCACTGTCATACGCCGGAACAACGCTGCGTGCCTCAGCTGAATCGTGGGTGAGGACATCGCTGGAGCTCGGCCAGGTAAGGAAAAACTTTTTTTTATAAAGTCATACTCCTATGGGGCTGCTGCATTTTATACTCCTATATTATACTATATATTACTATGGGGTGCATAATACTTTATAGGAGGACTATGAGGTGCATTTTACTACTATGAAGCATGAAGTACTATGGGGTGCATTATACTTAATGGATGACTATGGACTAGGAGGTGCATTTGATTATACTACATGAATGACTATGAACTGGGCAGTATATTATATAGAGGACTATGGGGGTGCATTATACTTGTTATATGGATCCCCATGACTTCTATGTAAGCCCCTGATGAGTATAATGGTTTATTTTCTTTTATACATTACAGAACAACAGCAGAACGGGGGACAAATAAATACCAGGATGGGGCACCAAATAAGGGACATATAACAGAATGGGCAATATATATACCAGAATGGGGTCAGGATATGGCACATATATGCCAGGATGGAGGGTGCATATATATAATTTATTCAGGATGGCAGGGGGCCCAGTCTAAATTTTGAACTGGGGCCCATCATACTCTAGTTACGTCACTGAGGTCAGACTATACAACATTGCAACAAAGCTATAGTGTACGAAATGAATAGGGAAAATGTGAATTTGGGTGGAAAATATTTTGGCATGGGGGGCCCCATTTGAAAGTTTGCACTGGGGCGCATAACTTTGTAGTTACGCCACTGAATCAGGGGTTAGGGGCCCACTTAGATGTCTCGTCCCCCCTGAGCTGAACCTTTTAGCTACGCCTCTGACGTGAACATAATGAATTATATCAGTGCCATAGATTAAAGAGCTTTTTCAGGGTTTTGGGCATGTTCCTATGCGTCTTTTCACTACATAACACTCATTGAGCACTGTGTAGCTAGCAAAAAAAAGACATGAGAGATAATATACTTCTCCTGTTTCCTTCTCAAGGTCCCTGGCTATGTCTGACAGCTGGGGATCTTTAATGCAGAGCCGTAAATTTGAAATGGATTAGAGAGGCCATAACCAAGCGTCATAAATTTACAATGCGCGGTCATTATCAGGTTAAATCCTTGTTCTCAATGCTTAGGAATAGCGATGTCTATAATCACAGTCATACATGGACGACTGTTAATAAGTGTATACGGACAACTACTAGTCTAGTAAATGTAGAACGAGCAGAGATTTAAATAAAAAAGGTACACGTCACACTGAATGATTTCTTAAAAATGTATAACAATCTGCTCAGCTCCTCCAGCTCTATAACAGGCAGCTAGCAGATCAGACACCGTGTTCAATGTGAGAGATTCCCTTTAAACACTGAGCGTAATGAATGATATCAGTGCCATGGATGTTAGACACATTAGAGCTGTTCAGTAAGATGACTCTTGAGATTTACTTTACACGTCTGTTTCTAAATTTACTTTAACATTATATTGTGTGAAATGAAGATTAATCAAAATGATATGGGTTAGTTACTTATCTGCATAATAAAAGTAGATTGTAAAAGGCACATTAAATATTCTGTTTTGTAATTTATAAATTGTAAATTGTTTAAAGTGGAGTATAAAAAAATAATAAAACTGGCATATACCCAGTAGCTATGAAGAAAGTAATGTCTTGTGAAACTCCACTTCATTTGTCAGATAATTGACCCATTATCGTGGACTTAACACCATGAAGGAACAGACACCATCTCCCCACAGCTCTAGTGATAAAGAATAATAAAAGAGAATAAAAATCAGCTGCACAAGAGGCTACTACGTGTACCCTGCGGCAATATTACCAAAAAGTCCCAGAGGCATTTCATTCCAGCATGACCCTTACTTTCACCTTTCCTCTTCTTCTGGGCTGTTTGACAGAGCTCCCTTGTGGTATCCTAGACAAGCAATAATGCCTACAAAGATCACATATTGAGTACCATTAGAGCTTCTACTACATCTTAGCATTTCTACACAACAATGTTCAGCATACTTTTAGCTCCATGAAGGAAGGCTGTCATATCCTGGAATAGATAACCATATCTATGAAAAGTCCTACCAAAATGCCACCAGTACACTAGTGACACACCAATAATTGGCATAGGTCCATGGTTCGAGACAAATCATAATTACCTCAAAAGAACTTGGATCATGGCGTCAAAGATTCCGACTACTGGACTTATATCTGAAGAGGACTACAGTACCATAAGTGGACATTAATTCTGAACCATGTACGTGTTCCACTGACAGCCCATTGACAACAGAACATTAACCATAACACCACAGTACATCACGCAGGAAATGCCAAACTGATCCCATGGGTCTTTTGTTTTATTTGGATCTGTCCTTTCCATCTTATCAAGGTGCATTATCTATTTCTGCTTCTCAAATTTCCTTCCAAATTGCTGTTCACACAACCAATAAGGTCTCTGTGCTGCTCACAAAGGAGTATCTTGAGAGACATTTCCACATTCTGTGATAAAACCACCTACACTGTGTTTGTGGTAACTGCTTCACGATCAAGTTTACATCTGCTTCTTTTTATACCTTCTTTCATGCTTCAGGCTATGTTGTCTGGTTTTTCTTTGCATTTCATTGTTATGCTTTGTATAAGCACTGCCCTCAAAATCATTATCCTCTAAATATATTGCAGTCATCATACTATATAGCACTGTATACTTGCAATTGGTAATTTTGACCTTCTGTGCAGTTAATTATTCTTTTTTTCCATTAGGTTTATGACATCACATGATTAAAAACTGACTTATTGAATCCTCCTGAACTCCATGTACAAACAGGATGTCTCTTTTCCATACAGGAGTCATTAATGCAAAAGTACCTGATTTGGGAGCAGTGGAGTTGAAGAGGGGAATGACTCATGCAGGTAAAAGGGACTTCCTTTTTCTACAAAGAGCAGAGAAAAGAGAAGAATTAGCTGGGTACAGAGGCAAAATTAGCAATTGTAAGAACACAATGTCATATAATATGCTGATTGTAATTTATTTAAAAGATAACTTTGATAGGAGTGCTTCTTTAATCATTGTGATTCAAGTATTCTTTTTAGTACCGCTTCTGTTTTTCTATGTGACCACAGAAATCTAGAAGGAATTCAGCAAGAACATCCCCCTTTTCTAACGACTAGAGTCTTTTCACACAATGTTCAGGGCTTCTGCTTCCCAACATAGTTGATTACCATATACACCATACTGACATTACCTGTCTCTAAAGGCCCCATTACACATAGCGAGATCGCTGAAAAGTCACCGATTTTGTGACGTAGCAGCGACCTAGCCAGCCCCCCCGCTGGGTATCGCTGATCGTCGCTGAATGTCCTGGGCCATTTTTTGATTGTTCGTATCCCGCTGGCCAGCGTGCATCGCTGCGTGTGACAGGCAGGAGACCAGCGCTAAGCGAGCTGGAGCTGGTAACGAAGGTAAACATCGGGTTTCCAGGTGCCATGCGGCACCTAGAAAACCGATGTGTATGTTAGATACCAGCTCCCTGCACCAGCGTGCTGGTATCTAATGTACACTGCGGGTAACTAAGCGACGTGCATCGCTTGTTACCCGCATGATCGCTGCTGAGATCTGCCTGTTTGGCAGCTCACCAGCGATCATGTAGCAACACAAGCCATCCTGACAAGTTCATATCGTTGTCGGGATCGCTGGTGAGTCGCTTAGTGTAACGGGACCCTAAGGCTACTTTCACACATCAGTTTTTTTTGTGTCAGGCATAATCCGTCGAATACCTGATAGGACGGATCCGGCGCTGAAATAAAAACACTGATGCAACGGATCAGTTTTTTTGCTGGATCCGACTTGAACTTTTGAACCCGGAAAAAGAAGTTTTGCAGCCAGAAAATGCAGGTACGCATGTCCGGAGAGAGTGGAAAATGTAGTAGTAGTAGTAGTAGTAGTAGTAGTAGATGATTTCCAGAATCCGGATCAGTCTTTTGACGGATTTCACAAAAGACTGGTCCGGTTCCTTAGACTTGTATTATTTCCGGCCACCTGATGCGCCGATTCAGGCACTATCAGGCGGGTCCGGAAAAAAATAAAAATGTTGCAGTGACCGTTTTGTCCGGCCGCCGGAATGTACATTTCCGCCGGATCCGGCCAAAAACGGATGCAACGCAATGACATCAGGCGCAATCTGGCGCTAATGAAAGTCAATGCTAAAAAAAACACATTCGGTACCGGATCCGTTTTGTTAAAAACACGCTGGATCACGCCTGACGTCAAAAAACTGATGTGTGAAAGCAGCCTAAGAGACACTTTGCCTGAAGCCACAGTATTTACATAATCCAACCATCAAAACATGTAGAGTTAATGTTTTTACACTGGTCAAGAACACTTTTGCAATTAAAATCACTTATTCCATTGCAGATCCTGAGGGCTGTTATGTAACATTCCTTGGGTCTTTTGACTCAAAATATTTACACTGTGAATAGCTGTACCCAACATGAACTGATATTTTCCAACACATTTTGCAAAAACTGTTAAACCTCCAATTTTACACTCTGATTGAGTACTGAGACTTGAACTTGACATGGAATCCATCAACACTATTGAAAAAATACCAGGGCTGATTGGTTTCTTGTCATAACATCGAGAGCAGGAGAAAAAAACGTAGTTTATAAAATCAATGCCTTCAAGATAAACCCTCAGTTAAAAGAAAGTTGTAAAATGCAAAGAAAAAATAACAATACACCATCCATAATAGAAGTATTTTACTTCCGAAGGATACAAAGTGATTCCAGCGGAAGTAATAAAATCATGATTTATTAGTGTAAGTTTAAAAGCAACATTAAAGGAAAAACAGGGTGGAATAAACCTCCAAAGGAGGATGTGCAAAAATGGGGAAGGCTTTGTCTGGAATACAGGTCACAATATTACTGTCATATACAAGATGTGATTCATTAGAAACAAAATAGTATAGACGTTTATACCGATATCCCAGATTCTGGCTTAAATGGTATCAAGACCAGGGGTTCCAAGTATGGAGTGCTTAGTGCAAATCGAGGAATCCACTAGGACAGATAGCAATAGTTTATAAAACTCTCATAAAGGTATATAAGACGGCATATATTAATATGAACCAATGGTGATTTCACATATGAATAGACGACATTGCATTGTTAAATTGATATAGAGAATCGCCATTGTTAAAGAGAAGTACATCACCTGAAATAATTATAGCTATAGGGCAGCATGGTGGCTCAGTGGATAGCACTGCAGCACTGGAGTCCTGGGTTCGAATCCCACCAAGAACAACATCTGCAAGGAGTTTGTATGTTCTCCCTGTGTTTGCGTGGGTTTCCTCCGGGCACTCTGGTTTCCTCCCACACTCCAAAAAACATACTGATAGGGAATCTAGATTGTGAGCCCCATAGGTGACAGCAACGATAATGTGTGCAAACTGTAAAGCGCTGCAGAATATGTTAGCGCTATATAAAAATAAAGATTATTATTATTATTATTATTAATAGCAAGGGTACTCCGCTAGCTGAACAAATACCAATGTACAGTAAGTTACTTATTTCCTTAGCGATTGCTTTGCAGCTCTTTGCTTGTTTTAGTAGCCACATGACTCATTTATTCCAGCAGTTCTAAGCATATTTGATATATAACAGGCACTTGGTACTTTTATATATGGCAGGTTTAAAGGGAATCTGTCACGCCAATTTTGCCATATCAGACAAAGATATGGCTGAATAGTGCGTCCCATAACAAAGCTAACGGTAGGTATCATATATCCTGATACCCCGTTTTCATATCAAAATACCTTTGTAAACTTCTGTTTTTGCGCTGTCAATCATGGCAGTCAGGTCAGGAGGGCGGTGTTTTCTCTGTCCCCCCCCGCTCCTCGCCATCAGTAGCGTATCGCCGTCTGTGAATCCCACAGACGGCGTTCGGCTTCCCGCAATTGTGCAATTCAGATTCGGGCCAGCGCATGCACAGTGTGCTTTGCCCAACAGCAGGCAAAGCATATAATCAGTACATCGCATGCGCTACTCTTTCCTTGCCCCGGAAGTCGTCCAAGGCAAGCAGTCATTTCCGGGGCAAGGAAAGAGAAGCGCATGTGCTGTACTGATTATATGCTTTGCCCACTGTTGGGCAAAGCACTCTGCACATGCGCCGGCCCGAATTTTAATTGCGCAATTGCGGGAAGCCGAACGCCGTCTGTGGGATTCACAGACGACGATACGCAACTGATGGCGAGGAGCGGGGGGGAGAGAGAGAAAACGACGCCCTCTTGACCTGACCACCGTGATTGACAGCGCAAAAAACGAAGTTTACAAAGGTATTTTGATATGAAAACGGGGTTATCAGGATATATGATACCTACCGTTAGCTTTGTTATGGGATGCACTATTCAGCCATATCTTTATCTGATATGGCAATATTGGGGTGACAGATTCCCTTTAAGCATGTTTCTTCCTTTAATGATCCCTTACTATGTCTGATCTGTTCTTGGTCACTAGACCACAATATTATTTGCACTGGCACGTGACACTTTTTTATATGTGGGTTTAAACATATCTCCTTGTTAGGAATTCCTCATGACTTTGTATAGGTTCATGGTCACTAGACCCTAACATAATATGTCCTGACCTCTTTGTACATCTTTTCTACCCATAAATACTGCCCTTTTTTGAAAGCAGTTATTTCTTCTGTATATCGTCATTAGCATGTTGCACCTTCTTTTTGATATTAATAGTGATCGATTTAACTGTGTTCATAAGCCAGTCTAAGAATTATTCTCTATAGATATTTAAGTGCTGCTAAGTCTCCAGCTAGTTAATAGTTGATCTCTTGCTATTTTTAAATGAAATACCCTTGTTTTTAAATTCTAGTGAATCTTTATATATAAAAAAATGTTGTTAATAAAATATTGTAAATTGTAAATCTTCATGTTCATGCCTATTTATCCCTCTATTTGCTTGAGATGGAACATATTGTTAAGTATCTATGTATGAGGTTACACTGTACCTATTCAGGATCTTGTGATATAAATTATAAATGTTTTACAATGTACCGACTAATACAGTGGTGGCGAACCGATGGCACACGTGGCAGAGGAGGCATGCATAGCCCTTCCTGTGAGCAAGCGCAGGATTTCCTCAGCACGAGCAGGTGGTGCTCTGTGCCAGGGGTGGGGTAGCAGCTCAGTTCAGCAATGCAGTGTGCAGTGTAGACCCGCAAGATTCCCCCTCCAGCCAGGCATACACGGAGCAGCAGCCGCAGCTTGGAGCCCGCACCTGCTGCACACAGGCGGGGCGGGAGAAGGCTGAGGGCAGGCACCCAAGAGCTCCAGGGTGCACTGCAGGCAGCATAACAGGACCTCTTGGTCTCTAAAAGGTTCGCCTTCATTGAACTAAAGCATGCCAACTTCTTCACAAACATTTCACCCATACAACCTTGCTACATGATTGCATAGGTGCCAATAGGAAATTCTGATGGCCCTCTCCTCATCTCTGCTTTTTAAAATTCAGTCCTGAGCCCTATTTCAAAAACTCTTCCTTATGGAGGATTTGCTCGTCTTCATTTACTGTACTGTACTTCATCTAAATAAACTAGTCCAATACATCCTACTGGCACCCATGGTATATGTTACTGTATAATCCAAAACATCCAAACTTTTTCTAGAAATAGTTAAGAACAAGAGTTCATTTAAATACACTCTATGAAAAATATACCACAAGTAACACATTTGGATAGGTTCTCTTGGGTTTTCTGGGCATTTTAACCCTAGGTGGTCAGCAGTGATATCCCCTAATCTAGCACATCTCTCCTCTTGACTCATGATTAATTTTAAGCCCCTATATGTAACTCATATATAAATAGTATAGTTTACTACAGATTATTCACCAACCATGGTACAACCATGTATATTCACATGTTTGTACACATTTCCTTGATTTTAGTTTGCAAGAAAATATACTGATATATTTTTTCTAATTGTTACTTTCATCTCTTCTGCAGCAGGAACCCATTATCAATTGTGCTACTCTCCTTTTTTATATTTTTATTTTTTGACACAAAAAATGTCCAAATATATTAACAAGAAAATAAACAAGAGCATTACCCATAATTACCATAAAATACATCACAGTCGCTTTGCCTACAGTCAAATACAAAGGTCTCTGCGAGAAAAAAAAAAGATGTGTACTTAAAAGACTGAAAGGGCAAATACTTAAAACGTTAAAATGAAGAACTGTTTATTCTCAATTATGCAAACTCTGACCTTATGGAAATACAAATACTGCATAATTAAAGTAAATGCAAACAGCGGAACATTTAAGAGCTATTGAGTATTTGTATATTAAAATACACTCTTGTGCTTAGGGGGATTTTTTATTTTCAAAGATTTTTTGTTTACAGTGCATTAATCAAAAAAGGAAAGAATATCCTTTTGTACTAATACATTAGGGGGTCCTTAAGACCCACTTCTGTATTATAATATCATATTTTAATTATGTGCAATATTTTCCTAGGCATATTCAAATATAATTTTTAACTTTTATTTACCTTAAAATAAAATGTATCAAACAATTCAAATCTAAAGTGCAAGGTGCTTAACCCTGGTATGCGTGACATCAGAAATCTTCATATCAACGTATTGGGCCCCATGCAAATCATATGGAAAAACACACTTATATAACTTTTACAAGTTTATTTTAAAACTGCTACATAAAATATGATTAGTAAACAAAATTTTTATTAGAATTTTTCACCCAAAAAACACCCAAAAATTTTTTTTTGCAAAATTTCACACAAACACATGAAAAAACACACAAAAATGCATAGAAATCTATGCCAAACTAGCTTCAGCTACATTTCTATTATGCTTCTTTTCTATTATATTAGTCTTCCAAACAATTTTGACAAGTTATTTTTTCAGAAGAATGTTCTTTGTAGACATTTTCCTTACAAATTGAACAAAATCTCTCAGTTTTCCTTTCTAAGTTTCTTGGACGCATGAAACAGCGCTTTCTTTTTCTTTCTCCTGGCCCTGGAATCATCTGAAACTGTACGCCACACTGTTTCATTGCTTCTTTAGTTTGCTTTAGCAAGCCTTTCACGTCGCTCTCCTGTATCATGTGAGGCATTACAACAGTGTTTCTCAACTCCAATTCCTCAGGACCCACCAATAGGTCATGTTTTCAGGATTTCCTTAGTATTGCACAGGTGATAATTTTATCACCTGCTCAAGCATTAATTCCATCACCTTTGCAATACTAAGGAAATCCTGAAAACATGACCTGTTGGTGGGTCCTGAGGACTGGAGTTGAGAAACACTGCATTACAAGTTCATGACAAAGGTCCTTCAAAAATAGGCGTCTCCTGTCCTTCCTCCGTGCATGGAATTCTGGATGAGTTTCTGTATAAATGATGAATGAATTTAGGGCTGCTACATCAAGCATATTTGAAAAAGTACTACAGGCCATCGTTTTGTTTGCCTCTTGCATGAATATTCTCCCACCATCTCATCCATTTTGTCTACACCTCCTTTTGTTTTATTGTAATGCAGGATGATTTCTGGTTTTAATTTTCTGTCATTGCTGTCAATACTGCAATTGTGATGCATGGTACTGAGTAAAATCACTGATTTCTCCTTCTTCGCTTTGTAAGTGTCACGCTGTATAGCAGATATATATATATGTGATGACAGTAATCTATATCAAAAGGGCAACATACAATATAACATGCGCATAGATATATGATAACATAGAATTACCTGACAGAAAGTCCAGTGGGTCAATACGGAATCCGTTATACGCTGTCTCCGGCTAGAGGGTGACCGGGGTCTATGCTGACCCTAAACTGGGGTCCTAACTAATTCCTCTACCTGGAGGTACTGTTAAAGGTACAGAGGTCCAGGCCACCAGCGTAAACCCTGTCTCCTATCAATCCCTGCCAACTGTAATCTAGTCCTAAAAAGGACCCTAATTACCACCAAAGGGAATGAACAGGTAACGGTTAATGAACAGAAAGACATACAAGAAAGACAAGAAATAAAGTAAATAAAGTCTTACATACAACACTCACACACAGTAGGAACACCTAAGGTCTCAGAGATAAACTATAAGCTATAAGAGTAAAAACAACTAGGGAGCTCTTAGCTTAAGTATTCTCAGAACCGATCCAGTCTGCTAGACTACATAAAGGCTTTCACCGGCATCTAACAAGCAGACTGGCAGGTATATGAAGGAATCTAATTAGAACATAATCAAAAGCAGCCGGGCGAGGCTGGACCTAGTCTTAGCAAAGAGCTAGGTAAAATTAACTCCCTCATTACCAAACACAAAGAAACAGCAACTCAGCTGTAAGAAGTCAGAGTGTGTAATCGCGACGATCCTTGTGGCGATACACCCATGACAGTAAGATACCAAAGTCGCTTTGTTATTGAATCCAAAGACACTCTCATAAAGTGCTCGCTGACGATTGTGTTTCAGTGCTTCTGGAATTTCTCGTCGGTTTGACTTGATAGTACCAACAAGTTTAATAGCTTTTTGAAGCAGAAAAATGCCTAGTTCAACATTGGTGAAATAATTGTCCATGATAATGTTTCTACCTGAATTGAATATTGGAACAGCAAGAGTTTTGACAATTTCAGACCCCAGATCCTTCTGTACTGGTGCACCAACCTCTTTGCCACAGTAGATTACGCCATTTATGCCATAATAATTTGCAGAATCACACATCCAGAAGATTTTGATTCCATATTTGGCTGGCTTGCTGGGCATGTATTGTATGAACTTGCAGCGTCCTCGAACTCATCTACTGTAGCATTAGTACTAGGATTGTAAAGTTTGGTGCAATTTTTGAAAAATATGTTCCAGATATAACTGATAGGGGCTAATTTGTCTGTTTCAAACCTCAATGCACGTGTTCGCTTATCATCAAATCGAATGTGTCTTCTAATTTCCTCATATCTGTCCACTGACATTGTCGCCTTATAGTGTGGATCAGAAAGTGGATCCAGAAATAATTCTCGTATTGGAACATCATACGATTTTTGACTCCCTGCCAGCAGTAAAAGTCCAATGTATGCATAAAGTTCCTCGCTTGAGATATTTTTCCAGGACTTATTTTTTGCAGAAGCGATACGTCTTCCTTCTAGGTTTGAACATAAAAGGACCTCTTCTGCAATATTGTCAGAAAAAAAAGTACAGAATACATCTTTAGGGGAAAAGTGGGACTTCCCACAGCTCATTGAGCCTGTCTCACAATATTATGGATTGCAGTACGTCCAACTAATATAGGATTACTGTCCCAAAAAACATTTGTTTTGGATGTTCTACTTATCACTTCTTGAGGATCCACTGTATTCACTTCTTCATCATCAGAAGAAGAATCACTTGATCACTTGAGGATGTTTGATTCTATGGTGGCAGGTACTCGTCATTGGACAAAGATAGTTCACTTTCATCATCACTTTGAAAGACAATTGCTTCAATCTCTTGGTCACTCAGACGCTTGGAGGAAGATTGTGCCATTGCTGACTAGATGTTAGCAAACTAACAGAAAAAACAATGAACACAATGAGGGTTGTCCACTCTTTACTTGTGTGTGACACACTGTAAGTGTAAAGTGCCCCCTCCCTCCTCTCACCCTTAAGGCTGGGTCTCACATAGCGATACACCAGCGATCCCGACAACGATATGCACTTGTCAGGATCGCTGGTGTATCGCTATATTATCGCTGCTGAGCTGCCAAACAGGCAGCTCAGGGCAGCGATCAGCACAAGGACACTGCGGGTAACATCGCTTAGTTACCCGCAGTGTACCTTGGATACCAGCGCCCTGATGCAGGGAGCTGGTATCCAAGGTACACAGCGGGTTTCCAAGCGCTGCGCGGTGCCTGGAAACCCGCTGTGTACCTTGGTTACCAGCTTCCTGCATCAGGGTGCTGGTATCCAAGGTACACAGCGGGTTTCTAGGCACAGCCCCGCGCCTGGAAACCCGCTGTGTACCTTGGTTACCAGCGGATCGCTGGTCTCCCGCCTGTCACACGCAGCGATGCGTGCCTGTCAGCGGGAGACCAGCGATCAAAAAAATGTCCAGACATTTCAGCGACGATCAGCGATACCCGGCAGGGGGGCTGATCGTCGCTGAATGTCACACACAGCGATATCGCTGGTGAGCTCAGTGCTGCGTCACAAAACTAGTGACTCAGCACCGATCTCGGTAGCGATATCGCTATGTGAGACGGGCCCTTTAGCATCTCTTACCTTTTATACTTTCTTTTAGGTGTTGTACAATTCTCTGGATGTCTGTAGCTCAATAGCTTTACCCTTTGCAGGCTTCTTAGAATCAGAGAAACTGAATCAGACTTCCTCTCAACATCTTATCTCAGGTCCTTCACAATTAGCTCATAGTGTATACTGTCCTCATTACACTCTACACAGCTTATTACTGTGTTCAGAAGGACCTGAGATGATGTCATGGCCTTATCTCTCCCTTCAAAAATCACATGACATCCTCATATGGCATTATCCACACCCTGGCCCCTCCACCAGCATTACTGAGTACAAGTAAAGTAACTTGAGACACAAACACTACTGAGAACATGATAAATACATGGGGGCCTATCAATCAGTGGATAAGATGAATCCTATTAGCAGATATAAGTTTACCTCATAGTTATAAACCTATAGCATAGCGAATCGCAGCAATACAGACTGCACTCTCATGTATTTGCTAATCAGCGCTAGGTGTGCACTACAAAAGAACTTAAATTGCAACAATAAAGGCAAAGTTCAGGTTCACATAGCCTTACATGAATCCTAGAGGGTATTCAATACATCGGACTTAGTACAAATGCCTGGAAAATTTATATCGCCATATGGCACACTGGTGCATGATACTCCCTCAGAATTTCTATGCATCCAGTAATGGTGGATAGTGCAACTTACCCAAGGCCTAATCAATAGTAACACACTTTTTGAGTCACACCAAAAAATGTTTTGCATATAATATTGTCACATATATCTGGCGGCTTACATATCTTGCCACCTATCAGGTTGTGGCACCATAAAATGGACTATAAAGGTGTCTATCAGTGACTCAAAAATATCCAATTAGTTAGTTTAGACTTACAGCACAGCAAATCAAAATAATCAGAAAATACACTTGCATGTGTTTGCTAATCAGCGCTAAGTGTGCACCACGAAAAAAAAAACTTCAGTTATAAAATACAAGCAAACTTCATTAAACAGCTTTAACCATTCCTCTCAAGAGCCTCCTTAAGTGTTGAGGATAGTTTGCATGACCAAAGCAGATTTATGCATCTCAAAGACAGTTAATTACTCAATGTGTCCCTTTACAAATATTACAGACATCTCATCTGTCTTGCTAATTAGTGGACATGCATCTCAAAGACAGTAATACACAGTGTGTCCCTTTACAATAATACGGACATCTCATCTATCTTGCTAGTAGTGGACTTATGTGACATAAACAATGGCACACTTTGAAGAATCAGAACGGTCTCACCAAAAAGTCAAAGAGTGAATTAAAAACCTCCTTCATCCTCATTGAAGCGGTAAGCATTGTGTCCCCTCCTCCCGACGCGTTTCGTTGGTCTCATCAGGGGAGTCACTTGGGGTGAGTATAGCTCCACAGTATCAGTGGCCGTTTCAGTCCATCTCCTACCGTCATTGCCTTTATTGTTGCAATTTAAGTTCTTTTGTAGTGCACACCTAGCGCTGATTAGCAAATACATGAGAGTGCAGTCTGTATTACTGCGATTCGCTACGCTATAGGTTTATAACTATGAGGTAAACTTATGTCTGCTAATAGGATTCATCTGATCCACTGATTGATACCTCCATTATTCCTCTTTATGGTGTCACAAGCATGATGGGTGGCAAATAAAAAATAGGTGTTGAATAAGGTCAAGCCGCCAGATATATGTGACAACACTACATGCAAGTTTTTTTCATGTGACCCATAACAGTGTGGCACTACTGCTTTGGCCCTGGGTAAGCTGCAATATCCACAATTGTATATTAATGGTTGTATAGAAAATTCCTAGTGAATAATGTATACCAGTGTGATATTCGGTGGTATTAATACTCAGGCATTTGTAATGAGTCCGATGTCCTGAATACCCTTTGAAATTCATACAAGGTTGCGTGGACTAATTTTTGTATCTACTACCAGCTCCATTCTGGTCATCTGTTTTTTAAGCACCTTGCACTTTAGATTTGAATTGTTTGATAAATTTTATTTTAATGTTAATAAAAGTTATGTCTTATCCTATTGCTGAAAAATAACTAAAGAGAGGATCTACCAACGCTATATTTCTATATTCAAATATAAGTAGGTATTCCTAGAGTTGAGCCAAATCATTTGCTTGACCTTGTCCAGCGCTACATTGGTAACCCCGACTGATGTCCAGAACCCTATATATCTTCTCTTACCTGCCAGCATTCTCTTTTAGGCTAAGTGCACACGTTCAGGAATATTTGCGTTTTTTCGCGTTTTTGCGGGAAAAAACGCGTCAAAACGCATGTATTAAGCATCTATCATTTAGAATGAATCCGCAAATTTTGTGCACATGTGCGTTTTTTTCCGCAAAAAAACGCATCGCGGAAAATCTAGCAGTTTGTCCATTAATTTTGCGGATTTCTAGCGTTTTTCCCTCTTTATTATTGACCTAGAAAGTTCAGGAAAAAATCGCGGTAAAACGCGTCAAACCGCGCAAAAACGCACCAAAAACGCGCAAAATCCGCGCAAAAAACCGCGCGTTTTTGCCGCGCAAAAAAGTCCGGTTTTGCTCAGGAATATTCTGCAAACATTCTGCAAACGTGTGCACTTAGCCTTAGAGTAATGTTCAATCACCGCACACTCTGGATAGATGCTTGTGAAGACTTTATTGTACAGATATAGATGCAGCAATAACACAACTCATGAATAAGGAATTGGTGCAGGGATAGATAAAATGGTGAGGCGACAAGAACATAACGTTTCGACACTCTTAGGGTCTTATTCATATAGACGCTGTTGGCGACTGTTCACTGAACGGTATGAAGGATATTCTACTTGCAAAGGACACCTGGGTCCAGGGTTGGTCCGGTGCACCTGCACCTTGGATTGTAGGCTGCAGCGACTATATGAATAAGACCCTATGAGGGTCTAAACGTTATGTTCTTGTCTCCTCACCATTTTCTCTATCCCTGCACCAATTCCTTATTCATGAGTTGTGTTATTGCTGCATCTATATCTGTCCAATAAAGTCTTCACAGGCATCTATCAAGAGTGTGCGGTGATTGAACATTACTCTACTACAATGATTGCCATCCCACTTCACCAGTACCTCGGATCTCAGCAAGAGTGCTCACCATACTACACATTTAGCATTCTATATTAATCAGAAGTAGTGGCTGGGATGCCACAGGTAGAAGAAAATTCACAAGGCACTGATCGAGTAGCCATGGATTGCAGACGTAGATACTGGACTAGTATTTTGTGGACATTTTTGCTCAACCCCAGTAGCAATACAACCTCCTAGTCTTCACAGATATGGTCATAATGAAAATGTATAGGGTCTGACAGTAAAGCCAGCAGTAGGTCCAAAGTATTGAGAAAATCAGAGATGAGAAGACAAAGCCCTTAACATTTTTCATCTTTCAAAACCCACAACTTTGGATTTAGCAGAACCTCAATACTAATAGTCTTCTAAATTTCCAAGATAACCTTCTGCCAATACCAATACAATTTGGGAGATTCCCAAAATAAATAGATCAGACTAGCTAGAGCTTTTTAGGCAATAAGGGGTGTTGTGAATGGGTTTGAGATGAGTTCTGAGCAGAGGCTCCCTCTGGTGGTTACAAGCGGTACTAGTGAGGATTGTGAGGACTGGGAATCAGGTGTTACTGATTGGTCTTATATAAGGGAGTCATTTTCCCATCAGGCTTGCCGGTGATCAATTGTTCTGGTCTGAATCCTTCTTTCCAGTTTCCCTTGTAGCCTGCTGTGTCGTGTCTGCATCTCCTGCTATCAGATAAGACAATTTCTTATTTTGTGTTTTTGCTATATTTTTGCATTTTGTCCTGCACTTCTTTGGGGGCCTTCAGGGTCCCCTCCGGGGGCTTCTGCCCTCTCAGTTTAGTTCAGCCACTGAGTTTTGTTCTTTTGCTTTTTCCAGTTTTTTCAGTGGCTGCTGTTTTGATTTTCTTACACCAGAGAACTAATTTAGGTGGTAGAGGTCGTGTGATCTCAGGTGATTTTGAAATTAGTAGAGTTGGTGTTTTTCAGGGTTTTCTGGGATTGCAGTAAGTACTCTTCCAGTCCTTTTCTATTTAGATAGTTTGGGCCCCAGCGTTTGCTCATACTATTTTCTTTCTGTGTCAGTATTTCCTCTTGTCTAACCGCCATTACATGTTTGGGGGCTTTCTATTATCTTTGGGGTTCTGCTCCGGGCAGATAGCTTTCCTATTTCTATCTTTAGGTGTAGTTAGTTTCTCAGGCTGTGACGAGGCGTCTAGGACCAACGTAGGAACGCTCCACGGCTGCCTCTAGTTGCGGTGGTTAGTCAGGGTACTGCAATCTCATAGATTCCAACTGCTCTGGTGTATTGCCTTTTTTACCTGCACTCCTCAGCTACCGAAACATAACAGTATCACCGGCCTAAAAATTGTATGGTACTCACAGAAGGGAAAAAATATTTTGAAGGAAGAAAAGTTGTCAGAGATATTTTTCTGTTTGTTGCATTTTTTTTTTTTTTTTCCCTCTGTATCTCTGGGTGCTGGGGAGGATCTTTTCTCCCAATGGAGTTTGCACAGTTGT
>JARQOD010000006.1:72407885-72556809 GCA_033576555.1 Oophaga sylvatica | reverse complement strand
GCTTTCGTTGATTCTGGAGCAGCTATTAACCTGATGGATTATGATTTTGCTAAACGTTGTGGATTTCCCTTGATACCCCTACAGAAGTCTATTCCTTTACTGGGGATCGATTCTACCCCTTTGGCTGAGAATAAACCCCAGTTTTCTACTCAGGTGATAATGAGGGTTGAACCTGATCACCAGGAGTGCTGCAAATTTTTGGTTCTATATAATCTGCATGACATTATAGTGCTGGGTTTCCCTTGGTTACAGTCTCATAATCCTGTTTTGGATTGGAAATCTGTGTCTGTAACCAGTTGGGGCTGCCAATGTGTTAATACCAACACTCCTGTTTTTTCTGCCTCCCCCCAGGCTGAGGATGTTCCTGACTTTTTGTTTGATTTTTCTGATGTGTTTAGCGAAAGTAAATCTGCATCCTTGCCTCCCCATAGGAGCTATGACTGCGCTATTGAATTAGTGCCGGGTAGTAAATTCCCTAAAGGTCGCCTTTTTAACTTGTCTGTACCTGAACATGACGCTATGCGGTCTTATATCAAGGAATCATTGGAGAAGGGTCATATCAGACCATCCTCTTCACCCTTAGGTGCCGGTTTTTTTCTTTGTGGCCAAAAAAGATGGTTCATTAAGGCCGTGTATTGATTATCGTCTCTTGAACAATATTACTGTGAAATATCAATACCCGTTACCCTTGATTTCTGACCTGTTTTCCAGGGTGAAAAACGCTACTTGGTTTACCAAGCTTGACCTCAGGGGGCGTATAACCTTATTCGCATTAAGCACGGGGATGAATGGAAGACGGCATTTAACACCCCTGAAGGGCATTTTGAGTACCTTGTGATGCCCTTTGGGCTCACTAATGCTCCTTCCGTCTTCCAGTCCTTCATGAATGACATTTTCAGGGATTTTGTGGACAAGTTTCTGATTGTTTATTTGGATGATATCTTGATTTTTTCTAATGACTGGGGCTCTCATGTGAAACATGTTCGAACTGTATTCCAGATTTTGAGAGAGAATGCTCTGTATGTGAAGGGATCAAAGTGTCTTTTGGCGTACAGAAGATCTCATTTCTGGGATTCATTTTGTCCCCATCTGTTATTGAAATGGACCCGGTCAAGGTTCAGGCCATCTGTGATTGGGTCCAACCTACTTCATTAAAGGCTCTTCAGAGATTTTTGGGTTTTGCCAATTTTTATCGTAAATTTATTGGTAATTTCTCGGTTATTGTTAAACCATTAACTGATTTGACCAGAAAGGGTTCTGATGTGGTGAATTGGCCTCCTGAGGCAGTCTCTGCGTTTCAGGAACTTAAGCAGAGATTCACTTCTGCTCCTGTTCTACGGCAGCCTGATGTTTCTCTGCCATTTCAGGTGGAGGTTGATGCCTCTGAAATTGGGGCAGGTGCCGTTTTGTCCCAAAAAGATCCAGAGACCTCTAAAAGTAACCCTTGTGCCTTTTTCTCTCGAAAATTTTCTCCTACTGAACGTAATTATGACGTGGGTAATCGGGAGTTATTGGCCATGAAGTGGGCTTTTGAAGAGTGGAGACATTGGCTGGAGGGAGCCAAACATCAGGTGGTGGTCCTTACGGACCATAAGAATCTGGTCTATCTGGAATCTGCCAAGCGACTCAATCCTAGACAGGCCAGGTGGGCCTTGTTTTTCACACGTTTTAATTTTGTGGTTTCCTTTCTTCCTGGCACTAAGAATGTTAAGGCGGATGCCCTCTCGAGGAGTTTCCTTGCGGACTCTCCTGAGCTATCTGATCCCTCTGTTATTTTGAAGGAGGGTGTAGTTCTTTTCGCCATCTCGCCCAATTTGAGACTTGCTCTGGAGGGGTGTCAGGAGGATAGGCCAGAGCGCTGCCCTGTTGGAAAATTGTTTGTCCCGGACCAATGGAAAAAGAGTGTGATGTCTGAGATTCATTGTTCCGCATTGGCTGGGCATCCCGGAATTTTTGGTACCAGAGACTTGGTTAGTCGGTCCTTTTGGTGGCCTACCTTGTCTCGCGATGTCAGGGAATTTGTGCAGTCCTGCGGGACTTGCTCTCGCTCCAAGCCTTGCTCTCGCTCTAGTGGTTTGTTGATGCCATTGCCTGTGCCCAAGAGACCATGGACCCATATCTCTATGGATTTCATTTCCGATCTTCCTGTTTCTCAGAGAATGACCACCATCTGGGTAATTTGTGATAGGTTTTCCAAAATGATACATCTTGTGCCATTACCTAAGTTGCCTTCCTCCTCTGAATTGGTGCCGTTGTTCCTTCAGCACGTGGTTCGTTTACACGGCATTCCTGAGAACATTGTGTCTGACAGAGGAGTCCAGTTTGTTTCCAGATTTTGGAGGACTTTTTGTTCTAAACTGGGTGTTCAATTGTCTTTCTCCTCGGCATTTCATCCTCAGACCAATGGTCAAACTGAGAGAACAAACCAGACATTGGAGACTTATCTAAGATGCTTTGTGTCTGCTGATCAGGATGACTGGGTCTCTTTTTTGCCTTTGGCTGAGTTTGCTCTTAATAATAGGGCTAGCTCTGCCACTTTAATGTCTCCGTTTTTCTGTAATTCTGGGTTTCACCCTCGATTTTCTTCAGGACAGACGGAGGCTTCTGTCTGTCCAGGTGTTGACTCTGTTGTTGAGCGTATGCAGCAGATTTGGGACCAGGTAGTGGAGAGGTTGTCCCTCTCTCAGGAGAAGGCCCAGCGGTTTGCTAACCGGCATAGGACTGATGGTCCTCGGTTTAAAGTGGGGGACTTGGTCTGGTTGTCCTCAAAGAATATTCCTATGAGAGTAGCATCTCCTAAATTTAAGCCTAGGTTCATTGGACCTTATAAGATCATGGAGATTATTAATCCTGTTTCTTTTCGTTTGCTTCTTCCAGGGACATTTAAGATCCATAACGTGTTCCACAAGTCCTTGTTGAAGAGGTTTGTTGAGCCAGTGGTTCCTGCTGCTGTGCCTCCTGACCCTGTTTTGGTTGAGGGCAATCTGGAGTATGTGGTTGAGAAAATATTGGATTCTCGTTTTTCTAGACGAAGACTCCAGTATTTGGTTAAATGGAGAGGTTATGGTCAGGAAAACAATTCTTGGGTGTTTGCTTCGGACATCCATGCTAGGAGACTTATCTGTGCGTATCATAGAACTCATCCTGACCGACCTGGTTGCTCAAATGAGGGTTCAGTGACCCCTCCTCAAGGGGGGGTACTGTTGTGAATGGTTTGAGATGAGTTCTGAGCAGAGGCTCCCTCTGGTGGTTACAAGCGGTACTAGTGAGGATTGTGAGGACTGGGAATCAGGTGTTACTGATTGGTCTTATATAAGGAAGTCATTTTCCCATCAGGGTTGCCGGTGATCAATTGTTCTGGTCTGAATCCTTCTTTCCAGTTTCCCTTGTAGCCTGCTGTGTCGTGTCTGCATCTCCTGCTATCAGATAAGACAATTTCTTATTTTGTGTTTTTGCTATATTTTTGCATTTTGTCCTGCACTTCTTTGGGGGCCTTCAGGGTCCCCTCCGGGGGCTTCTGCCCTCTCAGTTTAGTTCAGCCACTGAGTTTTGTTCTTTTGCTTTTTCCAGTTTTTTCAGTGGCTGCTGTTTTGATTTTCTTACACCAGAGAACTAATTTAGGTGGTAGAGGTCGTGTGATCTCAGGTGATTTTGAAATTAGTAGAGTTGGTGTTTTTCAGGGTTTTCTGGGATTGCAGTAAGTACCCTTCCTGTCCTTTTCTATTTAGATAGTTTGGGCCCCAGCGTTTGCTCATACTATTTTCTTTCTGTGTCAGTATTTCCTCTTGTCTAACCGCCATTACATGTTTGGGGGCTTTCTATTATCTTTGGGGTTCTGCTCCGGGGCAGATAGCTTTCCTATTTCTATCTTTAGGTGTAGTTAAGGTACTGCCACACTGAGCTATCCCGCTAGCGATCTCGTTAGCGTTGCATACTAATGAGATCGCTAGCGGGATTGTTTCTATATCGCTAAATGCTGCCGCATTTAGCGATATAGTTAACGACGCTATCGCCGTTAGCGATCTTCTTAACGACTTTAGCGGTACAAAAGTACCGCTAAATCGCTAAGAAAAGGTGCCACACAGCGATAAGATACTTACCCAGCGGGAGCGCCAGCGATGAAATAGGGTCCGGAACGATTCCAGCGACGAGCGAGATCACAGCAGGAAGCTCGTCGCTGGAAGCTGCCGCACTGAACAACATCGCTAACGGGATCGCTAAATAGTGACGTTTTTTAGCGATCCCGTTAGCGATATTGTTTAGTGTGGCATACCCTTTAGTTTCTCAGGCTGTGACGAGGCGTCTAGGACCAACGTAGGAACGCTCCACGGCTGCCTCTAGTTGCGGTGGTTAGTCAGGGTACTGCAATCTCATAGATTCCAACTGCTCTGGTGTATTGCCTTTTTTACCTGCACTCCTCAGCTACCGAAACATAACAAAGGGGCCTTCCTTGATCCCATTTTTATGCAATCTCAATGGAAATGGATTCAATGTCTAATAAACCATAATTATATTTCATACATTACTGTAATCCCTGTATTTAGCCAAAAACTATTCACAACAGGAATCTCTATAATTTTAAGAATTGTAAAATTTCTGGATTTCAAAAGCAGTTGCCCAAAAATAGTCTGCTTATTTCCTCCAATATACACATTTTTCCACTATGCTACAAGTACTACATTGTGCACTTTGTGATGAAGTCACTGGTAAAGTGCTGGAGGGGAGATATGTTTCACTACGTCTAATGGCATCAGTGATGTAAAGCCAGAGTATTTTCCTCCAGCACACTGAAGTGTCGTGAGGCTTAAACTAAAGTTGCAGAAATGGGCTGATTTTATGTGGACATTCATAGAGCGGGTGAGAGAATGCCCACCCTATCTCCACCTGCAGAGCCGGCACCGCCGTGTGCTGATGGGACCTGTGTGATGTCATGTGATCAGTCACATGGGTGAGTAGTCACATGGTCTGGGCTTAAATAGTTGAACTCCAGGGGCAGTCTGGGTTGTTGAGTGCATGGAGAGGAAGACTCCAGGAAAGTGTTTGTGCACGTGGTGCCTGTTAAAGAACATTGCTAACCTGTTTACTGTATCCAATAAACCAAGTGCATTCTTAAAGACACAGTGTTCTCATAACTACCTCCGTGTGCAGCCGAGTGAGCCGATCTACCACAACCTGCTTAGGTCGTATAGCACTAGCATTGAATATTCCACGTGTTTGGCAATTTATATACATATACGTTTTATACTTGTCAATTGTAGATTAATTGTCAATTAATGTGTAATGTACTTCTGAGTGATGAGACAGCCATCCATGCAAGTTTCTGTAATAAATGTTATTACTTAATTATATGTTAATAATTAAAACAATTTTTAAAAAAAGACATCCATCATCATTTTCAGGGAAAAACTTGCATGCTGTTTTATTTTCAAAAATATATAACAAAATATTTACTGAAAAAAACGTATTAAAGAGTCCGACAATGTTACTTGTACAACCCTGGCACAATTGTCATTCATTGTAGAGTACGGCATGAGCCATCCAAGCTGCTTATTTCTATCAAAATTCTGGCATTTTTTTTATCCACCTTTCAACCCAATGCAATATTAAGCAGGGCAGCAAATAAAAGAGTCTGGAATGGAAAGAAGAAGCTTTTAACCTGGTGTTTTATAGTAGATTTAGAACTGGCATGCAATTAGCTTTTGAGCCACTTACTGACACAAACTGATTGATAGGTCTGTATCTTTTATTGAACACTTCACAACAATGCCAAGTTATTATGCTAGCACATGTAAGCTAGCTGAGAATCTGCAGCCATCTACTGGCAGAATAAAGTATTATTAACATACGCTAAGTATGGATAAGCATGCAATGCATCATGCACTTCACACGTGTAAATTCACTTCTTAAAGGAAAATAGACAGAGAGAGAAAGAAAGGAAGAGAGAGAAAGAAAGATAAGTAGAAAGAAGGATAAATAGATAGATAGTTAGATAGAAAAATAGATAGATAACGAAAGCAGGATAGAGTGAAATAATTAAAGAAGCACAGAGAGAAAAAAGGAAAGAAAGATAAAGAAATACACTGTCTTCGAATTTCATGGTTTTACGCATTAGGACATAATAAAAAAATGTGTGGTCCGTAGAATTATGTACATACAACCATAGAGGAACAACAGCACATGACAAATTATACCCAGTCATTATTTATTATCAAAATGCAGGAGTGTGTGAAAAATGAAATACAACCTATGAATCAAGCCTAAGAAGTATCTAAATAAAAACGAAAAAGTGTGAGGGTTGTAGACAGTATTACAGGGGGTGGGCTCACTGCTGGCTTGCAGCCCAGCACAAATGTAATCATAAGGGAGCAGAGGATGCTAAGAGCAGAATTGGTGCCAGGGCACAGGAAGTGAAGCAGAAAAGCATAAAACTGCATGAAAATTGCAGACAAGGTATATGGGTTCTTTAGGGAAATTACCCTTAGAAGGGTTTTCTGGGACTTTAACATTGATGGCCTATCCTGCTGGTTGAAACTTCTCAGTTGCAAAGCTGTACAGCACAGCTAGATCAACTGCATAGTGGCAGCAGCTGGGCAAAGAATATCCTTCCTATTCAAATTAATAAGGGGAGGATGTGTATTACCCAGCCGCGCCCACTATTCCGTTGATGGAGCTGTGTAGCTCCGCAACTGGATTGGGGAACAGCTGATGGTGTGGTGCCAGGTGTTACATCCCCACCAAACATTAATGACCTATGCTAAGAAAAAGCCATCAATGTTAAAGTCCCGGACAGCCTCTTCAAGTGTAATGTCCCTAAAGAACCTCATTTAAGCATTCATAGCAAAACAGTAACTGAGCCAAGGTAGTGGACAATCTCTTTAAGTCTGTTCGTAACATATATTTAGTGTTCCTGTCCTTGTATGAATGGCTCCCGCCACTGTTCTTGTATACATGGCTCCCCCATCCAATTCTTGTATGCATGGCTCCTTATCCCCTATCCTTGCATGCATGGTTCTTTATCCCCTATCCTTGTATGCATGGTTACTATAAAAAAAGACATTCTTACCTTGCCTGCATGCCCTCGCAGCATCTTGTTTGGGCGCCAGCAGCTCTTCCTGCAGAGCGATCACGTGGCCCCCCTCATTAAGGTAATGAATATGCGCACCACGCCTATGGGAGTGGAGAGGTTGTGAATATTCATTACCTTATTGAGAGAGGCCACGGGCTCACTCGGCCGAAATACTGCTGGCATCGGAAAAAACGAGATGCAACAAGGGCGCCAGTGAAGGTAAGTAGGATGTGTGCTGGGAGCTGGCGGCTATGGCTGTGACTGTGTGCTATTACAGAGAAATGAATATTAATTTCTCTTTAGCAGCAGCACAGGCTTTAGCCACAGCCACCTGCTCCTGCCTCTGTGACCCGCTGCTCCGCCGCTCCCCCTCCCCGCTATCTTTCTGGGACAATTGACTCGTGTATAAGCCGAGGGGGCGCGTTTTCAGCACAAAAAAAATGTGCTGAAAAACTCGGTTTATACATGAATACATACGGTAAGTGCATCTACATTTGATCTTATGTTTCTTCGTATCAGAGAGTAATAAAAAATATCTCCTCCTTAGAAGGTTTTAAAGGGAACCTTTCATGTGAAAAAACGCTATTAACTTAAATATATGGGGTTAATCTGCAGGTTAATAGTGTTCAAAGCCGTGTGGCCGCCTCACTGAAAGCTCAGCTTCTGGGAGGAAATTAACTGTAATCCTCCAGGCAGGGGCATACATAGAAATCAAGGGGCCCCATAGCAGAAGTTCTAATTCTCCCCCTACACACGCAAAAAAATAAATTCAAAAATTGGGGTCACAGAAGAGCATATTTCACAACTTTTCAGTCTTTACATACAGTCCCTGACAGAAGTTATGTCGCTTATCCATGTTATGTAAATCAAAGCTTATAACCTGACGTTAAATTCATCCATTGGTTTTATAAATTATTCTTTTGAAAGCTGAAACCCTCCCAAATTTGGTTTAGGTTAAAAAAATAAATTGGCATCAATGCTGAAATATTGATCATTTAATGAACACAGAATGGTCAGGTTTTGGCAAGACAAAAGTTTTGTCACCTGGTCATATAATGCACCCAATCCTAGTTTACATCCTCACCAGTGCTCAGTAAATGATCAGTTAATTAGTGGGTGTGTATAAAAAGAAACCCAGCACCCCAGACATTCACTTGAACTGCAACTTGAGCTCTGACAACATGCCAAAAATCCACCCTGCGACCAAATCCTTGATTATCGATTATCAAGAGGCTGAAGACCAGATCCACTGCAGAGGTGGCTGGCACCTTTGGTGTGTCTCAGCGTCAAATACAAAGAATTAAAAAAAGATTTGAAGAGACTGGAGATGGGTTTGACAAGCCCAGGTCTGGCAGACCCCGCAAGACAACTGCTCAGGAGGAACGTTTGTTGGTTAGAAAATCCAAAGCAGGCCCCTCTTCCACTGCAGCAGAGCTCCAACAGGCCTGGTCACCTCAAGTCCCTGTGTCAACTAGAACAGTTTCTAGGATTCTGTCTTGAAATGACCTCCATGGTCGATTCAGTGCCCAGAAGCCAGTACTAAACAAAAGGCAAATAAAAAACCATGTGGCATTTGCAAAGTCCCACAGCCTGCTATACAGATGGACGCTGGAAAAGTGGCAGAAGGTGGATTTCTCTGATGAATCTTCAGCAGAATTACACCACAGCCACCGCAAATACTGCAGGAGATCTACTGGAGCCCATATGGATCCAAAATACACCCAGAAAACAGTTAAATTTGGTGGTAGAAAGATCATGGTCTGGGGTTAAATTCAGTATGGGGTGTGCGAAAGATTTGCAAGGTGGAAAGCAATATCAATAGCCTAAAATATCAAGAAGTATTAGCTACCTCTTACATTCCAAATCATAAAAGGGTCAAATTCTGCAGTAGGATGGTGCTTCATCACATCCATCCATCTCTACAACAAAGTTCCTTCAGGCAAAAAAGATTAATGTGCTCAATGACTGGCCAGCCCAGTCATCAGACATGAACATCATTGAGCATGTTTGGGGTAGGATGAAAGAGGAATCTTGGAAGACAAAACCAAGGAATCTAGATGAACTCTGGGAGGCATGTAAGACTGCATTCTTTGCTATTCCTGAAGACTTCATTAATAAATTGTATGAATCATTGTTGAACCGCATGGATGCAGTCCTTCAAGCTCATGGAAGTCACACAAAATATTAAATATTACTCTAATAGCACCACAACTTCATTCACCAATGTTATGCAACATATATTTGTATTTTAAGATAATTATTTGTTTGAATATCACATTACTTTCTGTGGGCGACAAAACTTTTGTTTTGCCAAAATCTGACCATTCTATGTTCATTAAATGATCAATATTTCAGCATTGATGCCAATTTATTTTCTTAACCTAAACCAAATTTGGGAGGGTTTCATCTTTCAAAAGAATAATTTATAAAACCAATGGATGAATTTAACATCAGGTTATAAGCTTTGATTTACATAACATGGATAAGTGACATAACTTCTGTCAGGGACTGTAGTAATGTTCCACCTTCTGAAGTCCTAGGTTCCTCTTTCATTGCCTCCATAAAGTATGATGCCAACAACATTGCCCCCCAAACACAGTATGATACCCAATGGTGAATTCCTCCACATGCACAGTATAATGACTGTACTGTACCACACCTCAACTTCCAAGGCAAAGTATGGTGACCCCAACACAGTATGATCCTCCAACTGTGACCCCCCCCACACAGCCCTCCATGCCATATAATGGGCCTACATACAGTATAATGGTCCACACCACTCCACACTGTATAATGGCCTACACTAGCCCTTAAAACAGTATAGTGACCCACACTAGCCTTCAAAATAGTATAATGGCCCCCACATAGCCCTCCACACAGTATAATGGACCCCAAACAAAACATTATACTGTATAATTGCTTGCATGCAGTATAATGCCCCCCCACATAGCCCTTCAAAAATTATAATAACCCCACGTAGTCTTCCATATAAAATAATTGGTCCTATATAGTCCTCCATATAGTATCATTCGCCCCATAATCCTCCATATAATATAATGCACTCCCAGTGGTCCTCCATACAATATAATGCACTCTCCATGGTCCTCTATACAATATAGTGCATTCCCCATAGTCCTTCATGCAACATAATGCACTCTATTGTCCTCCATGCAATATCGTGCACTCCCCATGGTCCTCCATACAATATAGTGCATTCCCCATGGTCCTCCATTCAATATAATGCACTCCCCATGGTCCTCCATGCAATATAATGCACTCCCCATGGTCCTCCATACAATATGATGCCCTCCCCATGGTCCTCCAAACAATATAATGTTTTCCTTATGGTCTGTTAAACAATATAATGCACTCCCCATGATCCTCTATATGATATAATGCACTCCCCATGGTCCTTTATACAATATAGTGCATTCCCCATGGTCCTCCATGCAATATAATGCACTCCCCATGGTCCTCCATACAATATGATGCCCTCCCCATGGTCCTCCACACAATATAATGTTTTCCTTATGGCCCGTTATACAATATAATGCACTCCCTTTAATCCTCCATATAATATAACTAGCTGTTTCCAGCCAGCTAACGCTCGGCACGCTCATAGCTATCTAATTGGTGATTAAACTAAAGTAAATAATGACAACATTCAATAGCGCTTACGCAGGTGGTAAATGAAATTAAAATGAAGTTAATAACAATAATCATCAAACATCTGAATAATACTAATGATACATTTTTCACAGTATGGTAATGTGTGTGGACAGAGCCTTGTGTGGTAATGTGTGGGGACAGAGCCTCTTGTGGTAATGGTTGGGGACAGAGCCTCATGTGGTAATGTGTGGGGACAGAGCCTCGTGTGTAATGTGTGGGGACTGAGCCTCGAGTGTATGTGTGGACAGAGCTCATGTGGTAATGTGGGGACAGAGCCTCATGTGGTAATGTGTGGGGACAGAGCCTCGTGCGGTAATGTGTGGGGTCGGAGCCTCGTGCGGTAATGTGTGGGGACAGAGCCTCGTGTGGGGGACGGAGCCTCGTGTGGTATTGTGGGGGTGGGATTATGTGTGGTAATGTTTTGGGGGGTGGGATTATGTGTAGTAATGTGGTGGGGGAGCGGGATTATGTGTGGTAATGTGGTGGGGGGCAGGATTATGTGTGGTAATGTGGTGGGGGTGGGATTATGTGTGGCAATGTGGTGGGGGCGGATTATGTGTGGTAATGTGGTGGGGGCGGGATTATGCGTGGTGATGTGATGGGGGCGGGATTATGTGTGGTAATGTGGTGGGGGCGGTATTATGTGTGGTAATGTGGTGGGGGTGGGATTATGTGTGGTAATGTGGTGGGGGGTGGGATTATGTGTTGTAATGTGGTGGGGGCAGGATTATGTGTGGTGATGTGGTGGGGGCAAAATTGTGTGTGGTAATGTGATGGGGGCGGGATTATGTGTGATAGTGGTGGGGCCGGGATTATGTGTGGTATTGTGTGGGGGCGGGATTATGAGCGGTAATGTGGTGGGGGCGGGATTATGAGCGGTAATGTGGTGGGGGTGCGGATAATGAGCTGTAATGTGGTGGGGAGCGGGATTATGAGCGGTAATGTGGTGGGCGGCGGGATTATGTGTGGTAATGTGTTGAGGGGCGGGATTATGTGTGGTAATGTGGTGGGGGGCGGATTATGAGCGGTAATGTGGTGGGGCGGGATTATGTGTGGTAATGTGTTGAGGGGCGGGATTATGTGGTAATGTGGTGGGGGCGGGATTATGAGCGGTAATGTGGTGGGGGGCGGAATTATGAGCGGTAATGTGGTGGGGCGGGATTATGAGCAGTAATGTGGTGGGGGCACGGGATTATGAGCTGTAATGTGGTGGAGGGCGGGATTATGAGCGGTAATGTGGTGGGCGGCGGGATTATGTGTGGTAATGTGTTGAGGGTGGGATTATGTGTGGTAATGTGGTGGGGGGTGGGATTATGAGCGGTAATGTGATGGGGCGGGATTATGTGTGGTAATGTGTTGGGGGCGGGATTATGTGTGGTAATGTGGTGGGGGCGGGATTATGAGCGGTAATGTGGTGGGGGCACGGGATTATGAGCTGTAATGTGGTGGAGGGCGGGATTATGAGCGTAATGTGGTGGGCGGCGGGATTATGTGTGGTAATGTGTTGAGGGGTGGGATTATGTGTGGTAATGTGGTGGGGGGGTGGGATTATGAGCGGTAATGTGATGGGGCGGGATTATGTGTGGTAATGTGTTGGGGGAGGGATTATGTGTGGTAATGTGTGGGGGCGGAATTATGAGCGGTAATGTGGTGGTGGGGCAGAATTATGAGCGGTAATGGTGGGGGGGCAGGATTATGAGCGGTAATGTGGTGGGGGCGGGATTATGTGTGGTAATGTGTTGGGGGCGGGATTATGTGTGGTAATGTGTTGGGGGTGGGATTATGTGTGGTGAGGGTGCGGGATTATGTGTGGTGATGTGGTGGGGGGGCTGGTTTATGAGCTGTAATGTGTGGGGTGCGGTATTATGAGTGGTAATGTGGTGGGGGGCAGAATTATGAGTGGTAATTTGTTGGGGGGCGGGTTATGTGTGGTGATGTGGTGGGGGGGTGGATTATGTGTGGTGATGTGGTGGGGGTGCAGGATTATGAGCGGTAATGTGTTAGGGGTGAGATTATGTGTGGTAATGTGTTGGGGGCGAGATTATGTGTGGTAATGTGTTGGGGGCGAGATTATGTGTGGTAATGTGTTAGGGGGGCGGGATTATGTGTGGTGATGTGGTGGTGGCGGATTATGTGTGGCAATGTGGTGGGGGGGCGGGATTATGAGCGGTAGTGTGGTGGGAGGCGGGATTATGAGCGGTAATGTGGTGGGGGGCCGGATTATGAGCGGTAATGTGGTGGGGGCGGGATTATGAGCGGTTATGTGGTGGGGGCGGGATTATGTGTGGTAATGTGTTGGGGGGCAGGATTATGTGTGGTAATGTGGAGGGGGGCGGGATTATGTGTGGCAATGTGGAGGGGGCGGGATTATGTGTGGTGATGTGGTGGGGGCGGGATTATGTGTGTCAATGTGGTGGGGGGCGAGATTGTGTGTGGTAATGTGGTGGGGGGCGGGATTATGTGTGGTAATGTGGTGGGGCGGGATTGTGTGTGGTAATGTGGTGGGGGCGGGATTATGTGTGGTAATGTGGTGGGGAGGCAGGATTGTGTGTGGCAATGTGGTGGGGGGGCGGGATTGCGTGTGGTAATGTGGTGCGGGTGGGATTGTGTGTGGTAATGTGGAGGGGTGGGATTATGTGTGGTAATGTGGAGAGGCGGGATTATGTGTGGTGATGTGGTGGGGGGGCGGGATTATATGTGTCAATGTGGTGGGGGGTGAGATTGTGTGGTAATGTGGTGGGGGCAGGATTGTGTGTGACAATGTGATGGGGGGCGGGATTGCGTGTGGTAATGTGGTGCGGGTGGGATTGTGTGTGGTAAATGTGGTGCGGGCAGGATTGTGTGTGGTAATGTGGTGGGGCGGAGCTACTGTGCAGGGGCGGGATTAGTGAGTAATCATGATGCCTCTTATATATATAGATGCACTCCCAGTGGTCATCCATACAATATAATGCACTCTTCATGGTCCTCTATACAATATAGTGCATTCCCCATAGTCCTTCATGCAACATAATGCACTCTCTATTGTACTCCATACAATATCATACACTCCCCATGGTCCTCCATACAATATAATGCACTCCCCATGGTCCTCCGTACATTATGATGATGCACGCCTCATGGTCCTACATACAATATAATGTACTCCCCATGGTCCGTCATACAATATAATGCACTCCCCATGGTCCTCCATATGATATAATGCACTCCCCATGGTCCTCCATACAATATTATGCACTCCCTATGGTCCGCTATACAATATAGTGCATTCCCCATGGTCCTCCATGCAATATAATGCACTCCCCATGGTCCTCCATACAATATGATGGCCTCCCCATGGTCCTCCAAACAATATAATGTTTTCCTTATGGTCCGTTATACAATATAATGCATTCCCCATGATCCTCCATATGATATAAAGCACTCTCCATGGTCCTCCATACAAAATAATGAACCCCCTATGGTCCTCCACAATATAATGCACCCCATGGTTTTCCATAAAATATAATACCCCCCATGATCCTCCATACAATATAATGCACTACCCATGGGCCTACATACAATATAATGCACCCCCACAGTCCGCCATACAATGTAATGCCCCCCCACATAGCCCTTCAAAAATTATTATGGCCCCACATAGTCTTCCATATAGTATAATGGGTCCTATATAGTCCTCCAGATAGTATCATTCGCCCCCAAAATCCTCCATATAGTATAATGCACTCCCCATGGTCCTCTATACAATATAGTACATTCCCCATGGTCCTCCATGCAATATAATTCCCTCCCTATTGTCCTCCATACAATATCATGCACTCCCCATGGCCCTCCATACAATATAATGCACTCCCCATGGTCCTCCATACAATATGATGCACTCCCCATGGTCTTCCATACAATATAATGTACTCTCCATGGCCCGTCATACAATATAATGCACTCCCCATGGTCCTCCATATGATATAATGCACTCCCCATGGTCCTCCATACAATATTATGCACTCCCTATGGTCCGCTATATAATATAGTACATTCCCCATGGTCCTCCATGCAATATAATTCCCTCCCTATTGTCCTCCATACAATATCATGCACTCCCCATGGCCCTCCATACAATATAATGCACTCCCCATGGTCCTCCATACAATATGATGCACTCCCCCATGGTCTTCCATACAATATAATGTACTCTCCATGGCCCGTCATACAATATAATGCACTCCCCATGGTCCTCCATATGATATAATGCACTCCACATGGTCCTCCATACAATTTAATGACCCCCCTATGGTCCTCCATACAATATAAATGCACCCCCCATGATCCTCCATACAATATAATGCACTCCCCATGGGCCTTCATACAATATAATGCACCCCCCACGGTCTACCTTACAATATAATGCTCCCCACACATAGCCCTTCAAAAATTATAATGGCCCACAAAGTCTTCCATATAGTATAATAGGCCCTTTATAGTCCTCCAAATAGTATCATTCGCTCCCATAATCCTCCATATAGTATAATGCACTCCCCATGGTCCTCTATACAATATAGTGCATTCCCCATGGTCCTCCATGCAATATAATGCACTCCCTATTGTCTTCCATACAATATCATGCACTCCCCATGATCCTCCATACAATATAATGCACTCCCCATGATCCTCCATACAATATAATGTACTCACCATGGTCTGTCATACAATATAATGCACTCTCCATGGTCCTCCAAATGATATAATGCACTCCTCATGATCCTCTATACAATATAATGAACCCGTTATGGTCCTCCATACAATATAATGCACCCCCGTGGTTCTCCATATAATATAATTCACCCATGATCCTCCATACAATATAATGCCCCCCCACATAGCCCTTGAAAAATTATAATGACCCCACATAGTCTTCCATATAGTATATTGAGCCCTATATTGACCTCCATATAGTAACATTCGCCCCATAATCCTCCATATAGTATAATGCACTCCCCATGGTCCTCCTTAAAATATAATGCACTCCCCATTCGCCTCCATACAATATAATGCACCCCTCCATGGTCCTCCATACTCTATTATGGCCACCAGTCAGTGATTTAAAAAAATAAATAAATACAATTCTCACTGCTCCACATTCTACCCAATGCTCCAGTCTCCTGAGCGTGTGGTGTGAAGCGCCGCACATCTCAGAACAATTAGCATGCTGTAATGACGTAATTGCCCTTGCTGCTCTGAAACGTCAGACATAAAGGCAGAATGATCGGGGTAGAAGCGTCTGCTTACGCTCTCTCCTCCATCAACATTGCTCATGCTGATGACCAGAGGGGGGACCCAGTGTGGGCACTGACAAGCAGAGTGCGAGTACTTACAGGTGGCGTTGGGGCCCAGTGCAGGCGCTGACACGGGGGCCCCCGCCTAACGGGCCTCATAACAGGCATGTGGCCGGCTGCCATTGGTGGTATGCCACTGCCTCTTGGTAGCCTCCGGCTCTCAATCATAGAGGCGCACCTGGTGTGGCTTCAGTCACTGCTCAGTACATAGTGAGTGGCACCTGTGACCACGCCCTGACAGTAACTGACAGCCGGCTCAGCAGTGCTTCAGTACAGAGCCCTCTGGCAGTCAGTGCTGGGGCAGTGACTGAAGCCGGGAGGATTACAGTTAATTTCCTTCGGGTAGCACGGCTTTCAGTGAGGCAGAGAATGCTATTAACCTGCAGATTAACACCAACATTTTTTCACAACACAGATTTCCTGAAAAATACAATCTCAGATGAACAACACATGAGAAGCAACATTATTCCATTATTTAACAAAAACAAAGCCAAATGAAGGTGCAGTGTGTGAAAAATTAAGTACACCCTTACTGCTTCCACAAGAGTTTAGAAGGTAAGTAGCAGACAGGTGCTGCTAATCAAATGTCCTTGATTAAATGTTCTTCAGCGAGTGTGACCACCTCTATAAAAAAGATTTGGTAGTTTTCTGGTCTGGAGTTGTCACTAGTGTTGAGCGATACGATACCGCAAGTATCGGGTATTGGCCGATATTAGCTCTATCGGACTTTCGATACTTAGTTCCGATATTTTCGTCTTATCGGATACCGGAATCGGATTTGTCACTGTCACTGTCAGTGTCCGTCGGTCGGGTCTGTCAGGAGTCAGCGGCACTTACCTGGCAGAAGATCTCCGGCGGTCACGGGCTGGACTGCTTGATGGCCGCCATCATCTTTCCCCGGCGGTCACATGCAGTTTCTCACGATAACTGCAGTGACTGCTGGGTAATCCTGGCCGTAAAGCAGTCAGTCCGATGACGTCACCGCCGGGGAAGCAGGTAATCAGCTGTGCTGCGTCGAGATGACAGGCTCTGCCTGTCATTGCGATGTAGCAGAGCTGGATCGTCGTGGGACACTCGTTACTATGGACTGCGTCGGACAGGTGGTATACTGTTGGTTTGTTTTTTTTCTTTTTTTACAGGAGATCGATGGCGTCGCAGGAATGAGAGTATAATAAAAGAAATGAAAACTGTGTTGTCTCTTTTATTTCATTAAAATACTTTTTTCTTGCTGTGTCTTTTTTTTTATACATTTAAAAACTTTGGGATTAATAATGGATCGGTGTCTTATTGACACCTCTCCATTATTAACCGGGCTTATTCTCACCGTGCAATCAACGGTGACATTAACCCCTTATTACCCCACTTGCCACCGCTACAGGGCAGTGGGAAGAGCCGGGTAAAGTGCCACAATTGGCACATCTTTTGATGCGCCAAATGTGGGGCTGCTGTAGCCTGGTATTATCAGGCTGTTGAAGGCCAAATCCATGGGCCTTGACAGTCTTTTAATACCAGGCCGCAGCAGTCTGCATTTTACTTGGCTGGTTAACAAAAATAGGGGGACCCCTACGCCGTTTTTTTTTCTAGGGGATCCCCTATTTTTGTTAACCAGCCAAGCTAAGCAGACTGCTGTGGCCTGGTATTATCAGGCTGGCAAGGTCCATGGATATTGGATCCTTACCAGCCTGAAAAACCAGGCCTCAGCAGTCTGCTTCATCTGGCTGGTTAACAAAAATAGGGGGGACCCCACGCTAATTTTTTCGAGGGGATCCCCTATTTTTGTTAACCAGCCAAGATATGCAGACTGCTGTGGCCTGGTATTATCAGGCTGGCAAGCAGGGTCGGACTGAGGCACCGGGACACCGGAGAAACCTACGGTGGGCCCCAGCTCCTGCGTGGTGGGCCTTGATTTGAAAGGATAGGTCGCGGGGCAGAGGGGGCGGTGGCCCCGGGGCCCGCGCTCTGAGGGGGCCCACCCGGAGCTACGATACAGTTACATTCTGCGGCAGAGCAGGGAGAATCGCTCTCCCTGCTCTGCCGCCCGGAAGCTATGGGGCCTGAACAGGCATTGGGGGGGCCCGGTGCCAGCAGTGGGCCCCCCACCCGTCATCGGAGGGTCAGCTGTATCGGCATCCAGCCGATAAAGCTGACCGCATGGAGAGAGAAGGAGCGAGTGCTCCTTCTCTCCCATAATCCCCCTCTCAGCGTATGACAGCGGGCGCAATAACATCACCTGCCGGCGCCCGCTGTCAGACGCTGAGAGGGAGAACAGTGAGCAGCACAGGAGCCGGGAGGTGAGGTTTTTTTTTGATTTTTTTTTTTAATGGGGTGCAGTCGAGTCCTGGCTGGAGAAGTCGTCATGTCGGTGTGGGCCAGATGGAAAAGACATGAAAAGTGAACAATTCCATTAGAAAGAACATCAGCGGTAAGTCATTATCTGTACCTGTGCTGTAATCTATATGTTCTGTAGGACTGGTATTATTTAACACAGACCATATGGCGGTAATATCAATATTGGTCTTTTTATATATAGATTATTTTGGCCAACAGCGCGGTCATTTGCTGAGGTTCTCTGATGATGGGCCCACTCAGAAGTTTTGCCCCCACTAAACCAAAACCCTAGCTACGCCTATGGCTCTCTCTCTAGTCTTTCTTTCTCGCTCTCTGTTCTTTCCTTCTCGCTCTCTGTTCTTTTTTCTCTCTGTTCTTTCTTTCTCTCTTTTCTTTCTTTCCTCTCTTTCTTTCTCTGTTTGTTCTTTCTCTCTCGCTGCTCTTTCTTTCTTTTCCTCAGTACCAGCCACTGTGCCCTCATTACCAGTCAGTGTGATCAGCAGTGCTAAATGGTTACGCTTGGGGTGAGGATATGGGTGTGATTAGCTGTGAAATGGGTGTTGTCGGGGCGTGGCCTAAAATTTTCAGTGGCGCGCAACACGCGCCGCAGCCTTTAATCCTCTTTCCTGTCTTCCAAATTTGGGAGGTATGCTGTATGACCTCCCTACAACTTCTGGCCATGCTCCTGATGAGCGCGACGGATGGTCTCGTGAGGGATCTCCTCCCACACCTGGACTAAAGCATCCACCAACTCCTGGACAGTCTGTGGTGCAACGTGGCATGGCCTAAAATTTTCTGCAGCATGCACAGCGTGCCACAGCCTTTGTCCCTCTTTCCCTTATTCAAAGGTTGGGAAGTATGATGTTGGGCCGCAAGAATATATTTTCTCTGGTGGGCCCAAGGTACTCCAGTCCGACGCTGCTGGCAAGGTCCATGTATGTTGGCTCCTTAACAGCCTTAAATACCATGCCTCAGCAGCAGGGGCATACATATAAATCATGGGGCCCCCATAGCAAAAGTCTGAATGTTCCCCACCCCCCCAAAAAAAAAACCCAGAGGCATTTGTAAATGTAAAGTGCCAGCACAGTGAGGGAAGTTGAGTCGCACAGAGACAGGGGTTTTGGGGGTACTCGGCACCGATCACGTCGACTTCTATGTGGGATGTCACGAGTAGCACAGCTCGGTCCGTGACCTGGGCGATCACTGGAATGTGGGATATTTCCAGGGGATGATAGAATGTTCGTGTAGTTTGTCGTGACGCCACCTGTAGTACCTGGTCAGGGTGTCCAGCGCTGCTGTGCAGGTCCTCTGGAAGGGATGGTGTAGTGCAGGTAGGTGAAAAGTCTTCTACAGGTAACACGCTATCCTTCCAGGGCAGATAGATGTGAGATAGAGCAATGGTGCAAAGTGATGTAGCAGGGTGGACTATGCGACGTAGTAAGAAAGCAGGAAACACTTCAAGTTAAACGTTGCATAATAAAATTTTTAATAATAACATTACAAAAGTGCAAATGGCTTATATTATGTGACATGTTTTGTTACTGTTCATACCCTTGATATGTGTTATACATGTGTGTTAATAAATACATATTCAACAAAAGTGCAAATAGCATTAGTGCCGAAGTTCGTGGAGACTTCTTAGGACTACCCCCACCGGGGTAACTTCACAGTGTCCTTTACTTGTGCTTGTGGAGGACCCGCTCCAAACCTCCAACTGTGGTCTTGGGTGGGCTGCAAGACTTTCCTTGAGCAGACCTCACTTTCGGCCACACCAAACGGGTTTTTAGTTTCTGAGGTAGTTGAAAATAGTGCACAGTAAAGTTTTTTGTAAAACCAAGATGGAGCACCGAAGTGCCAACTATTTACAGAAAAGTTTGTGAGCCAGTACAGTTCATGGCTTCAAAGTTCAACATTTTCATTACAGTGAAACACCATTACCCAACCTGGGTATATTAAGGAAACAATAAACTTGTTCTTCTGAACATTCACCCGTCCAGGTACATCAAACCATTACCCAACCTGGGTATATTAAGGCAACAATAAACTTCTTTTTATGAACATTCACCCGTCCGGGTACATCAATAATTTAACTATTTACATACAGAGACCCTGTCCGGGTTATTTAGACTTCTTTGGCTGGCCTCTTCCAGGTACCACCTGGTACTGTTCTGGAGCTTGCCAAACATCCGTGACAGGAGGGTCCACCCAGACCTGATGACGTCGTGTGGCCTGTACAGTGACGTCGTGACCCGCTATCTGGGTCTGTGTGGCCACCTCTTTCATCTCCCTCCGGGTCTGGACCCCTATGTCCCGGACTGAACGAACCCCAGGGGCCTAACAGGCGCCGGGTACGGGCCAGCTATCATTATCATGTCCATAGCTGGGGCTGCTGAGGAGACAACTGAGGGAGGCTGGGGAGATTTACGGCGTGGGGTGGGCACTTGTGCAGAGGCCTGGTTGGGGGAGGCTGAAGGCTCGTAGGGTCTGTCAGTTTCCTGACACTCTGGGGAGTAGGGGTCGCACCTGGTAACATTTAGGGCATACCATCCATTGTAACCCCAGTGTCGGGTGTAAGTCACCAAGCTCCTGGCAACAGGTCCCTCCCCGGGTGTCCTTCTGGGAGGTGAGCCTCCACGTCCCGCCGGGTTACAAAAACTTCTAAATAAAGTCCAGGCTCCTGGATGAAGCCCCAACCACCTTTTAACTTAAAGTTCCGTACTGCACCCTTACGCCGCGGCTCCCTCACCGTACTTTTATCCTTTCTCATACGTGCCTTCTCTGCCAGGTCCTTCTCCAGGTGACGTTGCCGAAGCTTTTGGGATTCTCGCTGCTCCCTTTGTTGCTCTGCTTCCCGCTCCCGACGTCTCCACTCTTCCTCCTGACGCCGGTTGTAATTCTCCTCCACCAGCATCTCCATGTCTCCACCATCAAACGCCAGCTTACGATGTACGATTTGCGGCAGCTCTCCTGGCGCCCGCCAGTCCTGGCGGCGCTCACCTGTGGCGGAAGCAGCCGGCTCTGGAACAGATGACGGTGGGGCTCCTGTAACAGGCAGGTTCAGGACGGGTGTCGCTTCTTCTGCCTCAGCGACGGGGGCAGACAGCGGGATCTGGGGTGCTGGTGCGGCGTTTTCTGCAGGAACGGGTACCTCCACTGTGATACTGGCAACCGGTTCAGATTGCAAGGGCTGGGATGCCCGCACGGCCTCCTCTACTGGAACGGGTGCCTCCACTGAGATACTGGCAACCGGTTCAGATTGCAAGGGCTGGGATGCCCGCACGGCCTCCTGTACTGGAACGGGTGCCTCACCTTCCGGTACAGACACTTCAGGGGGTAAGAGGGATTGGCGCCGCTCCAATTGTAGTTTTAGGGCCCGCCAGCTCGCTTCCATCCTGGCGACCTCCTCCCGGTGCCGGGCCAGGTCTCTCAGGGTATCCTCCGCTTCTTCCAGCGTAGGAGGGTTTCCAGGCCGGGTGCCAAACGGTGGCTCCGTGGCGATCGGGTCGCTTCCGTGGGGGGAGAGCTCTGACTCCTCCATCCCTTCCCACTTCTGCTCACGTCCATTCGCCATCTCTGCCAAGTCACATGTGTCATTAGCATCAGGAGAGGCGACATCTTTTGTAGGGAGGCGGGACCTTCGCGTTCGTTTCCGCCCACTGAGGAGGATGAGGAGGCGGAACTCCAGAGCTGTGGGGCACGATCTTACATTGCAGTAACATTTAGAGTGTGCGGACATCGTTTTCGCGCCACGGAGTTAGTGTACGCCCACGAGAGCACGCCCTTATTCTTCACCTGTGCCTCGTGGCGCAGATATGACGGAAAAATGGCAAATACAGTCTTTGATGATTTTTGCAATTCTCAAGCAAAAAAACAGTTCAATTAAGGCACACAGGACTCACTTATAGCGAGCTTCTGAATCCTGTTCGTGACGCCAAAGTTGAGTCGCACAGAGCCACAGGTTTTGGGGGTACTCGGCACCAAGCCCGTCGACTTCTATGGGGGATGTGACGGGTAGCACAGCTATGTCCGTGCCCTGGTCGCTCACTGGAATGTGGGATATTTCCAGGGGATGATAGAATGTTTGTGTAGTTTGTCGTGACGCCACCTGTAGTACCTGGTCAGGGTGACCAGCGCTGCTGTGCAGGTCCTCTGGCAGGGATGGTGTAGTGCAGCTAGGTGATAAGTCTTCTACAGGTAAGACGGTATCCTTCCAGGGCAGATAGATGTGAGATAGAGCAATGGTGCAGAGTGATGTAGCAGAGTGGAGTATGCGACGTAGTAAGAAAGCAGGAAAGGAAACAATTCTTACTACAAAGACATGCAGCATAAGGCTGCCTCAACCCCTCCCATCCAACTAGCTACACCCTGTTCTAACCAGCCTGAGCTAGACCATCCCATTGGGTCCGCCTACACTCAGCTGGCATAGTGTACTGTTGAATGCAGTGGTTGGAGTCAATGGGGTGTTTCCTCCTTACCTGAGAGTAAGTTGTCACACCGCTGGGTGCGATGCAACATCTCTGTGGCGACTGGACCCTCGGGTGCTTCTGTCTTTTCACAAATGCTGGCTTTACCCGGCAATTGAATCAGAGGCTATTTTACTACGTAGAAGTGAATAAACTATAAATATATGTATATATATATATGTCACAATGACATGTGTGTGTGTGTGTATATATATATATATATATATATATATATATATAATGTATTCTATGTGTGTATATTTTGTGTTTACAAGGAAAGAAAGTGTTTTTTTTAGTTGCGATATTTTGTTCCCATAGACTTACATGGGACTTCCGTATCGGAATCGGATATCGCCGATATTTAGTGATATCGGCGATACCATTCCGATCCGATATTTTTAGATATCGAGCAGTATCGCTCAACACTAGTTGTCACACACATATTGACACAGTGCCACGAAGAAAAGATATCAGCAGCAATCTTAATTTTAAACTAAATTTCTGGTTTTAATGGTAATAAACTGAAGTGGAGAACTGTTTTACAAGAATCTACACTGTGGGCTCATAATTGATTGCAGTTCTGCCTAATCTCCAAGAGAAGGCAAGAAAAACCTGTAGGATATCATTTAGGTTCTGGCAAAGGGGAAAATTACTGCTGGAGAAATACCAGGAGAAGTCTTTTAACCTCAGCTGGCTTCCACAGCTCTATCAATGGAGTAGTGCTAGAGTGTGTTAAGGAGAATATTTGGAAACACAATCTTCTGCTGGATCAAAAGTAAAGGACTCACACCCAGGACAGAGTTGCAAGAGGGTTGAAAAGTATCAAAAAGGAGGATAAAACCTCTATAACCGTTTTAAATACCACTTTGATTGGATATAGTATTATGGATATTTTTATTTAACTGTTTATTTGCTGGTTATATTTACGACAATGCAAGTTTTTTGAACAAAGTTTATATCCTTTGTGCAAGATCTGAACGTGAAGTATTTGTGGGTGTTTTAAGATTAGAATCAGCTGTTTAAGATTCTTGAATTGATTGTGTAGATTCGTCTACAGCTCCAAGTCATTATATTAATAACATAATTATCTTAGAGAAACAACTGTTGCCAGCTGTCAATCTGAGAAGGGTTTCATTGCTATTTCCAAACAATTTTGAGTCCAGTGAGAAACATTATTCACAAATTGAAAATTTTCAAGAGAGTTGACAATCTTTCGAGGAGTGGTCACTCTAGTAAATTCACCCCAAGGTCAGACCATTCAATACTGAGGCAAACTGAACAAACATAAGAGTTACAGATCAAATTCTAAAGAACGAACTTAGCAAGTTGGCAGCATGTCTAAAGTTTGCAAAGTTCTACTGTAGATTTTTAGTCAACACATACATCTCATACCAACTGTCAAGCATTGTAATGGAAGTGGTGATGAACTGGGCTTGTCTTAAAGCCAAAGGATCTGGGCACCTTGCAGTCATTGAGTCTACCATGAACAACTCTATATACCAAAGTATTCTTGAGTCAAATGCAATGCGATCTGTCCAAAAGCTAAAGCTTGGCTGAAACTAGGTCATGTAACAAAGCAATGATGCCAAGCACAGCAGCAAATCTTTATCAGAATGGCTGGAAAAAAAAGAATCAAAGTATTGCAAAGGCCAGGCCAAAGTCTAAACCTCAACCCAATAGAAAGGTTGGGCAAGAGAGCTGTGCATAAATGGATGTCCACAAACCTCAATGACCCTAAGCCACGTTGTAAAGAAGACTTGCCCCAAATTCCTCCATAATGATGTGAGACACTGATAAAATCATGCATAATATTGATTCATGGGGCGTACTTAATTTTTGACAAACTGCGTGAGTTTTTTGGCCTAATTTTTTGTAATAAATGAACGGGATAATAGGTCATGCGCTGTATTTCCACTGTGGTTGTATTTACTTAATTTGAAGGACCAAGCAATTTTTATTATGTCTTAATGAATAAATCCATAAAATTCAAAGATGGAGCACTTAGTTTTTCTCATGATTATATGCATTATTATTTGTGACTTTTTCATTTCTATATAGAGCTATTCAGAAACTAAATTTCCCAGAGAACAGAGCTGTGAATACAATGATGATAGATATGTCTAAATTTTATAGCAGCTTTACTTTTACAAAGCTTTGAAGAACACTTGTTTTTCAGAAGGAAGCAATACATGTTCCTGAAAGGCTGACAAGCGGAGGGTCACACATAGCGGCGTAGCCTGCTTAGCTCACTTCATCAGATTGTAAATTGGTCAATTTTAGTATCTGACTTAGGTCTCCAGAGTACAGTTATATTTTCCAAGTCAAGTGATTTCATTTAATATTCTGCCTGACAGAAACCTTACAGAAGATTTGTTCTGAGAGATATCACAGGCAAAGGCCATACTATAAATAGCAGAATAAATATATCGCTCCTCACTCATTCTGTCACCTGGCCTGTGGTATCATGCTTCTATGGTTGCTTTTAATATTCCCATATATTCAGAAGAGAAAATAATGACTACTTCCAATCGAGTCTCTTTAAGTAAAAAAAAAAAATTGTATTTAGGATTAAAGGAGAATTTCACTTCTGGACATACATGAAAAATTTACAATGTAGTATTAGGTAGATTGTTTGTGAATGAATAAGAAACAGAAAGTAATGAAATGCATACACTAGTCCTTAAAGGGAACCTGTCATCAGACAAGACCGTGTCTGTGGGTTTATTAAAGGTCTTGTATAGGGAATTGGGGAATGCATACTAGAATGCTGTAACAGAAGGTTGAAAGAGGCTGGCCCTACATTATATTGGGAAAACCTGGTAATAGATTCCCTTTAAAGTCAGATTCAGGCCTCTTTCCAACGTCCGTTTATTTCCAGTACCGGAAAAAACGGTACCGGAGATATTTGTGTCCATGTGTGTAATACTTGCGGCACATGTGTGGCAACCATGTGCCGCCTGTGGGCTGCATCAGTACCACACACACAGCTGTCAGGAAGTAGTGCTACAGTAAGCGCTGTTCCCCAGCGGCGGGTGCTGAAGACGGCTCTCATCATTCTCCCCTGTTCTGCCGGCGTCAGAGCGAGCAGAAGAGTGATGAGAGTTATATTAAAGTCAGAATGATGACAGCAGGTGGGGGCTTTTGGGACTATTACTCCCATCATCCGACACCTGCTGCCGCTAATAACAGTGACAGCAGGAGCAGATGATCAGGAGTATTCCTCACCCGCCGCCTGTGATATAACTACACCATGTTTCAAATTATTATGCAAATGATATTTTTCTCTGATTTTCCAAAGTGGTCGATGAAAATGAGAGTCAGTCTAATGAAAATCATCACCCGTTAGAGTATACATCGAATTTTATTAATGAAACCTCCCAATGATAACAGTATAATCTCCAAAATGAATAAAAACTCAAAATGCACTGTTCCAAATTATTAGGCACAGTAGAATTTCTAAACATTTGATTTGTTTTAAAGAACCGAAAATGCTAATTTGTGAAATTTGTAGCATTAGGAGGTCACATTCACTGAACAAAAAAGCTATTTAACTCCAAAACATCCTAACAGGCCAAGTTACATGTTAACATAGGAACCCTTCTTTGATATCACCTTCACAATTCTTGCATCCATTGAACTTGTGAGTTTTTGGAGAGTTTCTGCTTGTATTTCTTTGCATGAAGTCAGAAGAGCCTCCCAGAGCAGCTGTTTTGATGTGAACTGCCTCCCACCCTCATAGATCTTTTGCTTGATGATACTCCAAAGGTTCTCTATAGGGTTGAGGTCAGGGGAAGATGGTGGCCACACCATGAGTTTATCTCCTTTTATGCCCTTAGCAGCCAATGACTCAGAGGTATTCTTTGCAGCATGAGATGGTGCATTGTCATGCATGAAGATGATTTTTCTCCTGAAGGCACGTTTCTGCTTTTTATACCATGGAAGAAAGTTGTCAGTCAAAATCTCTATATACAGTACTTTGCAGAGGTCATTTTCACACCTTCAGGAACCTTAAAGAGCCCTACCAGCTGTTTCCCCATGATTCCGGCCCAAAACATGACTCCTCCACCTCCTTGCTGACATCGCAGCCTTGTTGGGACATGGTGGCCATCCACCAACCATCCACTACTCCACCCATCTGGACCATACAGGGTTGCTCGACACTCATCAGTAAACAAGACTGTTTGAAAATTAGTCTTCATGTATGTCTGGGCCCACTGCAACTGTTTCTGCTTGTGAGCACTGCTTAGGGGTGGCCGAATAGTAGGTTTATGCTCCACAGCAAGCCTTTGAAGGATCCCACACCTTGAGGTTCGAGGGACTCCAGAGGTACCAGCAGCTTCAAATATATGTTTGCTGGTTTGTAATGGCTTTTTAGCAGCTGCTCTCTTAATCCGATGAACTTGCCTGGCAGAAACCTTCCTCATTCAGCCTTTATCAGCGCAAACATGTCTGTGCTCAGAATCAGCCAGAAATCTCTTAACAGTACGATGATCACGCTTAAGTGTTTGGGAAATATCTAATGTTTTCATCCGTTGACCAAGGCATTGCACTATTTGATGCTTTTCAGCAGCAGAGAGATCCTTTTTCTTTCCTATGTTACTTGAAAACTCAGGCCTGCTCAATAGTGTGGAACATCCAGTTTTCCTTTTATTGGGCTCACATGGCAAACTAATTATCACAGGTATCTGAGATTGATTTCAGTGATCCAAAGCACCCTGAGACACAATACCATCCATGAGTTTACTTGAAAAACATAAAATTACATTTTTGTGACACTTAAATCCAATTTGCATAATAGTTTGGAACATGGTGTAATTAAATGAATGAAAAACCTGGCGTGGATTCCCCTCTATTTTCTTTAACCAAACAGGCAAAACTCACAGCTGGGGCTGCAACTCTCGGCTGTCATTTTCAGCAAGGTTGGTTATCAAGAATAGAGGGGTCCCCATGCTGTTTTTTTAATTATTTAAATAGATAATTTAAAAGACCGCATGGGGTTTCCCCAATTTTTGACAACCAGCCTTGCTAAAACTCACAGCTGGGGGCTGTTATTCTCTGGCTGGTAAGGGGCCATTGATATAGCCCCCCCAGCCTAAAAACAGCAGCCCGCAGCTTCCCAGAAAAGGCACATCTATTAGATGCGCCAGTTCTGGCACTTTGCCCGGCTCTTCCCACTTGCCCTGTAGCGGTGGCAAGTGGGGTTCATATTGTGGGGTTGATGTCACCTTTGTATTGTCAGGTGACATCAAGCCCCGAGGTTAGTAATGGAGAGGCGTCAATAAGATGCCCCCATTATTAACCCCATAGTCACATTGTAAGAAAACAAAGACACCCAGAATAAAGTCCTTTAATTGAAAAAATGACACAGACTCCTTTAATATTCTCAATTAAACCATACTTACGATATCGCCTGATTCCACCAAAGCCCTCATTCTCCTGTAATAAAAAATAAAATAAAAAAAACAACAATATACCATACCTGTCCATTCTTCTGTCCCACACCGTAATCCATGTCTGAGGGACAATTCGTTTTTAACCTGGACGGTGCCAAGATGCAACCGTCCAGGCTGAGATCCACTGGTGAATGAGATGCTGCGAGCGCAGCCTCAGTGACGTCACCAACGCTGCGTTCCCAGCTGGCCTGAACTGCGGTGACTTCAGGACCATGGGAAAATGCCAGTGATGAGGTCACCGCAGTTCAAGGTCAATGTCTTCACTGCAGATCACTGAGAAAAATTGTAAGTATGGTTTAATTAAGATCATTAAGGAGTCTGGGTCTTTCTTTCAATTAAAGGACTTTTTTTCTGGGCATCTGTGTTTTCTTACAATGTGACTATGGGGTTAGTAATGGGGGCATCTTATTGACATCTCTCCATAACTAACCTCAGGGTTTGATATCACCTAACAATACAAAGGTGACATCAACCCCCCAACTATCACCCCACTTGCCACCGCTACAGGGCAAGTGGGAAGAGTGAGGCTAAGTGCCAGAATTGGTGCATCTTAGAGATGCGCCTTTTCTGGGGAAACTGAGCGCTGATGTTTTTAGCCTGGGGGGGCCAGTATCCATGGCCCCTTTCTAGGCTATTAATATCAGCCTACAGCTGTCTGCAAAGCCTTTGCTAGTTATTAATTATAAGTGCATCCTATGTCATTTTTTTTTTGGGTCCCCCATTTTAATAGCCAGTGAAGGCTATACAGCTGTCAGGTAATATTAATAGCCTGTGAAGCTCCATGGTTTTTATCCCCTTCCCAGGCTATAAACATCGACCCCCAGCCGTCGTCTTTCCCTCTGCTAGTTATGAAAATTACGCCATTTTTTTCAGAAAAATAATCTTTTATTAATTAAATACATGTACAATAAGCTGCACAAACACTGTACTAATTGTGTTTGTCACAGACATCTGTATTCTATATGTATTTACTGTATGTAATCCATCTCTTCTATCCTGTGAGCTACTGCATTGATATTACAGTAAACGGCAGATGAATTACCAGCTTTTCTTCTATGTAATATACAGCTCTGGCAAAAATTAAGAGACCACTGCAAAATTTTAAGTTTGTCTTATTTTTATCTTTATAGGTATATTTTTGAGTAAAATGTAAATTGCTCTTTTATTCTATAAACTACTGACAATATGTCCCCGAATTTCCAAGCAATACATTTTGTATTTTTTTTCTAAAAATGAGAAATGGTCAAAATTAAATAAAAGAACCAGTGCTTTCAGATCTCAAATATTGCAAAGAAAACAAGTTCATAATCATTTAAAAACAATAATACTAATGTTTTAACTCAAGAAGAGTTCAGAAATCAATATTTGTGGAATAACCATGATTTCTAATCACAGCTTTCATGCGTCTTGGCATGCTTTCCACCAGTCTTTCACACTGCTGCTGGCGCAAAAATTTAAGCAGTTCTTCTTTGTTTGATGGCTTCTGACTATCCCTCATCCTCTTGATTACATGCCAGAGGTTTTCAATGGGGTTCAGGTCTGCATAATGGGCTGGCCATGACAGGGTATTGATGTGGTGGTCTCTTAATTTTTGCCAGAGCTGTATATACAGTGCCTTGCGAAAGTATTCGTCTCCCTGGAACTTTTCAACCTTTTCCCACATATCATGCTTTAAACATAAAGAGACCAAATGTAAATTTTTGGTGAAGAATCAACAACAAGTGGGACACAATTGTGAAGTTGAACGAAATTTATTGGTTATTTTAAATTTTTGTGTAATAATAATAATAATTTATTATTGTACACCATTAAATTTTTGTGGAAATACAAACACTGAAAATTTAGAAAATAATTGTATTTTACAGGAAGAAAAATGCCCAAGAGCAACTTTTACAAACTGTGCATTGTCCTATCCCATCAATCATTATTCCGCTGAAACTGCATAAATAAATTAACATGTAAGTGTTGCCATTCCACTTGTAAAGATCACTTTATGCAATGCCCACATCTTATTATCTCTGTAAACATCCTATGTTAACTGGATTTTGTTGAATAGTACCTTCACTATATTGTCGACATTACATATACAGTACAGACCAAAAGTTTGGACACACCTCATTCAAAGATTTTTCTGTATTTTCATGACTATGAAAATTGTAGAATCACACTGAAGGCATCAAAACTATGAATTAACATATGTGGAATTATACATTACACTTTACAAAAAAGTGTGAAACAACTGAAAATATGTCTTATATTCTAGGTTCTTCAAATTAGCCACCTTTTGCTTTGATTACTGCTTTGCATGCAGAAAAGGTGAACGGATGGACTCTACATGCCTGGTTCCCACCGTGAAGCATGAAGGAGGTGGTGTGATGGTGTGGGGGTGCTTTGCTGGTGACACTGTTGAGGATTTATTCAAAATTGAAGCGGTGAGCGGTCCAGCTCACCCCAAACCATCTCGATTGGGTTCAGGTCTGGTGACTGTGGAGGCCAGGTCATCTGGCGTAGCACCCCAACACTCTCCTTCTTGGTCAACTAGCCCTTACACAGCCTGGAGGTGTGTTTGGGGTCATTGTCCTGTTGAAAAATAAATGATGGTTCAACTAAACGCAAACCGGATGGAATAGCATGCTGCTGCACGTTGCTGTGGTAGCCATGCTGGTTCAGTATGCCTTCAATTTTGAATAAATCCCCAACAGTGTCACCAGCAAAGCACCCCCACATCATCACACCACCTCCTCCATGCTTCACGGTGAGAACCAGGCATGTAGAGTCCATCCATTCACCTTTTCTGCGCGCAAAGCAGTAATCAAAGCAAAAGGTGGCTACTTTGAAGAACCTAGAATATAAGACATATTTTCAGTTGTTTCACACTTTTTTGTAAAGTGTAATGTATAATTCCACATGTGTTAATTCATAGTTTTGATGCCTTCAGTGTGATTCTACAATTTTCATAGTCATGAAAATACAGAAGAATCTTTGAATGAGAAGGTGTGTACAAACTTTTGGTCTGTACTGTATATATATATATGTATGTATATATATGCTTATTATTTCTTTATTATTTCATTACATTTATGTTTACACATTCATTCAACATGATGAAGGCTTTTTGGCAGTTAAAAATTAGTGATGGGCAAGTGGGCTCGACACTGCTCGGTACTAGATCGAGCATCCTGGTGCTCGAGAGATTCAGTACTCGATCGAGTATCCGGGTACTCGAGCGTCATGCTCGATTCCTGCCATGCATGCTTTGCGCCTTTTTTTCAGCCAAACTAAACACGTGGAGATTGCATGCCAAGCACAGCAATGTTGTAGACATGTTGGTTACTGGCATTACAGTGATTGGTTGGCCGCATAGCGTCATCGGGTCTATATAAGACCCGGTGATGCCATCTTGGCCACATTGTACCCAGAAATAGTGTAGGGAGAGTCGCTGCTGCAGAAGGGACAGTGTTTTATAGCATACTTGCTGTTGCAACATATGTACAGCCCTTTTTAGAGATAATTCAAATAGATTCTTTTCTATAATACCGGTCTTAGCTGGAATTAGGGTAGAATTAGCTGCTAGAGTAGGAATAGTGCATTATAGGCACTTAGAGCAGTGTTTATTGCATTACGTGCTGCCACATACAAGCAGTCCTTGCTACTGCAATCTAAAACCAACAGTTCTTATCAGGGTTACATCTATTCTTTTGTGTACCCAATTTTTCAATGAATCATATAAAACATAACTTTTACTAATAATATTTAGAAAATAAGTTAATCAACATATAGATAAAAAAAAATAATTACTCAAGAGGACACATAAGAGGATACTTTTTCTGCAAACAAAATCAGAAAGGGGGGAGAAAAAAAATCACCCTATTAATTATATGCTTTCTCCCTACCTACCTGCGGAGGTTGGCACCCTAGACCTGCGAGATGGCACCCCCGCTTGTCGGTGGCTATCCCTCCCTTTCCCTAAGCAAACACTGAAAGATACAAATGTAGGGTGCAAAGGAATCAACAGTAAGGTACCATATGTTTTATAATCAGGTCAACATAGTATCCTATTTCTGATATATCATATGGTACGTGCACTATATCAGAACAGGGAGCCCCTTATATCGAGGCGAATAATTTGAGAGATATACTTAGTATATTACACAGATATTCAATCTCGTAGGGGTTTATATTATGGCTTAGAGATTATATAAATGCATATATCTCTTTATAATCAGATCCACGCAATATTCTACTATTAACAAACCACATGGCACATAAATTGTATCCAAAGAAGATAACCCTAACAATAAGGGTACAGCCAAAGTAAACTCAAAAAAAGATATACTAAAGGACATAAAATGTAGGGGGAATATAAAAGATTTAATATATATTCACAGACTTAGATATAATAGAATAACATTATTATGTCCCAACAGAGAGATTTTGTAAGTACAGTACAGACCAAAAGTTTGGACACACCTTCTCATTCAAAGATTTTTCTGTATTTTCATGACTATGAAAATTGTACATTCACACTGAAGGCATCAAAACTATGAAGTAACACATGTGGAATTATATACTTAACAAAAAAGTGTGAAACAACTGAAAATATGTCTTATATTCTAGGTTCTTCAAAGTAGCCACCTTTTGCTTTGATGACTTCTTTGCACACTCTTGGCATTCTCTTGATGAGCTTCAAGAGGTAGTCACCGGAAAAGGTTTTCACTTCACAGGTGTGCCCTGTCAGGTTTAATAAGTGTGATTTCTTGCCTTATAAATGGGGTTGGGACCATCAGTTGTGTTGTGCAGAAGTCTGGTGGATACACAGCTGATAGTCCTACTGAATAGACTGTTAGAATGTGTATTATGGCAAGAAAAGAGCAGCTAAGTAAAGAAAAACGAGTGGCCATCATTACTTTAAGAAATGAAGGTCAGTCAGTCCGAAAAATTGGGAAAACTTTGAAAGTGTCCCCAAGTGCAGTTGCAAAAATCATCAAGTGCTACAAAGAAACTGGTTCACATGAGGACGCCCCAGGAAAGGAAGACCAAGAGTCACCTCTGCTTTTGAGGATAAGTTTATCCGAGTCACCAGCCTCAGAAATCGCAGGTTTAAAGCAGCTCAGATTAGAGACCAGGTCAATGCCACACAGAGTTCTAGCAGCAGACACATCTCTACAACAACTCTTAAGAGGAGACTTTGTGCAGCAGGCCTTCATGGTAAAATAGCTGCTAGGAAACCACTGCTAAGGACAGGCTACAAGCAAAATAGACTTGTTTGGGCTAAAGAACACAAGGAATAGACTTTAGACCAGTGGAAATCTGTGCTTTGCTCTGATGAGTCCAAATTTGAGATCTTCGGTTCCTACCACAGTGTCTTTGTGCGACGCAGAAAAGGTGAATGGATGAACTCTACATGCCAGGTTCCCACCGTGAAGCATGGAGGAGGAGGCGTGATGGTGTGGGGGTGCTTTGCTGGTGACACTGTTGGGGATTTATTCAAAATTGAAGGCATACACTCCCTGACAGAAGTTATGTCGCTTATCCATGTTATGCAAATCAATGTTTATAACCTGATGTTAAATTCATCCATTGGTTTTATAAATTACTCTTTTGAAAGCTGAAACCCTCCCAAATTTGATTTAGGTTAAGAAAATAAATTGGCATCAATGCTGAAAAAATGATCATTTAATGAACACAGAATGGTCAGATTTTGGCAAGACAAAAGTTTTGTCTCCTGATCATATAATGCACCCAATCCTAGTTTACATCCTCACCAGTGCTCAGTAAATGATCGGTTAATTAGTGGGTGTGTATAAAAAGAAACCCAACACCCCAGACCTTCACTTGAACTGCAACTTGAGCTCTGACAACATGCCAAAAATCCAGGGCCACAGACCGGGTCACTGCCGTCATGACATCCCCTTTAGGAACCATCCGGCCTGGTACTGAGTTCCCCGGCCCAAGGGGGCGCTCCATATCCTATTTTTGGGTGGAAAGGGGTGCATGAGAATACATCAGAAAAAGGGAACATTTTAATTGGCTTTATGCTCCGCTGCTGACATCCGGTGGGATTGAGAAGTCTGGTCCAATCTAGGTCTTGTTAATTTTGATAAGAGTCAACCTGTTAGCATTTTCAGTTGACAGGTGGATGCGCTTATCAGTTATTATGCCCATGGAGGCACTAAAAACCCACTCTGACAAAACGCTAGTGACAAAGCAGGCCAGCACCTCTAAACCACAGGTTTAGCCCTCTCCGAAGTGATGGAAAGTACTCCTTATTTCATGGGTCTAGAAGGTTGAACAATCAGAAATCATTGTTCAGCAAAACTTGTTTAAAGCTAGGGTAACGGGAAAGCCAGCGGGACATAACGTCAGCCATGTGTGCCAGACTCCCAACAGGCAAGACATCCCTGTACCCCAACAGGAAGACAACTTTCCATCTCCTCCTCCCTCTACTCCTCCTCCTTTTCAGCCCATCCACGATGAACAGATGGGACAAGTGGGACAGCTTCTATTCTTACAACTGGGATATCCCCTGGTACTATCAGGAGATGCTCAAGTTTGTCACGGAACACCAACTGGACTCAAACTTGTAGAAAGAAACCAAAGACCTGGCGTAGATGGCTATTCAAGGGGGTCTGTCTTTGAGAACTTTCATGCATACCATGGACTGTGTAACACTAGGTACTGGCCAAGATTCTCTTTCGCTGAACAAACACCCTTGCATCTCTTCTGTCAGTGCCCATTCGAACAAGCCCTCTTGGATGCCCTTAATAAAGTCCTTAGTGTCTATTTCCCCAGGAGCAACTCAAAGCTCACTTTGGCGCAGAAACGGGATGGTTACGCTGATTATGGCATCATCGCTGTTCACCGTCTTGGTTGATTCCTTAAAGTTTTGTAGAACCTCACAGATGTCAGACATCGATGCCCACTCATCTGTTGATATAAGCAAAGGCTGACTGGAATGCCAACAGGCATGTGGTAGCTGGTATTCAACTACTGCCTTCTGCTGCTCACAAAGTCTTGACAACATATGTAATGTGGAGTTCCAGCACATGGACACTTAACACACTAGTCGGTGAGCTGGTACTTGCAAGCGCTGCTGCAGCACTGCCAATTTGTCAGCAGCTGTAGCTGACTTACGGAACTGGGTGCAAATGTAGCTTACCTTCACAAGTCGCTCAGGCAAATCTGGGTAGATTTTCATAAACCGCTGACACACTAAATTGAGCATGTGGGCCAGGCATGATACATGTTCGAGCTTGCCAAGCTTCAGAGGAATCATCAGGTGAGTTTCAGCAGAGCCTGTTACCATTTCACAGAGGCGGTGCTACAGTGCTTCCAGTTTGGGACTGATGTGGATGATGTGCTCTGAGATGAGAATTCTGAGATGGAGGATGAGGAGGAGGAGAGGGTGAAGGAACGAATGAAGGAGGTGGAGGAAACACTGATGAAACTAGGGCTCGCAATCCTCCGAATCAGTAGCATGTGTGCTGTCCCAGGGTACAACTCGGTCCTGGCCTTCACATGGTTCACCCAGTGTGCCGTCAGCTAAATATAGTATCTCTGGCAACACACACGTGACTTCCACATGTCAGTGGTTAAGTGGACCTTCCCAGTAACTGCATTGATCAGGACATGAGTGATGTTATTGGACACATGCTGGTGTAAGGCGTTTATGGACGGCACACTGTAACAAAAGCGGCGGATGGGGACTGAGTACCTTCTATTATAGGTTTAAGTTATAAATATGTAATATTACAGTTAAAGGACTTGTCTGGTTTATAACCGCCATTTTCAAATTTCTTATTTGATCATTCTGAAGTAAAAGGCTTGTCCACTACTCACACAATTCCTTCTTTAAAGGGAACCTGACAGGTCCCCCATTCCCTCCAACCCACCAACATTTGGATATTTCTTGTTAAATACACTGCCTAACCAGCCCTTTATAGTGTTTAACACCTAGACATGTTTTAAAAAAAGTATTTTTACAGTCAGTTTTTAATATGCTAATTTCCCTTTGACTAGTCGATGAGGCATTTGTTTCCACAGACTAGTCTTCCCACTCAGCATATTATAGTGACCCTGTGGGCATGGTAACATGTTTTACAAGACTGTCAACGACAGCTCTCTTCAAATCTCGCTAATGCACATGGCTTTCTTACCTGCGTCATTACATCTCTGAAGACCAGGTATGTTTACTGGCTATAGAGGTGCACTGCACAGGTCTGGAAGCAATGAAGAAGCTTGATATTCGGCTCTTCTGTTGATGTCATGCTTCTTCTTCGCTTCTGAAAATGTGTAGTGTACTTCTGAAGCCGAGACCCCCGGCTTCACAGGTGAAATGACATGGCTAAAGAGAACCGCACACATGAAGGAAATTTGCAGAGCGATGGCAATGACGCCAGCTCTTGCAAATCATCTTACAATGCCCACAGGGGTGTGATAACATGCAGAGTGGGAGACTAGTTTTGCGAAACAAATGCCCCATTGACTAGTCAAAGGAAAATTAATATATGAAAAACGGACTGTAAAAACTTTTTTTAACATCTGTTTATGTATCAAACACAATACAGGGCTGGTTAGGCAGGGAATTCAACAATAAATATTCAAATGCTGATTGGTTGCAGGGCATGAGGGACCTTTCAGGTTGAGCCCTATGGCCAATCATCAATTTATTATTTATTTATTGCTTTTCTTATATAGCGCTATCACGTTCTGCAGCACCTTACAGACTTTGGGCCAAGCCTCACCCAAGGGAAGTGATGGCGCAGCAGCTCAATAGTGGCCGCTAATTGACTACAGGGCTCACGTGACATAACAATGTCATGAGAGCCATGGGAACTCCAGTACTGACATTGCTGGAATGGTGCCAATACGGGAGGTGAGTATAGTGTTTTTATTTTAAAAGGGGGAATATAGTATTTAAGAAGGGCTTATCTGAGTAGTGGACAATTCTTTTAGTGGTAGGCATATTCAGGAACTTCATCTTTTAGCTGAAACAGAGAGTGGCTATAAAGAGGTTTTAACTCTGAGGGACCTAGTGTGACCGCAGTGGGTGTAGACCCACTGCGCCATTGGTTTGGCTTACACTGGAGGGGCATGACTAACTGACAACCTGGTTTTTGCTAGTGTAACTCCAGGGCAATACTGGGCCAGCAGCAGCTGACCCATGGATCAGAGCAGGTATGCGAAGTATAGAAGGGCGAGACAGAAGACTAATCAGAAGGTCCAAGGTCGGGGCAAGCAGTACTGGTTCATTATACAAAGCTGGGGTCAGGAGTGGAGAGGTCAGACAGAACAGGTTAAAGGGAATCTGTCAACCCATTTTTCGACGATCAGCTGTAGCCACGGCCATCAGGGGCTTATCTACAGCATTCTGTAATGCTCGAAGATGGGAGGCGCCGGATTGGACCGCAACGCCCATCGGACCTGACCAGACGGCGGACAACCCCTGGGTGAGTATAATATAACTCGCTTTTCTTCTCTTTCAGGTGACATCGGTGGCTTATCTACAGCATTGTAGAATGCTGTAGCTAAGCCCCTGATGGCAGTGGCTACAGCTGATGTTCGAAAAATGGGGTGACAGACTCCCTTTAATCAGCCAGGTCAGAAGCAAGGAAGATGAGACAAAAAAACACACTGACTAACTGAACGCTGGAGAGAAACAGGAACAGGAACCTAAGTTCAGACACAGAATAACAGGAGGAGCAGTCCAATATATCCCCTGCCTGCAGAGGATAGGCTTTGAAAGGCAAACCTTGCAGAACACAACAGGGTTAAATTCCTGCACCTCCCTATAGCCAGGTGGAGACAACAAGGATATGCAGCAAAGTTGGAAGTGCTGCATGAGGACTCAGTATGGTGTCCTGACACAGGTGGCCACAGGCAGCATGAATTAGAGACAGGCTCCATTATTGTATATATCCATATTTTACTGTGATATACTGAAAGGTTTCAGAGAAAACATACTTTGAAAGGGGAAGGGAATGAGGTGACTAAGAGGACTAGTCATGGGGGTGGGTTTCACCAGTTTCTCTCCACCTCACTCTGCTTGACTGACAGGTCTCTCCTTATACAGTGCCTTGCAAAAGTATTCGGCCCCTGGAACTTTTAAACCTTTTCCCACATATCATGCTTCAAACATAAAGATACCAAATGTAAATTTTTGGTGCAGAATCAACAACAAGTGGGACACAATTGTGAAGTTGAACGAAATGTATTGGTTATTTTAAATTTTTGTGGAAATGCAAAAACTGAAAAGTGGGGCGTGCAATATTATTCGGCCCCTTTAACTTAATTCTTTGTTGCGCCACCTTGTGCTGCGATTACAGCTGCAAGTCGCTTGGGGTATGTCTCTATCAGTTTTGTACATCGAGAGACTGAAATTCTTGCCCATTCTTCCTTGGCAAACAGCTCGAGCTCAGTGAGGTTGGATGGAGATCGTTTGTAAACAGCAGTTTTCAGCTCTTTCCGCAGATTCTCGATTGGATTCAGGTCTGGACTTTGACTTTGCCATTCTAACACCTGGATACGTTTATTTGTGAACCATTCCATTGTAGATTTTGCTTTATGTTTGGGATCATTGTCTTGTTGGAAGACAAATCTCCGTCCCAGTCTCAGGTCTTTTGTAGACTCCAACAGGTTTTCTTCAAGAATGGTCCTGTATTTGGCTTCATCCATCTTCCCATCATTTTTAACCATCTTCCCTGTGCCTGCTGAAGAAAATCAGGCCCAAACCATGATGCTGCCACCACCATGTTTGACAGTGGGGATGGTGTGTTCAGGGTGATAAGCTGTGTTGCCTTTACGCCAAGCATATATTTTGGCATTGTTACCAAAAAGTTCGATTTTGGTTTCATCTGACCAGAGCACCTTCTTCCACATGTTTGGTGTGTCTCCCAGATGGCTTGTTGCAAATTTTAAACAACACTTTTTATGGATATCTTTGAGAAATGGCTTTCTTCTTGCCACTCTTCCATAAAGGCCAGATTTGTGCAGTGTACGACTGATTGTTGTCCTATGGACATACTGTCCCACCTCAGCTGTAGATCTCTGCAATTCATCCAGAGTGATCATGGGCCTCTTGGCTGCATCTCTGATCAGTCTTCTCCTTGTTTGAGATGAAAGTTTAGAGGGATGGCCGGGTCTTGGTAGATTTGCAGTGGTATGATACTCCTTCCATTTCAATATGATTGCTTGCACAGTGCTCCTTGGGATGTTTAATGTTTTGGAGATCATTTTGCATCAAAATCCGGATTTAAACTTCTCCACAACAGTATAACGGACCTGCCTGTTGTGTTCCTTGGTCTTCATGATGCTCTCTGTGCTTCAAACAGAACCCTGAGACTATCACAGAGCAGGTGCATTTATACGGAGACTTGATTACACACAGATGGATTATATTTATCATCATTAGTCGTTTAGGACAACATTGGATCATTCAGAGATCCACAATGATCTTCTGGAGTGAGTTTGCTGCACTGAAAGTAAAGGGGCTGAATAATATTGCACGCCCCACTTTTCAGTTTTTGTATTTTCACAAAAATTTAAAATAATCAATAAATTTCGTTCAACGTCACAATTATGTCCCACTTGTTGTTGAGTCTTCACCAAAAATTTACATTTGGTATCTTTATGTTTGAAGCATGATATGTGGGAAAAGGTTGAAAAGTTCCAGGGGGCCGAATACTTTCGCAAGGCACTGTACACACTGAAGGAAAGACCTGTCAGGCAAAGCTAAGGAAATCCCTTTAATACAGAATATGAATTTGCCAATGAAATAAGAACAGAAACAAGACACAGAAACAAGTTACTTTTTAGAAGCTTCTGGTTTCACTGATACTGCAGTTTTATTGACTGTATAAAAAGTTTATTACAAAGTTAAATAACTTTTCACTATACCATAAATATACAATAACAGTATATCCTAAGGTATAGATTATATACATTACAAAATGTGTATCTAACAAGACTAAAGTATTATATATGTCCCAAATGTAATCAAAAACGCAAGGATTTTTTTAAGCAAGTAATTGACCTTTGCAAGAGTACTACTCCAACAGCATGAGTGTAATTCCTTTGTGGCTATTCTAAGATATGCACTTTTCTGCTTGCACTCATCTTGTAACCTTTCTGAGACTTTCTGCCACTGAGTTTTATGAATTGCCTGGCATAACTTAATATCATCAGGCCTACTGTAGTTCTGCCTTTAAATGTTACAGCCTGAATAAAACATGCACGAGGAACTGCTGAGTTGTAGCTGAATATCTGTAATCAATCTTTACTGAGCTGGAATAAAATATTCATACATTACATTATATTCCAGCAGTAGCAGCCAGCGCATTACATGGATATTTTATTATTTTTTAGCTAGAAAGATATGAAATACCTGAGATGTAAACACTCAGTAGGGTATGAAAGAATTTAATGTGTCAATATGCCATTTAGGAACAGAAAGTACAATATTGAAAAGCTTCTGTAATATTCTGCCAAAGTTTACTGTTTTGTACAGAGTATAACTATCATTTGTTTCCTTCCAAAGGTTCTTATTCAATGTACATAAGATATTCCAATTGGGGATTCCTTAAAGAGTAACTGTCACTAGATTCATGCTGCAAGAAACCACTAACAGCATGAATCAAAACCTGGCATATTTCACTCTGAAAAGCATGTGTTTCAGAGAAAACATAATTTGAAAAGCCAGTGAAGGACTGTAGGGAGAGACCCGACTCATCCGGTGCGTCCCCCATCCTGCTTCTCCCCGCCTCGCTCCAGCTAATTCAAAGGTCACTCCCTATGTACATAAATACATGGGAAGAGATCTGTCAATCTACTGGAGTGGGAAGACACTGCCCTAGTCAAGGTCTCTCCCTAAAGTCCCGCTCTGGCTTTTTAAATTATGTTTTCTCTGAAGGTTTCTCTGGAGATTTTGGGGTAAAACAGACCTGGCTTCCGTCATGCAATTGTTCAAAGCCCACAGAGTGGTGAGCTGTTGAAGATTAACAGAATGCGTAGTACAGTGCATTATCTAAGCTCTGGCTGGATCTAATATGATGAAGTTTATGGCAGACATAAAGGCCATTGTTGTGCCTTGCTGATGCTGTAGTGTCAGGATTCCTGTTGTCCTTCTACAGTTTGACAACTACTGGCTACTATTGTTCACCTTAATAATTGTGCTGCAATTTCACTCCTTACCACTGGAGGCTGCTGTAGCATTCTGCCATTGCTCTTTACTAAGTCGGCAGATTCTGAATCTGTGGAGACCATCTTGTTTCCTGTTTGGGCCTACTTAAAGCCACATGGATCTCTCACTCATTGCTTGAGCAGTGTCTAGCTGTTAAGGGCCCGTCTCACATAGCGATATCGCTACCGAGATCGCTGCTGAGTCACTAGTTTTGTGACGCAGCAGCGAGCTCACCAGCGATATCGCTGTGTGTGACATTCAGCGACGATCAGCCCCCCTGCTGGGTATCGCTGATCGTCGCTGAAAGGCCAGGACATTTTTTTGATCGCTGGTTTCCCGCGACAGGCACGCATTGCTGCGTGTGACAGGCGGGAGACCAGCGATCCGCTGGTAACCAAGGTACACAGCGGGTTTCCAGGCGCGGGGCTGTGCCTAGAAACCCGCTGTGTACCTTGGATACCAGCGCCCTGCATCAGGGCGCTGGTATCCAATGTACACTGCGGGTAACTAAGCGATGTTACCCGCAGTGTCGCTGTCCCAGATCGCTGCCTGAGCTGCCTGTTTGGCAGCTCAGCAGCGATCATGTAGCGATACACCAGCGATCCTGACAAGTGCATATCATTGTCGGGATCGCTGGTGTATCGTTATGTGAGACCCAGCCATTAGTCTAGTTCCAGTCTCTAGCTCCTGAACTTTCTTACCCAGGCTGTTCTGATTTCATCACCGCATTGTTTCCTACAACCCTTTGCTATTTCCAAGGACAACCATTGGCTTCCATCGGTGCCACTCCAGTATCGTAACACACAGCAATATCAATTATCATAACATAGCAATTACCGGCACCCTGCTATTCCTTCTATTATTCTGCCTCACATGCTGTGGACGCTATTGACAGCCGCAAATGAGCATTTTAAGTGCTGAGATCGGAGTTAGGTCCGGTCCCAGCACATGCAGCAGAAGCTTAGCTGTGTTTAATGGTCGGCTCCTGCTGCAAATGGCAGAACAACGTCTATGTTGGTGCCATGCCTGTCATGTAATTGTACAGCGGATTGCAGTAGAGTAGTTGCACCCGAGAAGTACAGCTATGTCACTGCACAGAAAGGGGTTAAACTACCGTATATACTCATGTATAAGCCGAGATTTTCAGCACCTTTTTTTGTGCTGAAAATGCCCCCTCGGCTTATACATGAGTGATAGGGCAGAAACCAGCGGGGGAGGAGATGCGGCGGCAGGAGCCGGTGGCTGGACCATCATACTCACCCTCCCCGTGCCATCGCTGAACGTCCCTGCAATCCTGCGTTCTCCCCGGCTTCCTGCAGTTCTCCAGCGCTGAGCGGTGATGTAATACCCGCTCATTAAGGTCATGTAATATGGACGCGACACCACTCCCATGGGCGTGGCCTCCATATTCATGGCCTTAATGAGCGGTATTACGTCACCGCTCAGCGCTGGAGAGCTGCAGGAAGCCGGGGAGAGCTGCAGGAAGCCGGGGAGAACGCAGGATTGCCGGCTGGGACGTTCAGCGATGGCATGGGGAGTGTTATGATTTGGTAGCTGAGGAGTGCAGGTAAAAAAGGCAATACACCAGAGCAGTTGGAATCTATGAGATTGCAGTACCCTGACTAACCACCACAACTAGAGGCAGCCGTGGAGCGTTCCTACGTTGGTCCTAGACGCCTCATCACAGCCTGAGAAACTAACTATACCTAAAGATAGAAAGAGGAAAGCTATCTGCCCCGGAGCAGATCCCCAAAGAACATAGAAAGCCCCCAAACATGTAATGGCGGTTAGACAAGAAGAAATACCGACACAGACAGAAAATAGTATGAGCAAACGTTGGGGCCCAAACTATCTAAATAGAAAAGGATAGGAAGGGCACTTACTGCAATCCCAAAAAACCCTGAAAAGCACCAACTTTACTAATTTCAAAAACACCTGAGATCACACGACCTCTACCACCTAAATTAATTCTCTGGTGTAACAAAATCAAAACAGCAGCCACTGAAAAAACTGGAAAAAGCAAATGTACAAACATAAGTGGCTGAACAAAACAGAGAGGGCAAAAGCCCCCGGAGGGGACCCTGAAGGCCCCCACAGAAGTGCAGGACAAAATGCAAAAATCAAGCACAAAAGCAAAAAGAAGAAAATGTCTTATCTGTTAGCAGGAGATGCAGAAACGACACAGCAGGCTACAAAGGAAACAGGAATCAAGGATTGAGACCAGAACAACTGATCACCGGCAACCCTGATGGGAAGGTGACTCCCTTATATAAGACCAGTCAGTAACACCTGATTCCCAATCCTCACAATCTTCACTGGACAGTCCAGTACCGTTTGTAACCACCAGAGGGAGCCTCTGCTCAGAACTCATTTCAAGTCCATTCACAACAGTACCCCCCCTTGAGGAGGGGTCACCGAACCCTCACTTAAGCAACCAGGTCGGTCAGGATGAGTTCTATGATACGCACGGATGAGTCTCCTAGCATGAATGTCCGAAGCAAACACCCAAGAATTGTCTTCCTGACCATAACCTCTCCACTTAACCAAATACTGGAGTTTCCGTCTAGAAAAACGAGAATTCAAAATTTTCTCAACCACAAACTCCATATTGCCCTCAACCAGAACAGGGTCAGGAGGCAAAGCAGTAGGAACCACTGGCTCAACAAACCTCTTCAACAAGGACTTGTGGAACACATTATGGATCTTAAATGTTCCTGGAAGAAGCAAACGAAAAGAAACAGGATTAAGAATCTCCATGATCTTATAAGGTCCAATGAACCTAGGCTTAAATTTAGGAGATGCCACTCTCATAGGAATATTTTTTGAGGACAACCAGACCAAGTCCCCCACTTTAAACCGGGGACCATCAGTCCTATGCCGGTTAGCAAACCGCTGGGCCCTCTCCTGAGAGAGGGACAACCTCTGCACTACCTGGTCCCAAATCTGTTGCATACGCTCCACAACAGAGTCAACACCTGGACAGACAGAAGCCTCCGTCTGTCCTGAAGAAAATCGAGGGTGAAACCCAGAATTACAGAAAAATGGAGACATCAAAGTGGCAGAGCTAGCCCTATTATTAAGAGCAAACTCAGCCAAAGGCAAAAAAGAGACCCAGTCATCCTGATCAGCAGACACAAAGCATCTTAGATAAGTCTCCAATGTCTGATTTGTTCTCTCAGTTTGACCATTGGTCTGAGGATGAAACGCCGAGGAGAAAGACAATTGAACACCAAGTTTAGAACAAAAGGTCCTCCAAAATCTGGAAACAAACTGGACTCCTCTGTCAGACACAATGTTCTCAGGAATGCCGTGTAAACGAACCACGTGCTGAAGGAACAAAGGTACCAATTCAGAGGAGGAAGGCAACTTAGGTAATGGCACAAGATGTATCATCTTGGAAAACCTATCACAAATCACCCAGATGACGGTCATTCTCTGAGAAACAGGGAGGTCGGAAATGAAATCCATAGAGATATGGGTCCATGGTCTCTTGGGCACAGGCAATGGCATCAACAAACCACTAGAGCGAGAGCAAGGCTTGGAGCGAGAGCAAGTCCCGCAGGACTGCACAAATTCCCTGACATCACGAGACAAGGTAGGCCACCAAAAGGACCGATTAACCATGTCTCTGGTACCAAAAATTCCGGGATGACCGGCCAACGCGGAACAATGAATCTCAGACATCACACTCTTTTTCCAGTGGTCCGGGACAAACAATTTCCCAACAGGGCAGCGCTCGGGCCTATCCTCCTGACACCCCTCCAGAGCCAGTCTCAAATTTGGCGAGATGGCGGAAAGAACTACACCTTCTTTCAAAATAACAGAAGGATCAGATAACTCAGGAGAGTCCGCAAGGAAACTCCTTGAAAGGGCATCCGCCTTAACATTCTTAGTGCCAGGAAGAAAGGAAACCACAAAATTAAAACGTGTGAAAAACAAGGCCCACCTGGCCTGTCTAGGATTAAGTCGCTTGGCAGATTCCAGATAAACCAGATTCTTATGGTCAGTAAGGACCACCACCTGATGTTTGGCTCCCTCCAGCCAATGTCTTCACTCTTCAAAAGCCCACTTCATGGCCAATAACTCCCGATTACCCACGTCATAATTACGTTCAGTAGGAGAAAATTTTCGAGAGAAAAAGGCACAAGGGTTACTTTTAGAGGTCTCTGGATCTCTTTGGGACAAAACGGCACCTGCCCCAATTTCAGAGGCATCAACCTCCACCTGAAATGGCAGAGAAACATCAGGCTGCCGTAGAACAGGAGCAGAAGTGAATCTCTGCTTAAGCTCCTGAAATGCAGAGACTGCCTCAGGAGGCCAATTCACCACATCAGAACCCTTTTTGGTCAAATCAGTTAATGGTTTAACAATAACCGAGAAATTACCAATAAATTTACGATAAAAATTGGCAAAACCCAAAAATCTTTGAAGAGCCTTTAATGAAGTAGGTTGGACCCAATCACAGATGGCCTGAACCTTGACCGGGTCCATTTCAATAACAGATGGGGACAAAATAAATCCCAAAAATGAGATCCTCTGTACGCCAAAAAGACACTTTGATCCCTTCACATACAGAGCATTCTCTCTCAAAATCTGGAATACAGTTCGAACATGTTTCACATGAGAGTCCCAGTCATTGGAAAAAATCAAGATATCATCCAAATAAACAATCAGAAATGTATCCACAAAATCCCTGAAAATGTCATTCATGAAGGACTGGAAGACAGAAGGAGCATTAGTGAGCCCAAAGGGCATCACAAGGTACTCAAAATGCCCCTCAGGGGTGTTAAATGCCGTCTTCCATTCATCCCCGTGCTTAATGCGAATAAGGTTATATGCCCCCCTGAGGTCAAGCTTGGTAAACCAAGTAGCGTTTTTCACCCTGGAAAACAGGTCAGAAATCAAGGGTAACGGGTATTGATATTTCACAGTAATATTGTTCAAAAGACGATAATCAATACACGGCCTTAATGAACCATTCTTTTTGGCCACAAAGAAAAAACCGGCACCTAAGGGTGAAGAGGATGGTCTGATATGACCTTTCTCCAAAGACTCCTTGATATAAGACCGCATAGCGTCATGTTCAGGTACAGACAAGTTAAAAAGGCGACCTTTAGGGAATTTACTACCAGGCACTAATTCAATAGCGCAGTCATAGCTCCTATGGGGGGGCAAGGATGCAGATTTACTTTCGCTAAACACATCAGAAAAATCAATCAAAAAGTCAGGAACATCCTGAGCCTGGGGGGAGGCAGAAAAAACAGGAGTGTTTGTATTAACACATTGGCAGCCCCAACTGGTTACAGACACAGATTTCCAATACAAAACAGGATTATGAGACTGTAACCAAGGGAAACCCAGCACGATAATGTCATGCAGATTATACAGAACCAAAAATTTGCAGCTCTCCTGATGATCAGGTTCAACCCTCATTATCACCTGAGTAGAGAACTGAGGTTTATTCTCAGCCAAAGGGTAGAATCGATCCCCAGTAGGGGAATAGACTTCTGTAGGGGTATCAAGGGAAACCCACAACGTTTAGCGAAATCGAAATCCATCAGGTTAATAGCTGCTCCCGAATCAACGAAAGCCTGAGCAGAAAATGAGGACAGAGAGCATATCAGAGTAACAGTTAATAAAAACTTAGTCTGAACACTACCCAAGACAACTGAGCGTGCAAAACGTCTTCCCCGCTTAGGGCAGACTGAAATAGCATGAGAGGCATCACCACAGTAGAAACATAACCCATTGCGCTTTCGAAACTCATGACGCTGTGCCCCAGAAACCACTCTATCACACTGCATGGGTTCAGAAGCAGGTTCACAAGGCAACACTATTCCACGCATACTTCTCCGCTCACGCAAACGTCTGTCAATTTGAATCGCTAATGACATAGAATCATTGAGACCAGAGGGGACAGGGAATCCCACCATAACATCCTTTACATTATCTGACAGACCCTTCCGAAAAAGGGCTGCCAAAGCGTCGTCATTCCATTTGGTCAGGACTGCCCACCTACGGAATCTCTGACAGTATAACTCAGCGTCATCAAGCCCCTGATTTAATGCCAACAAGGCTTTTTCAGCTTGATCAGTGACATTAGGCTCATCGTACAATAACCCCAAGGCCTGAAAAAATGCATCAACATCACTCAAAACAGGATCCCCAGGTGTCAGGGAAAAAGCCCAATCCTGAGGATCGCCGCGCAGGAGAGAGATGACAATTTGAACCTGCTGCGCTGCGTTCCCTGAGGACTTAGATTTTAAGGCAAAAAATAATTTACAATTATTTTTGAAATTCAGAAACTTGGCTCGATCCCCCAAAAACAAATCTGGCATGGGAATCCTAGGTTCCACAACAGGCAACCCAGCAAGATAGGTAGCAATACTCCGAACCTCAGTGGCAAGCTGATCCACACGGCCAGACAACCGTGCAAACTCCATTGAGAGAAAAAATCCTCCCCAGCACCCAGAGATACAGAGGGAAAAAAAAATGCAACAAACAGAAAAATATCTCTGACAACTCTGACAACCTTTTTTTTTTTTCTTTCACAATATTTTTCCCTTCTGTGAGTACCATATAATTTTCAGTTTAGGCCGGTGATACTGTTATGATTTGGTAGCTGAGGAGTGCAGGTAAAAAAGGCAATACACCAGAGCAGTTGGAATCTATGAGATTGCAGTACCCTCACTAACCACAACTAGAGGCAGCCGTGGAGCGTTCCTACGTTGGTCCTAGACGCCTCGTCACAGCCTGAGAAACTAACTATACCTAAAGATAGAAAGAGGAAAGCTATCTGCCCCGGAGCAGATCCCCAAAGAACATAGAAAGCCCCCAAACATGTAATGGCGGTTAGACAAGAAGAAATACCGACACAGACAGAAAATAGTATGAGCAAACGTTGGGGCCCAAACTATCTAAATAGAAAAGGATAGGAAGGGCACTTACTGCAATCCCAAAAAACCCTGAAAAGCACCAACTTTACTAATTTCAAAAACACCTGAGATCACACGACCTCTACCACCTAAATTAATTCTCTGGTGTAACAAAATCAAAACAGCAGCCACTGAAAAAACTGGAAAAAGCAAATGTACAAACATAAGTGGCTGAACAAAACAGAGAGGGCAAAAGCCCCCGGAGGGGACCCTAAAGGCCCCCACAGAAGTGCAGGACAAAATACAAAAATCAAGCACAAAAGCAAAAGAAGAAAATGTCTTATCTGTTAGCAGGAGATGCAGAAACGACACAGCAGGCTACAAAGGAAACAGGAATCAAGGATTGAGACCAGAACAATTGATCACCGGCAACCCTGATGGGAAGGTGACTCTCTTATATAAGACCAGTCAGTAACACCTGATTTCCCAATCCTCACAATCTTCACTGGACAGTCCAGTGCCGTTTGTAACCACCAGAGGGAGCCTCTGCTCAGAACTCATTTCAAGTCCATTCACAACAGAGGAGGGTGAGTATGATGGAGGAGAATGGGGGGAGCATGGAGGAGGAGAAGGAGCATGGAGCAGGATGGGGGGGAGGACGGAGAGCACGGAGCAGAACGGGGGGAGGACGGAGAGCACGGAGCAGGACGGGGGGAGGACGGAGAGCACGGAGCAGGACGGGGGGGAGGACGGAGAGCATGGAACAGAACGGGGGAGGACGGAGAGCACGGAGCAGGACGGGGGGAGGACGGAGAGCACGGAGCAGGACGGGGGGAGGACGGAGAGCATGGAACAGAACGGGGGGAGGACGGAGAGCACGGAGCAGGACGGGGGGAGGACGGAGAGCACGGAGCAGGACGCGGGGGAGGACGGAGAGCACGGAACAGAACCGGGGGAGGATGGAGAGCACGGAGCAGGACGGGGGGAGGACGGAGAGCACAGAGCAGGACGGGGGGGAGGACGGAGAGCACGGAACAGAACGGGGGGGAGGACGGAGAGCACGGAACAGAACGGGGGGAGGACGGAGAGCACGGAGCAGGACGGGGATGGGCACAGAGGAGAATGGGGGAGTGCAGAGCTGGATGGGGGAGCACGGAGCAGGACGGGGAGGATGGAAAGCATGAGCAGAACAGGATAATGGAGCAGGAGGAGGGGAGCACAGAGGAGAATGGGGGCCACAGAGCTGGATGGGGGAGCACAGAGCAGGAGGGCAACTTATACACCCGACTTATACGCGAGTCAATACGTTTTCCAAGTTTTTTGTGGCAAAATTAGGGGGGTCGGCTTATACACGGGTCGGCTTATACATGAGTATATACGGTAGTTTTCAGTCCCCTGAAGGACAAAGTCAGGTGCTTTGTGATTGATTAGTAAACTTATTGCATTTGCACCAAATTATATTGATTTGTATATTTATTACTCATTGTATTTTGGATAGGTTACCCCTTTATTTTTACCTATCAATAACAGGAATTCGTTCACAGTCATTAGTAAATTGCACAGACTGCTGTACTTGGACTGATCTGTTCTCATTTGCAAGCACCAACACCAGTTCTTTACTAATAACTATAACTTTATAACAGAGGCAAATCTAATCATTTACTATTTTGTTTGTTTTCCAAGCCAACTTTTTATACTGTTCTTTCTGCAGATGTATTTTTTCATCTCATTTGGGGGTGTTGGAAATTATATTGCATTAAGTTCTGCTTGGTTTTTTCCAGTATTGATAACCGCAAACTAATTTTGTGATGAAAATATGCTGATGAAACTCATATTTCACTTCAGTGAATATAATGAGCTATTTTATCAAGCTGTCCACATGACACTATTATAGAAAAATGATAAATTTAGTAATTTCTTCATTGAAATTCCAGATTGCATTAAAATATAAAACAGGGGGGAAAGTAACAATTATACCTGACAGACATAAATGGTAGATTATCATTACAGTGATTGTTTGAAATGATATAAAACAACATAGGAGGTAAAAATAGAATATAGCTTTTATCATCATGATCATCACAATAGGAAATCAAGAATAACTTTTGAGGACAATCAGTTGCCCACATCACTGTGTTCAAAAATATGGTCTTGACCATGCTAGGAGATAATTTTTCCTTGAATCCTGGACACCAAGATACCATTATTAAATATCATTTAAGGAATTCAGTATCCATATCCAACATTGAGGAGAGTAGCCAGAAAAAGTATGTCTTTCTATTAAGATCCTGTCAATGAATTAGCCCAAGATTTCTTGGGGGACTGTGTAATGCCTCATTTTTCCTAAGGTGGCACTGCTAGCAATAGTTGATACCTAGTTTTCCCACTAATTGATTCCTGGATATATAAGGGTTAATCTGATTAAAAAAAAAATCATGTGTGGCTGTTTTTAAAGTAAAAAAAAACGGTGTCATAATTATTGTAAAGTACTCCCAGGGGTCCAATGCTGGCAGTTTCGGAGGTTGGCACCAACTAGGCAAGTGATCTTTTGTTCCGTTCAGAAGTCAGAGGACCGCTGCTGCTTGTGATTGGCTGAAGCAGTCAGGTGACTCAGAGTACGTCATCTGAGAAACATATGATATGCCCTTCTAGGCTTCTGCCTGCTGTAGCCAATCACAAACAGCAGCGGTTCTCTAACTGCTGAATATAGCAGGCACAGCCATCACTAGATCCTCAGGAACACTAGAAGATTATCACTATTTTTTAATTTAAGCTCATCCATGCCTCAATTTTTTTTTTTTTTTACTATATCGACAACCCCTTTCACAAAAAGGAATTGTCCAAAGCAGAAAAGCACTTTAAAATCAGAGCTTGAGGAAGCTTTCCAGTCAGTCACACTTCTGGGATATGTCCAGGAAGGCTTTGCATTTCCTAACAATCATACATAATTAGCTACTTATCCATGTATTTGTTTGATTACTGATTCTGAGATCTTAGCTCTTGCGTGCATGTTCCAACGATCTGAAGCTGTGTTTATCAAAGTAATTGGATAAATCATTCCCATGCCTAAACACAGAAGGAAATGTAAAATCTCTGCATAGTGATTACATGTGCTGTCTAATATTTTCCTTGATACATTAAGGGGCTGATTCATTAAGACCGGTGCTCCACACACCAGTCTTAATGAATGGTATGGTACGATGCACCAAATTCTTTAAGAATAGCACTAAACTTAATGAATCTGGCATAGCTCCTCAGTGGTGTGCGCCGCTGTGCGCTTTACCAGAAATGGTACTCTAGTCAGGGACGTAAGGAATGCCGGCACTTTTAATGAATTTGAAGAGTGGCCGTGGCTCCATCTTGTCCCTACTTTGTGTTGTGAAAATAATTTGCGACTTTTCAAAGCTTTTACATTAGTTTTCTGGCGTAAAAGTTTAACCCCTTCACCCCCAAGGGTGGTTTGCACGTTAATGACCGGGCCAATTTTTACAATTCTGACCACTGTCTCTTTATGAGGTTATAACTCTGGAACGCTTCAACGGATCTTCGCGATTCTGAGATTGTTTTCTCGTGACATATTGTATTCACGTTAGAAGTAAAATTTCTACGATATAACTTGCGTTTATTTTGAAAAAAAACGCAAATATGGCGAAAATTTTTAAAATTTTGCAATTTTCAAACTTTGAATTTTTATTCCCTTAAAACAGAGAAATATGTCGCACAAAATAGTTAATAAATAACATTTCCCACATGTCTACTTTACATCAGCACAATTTTGGAACCAAAATTTTTTTTTGTTAGGAAGTTATAAGGGTTAAAAGTTGACCAGCGATTTCTCATTTTTACAACAAAATTTACAAAGCCATTTTTTTTAGGGACCACCTCTCATTTGAAGTCACTTTGACGGGTCTATATGGCAGAAAATACCAAAAGTGACACCATTCTAAAAACTGCACCCCTCAAGGTACTCAAAACCACATTCAAGAAGATTATTAACCCTTCAGGTGCTTCACAGGAACTAAAGCAACGTGGAAGGAAAAAATGAATATTTAACTTTTTAGCCACAAAAATGATCTTTTACAAACTTTTTTTTTATTTTCACAAGGGTAAAAGGAGAAAATGGGCAGATAAGGTTGTTATGCAATTTCTCATGAGTACGCCAATACCCAATATGTGGGGGAAAACCACTGTTTGGGCACACGGCAGAGCTCGTAAGGGAAGGAGCGCCGTTTGACTTTTTCAAACTAAAATTGGCTGGAATTGAGATTGGACGCCATGTCGTGTTTGGAGAGCCCCTGATGCGCCTAAACAGTGGAAACCCCCACAAGTGACACCATTTTGGAAACTAGACCCCCTAAGGTACTTATCTAGATCTGTTGTGAGCACTTTGAACTCCCAAGTGTTTCACAAAAGCTTATAATGCCTGGGTGTGAAAAAAAAAAAAAACAATTTTCCACAAAAATGATTTTTTAGTCCCAAATTTTTGAATTTTCCCAAGGAAATTGGACCCCAAAAGTTGTTGTCCAATTTGTCCTGAGTACGCTGATACCCCATATGTGGGGGGGGGAGAACTGTTTGGGTGCACGGCAGGGCTTGGAAAGGAAGTAGTAACGTTTTGGAATGCAGACGTTGATGGGGGTCATGTTCCGTTTGCAGTGCCCCAGATGAGCCTAAACAGTGGAAACCCCCACAAGTGACCCCATTTTGGAAACTATACCCCCTAAGGAACTTATCTAGATCTTTGGTGAGCACTTTGAACCCCCAAGTGCTTCACACAAGTTTATAATGCCCGGGTATGAAAATAAAAAATCCTATTTTTTTCCCACAAAAATTATATTTTAGTCACTAATTTTTTATTTTCTCAAGGGTAACAGAGAAATTGGACCACATAAGTTGTTGTCCAATTTGTCCTGAGTACGCTGATACCCCATATGTGGGTGGGAACCACTGTTTGGGCGCACGGCAGAGCTCGGAATGGAAGGAGCACCATTTGACTTTTTCCAACCAAAATTGGCTGGAATTGAGATTGGATGCCATGTTGCATTTGGAGAGCCCCTGATGTGCCTAAACAGTGGAAACCCCCACAAATGACCCCATTTTGGAAACTAGACCCCCTAAGGAACTTTCTAGATCTTTGGTGAGCAATTTGAACCCCCAAGTGCTTCACACAAGTTTATAACGTAGAGCTGTAAAATTTAAAAATCATATTTTTTCCACAAAAATGATCTTTTCACCCCAATTTTTATTTTTCCAAGGGTAACAAGACTCCAAAACTTATTGTGCAATTTGTCCTGAGTGCGCTGATACCCCATATGTGGGGGTAAACCACTGTTTGGGTGCATGGCAGAGTTTGGAAGGGAAGGAGCGCCGTCTGACTTTTTCAACGCAGAATTGGCTGGACGCCATGTCGTGTTTGGAGAGCTCCTGATCTGCCTAAACAGTGGAAACCCCCATAAATGACACCATTTTGGAAACTAGACCCCTCAAGGAACTTATCTAGATGTGTGGTGAGAACTTTTAACCCCCAGGTGTTTCACTAAAGTTTATAACGTACAGCCGTAAAATAAAAAATCTTTTTTTTTTTTTACAAAAATGATTTTTTCGTCCCAAATATTTTATTTTCACAAGGGTAACAGAAGAAATTGGAACCAAAAGTTGTTGTCCAATTTGTCCTGAGTACGCTGATACCCAATATGTGGGAGAAAACTACTGTATGGGCGCACGTCAGGGCTCGGAAGGGAAGTAGTGACGTTTTGGATTGCAGACTTTGATGGAATGGTCTGGGGGCGTCATGTCACATTTGGAGAGCCCCTGATGCACCTATACAGTGGAAACCCCCCACAAGTGACCCCATTTTGGCAAATAGACCCCACAAGGAACTTATCTAGATGTGTGGTGAGCACTTTGAACCCCGAAGTGCTTCACAGAAGTTTATAACGTACAGCCGTAAAAATAAAAAATCCTTTTTTTTTTTACAAAAATGATTTTTTCGCCCCCAATATTTTATTTTCACAAGGGTAACAGAAGAAATTGGAACCCAAAAGTTGTTGTCCAATTTGTCCTGAGTACGCTGATACCCAATATGTGGGAGAAAACTACTGTATGGGCGCACGTCAGGGCTCGGAAGGGAAGTAGTGACGTTTTGGATTGCAGACTTTGATGGAATGGTCTGGGGGCGTCATGTCGCATTTGGAGAGCCCCTGATGCGCCTAAACAGTGGAAACCCCCCACAAGTGACCCCATTTTGGAAAATAGACCCACAAGGAACTTGTCTAGATGTGTGGTGAGCACTTTGAACCCGAAGTGCTTCACAGAAGTTTATAACGCACAGCCGTAAAAATAAAAAATCCTTTTTTTTTTGCAAAAATGATTTTTTTGCCCCAATATTTTATTTTTACAAGGGTAACAGGAGAAATTGGACCCCAAAAGTTGTTGTCCAATTTGTCCTGAGTACGCTGATATCCAATATGTGGGAGAAAACTACTGTATGGGTACACGTCGGGGCTCGGAAGGGAAGTAGTGACGTTTTGGATTGCAGACTTTGATGGAATGGTCTGGGGGCGTCATGTCGCATTTGGAGAGCCCCTGATGCGCCTAAACAGTGGAAATCCCAACAAGTGACCCCATTTTGGAAAATAGACCCCACAAGGAACTTATCTAGATGTGTGGTGAGCGCTATGAAGCCCCAAGTGCTTCACAGAAGTTTATAATGTACAGCCGTAAAAACAAAAAAATATTTTTTTTTGTACAAAAATGATATTTTCGCCCCCAGTTTTTTATTTTCCCAAGGGTAGCAGAAGAAATAGGACAAATTGCACAATAACTCTTGGGGTCCAGAGTACGCTGATACCCATATGTGGGGATAAACTACTGTTTGGACGCATGGCAGAGCTGAGAAGTGAAGGAGCACCGTTTGACTTTTTCAACGCAGAATTGGCTGGAATTGAGATCAGACGCCATGTCACATTTGGAGAGCCCCTGATGTGCCTAAACAGCGGAAACCCCCCAATTCTAACTCCAACCCTAACCCCAACACACCCTAACCCTAGTCCCAACCCTAACCACAAACCTAACCCTAACACCCCTAATCCCAACCCTAACCCTAATCCTAACTTTAGCGCCAACCCTAACCCTAACTTTAGCCGCAACCCTAACCCTAATGGGAAAATGGAAATAAATACTTTTTTTTAATTTTATTATTTTTCCCTTATTAAGGGGGTGATAAAGGGGGGTTTGATTTACTATTTATAGCGGGTTTTTATGATTGGCAGCTGTCACGCTAAAAGACGCTTTTTATTGCAAAAATAGTTTTTGCATCATCACATTTTGAGAGCTATAATTTTTGCATATTTTGGCCCACAGAGTCATGTGAGGTCTTATTTTTTGCAGGACGAGTTGACATTTTTATTGGTACCATTTTTGAGCACGTGACGTTTTTTGATCGCTTTTTATTTCGATTTTTGGGAGGTTAGAATGAACAAAAATCAGCAATTCATGAATTTCTTTTGGGGGAGGCGTTTATACCGTTCCGCGTGTGGTAAAATTGATAAAGCAGTTTTATTCTTCGGGTCAGTACGATTATGGCGATACCTCATTTATATCATTTTTTCATGTTTTGGCGCTTTTATAGAATAAAAACAATTTTATATAAAAAATAATTATTTTTGCATCGCTTTATTCTGCGAGCTATAACTTTTTTATTTTTTCGCTGATGATGCTTTATGACGGCTCGTTTTTTGCGGGACAAGATGCGTTTTCAGCGGTACCATGTTTTTTTATATCGGTCTTTTTGATCGCGCGTTATTCCACTTTTTATTCGGCGGTATGATGATAAAGCATTGATTTTTTCCTTCGTTTTTTTTTTTTTTTTTTAAGGGGTTCACTAAAGGGGTTAACTAGTGGGACAATTTTATAGGGGGGTCGTTACGGACGCGGCGATACCAAATATGTGTACTTTTATTGTTTGTTTTTTTTATTTACAGGAAGAAGTGAATTTATTGGGGAATATTTTTTTTTTTTTTTATCTATTTTGGATTTTTTTTTTACACATGTTTATTTTTACTTTTTTAACTTTTTTACTTTGTCCCAGAGTTGGACATCACAGTATTTTATCAGATCGCTGGTGTGACAGTGTGCACAGCACTCCGTCACACCAGCGATCGCACAGGCATAGATGCAGGCTTCTCAGTGCCTGCTCTCGGCAGGCACTGAGGTAGCCGCCTCCCTCCAGGACCCCGGCGCCATCTTGGATCCGGGTCCTGGGAGGGAGGAAGCCCTCAGAACAGCGCGATCACATCGCGCTGCTCTGAGGGTCTCAGGGGGGCGCGCAGGGAGCCCCCACCCTGCGCGATCCTCCCCTGTGCCCCCAGTACACCGCGATCATGTTTGATCGCGGTGTGCAAGGGGTTAATGTGCCGGGAGCGGTCCGTGACCGCTCCTGACACACAGTCATGGGTGTCAGCTGTGATAATCAGCTGACACCCGGCGGCGATTAGCTGCGCTCCCCTCAGGAGCGCAGCTGATCGCCTATGACGTACTATCCCGTCCCCGGTCATACGGGCCCAGGTACCATGGACGGGATAGTACGTCCGATGGCAGTAAGGGGTTAAACCCTTGAGAATCAGTTCTCGCTGCCAGTTAATGTTTGTGCTTCCTGGTTTTAACTGTGTTCGGTGTATCAGTGTTTCATTCTGATTTATTCTGCTCCCTGCCCTTGGATGGTTTATTGACGTTTCTCCTGCCTGACAATTTTTCGCACCTCCTGAATCTTACCTTTCTACTTGACTATCCTTCTTGCCAGCCTACATCAAGCATCACCTGACTCTGTGGCTATAGTCAAGTGACCTGTGTAAGTCCAAATCCGTGTACAGGGATGAATTTCAGAGGTACCCCTTGGTTCTGAAAAACAGATTAGCTTGTGCCAAGCCTGTTTGTCATTGCCATTTTGGAGTTGTCAGATGAACAACTACAGTGCCCATGTGAGATTTGCTCTACACAAATATTTAATAGTAATGGAAAAATAATAAGCTATCACATTTCTAACTAATTGCACCTATTCTGGATTATCTTGGCTTCAATTTGTCACTGCTATACAGGAAACTTTGTGAAAAAGCATTCTGAGGCAGACATACCATTGGTGCAACATGTGCAGCCGCACAGCGGCACAAGATGTAAGGAGACCACTTCTACCTCCCAAGCAGAAGGAATTGTGCATTATGATGAGCTACTGGACTGCAAAGGGCCCAAATATTGTTATTGCAAAGGGGCCCTCATGTCTGTGTCTGATTCTGGCTGGAGTCCTATGTCCTCTGCTCATTACAAATGAAATTGTAGCCAAGGAGCTTAGACCGAAGGTCGTAAGAGAGATGCAAGACTATTTTAAAACCAAATGCAATACAAAGAAGTCAGCATGGATTATTCATAAATGTAACTATACGAAGGCTATTACCTTTTCGTGTGGAAGGAATCTAATTTGTTACATCAAGGTTCCAAAGCGAGTACAAGAGTACACACTGTATAGGAAAAGCACTTCCTCAGCTGTCCTTTCACCTTATTCATATCATATATTTATCTAATATGACTTTGCAAACTCACTTAACCTGTAAGAGCAGGCATGCTTGTTTATATTCTGGAGCCGATCTTGCTACAAGATTGTAAATGTGATACTAGAGAATTCGTACAAAACATTTTAAGATCAGCCCAGACACATTGTCATATGTCATAACAGTTCAGGAGATTACAAAGAAACTTCCAGTAAAAAAATCTCCAGGTGTTTTTTCCTCTGGGTAAAATGAGAGTTTAAGAATCTGTTAACATTGAGAAAGAACTATACCAAGCAAGAGAGTTCTGAATATTTACACTTCCTACATACAGTATGTGGACAAAGTAGTGAAAGAAATTAACAAGAGTCTTCGTTTAGGACTAATTTGCTGCTATAGATGAAAACTTGTCTTCATTAGTAGAACTATTAATATTGGCATACAGGTTATAGACTACTGAAAAAGAAAGTCCCATCTGTATGTCTCATATCAGATGTGTTGTTCCTGAGGAATCAATAGCATGGGTAAAGGGGAAAAGGAAAATAGTCAGCTCACCAGTCTTCTACAGGTTTCTCTGATTGAGCACGCACGGAGCAGCCTTGATCAGAGGCGTGGTTCACAATGAAAAATGGAAGTGGAAAAATATCTCCAGCGTGTAATCCAATAAAATCAATTATTTTATTCAAGACATTTTAAAATGTATGTATCAAAAATACAAAGGAAAGGAAGGATGGGGTCCCCATAACAACCAACGTGTTTCAACCTCTTGCGGTCTTAGTCATGGTATGACTAAGGCTGGGATCACACATGCGACGAAGTCGTCCGACACTCGCATGTAAAATCCCAGCTGTGGCGCCAGCACTCTGGAGTGGAGCGAGCGGCTGCATAGAACTACATGCAGCCGCGCACTCCACTACCGAGTGCCGGCGCCAGAGCTGGAATTTCACATGCGAGTGTCGGACGACTTCGTCGCATGTGTGATCCCGGCCTAAGACCGCAAGAGGTTGAAATGCGTTCCTGCGGAATCATATTATATTACGTTATATAAATGATCTCTTCCAAGCTCTGAAGAGGACGCTGCCTGGAAGACAACTCTGCCTCCAGAGCTTATTTTACGTGAAGGGGGAGTTATCAGTGTGATATGCAATGGCTATCAGTGTTACCAGTGTGTTGTGTAAGGTCACTCTCTGCTCTCCTGATCTCACTGTAGAGCTGTGTGTGATTATAACTGACACATATGCAGGTTCCTCTCAGCTTCAACTTCGGTCTCACAGACAGACAGGGTTGCAATATTGTTACAATACAGCAGAATTGAGAGAGAAGTACAAAATGTGTATGCAAGAAGGCAAATTTCATTTCTCCTGTTCATTGTTAGTTGCAATTCTCACACTGGTAACTCCCTTCATGTAAAATAATCTCTGGAGGCAGAGTTATCTTCCAGACAGCATCCTCCCCAGAGCCTGGAGGAGGTCATTTATAAAGTCATAAAAGATGAATTCTCAGCAACAATACATCTGCTATGAGACAAACGGAGGAATTTTTTCAGCTATCTATAACCTGTATGCCCATATTAATAGTTTAGATAGGTCAAATGTGGTGACAGATTCCCTTTAAAGTGAGGAATATACACACTGTTGCTTCCAGATGCAAACAGTTGTCACATGAAACAACATAAACTATAAGAAAATTGTCATATTAAAAGGCAACTTCTAATCACAAAAACACCAAAGGTTCTGGGAACAAAAAATTATGATACTTTTTGAAACACTCCATACAGAAGTAAATCTGTCATAAGGATTTACGATTTTCTACAAAATCTGCGGAATCTGCTCCAGAAACAATGATGGCATCAGGTTTCTGATCTGACATGGATATTGGGGCAATAAAACTGCTAATTATTTCTTGGGTTTCTTCAGGTACTTTGTTATGCCATGCCTGATGAAGAGACTTAAGTAGTCTTGAAAGATTGCTTTGTTCTCACTTTTCATTTTTTTAGTTAGCTATTAAAAGGCATCATAATAACTACAAGATTATTATTTTGGTCCTCTCAATCTTATTTGGGCTCAGCAACACAATAAATGGACAATGCATCAGTGAAAATCTGTACAGTAGTCTGATTAGTTAAAATTTGAGATTATTGGTAGAATTGCCATGTCTTTGTGAGATGCAGGAAAGGTGTGTGATTGGTTTAAACATTATTGGTTCCCAAAGTGAAGCAGGTGAGGTGGTGTGAGGATGCTGTTGGCGATTTATTCTCAATTCAAGGCACACTTATCCCGCATGACTGGCGAATCATTCTTCAATGCAATCCCATTTGGTTTGCGATTAGTGGGGGCCATAATTTTTGTTGCAACAGGACAATGACCCAAAACACACCTATAGGCAATATTATGGCTGTGCGACCAAAAAGGAGTGTGATGGAGTGCTGCATCAGATAATATGGACTACAGAATCACCCGACCTCAACCCAATTGAGAAAATTTGGGATGAGTTGGATTGTAGAGGTAAGGCAAAGAAACCAACAAGTGCTCAGCACCTCAGGAAACTCCTTCAGGATTGTTGGAAAAAGATTATAAGTAACTACCTGATGAAGCTGCTTGAGAGATGTCAAACCTGTCATCAGAGTAAAAGGGCAGTACTTTGAGGACTCTAAGGTTTAACACATATTCTGGTTTATTTCACACGTTTTTCTTTAATTCTTGTTTCCATATATTTTCCTTTGTCTTTCCCAACCTTGAGTCTGAATTTAGAATGTGCACATTCCAATAAAACCAAAGAAAACCACTGTATGAACAGGTGTGTCCAAACTTTTGATCAGTACTATATGCCTATTATTTTATTTTGTCATGTAACATTATTTCTGGTACAAAAGGAGTAGATAATACCGATATACTGTTGCAAACAAAAAAAAACACTTTACAAAGACCATTATTACCAATAATACCACTATGACAAGCTAAAAGAATACCGCCACACTATAAACACTAACATTACCGCTACTTAGGGAATACATAATACGTGTACGGAGCAAAGCGCACTGTGCATGTATAGCGGTTGATGCCAGCTCTGCAGTACAAATATATATAGTGATTGAAGGTTTACATTCATTTTCTGATTTGAGTTATTCACTTTTACCTGTATTCTCCAACTGGCCTAGATAACCATGGCGACTTCTTGATACCTTGTACCTGCAGAACCTGTAATGCATACACATTTTACGTCTCACATACACATTCACTAGCATTACTCCCACTTATTCCTAACCTACACAAGCTACTCCTAAATTTATGGCTGGAGTAATATTGCTCTCAGAGTGTCCCTCCAGTAGTAATGTCCCTTCTAATAATAAGTTTCAGTAGAAATTTGTGGATTTTCTCCGCGCTGCCGTAAGGATGAATTCCAGAGATATGTCAAGGATTCAAAGTGGTTTATTCAACGCGTTTCGGGGTTCCTATGTCCCCTTCGTCAGGAAATACATTTCATGTACAGATATCACAGGCTTACATGGTTTAAATACACGCTGCATTTCAAGAAAGGCAGCAGCCAATAGATCAGATGACATAATGTCAAAGTTCATTGCTATCACAGGGTTAACAAATCCATATCAAATCCATATCAACTGATTTGTAAAACAAATGTTTCTCATCATTAATCCATTATTATTGGAATAGAGCTGGGGACGCAAACAATTGAGAAGTGCTTTGAAACTCCCAGAGCACTAAAGCCACATTTGCATATGAATTTAAACAGCAAGTTTTCAGTCTGGGAAAACATATTGCATTAGTAAAGGTGTGTACGACTGTATCTTTCAGAGAGCAACATGACCATAATACAGGTAGGTTTTTTGGGGGGATGAGTGGCTTGTCCTGACTGATTCTCTTTAAATGTGATCCTACAAATAGTATACAGTATTTCAAAGCAAATGAGAAATTACATACAGAGCTAATGGTTCATTTCAGAAAATTAAGACTTTGCAAGAACACACTGTCAATTCTTAGAATAAGGGCTCGCTCACACTGGCGAATAGCATCCAATGATTCTTTCATGCAAGAGAATGGGATGCTATATGCAAATGACCCTCGGCTCAAACTCTGCTGTTAGCGGGGACGATTGTCATTTCACTGTGCTCGGATTGAGACAGAGAATCACAGCACAAGTTTGGAGGAGATGGAGAAAGTAACTTCTCCATCTCTTCCATTGCCGGCATCCACAGTAATCAGACTGCACTCAGATGACATCCAAGTGCAGTCCAATGTTTCACATGCACCCATAGACGTATATATGTGCGGGCAATCCAATTCTCGGATGCACTTGCAGCATGCTGCGATTGTTTTCTCATGACAAATCGGCATGAGAAAATAATTGCAGATCGCCACTGCTCCAAAGTATAAGGGTATGTTTCCACGGTCCGGAAACAGTCAGGACTAGCTGCGTGTTTGACGCTGTGCGTTGGTGCAGCGTCAAACACGCAGCGTCCAGATGTTACAGCATAGTGGAGGAGACTTCAAGAAATCCCGTCTCCACTATGCTGCAAAACACGTAGGCGGAAGACCTGCGTTTCCGGACATGCGGCGCGTCTTTTCAGACCGCAGCATGTCCTATTCCCTTGCAGCGACGCTGCGTCGCCGCAAGGGAAATAACACAGGACTATGCAGCCCTGCGGTCATTCCGGATGTGTTCTGGAGGTGTTCCTGAACACATCCGGATTGACCGCGTGTTCAAAAGGGGACGGGGCTTTGGGCAGAGCGGAATTTCCGCTCCGTCCAAAGCGCTGTGTTTCCAGACCATGGAAACACAGCCTAACATTGGGCTGAGTGCTATCTGATAAAACATTGGATAGAACTTGTCAGGGTTATACGACAGTATGAGAGAGGCTTTATAGAGAGCATTCCTCAGGTCCACTGTAAATTAGGAAATGCCATTCATTTTTACAAAATGTAAGAAACATTCCAAAATCATTAAAAGCTATGCACACTAATAACATGGTTTTATTTCCCAAAAGATGATAAAATATTAAAAACTTTAATTTTTTTTGCCTTCAGCTTCAACCTCGACCTGTGCATCTCTAGGAAAAGCGAAGAAAAGAGCTCAATGTGTGTACCGATCAATCAAGGGAATTAGAACAATGTGAGTGGTGCTCACTAGTGATGAGCGAACGTAATCAGGCAAGGTGTTATTCAAGCATGCTCGGGTGCTATTCGAGTGCCTTCGGTGTGCTTGAAAAATATGTTCGAGTCCCCACGGCTGCATGTCTCATGCCTGTTCGATAGCCGCAACACATGCAGGGATCACTTGTGTGTTAGGTAATCCCTGCATGTGTTGTGGATGTCAAACAGCCACGGGGACTCAAACATATTTTTCAAGCACGCCATAGACACTCGGTTAGCACCCAAGAGTGCTCCGATAAGTTCTCATCCGTCCACTCTCCATAATAAGACTGGAGAAGAGCAAATAAGACTGGAGAAGAGCATAAGACTGGAGAAGAGCAAATGTTGTTCCTATCTTCAAAAAGGGGAAGAAGGTGGACCCAGGGAACTATAGGCCGGTGAGTCTGACATCTATACCAGGAAACATCTTTGAACAAATTATTAAACAACATGTATGTAAGAACCTGGACAAGAATGACGTGCTTAACCAGAGTCAGCTTGGGTTTGTAACTAATAAGTCATGTCAGACTAATTTAATTTCCTTCTATGACAGAATCACTGACTGGGTGGATCAGGGAAATGCTGTAGATATAGTATATCTTGACTTCAGCAAAGCATTTGACAAAGTATATCACACAATGCTTATTGAAAAAATGACTAAGTATGGAATGGACAAGGCAACTGTTAGGTGGATTCATAACTGGCTTAGTGATCGGACCCAAAGAGTGGTCGTAAATGGCTGCACATCCAGTTGGAAGAATGTATCAAGTGGGGTACCACAAGGCTCTGTTTTGGGTCCTGTATTGTTCAACATCTTTATCAATTATTTAGATGAAGGAATTGAGGGTAAACTGATTAAATTTGCTGATGACACAAAGCTAGGAGGGATAGCTAATACTAGAGAAGAGAGAGAGAGGATTCAAAAAGATATAAATAAACTGGAGCAGTGGGCAGCAACTAACAAAATGGTTTTTAACAGGGAAAAATGCAAAGTACTACATCTGGGCAATAAAAGTGAAAAAAAGTGTATACAGAATGGGAGGAATAGGGCTAAGCAACAGCACATGTGAAAAAGACTTGGGTATACTAATAGATCACAGACTGAACATGAGTCCCATTCTGTGATGCAGCAGCAAAAAAGGCAAATACAATTCTGGGATGTATTAACAGAAGCATACAGTCTAGATCATGTGAGGTCATTATTGCTCTCTACTCCTCATTGGTCAGATCTCATCTGGAATACTGTGTCCAGTTTTGGGCACCACATTTTAAAAAAGACATCAACAAACTGGAGCAAGTTCAAAGAAGAGCGACCAGAATGGTGTCCGGTCTGCAAACCATGTCCTATGAGGAACGGTTACAGGATTTGGGAATGTTTAGCTTGCAAAAAAGAAGACTGAGAGGAGACTTAATAGCTGTCTACAAATATCTCAAGGGCTGTCACATTGTAGAAGGATCATCTTTATTCTCATTTGCACAAGGAAAGACTAGAAGCAATGGGATGAAACTGAATGGGAGGAGACACATATTAGATATTAGGAAAAACTTTTTGACAGAGTGATCAATGAGTGGAACAGGCTGCCACGAGAGGTGGTGAGTTCTCCTTCAATGGAAGTCTTCAAACAGAGGCTGGACAGACATCTGTCTGGGATGATTTAGTGAATCCTGCTTTGAGCAGGGGGTTGGACCAGATGACCCAGGAGGTCCCTTCTAACTCAACCATTCTATGATTCTATGATTCATCACTAGTGCTCACCTAAACAGCCTGTGCTCACCATGTACAACACTGGAAGTGCGAGTTCCCCCGAATTCCTGCTACACCAACCGCAGGTTCCTACTGCTGATAGCACAGAGCTGGATGAATGAAGGACGGGAAAAAAAAGCGACAGCTACTTGGTGCTGCAAGAAGGAGGCAAGCCAGGTTAGGGTAGGATAAAAACCTTTTATTTCAAGGGCGGCCCATCCTCTTCATCAGCTTCATGAGGCGTATACAGACCATAGATTACCATCAGCCTTTATACAGGCAGGTGGTGACATCTTGCAGTGAGATTGGTCACTTAATTATTAATAATTCAATTAGCAAATAAAAGCCATATTGTTCACAGACCTCTGATATTTAAAGATACAATGGATTTAATTGTTACCCTACCAAGTTGCACAAAAATTAAAGAGAAAATAAATCTAAATATATATATATATATTTAGATTTATTTTCTCTTTAATTTTTGTGCACATATATATATATATATATATATATATATATATATACACTGCTCAAAAAATAAAGGGAACACTTAAATAACAGAATATAACTCCAAGTAAATCAAACTTCTGTGAAAGCAAACTGTCCACTTAGGAAGCAACACTGATTGACAATCAATTTCACATGCTGTTGTGCAAATGGAATAGACAACAGATGGAAATTATTGGCAATTATCAAGACACACTTAATAAAGTAGTGGTTCTGCAGGTGGGGACCACAGACCATATCTCAGTACCAATGCTTTCTGGCTGATGTTTTGATCACTTTTGAATGTTGGTAGTGCTTTCACACTCGTGTTAGCATGAGACGGACTCTACAACCCACACAAGTGGCTCAGGTAGTGCAGCTCATCCAGGGTGGCACATCAATGCGAGCTGTGGCAAGAAGGTTTGCTATGTCTGTCAGCGTAGTGTCCAGAGGCTAAAGGCGCTACCAGGAGACAGGCCAGCACACCAGGAGATGTGGAGGGTGCCGTAGGAGGGCAACAACCCAGCAGCAGGACCGCTACCTCCGCCTTTGTGCAAGGAGGAACAGGAGGAGCAGTCAGCAGGTTCACACTGAGCACATGTGAGTCTGGAGATGCCGTGGAGAGCGATCTGATGCCTGCAACATCTTTCAGCATGACCGGTTTGGCAGTGGGTCAGTAATGGTGTGGGGTGGCAATTCTTTGGAAGGCCACACAGCCCTCCATGTGCTCGCTTGAGGTAGCCTGACTGCCATTAGGTACTGAGATGAGATCCTCAGACACCTTGTGAGACCATATGCTGGTGCGGTTGGCCTTGGGTTCCTCCTAATGCAGGACAATGCCAGAACTCATGTGGCTGGAGTGTGTCAGCAGTTCCTGCAAGATGAAGGCATTGAAGCTATGGACTGGCCTGCCCGTTCCCCAGACATGAATCCGATTGAACACATCTGGGACAGCATGTCTCGCTCTATCAACCAACGTCACGTAGCACAACACACTGTCCAGGAGTTGGCGGATGCTTTAGTCCAGGTCTGGGAAGAGATCCCTCAGGAGAACAACTGCAACCTCATCAGGATCATGCCCAGGCATTGTAGGTGGGTCATACAGGCACGTGGAGGCCACACACAATACTGAGCATCATTTTGACTTGTTTCCACTTTAATTTTGTCTTGTTTTGATTTTCATTTTGACTTGTTTCCACTTTCATTTTTGGGGTCTCTCCAAATCCAGGGCTCCATTGGTTCAAAAATTTGATTTCCATTGATGATTTTTGTGTGATTATGTTGACAGCACATTCAACATTGTACAGAACAAAGTATTCAATGAGAATAATTCATTCATTTAGATCTAGGATGTGTTAAGTGATTGTTCCCTTTATTTTTTTGAGCAGTGTACTATAAAACATCTCATTCACAGAAGAATATTGAGGAAAGATACTTTGAACAACTATTATGTAAATAAATATCTCAAACCTCATAGATTATTTAGATAACAGTTGTCCGTAATATCGTTCCTCGATATTCTTCAGTGAATGAGATGTTTTGTAAAATAAACACTTACATTTACCTCAGTAATTTTATCTCAGTAAATTTTTATTTTTTTCTTTTCTTTTTTTAAAAAAAAATATTTTTTATATTTATTTTATTTTCATATACAGTATATATATACTGTATATATATATATATATATATATTTCCCCTCTCTCTTTAATTTTTGTGTCATTTGATAGGATTACAATTGATCCACTGTATTTCTGTATTTGAAATGTCAGCATTCTGTGAACAATATATGGCTTTTATTTGCTAATTGAATTTGTAATAATTGAGTGACCAATCACATTGCATATGTATTGTGAAGTCACCATGTGCCTGTATAAAGGCTGATGGTGATCTATGATCATCCTCTACATCTGATGAAGAGGATGGACCGTATGTGAAATGTCTAGTCATTTAAAAGGTTTTTATCCTACCCAGACCTGGCTTGTCTCCTCCTTGGGAGTCCAGTAGATGCTGCTTTTATTTTTTTCCCTTCTTTTATGCATCTCTAGGGTAACAAACAAACCATGCTTAGTCTGATCCTACAAGAAAGGAGTCTCTTCTTTGTTTTAATAAAAGGTATTGTCCATAATTCAGAAAATCAGAACTAAACTGCCATTTACCGCCTAATTGTTACAACTGCTATTAACAGCATTTTCCGGGATATGATATCAATTGCTGATTGGGGTTCCAATCTCATAGTGATGCCAAGACAAATGTCCCTAAATAATACAATCAGGTAATAACTGAGTGATGTCCATTTTATTATTTTTGTGAAGGTTTGTATTCTATAGTCATTTTTCTAAGCAACCTTAGACATAGAGAGAGAACTTTGTAACAGTTCCGAATAGGAGCAATGAGAGCAAATTACCACTGGAGAATACATAAGTGGCGCAGGATGCAGAATTTTGCAGCGGCACACTATAGTTCACCGCAGGTTACATCTTTTATTTAAACCGCTGTTTTCTCGTCGCTTGAGATCTGAGATACTGAAATGTTTCATTTTGCAGCACACACATGAAAAGCTTCTGATCTTTTACCCTTGTAAAGTGAAGCAAGACTTCTGTTTGTTTTAGCAGGGATTCATACTTCAGTGGAATGTGTTTCCCACTCAGATTTTTCTCCATGTGTCTGTGGAGGCTGACCTCTTGAACACGGTAAAGTTTGTTGCATTTCATTTGCTTGTCATCCTTATATTAGTAAAAGTCCGACATATAAACAAACATACCACTCGGGGTTTTCTTTGTCTTTCTTCTATTTGAGGCTTTGAATGATGGGCAATCTTTTCAGTAACAAAACCTCTGGGGAAGGATAAGAAAGAAAAAAAAAGAAATAGGGTTATTTGGTCATTTCAAATAAATGTACATTCTCAAGGTTTACAAATTTAAAACAGTTTACCAGAAAAATAAAATAGTTAAAGGGGTTGTCCACTGCTGAATAACTCCTTCATAAATTGTAAAGTACCCCAGATCAAATTAAAAAAAAAGCACATATCTCCTGGACTGGTGCGGTCTCCATCAATGCCAGAGTTGAGATTTCTGGAGGTCACATTGTTATTTCAGGTGACTGGTGCAGCCAATCAGAAATTACTAATTGGCTGCAGCCTTCACAAGTCCAACAGATGAAATTGTTCAGTATGGCAGAACTGTAAGACTGCAGATCATCAGTGGTCGCTGATTGTCTGCAGCCCTCATGTGACATTACAATGTTATGTGACCACCAAGAGGTACAGAGCCAACATCGCTCGAATGGCGCCAGTCCAGGAGGAGAGCATGTGTATTGTTTATTTTAGTTTAGCACTAAAGAAAGGGTTATCCAGTAGTGGACAATCCCTTTAAATCAGCTGGAAAGTGGAAAATTGAAAAGCGGAACTTCCTAATATAATTTTCTCACCTGCGGTGTCATCTTTCCCCCAAAGCCACTGCAGTTTTGGGTCCCTGACATTGGTCACCTACCAAAAAAAGGACAGCATGTCCTCTGCTGGCACATGAGTGCTGCAGAATGTAGGATTGGGCTGGCTGCCTATTTCAATAGCTAAGCAAGGGGCAACATAGAATTGGGTCAGCATAGCTATTAAAAATGGGTGACAGCTGGCACCTTTTACACCCTGCAGAAGTCCAATGCCGATTTAGGGAACATCATCCTGTTCAGCACTTGACAGGAAGCACAACGGCAGGGACCTGAGAACAGATCAGCTAGACCAGACATTCATATTGGTTTTGGATTCATAGTCAAGTTACTTAGTCTGCCCTGACGCTATGGATGGGTACGGAGATCTAAAGGCACGCTCAGATGTTTCACTGATGTAAAAAAGTTATTTTTACTGTGAAAGATACAAGACATCTTAGCCTAAAATAATCACTAGTTAAATCACTACTCGAACAACACCTTCTCAATTCCTATGTTTTCCCCCAGTAAAATAATAACGCCTATACTCACCTCCGGTCATTCCAGCAGTGGCAAAAATGGCTCTCATGAGGCTTTTGTGACATTGCTATGAGGTATCTGTGCCCAGGTAGAAATTTGTATCAAGAACTTAACCAGTTTCCTTAGTTGCCTTTTTTAAAAATTTTCTGTACCAGTATTGATAAACAGTTTTCTCAGAAATTTTACACATACCAAACATTTGTATTTTATCCTTTCTTCTATTCACTTTGTATGATCAGCAAAAAATCAGCAAAACATAACATTTTACCAGAAGTTTTTTCTATATCCTGGCCCAAAGCTTGAGTCTGCATTGCTGAGACATTTCCAGTTCTAATTTCTGTCTGATACAGTGTTGAAACCCTTCCCGAATGGGCAAGTTTTAATTTTTGTGCTTTCATTTAACCACTACTTATTCCAAAAGCCAAAATTTTTATTTTTCCAGTGACATTAATGTCTTGTTTTTTTATAGAACATGTTGTACTTGTTTCAAATGTTGAAAAATTGCAACAAAAAAAGAGCAAAATTCCATCATTATTTTGGGGGTTTATTTCTACAGCGCTCATTATATGGTAAAAATAACCTGGTAACATGATTCTCTGGGTCATGGCGATTATGGTGATACCAAATATGCACAGTTCATATACAGCAACTGATCTACTAGGACATTTAAAATAGTTAAAGAGGTATTTTCATCCTATTAAACTGCTTTAGTCTAGGTTCACATTTGCATATATGTGCACAGCGTATCATCTGCATACGCAAACACATGCAAACACATGTTTACGCAGTGGTTTTTTATCCGCATCATCTTACGCATGACGCCAAAAAAACGCTGCGTGTGCATGCGTTTGTATGCTTTTTTTGTATGCGTTTGCACTGTTTATGTGCATGTGTTTGATATGACAAACACCAAAAGGGTGTGTTTTCATTAAGAACGCATGGGTATCGAACCATCCATGCGCATGTCCTTGTGTACCAATGCATTCCCTTAGACAGTAATGTGTTGTTTTGACGCATTCATCCGCATGCGCATGACTGCGCATATTTGACGGATTTTTGACGCTTCAATAAATGCAACATGTTGCGTTCACTGGACATTGCCGCACACCACGAAATGACGCATGCGTATGCGTTTGCAAACACATGTCTCTGCATACACCATGTCAAAGATATGTAAGCATGATGCATGCGAATCTATGCGGATGAAAGCTGCGCACACAGATGCAAATGTGAAACTAGCCTAAGTTAGTTGAACTTGCAAATATATTCAAATGACTTGCTTTTTATACTGCTGTAATTCTCTTGCTGTAAGGGCTTTTATCTTACACAGTGTGCAGCTTGTTTCCGAGGAGCTCAGCAGACAAACTCTTATAGTTAATAGTTACATTCCAGGATCAGGAGTTAACTCCCGAGATCCCAGTCTGCTCTCTCTAGCCCATTGATTTATATACAGCAAGTAGCTGCTCACCTCCCTCTCAGCTCTAGACCTGATATCAGTCCTGAAAAATCATAATTCTAAGGCCACCACCATTGGCATTTTTCAGAGCAGTTCCCTAATCACAGTTCTCACTTTGCCAGTTATGAGCTTGTTCGAAGGAACTATTTTCTCCATAAGTAAATGTAGTGATAACAGTGTAGACTTCAGACACATGACAGGCAGTTAATGTGCTACCGTAGAAGAAGCTACTGATCAGAACTGTCACTCAAGGAGGAGTGCAACCCCACCAGCAATCAGCTCTGAGCTGTTCAAGATACAACCTGAGAATAACCCTTTAAACTCTGTGGATTTACACAATGTATTGCAGAGTATTTGCAGAATAATACATACTGTATATTTCGTTGTAAATTAGTTTGATGTTGTAACCACTATTAAAACTTTCATAGTTACACCTTGGTTTGTTTTACTGTGTACTCTCTCTACAAATAAAAAAATATCCATCAGCAACTTTCTGGCAATAATTGGATTCTGTCACTTAATCTTGCCTGTTCAATAATTCCAGTCACAATATTTTCAGATGCCGATTTCAGCTCACCAGGAGAGAGAAGGTAAATTTTAAATGGTTCATAAACCTGGAACATATGACATCAAATTTGATTTAGAGTCCTGTTAGCTGCAAGAAAGTTGTAGGTATCGTTATAATGGTATAGCCAATAAATATATGCAAATCTTTTCTAAAAGCCATAAATTTAAAGTTAGACTTTGCTTTCTTGATTGTATCTATGTTTTATGTGCTTTCATTGAACTTAGTTTAGAGACTTACCCTGCTTACAGGATGACAACCGGACTACATTAATACATCAAGTTATTTTTTTGTGTTCTGACAAATACAACTTAGTAGGAGCTAAGTACAAACAGAATTCTGGCCTAAAAGCTTTGAAAAGTAGCAAAACTTAGTTACGCATAAGTTTTGCGACTTTTGGCATCTTGACTCTTCACGTCAGTTTCTTTGAGTTTCACCGATGTGGGAGCAACTGGGGCGTGGCTGGGGTGTGACGCCGAAGAACATCTAATTCATGCAGAGCTGTGTCATTCCAAACTCCAGAAATCTCACTCCAGCACCTGACTGGAGTGAAATTTCTGGCATGGAGCACATGGGTGATGCCACTCGTCAGACGCTCCAGATTTTTGAAGAGGCGTGCTCCACTTCATGAATCAGATCATCTGACTCCAGCACACCCCATCATCAAGACTGGTGTGAACAATGCTGGTCTTGATTAATCATTCTCAATTTGTTTTGAATGGTATTACTGCTTTTGCTTGTTAAGAGACCAGACCTGTGCCTTAAAATGGTGGCCCAAGAAAGGAAAGTTACCAATTATACAAAGGATATGTGATAAATGTCTGATCACTGGAACCCATTCCAATTATTAGAAAGGGATCCTAAGCACTCTGCATTGCTGCAGTTAGAAGTTCCAATGGTGCAATGGTAATTCATGAGCTCTTCTGCTTCATGCAATCAGACGAATGTCAACATCTCAATTCCCCAACTTCTCCAGGAGTCATCTATTTAAATGCCTTCACCCAGGTGCATCAGAGAAATGAAAAATTGTACCAGTAACCCTCCTTGCTTCCAGAATCGCTACACTGGATCCTAATTAGGTCTAGAGAGAGGACTTAGTATGTCTTTCACTAAATAGCATGAGGATCCAGTAAATATATCACACTAAGGAGATTTATGTCTATAGGAAACTGCAGGAAAGTTGTCTGTTGTTAGGGTCAGTCATGTGGAGTAAAAAGGAACTACCATTAGGTCTTGACCTCTCCAGATAGAGAATTCATATGTAACTGTGTAAGCTTATAGACTGAATAATTGAACCAAGCCAATGAGTCATAAAACAGACTAAAGGAAGTCAACTCATGAGATGACATGGCATATACTAGCCAGGAATAATAATGAGGGATAGTGCAAAGCTTGGCATATACTATTATAGTACAGTGTATACCAAGTCTTATACCGATCTATAGTCTAGCATGACAAAATAACTAGTGAATATACTGTACAAAGCATGGTAAATACTAATCTGGCGTAATAATGAGGAATGATATATTGATGTGGCTTACATCTGAATATGCACCAAAAAAAGAAAAAAGCATGAACCACACCTCCAAAAATCATACATTGATCTAATGCCGCTAGGCAAAAATGTATATAACTGAACATGAGGTTCTTAGATTAACATTCTGATCAGAGTGTATGAAGCCCACTGCCACGTCACGGCAAACCTCGTAGTGGGTCCTACCGCCCTAACGTAGCGGAGCCGTGCACCGACCACCGCGGCAATGCACCGGCAGGGCAGACGGCCTGGTGCTCCGCAGTGCCCATGCTGCAGGACTGAGTCCCCATGACTCCAGACCGCGCCGCCCCACCTGCACAAAACCACAGCAAAAATAGCCGCCACAAAGCATCCACACCAAATGAAAGGAGCACTGAAACTCACCAGCTCTTCAGTGAGAGCGAAATGGGTTAGACCCTTTACATTGCAGTCTCCTGCTAATTAAAATCACCTGTGCACATGGCTCTGCCCCGTTAGGGCGGTTGGACCCACTACTAGCTTTGCCGTGTCGTGGCAGTGGGCTTCATACACTCTGATCAGAATGTTAAACTAAGAACCTCATGTTGAGTTATATAAATTTTTGCCTAGCGGCATTAGATCAACGAGTGATTTTTGGAGATGCGGTTCATGTTTTTTTCTTTTTTCTTTTCTTTTTTTGGTGCTTAGATCTGAATATACCTAGAGGTCTTTGATCTTTAAGGGGTATTCCAGAATTTAACAAAAAGTGTAATAAAAGAAAAGCAGGGAATATGTTACGATGTAAAAAAAAATAACTCCCGTTTTTACGTCTCCGCTGCTCTGGTGGTTCCTGGAATAGGAAAATAACTGTCTATGCAGTTGTAAGATGCCCAGTGAGGTAGTCGTGGGTGAGCAGCTGCTCCTCCACGCCCTAGTACTTTACAAACACACAGTATTCCAGTCCATAAGTGTCATGCTGTGTGTACTGCATTGTACCCACTTGCAGGCTGGAGGCTTCCATTGCCTCCACGTCCTTGTTTCCAAGATCAGCCGCACACACATCAGGGGACAACCGGTTGGTTATAACAAGTACAACTTTATTGGACAGTACAAGTACATCAATCTTTAACACGTAGTATGCAGCAGAGCATCCTATAGTTCCATTTTCATCAACACAATACATTTCAAGCTCTCACTTAGGTACAGCTCAGACTATCTCTATGCTTGATCCTCCTGTCATCCCCATGGATTTCCCGTTCACACCACAGCACTCTCAAGATCCGTTACATTTGCCTCACCTGTTTCCTCATCTAGCTTCCTCTGCATGGAAGTGATTAAGGCACACTCCTCAGTGCCAAGGTCGAGTCATAGGCTCGGATGTTACAGAAATATCCGCAGGAAATCTGGTAGGACCTCATGCTGCCAGAGTAATGTCTTCTCCAAGTGCCTCAAGCCCACTGCAACTTAAACCTGAACTTCAGACGAACCTCAGACTAATAAGGCCCCCCACTGCCTTACCTATCTTAATGTTCATATCTATCACCAAGCACTAAACTATGTTCTATACTTTCCCTACCCCTGAGCTGAGGGTACCAGGTAAACCTAAGCATTACCAATATAGTACCCACACAGCAGCATCAATACCTATAACACACTATGAATTTTATATTACATTTTACACATTTCACATCATACAATAAAACGCACTAAAACCCAAGTCAATATTCACACCACAATTGTTGTCATCAGGGGCAGGTATACACCAGTCTCTGTCACACCCTTACACTGTGACACCTTGTCCCCTGGGCAACCAAAATTTGAATTGATGGCAGATGCATTTTACACTCTCACATATAAGCAAGTAAAGTAAAAGTTCACCTGGAACACAGGGCTGCTGACCTCTTTCCTCTGAGTAATCCCCTTACTTGTCCATCTTGCTGCCTGCTCTGACAGGTCCTTCAATATCTGTAGACCATGAGAAATCAAGGTTATCGAAATACAGGATGGGTGCTAGTGCTGTATTTGATTTTTTCGGTTTGAGAGGGATGGACAGACCTGTGAATGTTTAGAACGGCCGAACTTTAAAAAAAAGTTTGGTTCTGGTACCAGAACGGTACCTGAACTCAAAAACGAACCCAGACCCAATTCAAATAAAAGGAGGGCCAGAACATCTGGCATTACCCGCGCTGTCACCCCGGTCTCTGATCGCAGTAAACTTACACGATACCGCCAGTCACAGTGCTGCGGTTCCCACGCTGGCACACAGATGACAGTGTGTGAGCAAGTAGCTGTGACCAGCAGTGAGGTTACTGCCAGTCAGGCATCAGTTAGTACTACTCTCATCAGCGTGTAAAGGGACGGCCGCGATGCCGACACACAGGAAGCTGCGTGGTGTTTCACCTCTGTAATGTCTATTGTTCTAGGGTGTTCTCCTCCCGTGAGGGCGCGTACAGAGTAATTAGAGACAGAGTCCAGAATCACGTCAAACTGCTTTATTTTCCTCTGGGCACAGCACATCCAAGACACCATAAGTACTTCTTACACGATACCAGCAATACATTCTTCACAAGTCTGCTTCTTCTCTGCTGCCACACCAGAATGGACCAATAAGTATTGACGGGACGAGGAGCCCAGTGAAACAGCACTTCAACTGCTTCCCTTGGAGACACTTCAATCCAGCATAAGAAAGACACGTTTACTAGGTCGTCCACCCCTCTCTGGTTATCCTGCCCAGATACTTCTGATGGCCCACTCGCTTCTACGCTTCAGCATGACCTCTTTTGCTGAGTGTCCTACAGTGGTTCTTCCACTGGACTGCTGCTGAGTAAACCCACTCTCTTTGGGCTCACACTACCATGGTGAATACTTCACCGGCTTCATCAGGGGTTACTGGTCCCCTACTCTTCCTACCCTATGCTCAGGGCCCAGGAACGTGGACGTCCTCACACTAGCAAGGTCCACCCCGACTGACTCCCGCTAAAAGGAAGTTTTCCTGACAGATTCCCGCTTGGAGGCAATCTTTCCCTAGCAACAAGTCCCTAACTATTGTACCTATCAGGATGAATGTGCTCAATGCCCCCCTCTAGTGACCAAACCTCATAATTGTTCTGACTACTTTTCTAACGTTCTAACTGGATCTCTAAGGTGCCCCCATTAGTGACCCCTCGCAGCTACAATTAAAATATGAATATATACACTACCTTTTACAGTGCCCTCCTCTAGTGACCCAGGATGCACTATCTGTCTAACACTCAACTCCCACATATATACTGTATATACATATATGTTGTGAATGTTTTGGAAATGAATTCTGAGCAGAAGCTCCCTCTGGTGGTTACAAACAGTACTGAACCATTCAATGAGGATTGGCAATCAGGATTCACAGACTGGCTTGATATCAGGGAGGTTCCCTCCCATCATGGTTGCCGGTGATCAATTGTTCTTGTCTCAACTGTGGTTCCTGGTTCACTTGGAAGCTTGCTGAGTCTTGCCTCTTCTTCTGCTTTCAGATAAGATATTTTCTGTTTTTTGTTTTTGTGCTTGCCATTTGCATATTTCTCTGCATTTCTGTGAGGTTAGCCAGGTTCTCCCCCCCCCCTGGGGGGCTTGGGCTCCTCTCGTTCCCTGGAGCCACTGTTGTTTGTTCGTTTGCCTTTTCCAGTTTTTTCAGTGGGTGCGGCTTAGTTTTGTTACACCAGAGAACTGATTTAGGTGGTAGAGGTCGTGTGATCTCAGGTGTTTTTGCAATTAGTAGCGTTGGCATTTTTTAGGGTTTTTTTTGGATTGCAGTGAGTATCCTTTCTATCCTTTTCTGTCTAGGCAGATTGGGCCCCAGTGTTTGCTGATACTATTTTCTGTCTGTGTCTGTATTTCCTCTTGTCTAACCGCCATTACATGTTTGGGGGCTTCCTATGTTCTTTGGGGATCTGCTCCGGGGCAGATAGCTTTCCTCTTTCTATCTTTAGGTGTAGTTAATCTCTCAGGCTGTGACGAGGCGTCTAGGACCAACGTAGGAACGCTCCACGGCTGCCTTTAGTTGTGGTGGTTAATCAGGGTACTGCAATCCAATAGATTCCAACCTCTCTGGTGTATTGCCGTTTTTGCCTGCTCTCCTCAGCTACCAATACATAACAGTATCACCGGCCAAACTGAAAATTGTATGGTACTCACAGAAGGGAAAAAAGTGTGGAAAGAAAAAAAAAAGTTGTCAGAGATTTTTTTTTTTGTTTTTTCTTGCATTTTTTCCCTTTTTTCTCTGGGTGCTGAGGAGGATTTTTTTTTTCTCTCAATGGAGCTTGCACAGCTGTCTGGCTGTGTGGATCAGCTTTCCACTGAGGTTCGGAGTATTGCTACCTATCTTGCTGGGTTGCCAGTTGTGGAACCTAGGATTCCCATGCCAGATTTGTTTTTGGGAGATCGGGCCAAATTTCTGAATTTCAAAAATAACTGTAAGTTGTTTTTGCCTTAAAACCTAAGTCCTCAGGGAACGCAGCACAGCAGGTTCAAATTGTCATCTCTCTCCTGCGTGGCAATCCTCAAGATTGGGCTTTTTCCCTGACACCTGGGGACCCTGTTTTGAGTGATGTTGATGCATTTTTTCTGGCTCTGGGGTTATTGTATGATGAGCCTAATGTCACTGATCAAGCTGAAAGAACCTTGTTGGCATTAAATCAGGGGCTTGAGGACGCTGAGTTATACTGTCAGAAATTCCGAAAATGGGCAGTCCTAACCAAATGGAATTGATGATGTCGCCACAAAGATCGTCGCGATTACACAACCTGACTTCGCACAGCTGAGTTTTTGGTGCTAGGTGTTTTTCGGCAGTGAGGGAGTTAATTCTCCCTCTCTCTGTGCTAGACGAAGCCCAGCCTCGCCCAGCTGCAGTTAATACTGCAGTTATGGGATTCCTTCAAATACCTGCCAGTCTGCTAGGGAAATGTCGGTGAAAGCATTTATGCAGACCAGAGCGGATCGTGGTATTGTGAAGTCTGAAGTGAAGAGTACCTGGTGTGGTTTTCTCCCCTCCTCGCTTTATTATTTATCTCCTTACCCATTGGTGTTCCCTCTGTAGTTGTAGAGTGAGTTTTGTATGCAAGGTGGTCTTTTGTTTTACCCCTTGTACTGTCTCGTTCGTCTTATACTGTTTGTAGGAATTTACCTTCCTGTCCCCTGTGGTTGTGATCAGGGTCCTTCTCAGGACTAGATTACTGAGGGTCAGGGATTCACAGGAGATAGGGTTACGCTGGCGGCCTGGACCTCTGTACCATCAACAGTACCTCCAGGTAGAGGGATTAGTCAGGGCCCCAGCTTAGGGTCAGCATAGACCCCGGACCTCCTGTATACAGTGACAGCGTGACATTTTCACCGACCATACTAAAGATTCTCTCCAGCCACCATGGATCCAGTAGCCAGTCTAGCTCGGCAGTTGCAGAGTTTGTCCATGGAGCTGGCGGACGTTAAGTCCAAGGTTTTGTACCCCCTGGAGCAAGCCGGACCTGAACCTAAAGTAGCTCTCCCTGACAGGTTCACTGGAGGGTGGGAAAAGTTTTTTGCTTTCCGGGAGGCATGTAAATTGTACTTTCGGCTGCGACCTCGGTCATCAGGGAGTGAAGATCAAAGGGTGGGAATTGTCATCTCGCTCCTACAAGGGGACCCCAATCATGGGCGTTCTCGCTTCCCCCGGGCTCCCCGGCTCTCCAGTCAGTGGATAGGTTTTTCGCAGCTCTGGGTCTTGTATATGATGACCCGGATCTAAGTTACGTAAGATACAGCAGGGAGATCGTCCGGCGGAGGAATTCTGTTCGGAGTTCCGTAGGTGGGCCACGGACACCCAGTGGAATGACCCGGCTCTTAGGAGCCAGTTTTGTCAAGGTTTATCTGACAAATTAAAGGATGTGCTGGCACAGTATGACCCTCCCACGTCACTGGAAGCCGCTATGGCCCTTGCTATTTGCATCGACAGACGACTTTGGGAGAGGTGCGGGGTAACTCCACCCCCTCTGATGACTCCACCTTCTACTAGGTCCCCTTATATGGAGGTTCCCCTGGTCAGTCCAGAGGAGCCTATGCAGTTAGGAGGGACATCATTCCGAGGGAGGGGATCGTCAGTTCGCCGCAAGACAGGAAGGTGTTTCTTCTGCGGGAGAAGGGGACATTTTATTGGGGGGTGTCCATCCTGTCCTTTGCAGAGTGAAAAGTCGCCGGAAAACTATTGATCCCAGGTTGTGTGGTGGACGACAATCTGGGAGTAAGCATTTCGTCCCCAGGTCCGTCTCAATTTCTCGTACCGGCGGAGGTGGTGGTGGGTACGAGAACTGAGAGGATATCTGTTCTTCTGGATAGTGGGGCCGGGGCTAATCTGGTGGACGCTCGGTTTGCCCGGGTTCAAGGTATGCGACTGAGTGTATTGGCTAAACCCATCCCCATATTCTCGATCGACGCCAGGCCTCTCGGTCAAGGTAGTTTTTTGCAAGCCGTGCATAACATAGATCTTCAAGTGGGGGCGATACATAAAGAACTGTTGTCTTGTTACGTGTTGTAGGGTCTTCCCACTCCTATAGTGTTGGGCCTTCCCTGGTTAACTAAGCATAACCCGGTTATTAATTGGCAATCCAAAGAGATAAGCCAGTGGAGTGAATTCTGCAATAAAAACTGCATGAACACAGTCATCGGTGCGGTCGCGCCTAGGGCCTTACCTCCATTTCTGGTGGACTTTGAGGATGTATTTTCGGAGAAAGGGTGTCAAGAACTACCTCCTCATCGCGCGTATGACTGTTCTGTAAAATTGCTCCCTGAGGCCAAGTTACCGAAATCTAGGTTGTATAACCTTTCTGGTCCTGAGAGGCAGGCCATGAAGGATTATATTTCAGAGAGTCTGGCTAAGGGGCATATTAGACCTTCATCTTCCCCGGTGGCCGCGGGGTTCTTCTTTGTGAAGAAGAAAGATGGAGGCCTACGCCCTTGCCTGGATTTCCGTGAGCTTAATCGGATTACGGTCCGAGATCCATATCCGCTCCCACTTATTCCCGATCTCTTCAATCAGATCGTGGGCGCCAAATGGTTCTCTAAGTTGGATCTCAGGGGGGCGTATAATCTGATTAGGATGAAGGAGGGGGATGAGTGGAAGACGGCGTTTAACACTCCGGAGGGGCATTATGAGAACCTTGTCATGCCATTTGGTCTGACTAATGCCCCGGCGGTGTTTCAACATTTTGTTAATGACATCTTTCGCCGCCTGGTGGGACAGTTTGTGGTCATATATCTGGATGACATCTTAATTTACTCGCCGGATCTTGTGTCTCATCAGGAGCATGTTAGGCAGGTGTTGCAAATCTTGCGGGATAATAAGCTGTACGCCAAATGAGAAAAGTGTGTGTTCGCCGTACAGGAACTTCAGTTTTTAGGATTTCTGGTGTCAGCATCCGGTTTCTGTATGGACCCTGGGAAAGTGCGGGCAGTTCTTGAGTGGGATCTGCCAGAGGATCTTAAGGCATTACAACGTTTCCTGGGGTTTGCTAACTACTACCGGAAATTTATTCGTAATTTCTCATCCATAGTTAAACCTCTCACAGACATGACTAAAAAAGGGACGGATTTTTCAAGGTGGTCTGACAAGGCTTGTCAAGCGTTTTCCTCCTTGAAAAAATGTTTTGCTTCAGCACCCATACTCATTCAACCAGATGCGTCACAGCCGTTCATTGTGGAGGTAGACGCTTCTGAGGTAGGGGTGGGAGCGGTATTATCTCAAGGTCTGTCCCCTGGTAAGTGGCATCCGTGCGCCTTCTTCTCTAAAAAATTGTCGTCAGCTGAGAAAAATTACGATGTCGGCAATAGGGAACTCTTGGCCATTAAGTTAGCTTCTGAGGAGTGGCGTCATTTTTTGGAGGGGGCAGTACACCCGGTCACCGTCATTACCGATCACAAGAACCTGCTATATTTAGAGTCCGCAAAACGTCTGAATCCCAGACAAGCTAGGTGGTCGTTGTTTTTTACCAGGTTTAATTTTGTCGTCACATATCGTCCTGGGTCAAAAAATGTAAAGGCGGATGCCTTATCTCGCAGTTTCCCTGGGGCCGGGAAGACAGATGACCCGGTTCCTATCCTTCAGGAGGGGGTGGTGGTGTCGGCAGTATGCTCTGAGCTTGAGGAGGAGGTATTGGAGGCTCAGGGGGACGCCCTGTTGGACCTCCAGGGAGACTGTTTGTTCCTGATCAGTTGCGACAAAAGGTAATCGAGGCACACCATAATTCAGCTTTAGCAGGACACCCAGGGAGTAAAGCAACTGTGGATCGCCTCTCGCGCCGGTTTTGGTGGCCTAACTTACATAGGGAGGTGGTAACTTTTGTCGCATCCTGTGAGGTTTGTGCGCGCTCTAAGACCCCACATACCCGTCCGTCTGGGGCCCTCTTACCTTTGAAGATCCCAGAGCGTCCGTGGACTCATCTGTCTATGGACTTTATTACGGACCTCCCGCCGTCTTCGGGTAAAACAGTCATACTCGTTGTAGTGGACAGGTTCAGCAAGATGGCACATTTTATCGCTCTTCCTGCTCTTCCTAATGCTAAAACTCTTGCGCAGGTGTTCATTGGGGAGATTGTGAGACTTCACGGGGTACCCTCCGATGTGGTGTCGGATCGGGGGTCTCAGTTTGTGTCCAAATTTTGGAAGGCATTTTGTACACGGCGGGGGATGCAGTTGTCATTTTCATCGGCTTTTCATCCGCAGACCAATAGTCAGACAGAGCGTCTGAACCAGAGCTTGGAGACATATCTCCGGTGTTTTGTGTCAGAGAACCAGGAGGACTGGGCTTCTTTCTTGCCTCTGGCAGAATTCGCTCTTAACAATAGACGGAGCGAGTCCACTGGTAAGTCCCCGTTTTTCGGGGCATATGGTTTTCACCCCAGTTTTGTACTTTCAACAGGGGGGGCTCTTCTGGGGTTCCTGAGGAGGAACGATTTTCGTCGTCACTTGCTTCTGTGTGGAGAGGAGTGCTGAATAATCTGAGTACTATGGGGAACCGATACAAACGTATGGCTGATAGGAGGAGAGTGTCTGGTCCGGACCTAAGTGTGAACGATTGGGTATGGTTGTCTACCAAGAATATAAAACTTAAGGTTCCCTCCTGGAAACTTGGTCCCAGGTTCATCGGGCCATACAGGATCAGTTCTATAATTAATCCGGTGGCATTCCGTCTTGACCTCCCCCCTACGTTTAAAATTCACAATGTGTTTCACAGATCATTGCTTAAGAGGTATGTGGCGCCGGTGATACCATCACCTTTACCTCCTCCTCCTGTAGTGGTCAATGGTAACTTGGAGTTTCAGGTGTCGAAAATCATCGATTCACGTCTTAATCGCCGGTCCCTTCAGTACCTGGTTCATTGGAAGGGGTATGGTTCTGAGGAGAGGACGTGGGTTCCTGCGTCGGATATTAACGCAGACCGATTAATTCGGGCCTTCCACACAACTCACCCAGATAAACCTGGCCCTGAGGGTCCGGAGGCCCCTCGTAGAAGGGGGGATACTGTCGCCACGAAGATCGTCGCAATTACACAACCTGACTTCGCACAGCTGAGTTTTTGGTGCTAGGTGTTTTTCAGCAGTGAGTGAGTTAATTCTCCCTCTCTCTGTGCTAGACGAAGCCCAGCCTCGCCCAGCTGCAGTTAATACTGCAGTAATGGGATTCCTTCAAATACCTGCCAGTCTGTTAGGGAAGTGTCGGTGAAAGCATTCATGCAGACCAGCAGAGCGGATCGTGGTATTGTGAAGTCTGAAGTGAAGAGTACCTGGTGTGGTTTTCTCCCCTCCTCGCTTTATTATTTATCTCCTTACCCGTTGGTGTTCCCTCTGTAGTTGTGTAACGGGTCTGGTAGGTGGAACCACTGACGGAAACGGGTCTGGTTGGTGGAACCACTAAGCTTTATTATACAAGACAATTTACTTGCAAGAGAGCGGGTGGCATCCGGGAATAGGACAGGGAATCACGGCAATTAGCCAGGCAGTCTCTGGACAGGCAGGTTGTCACAATAAGTGACCAAGGAAGTCTCTGGACAGGCAGGTTGTCACGGCAAGTGACCTGGGCAGTCTCTGGACAGGCAGGTTGTCACGGCAAGTGACCTGGGCAGTCTCTGGACAGGCAGGTTGTCACGGCAAGTGACCAGGGCAGTCTCTGGACAGGCAGGTTGTCACGGCAAGTGACCAGGGCAGTCTCTGGGCAGGCAGGTTTGTCACGGCAAGTGACCAGGGCAGTCTCTGGGCAGGCAGGTTGTCACGGCAAGTGACCAGGGCAGTCTCTGAACAGGCAGGTTGTCACGGCAAGTGACCCGGGCAGTCTCTGGACAGGCAGGTTGTCACGGCAAGTGACCAGGGCAATCTCTGGGCAGGCAGGTTTGTCACGGCAAGTGACCAGGGTAGTCTCTGGGCAGGCAGGTTGTCATGGCAAGTGACCAGGGCAGTCTCTGGACAGGCAGGTTTGTCACGGCAAGTGACCAAGGCAGTCTCTAGACAAACAGGCATATACGACCTGAGCTGGTGGAGCCTCCTGGTAGGCTGCAGTCGGATGGCAGATGATCGCTCCCAGGTGAGCAGGCAAGAGTCTCTGGAATAGCCGGGGATCTCTGCTGATGATGTCCGAACCTCTAGATAGAGCTGCAGTCGGATGGCAGATGATCGCTCCCAGGTGAGCAGGCAAGAGTCTCTGCAATAGCCGGGGATCTCCGCAGATGATGTCCGAACCTCTGGATAGAGCTGCAGTCGGATGGCAGATGATCGCTCCAGGTGAGCAGGCAACAGCCGGGGATCTCTGCTGAAGATGTCCGAACCTCTGGATAGAGCTGCAGTCAGATGGCCGACAGGCAAACAGACAGGTAACAGGCAGGCAACTGGAAACAGGAGCTGATGGCTGAAGCAGAGTTAGACTGCACAGAAACAACATTGCTCGGGCACCTCCATTAAGGAGGAAGCCCTTAATATAGGGTGGAGTCCACCAGCATTGGCTGGAGACTGATTTGGAAAATGCGCGCGGCTCCTTTAAGAGCGGGGGAGGGTGCGGGCGCGCGCCCTAAGGCCAGCAGCAGGGAAGGAGCGCGCGGGACCAGCAGGGCGGAAGGAGGACGCCGAGGATGCCAGAGGCGCAGAGGAGGCTGAGAGCACTGAGGACGCTGAGCGCAGGTGAGGAGAGCGACGTCCCTGTCTGGCAGCAGGCAGGGACGCGGGCGCTACAAGTTGTAGAGTGAGTTTTTTATGCAAGGTGGTCTTTTGTTTTACCCCTTGTACTGTCTCGTTCGTCTTATACTGTTTGTAGGAATTTACCTTCCTGTCCCCTGTGGTTGTGATCAGGGTCCTTCTCAGGACTAGATTACTGAGGGTCAGGGATTCACAGGAGATAGGGTTACGCTGGCGGCCTGGACCTCTGTACCATCAACAGTACCTCCAGGTAGAGGGATTAGTCAGGGCCCCAGCTTAGGGTCAGCATAGACCCCGGACCTCCTGTATACAGTGACAGCGTGACAGATGATGCTTTGGCAGCCCTTTTTCAGAAGGGGCTGTCAGAGAATGTAAAAGATGTTATGGTGGGTTTCCCTGCTCCCTCTGGTCTCAATGATTCTATGTCATTAGCGATTCAAATTGACAGACGTTTGCGTGAGCGTAGAGGTATGCATGGAATAGTGTTGCCTTGTGAGCCAGCTTCTGAACCCATGCAGTGTGATAGAGTGGCTTCTGGGGCACAGCGTCATGAGTTTCGAAAATGCAATGGGTTATGTTTCTATTGTGGTGACGCCTCTCATGCTATTTCTGTCTGCCCTAAGCGGGGAAGACGTTTTGCATGCTCAGTTGTCTTGGGTAGTGTTCAGATTAAATTTCTGTTGACTGTTACCCTGATTTGCTCCCTGTCCACATTTTCTGCTCAGGCTTTTGTTGATTCAGGAGCAGCAATTAACCTGATGGATTTTGATTTTGCCAAACGTTGTGGGTTTCCCTTGATACCCCTACGGAAGTCTATTCCCCTACTGGGGATTGATTCTACCCCTTTGGCTGAGAATAAACCTCAGTTTTCTACTCAGGTGATAATGAGGGTTGAACCTGATCATCAGGAGGGTTGCAAATTTTTGGTACTGTATAATCTGCATGACATTATTGTACTAGGTTTCCCTTGGTTACAGTCTCATAATCCTGTTTTGGATTGGAGATCTGTCTCTGTGACCAGTTGGGGCTGCCAATGTGTTAATGCCAACGCTCCTGTTTTTTCTGCCTCTCCCCAGTCTCAGGAAGTTCCTGATTTTTTGACTGATTTTTCTGATGTGTTTAGCGAAAGTAAATCTGCATCCTTGCCCCCCCACAGGAGCTATGACTGCGCTATTGAATTAGTGCCTGGTAGTAAATTCCCTAAAGGTCGCCTTTTTAACTTGTCTGTACCTGAACATGACGCTATGCGGTCTTATATCAAGGAGTCATTGGAGAAGGGTCATATCAGACCATCCTCTTCACCCTTGGGTGCTGGTTTTTTCATTGAGATTCACTTCTGCTCCTGTTCTACGGCAGCCTGATGTTTCTCTGCCATTTCAGGTGGAGGTTGATGCCTCTGAAATTGGGGCAGGTGCCGTTTTGTCCCAAAGAGATCCTGAGACCTCTAAAAGTAACCCTTGTGCCTTTTTTTCTCGAAAATTTTCTCCAACTGAACGTAATTATGACGTGGGTAATCGGGAGTTATTGGCCATGAAGTGGGCTTTTGAAGAGTGGAGACATTGGCTGGAGGGAGCCAAACATCAGGTGGTGGTCCTCACGGACCATAAGAATCTGGTTTATCTGGAATCAGCCAAGCGACTTAATCCTAGACAGGCCAGGTGGGCCTTGTTTTTCACACGTTTTAATTTTGTGGTTTCCTTTCTTCCTGGCACTAAGAATGTTAAGGCGGATGCCCTCTCGAGGAGTTTCCTTGCGGACTCTCCTGAGTTATCTGATCCTGCTGTTATTTTGAAAGAGGGTGTAGTTCTTTCCGCCATCTCGCCCAATTTGAGACTGGCTCTGGAAGGGTGTCAGGAGGATAAACCCGAGCGCTGCCGTATTGGGAAATTGTTTGTCCCAGACCGGTGGAAAAAGAGTGTGATGTCTGAGATTCATTGTTCCGCGTTGGCCGGTCATCCCGGAATTTTTGGTACCAGAGACTTGGTGAGTCGGTCCTTTTGGTGGCCTACTTTGTCTCGTGACATCAGGGAGTTTGTGCAGTCCTGTGGGACTTGCTCTCGCTCCAAGCCTTGCTCTCGCTCTAGTGGTTTGTTGATGCCATTGCCTGTGCCCAAGAGACCATGGACCCATATCTCTATGGATTTCATTTCCGACCTCCCTGTTTCTCAGAGAATGACCGTCATCTGGGTGATTTGTGATAGGTTTTCCAAGATGATACATCTTGTGCCATTACCTAAGTTGCCTTCCTCCTCCGAACTGGTGCCTTTGTTCCTTCAGCACGTGGTTCGGTTACACGGCATTCCTGAGAACATTGTGTCTGACAGAGGAGTCCAGTTTGTTTCCAGATTTTGGAGGACTTTTTGTTCTAAACTTGGTGTTCAATTGTCTTTCTCCTCTGCTTTTCATCCTCAGACCAATGGACAAACTGAGAGAACAAACCAGACATTGGAGACTTATCTGAGATGCTTTGTGTCTGCTGATCAAGATGACTGGGTCTCTTTTTGCCTTTGGCTGAGTTTGCTCTTAATAATAGGGCTAGCTCTGCCACTTTGATGTCTCCATTCTTCTGCAATTTTGGGTTTCACCCTCGATTTTCTTCGGGACAGACGGAGGCTTCTGTCTGTCCGGGTGTTGACTCTGTTGTGGAGCGTATGCAGCAGATTTGGGACCAGGTAGTGGAGAGGTTGTCCCTCTCTCAGGAGAAGGCCAGCGGTTTGCCAACCGGCATAGGACTGATGGTCCTCGGTTTAATGTGGGGGACTTGGTCTGGTTGTCCTCAAGAAATATCCCTATTAGAGTTGCATCTCCTAAGTTTAAGCCTAGGTTCACTGGACCTTATAAGATCATGGAGATTCTTAATCCTGTTTCCTTTCGTTTACTTCTTCCAGGGACATTTAAGATCCATAACGTGTTCCACAAGTCCTTATTGAAGAGGTTTGTCGAGCCAGTGGTTCCTATGGCTGTGCCTCCTGACCCTGTTTTGGTTGAGGGCAATCTGGAGTATGTGGTTGAGAAAATATTGGATTCTCGTTTTTCTAGACGGAAACTCCAGTATTTGGTTAAGTGGAGAGGTTATGGTCAGGAGGACAATTCTTGGGTGTTTGCTTCGGACATCCATGCTAGGAGACTGATCCGTGCGTATCACCGAGCTCATCCTGACCAACCTGGTTGCACAAATGAGGGTTCGGTGACCCCTCCTCAAGGGGGGGTACTGTTGTGAATGTTTTGGAAATGAATTCTGAGCAGAAGCTCCCTCTGGTGGTTACAAACAGTACTGAACCATTCAATGAGGATTGGCAATCAGGATTCACAGACTGGCTTGATATAAGGGAGGTTCCCTCCCATCATGGTTGCCGGTGATCAATTGTTCTTGTCTCAACTTTGGTTCCTGGTTCACTTGGAAGCTTGCTGAGTCTTGCCTCTTCTTCTGCTTTCACATAAGATATTTTCTGTTTTTGTTTTTGTGCTTGCCATTTGCATATTTCTCTGCATTTCTGTGAGGTTAGCCAGGTTCCCCCCCCCCCTGGGGGACTTGGGCTCCTCTCGGTTCCTCTGGAGCCACTGTTGTTTGTTCGTTTGCCTTTTCCAGTTTTTTCAGTGGCTGCGGCTTAGTTTTGTTACACCAGAGAACTGATTTAGGTGGTAGAGGTCGTGTGATCTCAGGTGTTTTTGCAATTAGTAGCGTTGGCATTTTTTAGGGTTTTTTTTGGATTGCAGTGAGTTTCCTTTCTATCCTTTTCTGTCTAGGCAGATTGGGCCCCAGCGTTTGCTCATACTATTTTCTGTCTGTGTCTGTATTTCCTCTTGTCTAACCGCCATTACATGTTTGGGGGCTTCCTATGTTCTTTGGGGATCTGCTCCGGGGCAGATAGTTTTCCTCTTTCTGTCTTTAGGTGTAGTTAGCTTCTCAGGCTGTGACGAGGCGTCTAGGACCAACGTAGGTACGCTCCACGGCTGCCTTTGGGGATCTGCTCCGGGGCAGATAGCTTTCCTCTTTCTATCTTTAGGTGTAGTTAATCTCTCAGGCTGTGACGAGGCGTCTAGGACCAACGTAGGAACGCTCCACGGCTGCCATTAGTTGTGGTGGTTAGTCAGGGTACTGCAATCCAATAGATTCCAACCTCTCTGGTGTATTGCCGTTTTTGCCTGCTCTCCTCAGCTACCAAAACATAACACATATAATATATACGCAACATTATGCAGAACACACATATATACAAGTTGACACAATTTAAAGGGGATAAAACCTTAAAGGGTTAATACCCTTTCACCTCCTTACAAGCATACGCCTGGTCATGCTGATAGTAGTGAGAGCAGGTGATGCTGATGAGAGTATTCACCAGGCGGTACCAGTTCATAGTAATAAAATTGTCAGTGAGATAATAAGTGCAGTGTATGTGTATTTTACTGTACATGTATTTAGCTAATAAATAACAGAAAAGAATGGTGTGGGGTCCGGCTTACTTTTACTAACCAGCTGAGGGAAAGCGGAGAGGTGAGGCAGGTATTATTCTGGGAAGGGGCCTATTAAGGTTCCCAGTCTATTAATATCAGCTCACAGCTGTCTGCGTAGCTTTTACTGGTTAATAAAATGAGGGGGGACCCCTCCAAAAAATGATATGGGGTACCCCTATATTCAATAACCAGCAAAGGCTAAACAGACAGATGTAGGCTGATATTAATAGGCTGAGAATGGGTCATGGATATTGTCCCCTTCCCAGACTAAAAACATCAGCCCTCAGAAATGGCACATCCATTGAATGGATGGCGCTTAGCCTCGGCTCTTCCCACTTGCAGACAGAAGCACAGGATTGTGTGCCCACACATGAAAGTAACAAAAAAGGAGAATATCCAGCTTCTTAGGTGAAAAAAATATGTAGTTTATTTCCAAAAACTTAAAAACATAATTCCAAGAAATCCCTGGTGATCTAAAAGCAACGCGTTTCAAACACGAAGATGTGTTCTCTTTCAAAGCTAATGGCAGAATGAACCATAGTGCAGTATATACCCCATTACAACCAATGGGATTAATTAAACAAACCATATGACAATAAAATCATGCAAAGTAGTTAAAACAATTGTTTATGCAGTTTATCACAAGGAACATTTCACATATTTGACAGAAAGGACAATCTGAAAGACTGGTAATGGTACATGATCTTTTTAAAACAGGGGTGGGGAACATCCGGCCCGCGGGCCGTGACTTTTCATGCGGTCCACAGCAGGTCCCCAGAGTCTGCAATGCTCGGCTGGAAGCCATATCCTGCCAGCTGCTGGCCCTTTAGCACCCAAATGCACAATACGCAGCGTTCATTACAGAATCATCAGGGTGGGCGGGTAAGCACCCAATGCGCTCCCGTCCTCCTGTACCAAAAGAGGAGCTGCTGCTGCTGCAGAGAGTCTAGAATGATCTCTGTGTGGGCAGCTCTGTGCCTGTCTGCTGGTGATTTCTGTGCCAGCTATGTGCCCCCCTGTGATCTCTGTGCCCTGCAGCTATGTGCCCCAATGTGTCTGTGCTCTCATGTGATCTCTGTGCCCCCCCAACTATATGCCCCCTGTGATCTCTGTGCCTCTCAGCTGTACCCCCATGTGATTTCTGTGCACCCCGTGATCCCTGTGCCCCCAGCTATGTGAGCCCTGTTATTTCTGTGCCCCATCTATGTGCCCCCCGTGATCTCTGTTCCCCCTGTGATCTCTCTGCCCCCCGCTATATGCCCCTCTGTGATTTCTGTGCCCTCCAACTATATGCCCCCTGTGATCTATGCCCCCCAGCTATTCGTACACCTGTGATCTCTGTGGCACCCAGCTTTTTGCCCCCTGTGATCTATGTGCCCCCCTGTGATCCCTGTGCAACCTTGCTATGTACCCCTTGTGATATTTTTGCTCCCATGTGATCTCTGTTCCCTCCAGCTATGTGACCTCCCGGCTATGTGCCCTCTTGTGATCTTTGTGCCCCCTGTGAATTCTGTGCCCCCTGTGATCTTCGTGCCACCCCTCAGTGACCTCTGTACCCCCCAGCTATGTGCCCCCTGTGATCTTTGTGCTACCCCTGTGATCTCTGTGCCCCCGTGATCTTTGTACCACCCCTCCGGGGATCTCTGTGTCCCCCTGCTGATCTATGAGCCCCACCCGCCCACGCCGTGATCTATGTGCCTCCCGGCGATGCCTGTCCCCTCAGTGCTGTATATCCCCCTCCCCAAGTGCTGTATATTCCCCTCCCCCACTGCTGTATTTCCCCCCAGTGCTGTATATGCCCCCAAGTGACATGTATATTCCCCAGTGCTGCATTTACCCTAGAAGTACTCGATATCCGAGTACTGTATATCCCACCAGTGCTGTATATCCCCCCACCTGTTTTGTATATAGCCCCCAGTGCTGTATATAGCCCCAGTAATGTAGTGATGTATGTGACCCCATCAGTGATGCATATTAGCCCAGGAACATATATACCCTCAAGTGCTGTCTGTACTTCCTAGTGATGTACATAGCCCTTCAGTGATGTCTATTTCCTCAGCCTCCCCAGTGATGAATATGTCCCAGCATCTCTTGTGATGTCTATGCCCCCCAGCCCCTCCTATAATTTATATGACCCCAGAGTCTCCTGTGATGCATATACAGAAGTCTCAATGTTTCCTATGTTATGTATGTACAGCAGTCCCAGTGTCTCCTATGTGATGTATATACAGCAGTCCCAGCGTCTCCTATGTGATGTATATACAGCAGTCCCAGTGTCTCCTATGTGATGTATATACAGCAGTCCCAGCTTCTCCTGTGTTATGTATATACAGCAGTCCCTGTGTCTCCTATGTGATGTATATACAGCAGTCACAGTGTCTCTTATGTGATGCTTATACAGTAGTCCCATCATCTCCTATGTGGTGTATATAGAGCTAGCTCAGAGTCTCCTATGTGATGTATATGATTTAAAAAATGTATTATTGACAAAAAGTTGACTGCTCTCCTGGTGTTGTGAATGTGCTAGAAATGAATTCTGAGCAGAAGCTCCCTCTGGTGGTTACAAACAGTACTGAACTATCCAATGAAGATTGTGAAGATTGGCGATCAGGTGTTACTGACTGATCTTATATAAGGGAGGTTCCCTCCCATCAGGGTTGCCGGTGATCAATTGTTCTGGTCTCATCTTTGATTCCTGTTCACTTTGTAGCTTGCTGTTTCGTGCCTGCATCTTCTGCTAACAGATAAGACATTTTCTTCTTTTAGTTTTTTGTGCTTACTTTTTGCATTTTGTCCTGCACTTCTGTGGGGGCCTTCAGGGTCCCCTCCGGGGGCTTTTGCCCTCTCAGTTTAGTTCAGCCACTGTTGTTTGTTCATTTGCCTTTTCCAGTTTTTTCAGTGGCTGCTGTTTAGTTTTTGTTACACCAGAGAACTAATTTAGGTGGTAGAGGTCGTGTGATCTCAGGTGTTTTTGTAATTAGTAGAGTTGGTACTTTTCAGGGTTTTTTGGGATTGCAGTAAGTGTCCTTCCTATCCTTTTCTATTTAGGAAGTTTGGGCCCCAACGTTTGCTCATACGATTTTCTGTCTGTGTCTGTATTTCCCTTGTCTAACCGCCATTACATGTTTGGGGGCTTTCTATGTTCTTTGGGGATCTGCTACAGGGCAGATAGTTTTCCTCTTTCTGTCTTTAGGTGTAGTTAGCTTCTCAGGCTGTGACGAGGCGTCTAGGACCAACGTAGGTACGCTCCACGGCTGCCTTTAGTTGTGGTGGTTAGTCAGGGTACTGCAGTCCCATAGATTCCAACCTCTCTGGTGTATTTCCTTTTTTGCTTGCTCTCCTCCGCTACCAAATCATAACACCTGGCCAACACAAACCTGGAAAAGCAGCTGTGAGAAGAAAAATGATCAGTATCACCTAACATCACAGCTACACCAAAGAGAAGCAGCTCCAGCCGTCACATTAAGGGTGAGTTACCGTAATTGTTTGACTAACTATACTGGGGTAATTTTCAAGGTGCTCATTTTTGTGTGGCCCTGGAACGATGGTAGAAATTTTCAAATGGCCCCCGGCAGGAAAAAGGTTCCCTACCCCTGCCTTAGAAGAAAGACTAGTAACGCACGCTCTGTCTGCAACAAACTGTCGTATACCCATGACCTCTTTATCACCAACAAACTCTTCCTTGGCATCACAGAAACCTGGCTCACCCCCTCTGACTCAGCCTCTCCAGCTGCACTTTCCTATGGCGGATTGGATCTCTCTCACACCCCTCGCCCCAGCAACAAACGTGGTGGAGGAGTTGGTTTGCTCCTGTCTGATACCTGCTCCTTTACCCCAATTCCGCTACCACCTTCCGCTACTCTTCCCTCTTTTGAGGTGCACTCCGTCCGCCTCTATTCCCCCTCCAACTGGCTGTCATCTACCGCCCCCCAGAACTAGCCATCTCCACCTTCCTCAACCACTTCACCACCTGGCTACTTCATTTCTACTGATATCCTCACTATTATCATGGGTGACTTCAACACCCCCATTGATGCTTCCACCCCAGCTGCCTCTAAATTTTTATCGCTCACTGCCTCCTTTGGCCTCACTCAATGGTCCTCCATGGCCACTCACAAAGATGGTCACATGCTGGACCTCATCTTCACCCGCCTCTGTTCCCTTACTAATCTCACTAACTCACCCCTCCCCCTGTCTGACCACAACCTACTGACATTCTCTTTCCTTCCTCCGCTAGTGCACAACACCCAAACCACAAACTCACTCACCCTCGCAGGAATCTCAAACACCTCAATTTACAATCACTCTCTGAGTCCTTACGCCCTCTTACAGATATAGCTTCCCTTCATGACACAGATGCTGCTGCCACTTTCTATAACACCACAATAAGAGCAACACTTGATTCGGCTGCCTCCTTCACGCATAGCAAAACTCATACAATCAACAGGCATCCCTGGCTGACCAGCCTGACCAAAGAACAGAGACTGGCTCCCAGGGTCGCTGAGCGGAGATGGAAGAGATCCCGTTCTGCCGAGCACTTTATCGCATACAAGCAGTCATTCGCCAGCTTTAAGTCCACACTCACTGCCGCAAAACAAACTTACTTCCTTCTCTCATATCCACCCTGTCTCACAACCCTAAACAGCTTTTCAACACTTTCAATTCTCTACTCCGTGCCAAGGCACCTCCTCCCTCTCCTCTCATTTCTCCTGAAAACTTTGCCTCTTTCTTTAAGCAGAAGATCGATACATCAGAGAAAGCTTTGGCCCGCAGCCCCCAATGCCCCCCCTCTTACCTGCTCAGCCCTGTTCCTCCAAAACCAACTTCACCACCATGACAGACCAGCTCTCCACCCTCCTGTCAAGATCACATCTCACTACTTGCACGCTTGACCCCCTCCCGTCCCACCTCATCCCTAACCTCGCCAAAGTCTTCATCCCAACCCTAACACACCTCTTCAACCTCACTTACAAATGGTGTTTTCCCCTCATCCTTCTAACATGCCTCGATCACACCCATCCTCAAAAAGCCCTCCCTCGACCCATCCTCTGTGTCTAACTACCACCCCATATTTCGTCTCCCTTACGCCTCAAAACTACTGGAACAGCATGTCCATCTTGAACTGTCCTCCCACCTTTCCTCTTGCTCCCTCTTTGACCGGTTACAATCTGGGTTCCGACTGTATCACTCAACTGAAACTGCCCTAACTAAAGTCACCAACGACCTACTAACCACCAAAAGCAAGCGACACTACTCTGTTCTCCTTCTCCTCGACCGGTCTTCTGCCTTCGAAACTGTGGACCACTCCCTCCTGCTACAGATTCTCTTATCTCTTGGCATCACAGACTTGGCTCTATCCTGGATCTCGTCATATCTAACAGACCGAACATTCAGTGTCTCCCTCTCCCACATCACCTCCTCAACTCGTCCCCTGTCTGTCGGTGTTCCCCAAGGCTCAGTTCTAGGACCCCTACCCTTATCCATCTACACCAGGGGTGGGGAACCTTTTTTCTGCCGAGGGCATTTGGAATTTTATAATAGCGTTCGAGGGCCGCATAAAATTATTAATAATGATGAGCAAGTATACTCGTTGCTCGTGTTTTCCCAAGCATGCTCTGGTGTCCTCTAAGTATTTTGACATGCTCAGAGATTTAGTTTCTGTCGACGCATTTGCATGATTAGCAGCTGCTGGACAGCCTGAATACATGTGGGGATTCCTTAACAAACAGGCATTCCTCACATGTATTCAGGCTGTCCAGCAGCTGCAAATCAGGGAGCTGAGGCGACGAAAACTAAATCTCCGAGCACGCCAAAATACTCGGAGGACACCAGAGCATGCTCAGGAAAGCCCAAGCAATGAGTATACTCGCTCATCACTCATTAATAAGCTTAAACATTAGCCAACTATATTAATTCAAACATTTAAATAACTCCTACCTAATGTGATGGCTGGAATAACTTCTCTTTGGTGAGGAGTTTGATATTGAGAGGTATTGATGATGTTGCTACTCGCAACTGGTTTTCTAAGTTTGCATCAGTCAATCTTGAACGAAGGCGACACTTTGCAATGGAAAGTTTTGAAAAGAACTGCTCACGGCAATACGTTGTTCAGAACACAGATGCATATTTCAATGCATGTCTCCTCACAGTGGGAAAATCATCATTGTTCACATAACGTTTATAAAAGTCAAGCAATGGGAGGTTATTGTACCTAGCTTTCAGCTCAGCATTGTTTTACAGCTGAATGATTTCATGTTGTAGGTCATCAGACACATCAGCTGGCTCCACATTGAATGGTGCAGCAAAGATGTCCAGTTCCATTTGTTTACTTTTGATATTCTTGAATCTTTCATCAAATACTTCAATTAGTTTTGCACATTCACCAGCATATTCAAGTGTCGTGGAAGGCTTTTGTCTTTCCAGAGTGGGGAAATGAACTGTGTTATTCCTTTCAAGCTGCACTTTCCACAGCCTTAGTTTAGCTTCAAATGATTTCACGTTTGAAAGCAGAGAGCTAAGAAGCTGATTGGGGCCTTGCAGCTTAACGTTCAGCTCTGAGAGGTACTTGGTAATGTCTACCATGAACGCTAGATCACACTGCCACTTGCCATCATTGAGTTCCCTTTCATCTCCATGAACTGCTTGACTTCTTCCCGCAATTCGTAAAACCTCATGAGCATGTTCCCGCGACTCAACCACCGCACTTCACAGTGATAAACAAGATCACCATACTCCGATTCAAGATCATTCAGTAATTTCTTAAACTGGCGACTGTTCAGTGCTCGGCTTTTGATAAAGATTATGCATGACACTACTGTTGACATCACATTGTTGAGCCGCAATGACTGTGCACAGAGACTTTCTTGGTGTATGATGCAGTGGCATACAGCTAAATCACTTGGATCAAGACTATGACGATTCATTTCTTTCTTGACAAATGGAATTAACCCTTTTTGCGAGCCAACCATGGCTGGAGCTCCATGTGTAGTAAGGCCAGTTAACTTTTCAAATGGTAGTGGAAGTTTCTTCATTGATGAAACAAGTCTCTCAAACAAGTCTTCACCTTTTGTACTGCCATGCATGGCTTCCAGTGACAGCAGCTCTTCTCGTGTGTCAAACTCTGCAGTGATTCCACGAATGAAAATGGCCAGTTGAGCAGTATTTGTTATGTCTGTTGTCTCATCACAAGCCAGAGAGAAAAATTGGAAATCTCCTGCTGAATCCTTGAGCGTTTTTTTCAATATCTTGTGCCAAATCAGTAATCCGATCTGAGACGGTTCTCCGAGACAAACTAACATTCTGAAATAATTTTACTTTGTCTGGTGCTAACAGCTCTGCAGCAGCCACGATGCACTCTTTCACAAACTCTCCCTCTACATGAGGTCTCAGCTTCTTTGCAATTAGCTCACTAACTACGTCTCAATAACATTGCCTGTCACAATGCGACCTGTTATGAATGTGCTAGAGATAGTTTCTGAGCAGAGGCTCCCTCTGGTGGTTACAGACAGTACTGAACCTTTCAGCGAGGAGTGGCAATCTGGGTTCACTGACTGGTCTGATATAAGGGAGGTTCCCTCCCATGATGGTTGCCGGTGATCAATTGTTCTTGTCTCAATTGTGGTTCCTGGTTCATTTGGAAGTTTGCTGGAGTCTTGCCTGCATCTCCTGCTTTCAGATAAGATATTTTTTGCTTTTCTTTTTGTGCTTACTTTTTGCATTGTTTTCTGCACTTTTGTGGAGGTCAGCCAGGTCCCCTCCTGGGGCCTGAGCTCCTCACAGTTTATCTGCAGCCACTGTTATTTGCTAATTTGCTTTTTCCTGTTTTTTCAGCGGCTGCGGCTTGGTTTTTGTTCACACTGAGATCTGATTTAGTGGGTGGCGAGATTGTGTGATCTCAGTATTTTTGTAATCAGAATTGTTGGATTTTTGTAGGGTTTTCTGGGTTGCAGAAAGTAATCTCTCCTGTCCTATCCTATTTAGTCAGCTTGTGGCCCCAGCGTTTGCTCAGTCTATTTTCTGCCTATGTTTGTATTTTCATCTTGTCTAACCGCAATTATATGTTTGGGGGCTTCCTATTTTCTTTGGGGATCTGCTCCGGGCAGATAGCTTTCATCTTTCTGCCTTTAGGTGTAGTTATCTCTCAGGCTGTGACGAGGCGTCTAGGATCAATGTAGGAACGCTCCACGGCTACCTCTAGTTGTGTCGTTAGTTTAGGAATCTGCAACCCATCAGTTACCAACATCTCAGGTGTTCGGCTGCCCTGCTGTTGTTCCTGTCCTCCTCAGCTACCGAAACATAACAGTATCACCGGCCATAACTGAAAATTATATAGCACTCACAGAAGGGAAAAATAGTGTGGAAAGAAAAAAGTTGTCAGAGTTGTCAGAGATTTTTTTTTTTTCTGTCTGTTGCATTTTTTCCCTCTTTTTCTCTGGGTGCTGAGGAGGAATTTTTTTTTTCTCAATGAGTTTGCACAGTTGTCTGGCCGTGTGGAGCAGCTTGCCACTGAGGTTCAGAGTATTGCTACCTATCTTGCTAGGTTGCCGATTGTGGAACCTAGGATCTCCATACCAGATTTATTTTTGGAGGATTGGTCTAAATTTCTGAATTTCAAAAATAACTAAGTTGTTTTTTGTCTTAAAGCCTAAGTCCTCAGGGAACGCAGCACAGCAGGTTCAAATTGTCATCTCTCTGCTGCGCGGCGACCCTCAGGATTGGGCTTTTTCCCTGACACCTGGGGATCCTGTTTTGAATGATGTTGATGTATTTTTTCAGGCTCTGGGGTTATTGTACGATGAACCTAATGTCACTGATCAAGCTGAAAAGATCTTGTTGGCATTAAATCAGGGTCGTGAAGACGCTGAGCTGTACTGTCAGAAATTTCGAAAGTGGGCAGTCCTGACCAAATGGAATGATGATGCTTTGGCAGCCCTTTTTCGGAAGGGTCTGTCAGAAAATGTAAAGGACATTATGGTGGGATTCTCTGTTCCCTCTGGTCTCAATGATTCTATGTCTTTGGCTATTCAAATTGACAGACGTTTGCGTGAGCGCAGAGGTATGCGTGAGATAGTGTTGCCTTGTGAACCAGCTCCTGAGCCCATGCAGTGTGATGGAGTGACTTCTGGGGCTCAGCGTCATTAGTTTCGAAAGCGCAATGGGTTATGTTTCTACTGTGGTGACGCTTCCCATGCTATTTCCGTCTGCCCTAAGCGGGGAAGACGTTTTGCGCGCTCAATTGTCTTGGGTACTGTTCAGACTAAATTTCTGTTGACTGTTACCCTGATTTACTCCCTGTCCACATTTTCGGCTCAGGCTTTTGTTGATTCAGGAGCAGCTATTAACCTGATGGATTTTGACTTTGCCAAACGTTGTGGGTTTCCCATGGTAACCCTGCGGAAGTCTATTCCTTTACTGGGCATTGATTCTACCCCTTTGGCGGAGAATAAACCCCAGTTTTCTACTCAGGTGATAATGAGGGTTGAACCAGATCATGAGAGTTGCAAATTTCTAGTGTTGCATAATCTGCATGACATTATTGTACTGGGTTTCCCTTGGTTACAGACTCATAATCCTGTTTTGGATTGGAAATCTGTGTCTGTGACCAGCTGGGGCTGCCAATGTGTTAATACTGACACTCCTGTTTTTTCTGCCTCTCCCCAGTCCCAGGATGTCCCTGACTTTTTGACTGATTTTTCGGATGGGGCGACGGGGAAGCAGCTGTGAGATACACTGACGCATGTAAGTGCCTATTGTGATTTTTCTTGGAATTTATGTGAGCATTCCTTTGGCCTTCCACTGGGGGTCACTAGCAGACTATGGCCATATTTTACTATGAGGGATGTTATTGAATTTATATGTCTGATTTATGGATATGCCTTATCCTTAACGCTGAGTCTATAATTGCACCACATGTGTGCAGGCCACATGTCTAACTGCTCCCTGTTTGGAATAGCAGTATCTCTGCATTTGTATGTTTAAATATGTTTATTGGTGAATGTTATTAATAAAATTTATATTTTTATAATTAAGCAATTTATACTTGGTTCTTTTTGGTGTTGTTCAGTTTAAATTAGTTTTTGCTTATTACATTTTTCTTTGGGTTTTCATTTGGTGTTATTTGATTTTTCGGATGTGTTTAGTGAGAGTAAGTCTGCATCCTTACCTCCTCACAGGAGCTATGACTGCGCTATTGAGTTAGTGCCTGATGGTAAATTTCCTAAAGGTCGCCTTTTTAATTTATCTGTACCTGAACACGATGCTACGCGATCTTATATCAAGGAGTCTTTGGAGAAGGGTCATATCAGACCATCCTCTTCACCCTTGGGCGCCGGTTTTTTCTTTGTGGCCAAGAAGGATGGTTCATTGAGGCCGTGTATTGACTATCGCCTCCTGAATAAAATCACTGTTAAATATCAATATCCATTACCCTTGATTTCTGACCTATTTTCCAGAGTGAAAAGTGCTAGTTGGTTTACCAAGCTTGACCTCAGGGGGGCGTATAACCTTATTCGCATTAAGCACGGGGATGAATGTAAGACGGCGTTTAATACCCCAGAGGGGCATTTTGAGTACCTAGTGATACCTTTTGGGCTTACTAATGCCCCTTCCGTCTTCCAATCCTTCATGAATGATATTTTCAGGGATTTTGTGGATAAATTTCTGATCGTTTATTTGGATGATATCTTGATTTTTCCAACGACTGGGACTCTCATGTAAAACATGTTCAGACTGTGGTCCAGATTTTGAGAGAGAATGCACTGTATGTGAAGGGATCAAAGTGTCTTTTTGGCGTAGAGAAGGTCTCATTTCTGGGATTCATTTTGTTTCCGTCTGTTATTGAAATGGACCCGGTCAAGGTTCAGGCCATCTGTGATTGGGTTCAACCTACTTCATTAAAGGCTCTTCAGAGATTTTTGGGTTTTGCCAATTTTTATCGTAAATGTATTGGTAATTTCTCCGGTATTGTTAAACCATTGACTGATTTGACCAAAAAGGGTTCTGATGTGGTGAATTGGCCTCCTGAGGCAGTTTCTGCGTTTCAGGAACTTAAGCAGAGATTCATTTCTGCTCCTGTTCTACGGCAGCCTGATGTTTCTCTGCCGTTTCAGGTGGAGGTTGATGCTTCTGAGATTGGGGCAGGTGCCGTTTTGTCCCAAAGAGATCCAGAGACCTCTAAGAGTAACCCTTGTGCCTTCTTCTCTCGAAAATTTTCTCCAACTGAACGTAATTATGACGTGGGTAATTGAGAGTTATTGGCCATGAAGTGGGCCTTTGAAGAGTGGAGACATTGGCTGGAAGGAGCCAAACTTCAGGTGGTGGTCCTCACGGACCATAAAAACCTGGTTAATCTCGAATCAGCAAAGCAACTTAATCCTAGACATGCCAGGTGGGCCTTGTTTTTCACACGTTTCAATTTTGTGGTTTCTTTTCTTCCGGGCACTAAGAATGTTAAGGCGGATGCCCTCTCAAGGAGTTTCTTTGCGGATTCTCCTGAGTTATCTGATCCTGCTGTTATTTTGAAAGAGGGTGTAGTTCTTTCCGCCATCTCGCCCAATTTGAGACTGTCTGGAAGGGTGCCAGGAGGATAAACCTGAACGCTGCCCTGTTGGGAAATTATTTGTCCCAGACCAGTGGAAGAAGAGTGTGATGTCTGAGATTCATTGTTCCGCGTTGGCTGGTCATCCCGGGATTTTTGGTACCAGAGACTTGGTGAGTCGGTCCTTTTGGTGGCCTACTTTGTCTTGTGACGTCAGGGACTTTGTGCAATCCTGTGGGACTTGCTCTCGTTCCAAGCCTTGCTCTCGCTGTAGTGGTTTGTTAATGCCATTACCTGTACCCAAGAGGCCATGGACCCATATTTCTATGGATTTTATTTCCGACCTCCCTGTCTCTCAGAGAATGACCGTTATCTGGGTAATCTGTGATAGGTTTTCCAAGATGACACATCTTGTGCCATTACCTAAGTTGCCTTCCTCCTCCGAATTGGTGCCTTTGTTCTTTCAGCACATGGTTCGGTTACATGGCATTCCGGAGAACATTGTGTCTGACAGAGGAGTCCAGTTTGTTTCCAGATTTTGGAGGACATTTTGTTCTAAACTTGGTGTTCAGTTATATTTCTCCTCTGCATTTCACCCTCAGACCAATGGACAAACCGAGAGAACAAACCAGACCTTGGAGACTTATTTGAGGTGTTTTGTGTCTGCTGTTTAAGATGACTCTGGGTCTCTTTTTTGCCTTTGGCTGAGTTTGCTCTTAATAATAGGGCTAGCTCTGCCACCTTGATGTCTCCATTTTTCTGCAATTCTGTGTTTCACCCTCGATTTTCTTCAGGACAGGCGGAGGCTTCTGTCTGTCCAGGGGTTGACTCTATTGTGGAGCGTATGCAGCAGATTTGGGACCAGGTAGTGGAGAGGTTGTCTCTCTCTCAAGAGAAGGCCCAGCGGTTTGCCAACCGGCATAGGACTGATGGTTCTTGTTTTAAAGTGGGGGACTTGGTTTGGTTGTCCTCAAGAAATATCCCTATGAAGGTTGCATCTCCAAAATTTAAGCCAAGGTTCATTGGATCTTATAAGATCATGGAAATTCTTAATCCGATTTCCTTCCGTTTGCTTCTTCCAGGGACATTTAAGATCCATAACGTGATCCACAAGTCCTTATTGAAGAGGTTTGTCGAGCCAGTGGTTCCTATGGCTGAGCCTCCCGACCCTGTTTTGGTTGAGGGCAATTTGGAGTATGTGGTTGAGAAAATATTGGATTCTCGTTTTGCTAGACGGAAACTCCAGTATTTGGTTAAGTGGAGAGGTTATGGTCAGGAGGACAATTCTTGGGTGTTTGCTTCGGACATCCATGCTGGGAGACTGATCCGTGCCTATCATCGAGCTCATCCTGATCGGCCTGGTTGCGCAGGTGAGGGTTCGGTGACCCTCCTCAAGGGGGGGTTACTGTTGTGAATACTCTGGAGGCGACTTCTGAGCTGGGGCTCCCTCCGGTGGTTGCTGAAGGTAATGAACCAATTGCTGAATGGCCTTCAGCTGGCTCTGAATGGTCTGATATAAGTGACCTGAACTCCCTTCAGCCTTGCCGGTAGCCAATTGTTCTTCCAGGTCTTGCTTGGAGCTCAGCTTGCATTCCTGCTTTGATTCAGATAAGTGATTTGCTGTTTTTTTTCCTCTGGTTGGATTTTCCTTGCTGGTTCTCTGCCTTGCAGTGGACTTCAGCCTGGTCCCCTTTTGGGGCCTGGCGCTGCAATTGTGCTCAGTTTGTGTTTGCACATTTGCTCTGTTCCTTTGTCACTTTTTATTTGCTGAATTGCTGTGTGTTACACCAGAGATCTGATTTAGGTGGTAGAGATCGTGTGATCTCAGGTTTTTTGTTAGTCAGAAGTATTGGTATTTTTGTCAGGGTTTTTTTGGGTTGCAGTCAGAATTCTTTCCTATACTTTTCTATCTAGACAGATTGGGCCCCAGCATTTGCTCATTCTATTTTCTGTCTGTGTCCGTATTTTCTTCTTGTCTAACCGTCATTACATGTTTGGGGGCTTCCTATTTCTTTGGGGGTTCTGCTACGGGGCAGATAGCTTTCATCTTTCTGCCTTTAGGTGTAGCTATCTCTCCGGCTGTGACGAGGCGTCTAGGATCACCGTAGGTATGCTCCATGGCTACTTCTAGTGTTGCGGTTAGTTTAGGGTCCTGCAATCCAATAGTTTCCAGCCTCTCTGGTGTATTGCTATTTTGGCTATTTTTGCAATTTCTCCTCAGCTACCGAAACATAACAGTATGCCACCACACAGAATGATGTGCCAGCAGACAGTATGATGCCCCCCACACATATAGTGATGCACTCACACAAAGTATGATGACCCCACACACAGAATGATGCCCCCACACACAGCATGATGCCCCCAGACACAGTATAATTCCCTAACACACAATATGATGCCGCCCCACACAGAATGATGCCCCCACATACAGTATGATGCCACCACACAGTATGATGCCCTCACACAGAATGATGCCCCCACATACAGTATGATGCCACCACACAGTATGATGCCCTCACACAGAATGATGCACCCCGCACAGTATGATGCCCCCACACACAGAATGATGCCCCCTGCACAGTATGATGCCCCCACACACAAAGCTATCTGCCCCGGAGCAGATCCCCAAAGAACATAGAAAGCCCCCAAACATGTAATGGCGGTTAGACAAGAGGAAATACTGACACAGACAGAAAATAGTAAGATCAAACGTTGGGGCCCAAACTACCTAAATAGAAAAGTATAGGAAGGGCACTTACTGCAGTCCCAAAAAACCCTGAAAAACACCAACTCTACTAATTTCAAAAACACCTGAGATCACACGACCTCTACCACCTAAATTAGCCCTCTGGTGCAACAAAATCAAAACAGCAGCCACTGAAAAAACTGGAAAAAGCAAATGTACAAACATCAGTGGCTGAACTAAACTGAGAGGGCAAAAGCCCCCGGAGGGGACCCAGAAGGCCCCCACAGAAGTGCAGGACAAAATGCAAAAATCAAGCACAAAAACAAAAAGAAGAAAATGTCTTATCTGTTAGCAGGAGATGCAGACACGACACAGCAGGCTACAAAGGAAACAAGAATCAAGGATTGAGACCAGAACAATTGATCACCGGCAACCCTGATGGGAAGGCGACTCCCTTAAATAAGACCAGTCAGTAACACCTGATTCCCAATCCTCACAATCTTCACTGGACAGTCCAGTACCGCTTCTAACCACCAGAGGGAGCCTCTGCTCAGAACTCATTTCAAGTCCATTCACAACAGTAGCCCCCCCTTGAGGAGGGGTCACCGAACCCTCACCTGAGCAACCAGGTCGGTCAGGATGAGTTCTATGATACGCACGGATGAGTCTCCTAGCATGGATGTCCGAAGCAAACACCCAAGAATTGTCTTCCTGACCATAACCTCTCCACTTAACCAAATACTGGAGTTTCCGTCTAGAAAAACGAGAATTCAAAATTTTCTCAACCTCAAACTCCATATTGCCCTCAACCAGAACAGGGTCAGGAGGCAAAGCAGTAGGAACCACTGGCTCAACAAACCTCTTCAACAAGGACTTGTGGAACACATTATGGATCTTAAATGTCCCTGGAAGAAGCAAACGAAAAGAAACAGGATTAAGAATCTCCATGATCTTATAAGGTCCAATAAACCTAGGCTTAAATTTAGGAGATGCCACTCTCATAGGAATATTTTTTGAGGACAACCAGACCAAGTCCCCCACTTTAAACCGAGGACCATCAGTCCTATGCCGGTTAGCAAACCGCTGGGCCCTCTCCTGAGAGAGGGACAACCTCTGCACTACCTGGTACCAAATCTGCTGCATACGTTCCACAACAGAGTCAACACCTGGACAGACAGAAGCCTCCGTCTGTCCTGAAGAAAATCGAGGGTGAAACCCTGAATTACAGAAAAATGGAGACATCAAAGTGGCAGAGCTAGCCCTATTATTAAAAGCAAACTCAGCCAAAGGCAAAAAAGAGACCCAGTCATCCTGATCAGCAGACACAAAGCATCTTAGATAAGTCTCCAATGTCTGATTTGTTCTCTCAGTTTGACCATTGGTCTGAGGATGAAATGCCGAGGAGAAAGACAATTGAACAGCAAGTTTAGAACAAAAGGTCCTCCAAAATCTGGAAACAAACTGAACTCCTCTGTCAGACACAATGTTCTCAGGAATGCCGTGCAAACGAACCACGTGCTGAAGGAACAAAGGTACCAATTCAGAGGAGGAAGGCAACTTAGGTAATGGCACAAGATGTATCATTTTGGAAAACCTATCACAAATCACCCAGATGACGGTCATTCTCTGAGAAACAGGGAGGTCGGAAATGAAATCCATAGAGATATGGGTCCATGGTCTCTTGGGCACAGGCAATGGCATCAACAAACCACTAGAGCGGGAGCAAGGCTTGGAGCGAGAGCAAGTCCCGCAGGACTGCACAAATTCCCTGACATCACGAGACAAGGTAGACCATCAAAAGGACCGACTAACCAAGTCTCTGGTACCAAAAATTCCGGGATGACCGGCCAACGCGGAACAATGAATCTCAGACATCACACTCTTTTTCCAGTGGTCCGGGACAAACAATTTCCCAACAGGGCAGCGCTCGGGCCTATCCTCCTGACACCCCTCCAGAGCCAGTCTCAAATTGGGCGAGATGGCGGAAAGAACTACACCTTCTTTCAAAATAACAGAAGGATCAGATAACTCAGGAGAGTCCGCAAGGAAACTCCTTGAAAGGGCATCCGCCTTAACATTCTTAGTGCCAGGAAGAAAGGAAACCACAAAATTAAAACGTGTGAAAAACAAGGCCCACCTGGCCTGTCTAGGATTAAGTCGCTTGGCAGATTCCAGATAAACCAGATTCTTATGGTCCGTAAGGACCACCACCTGATGTTTGGCTCCCTCCAGCCAATGTCTCCACTCTTCAAAAGCCCACTTCATGGCCAATAACTCCCAATTACCCACGTCATAATTACGTTCAGTAGGAGAAAATTTTCGAGAAAAAAAGGCACAAGGGTTACTTTTAGAGGTCTCTGGATCTCTTTGGGACAAAACGGCACCTGCCCCAATTTTAGAGGCATCAACCTCCACCTGAAATGGCAGAGAAACATCAGGCTGCCGTAGAACAGGAGCAGAAGTGAATCTCTGCTTAAGTTCCTGAAATGCAGAGACTGCCTCAGGAGGCCAATTCACCACATCAGAACCCTTTTGTAAGGTTCTATGTATATATTCCTGAAACTCAGTTTGTTCGTCAGCCATTTTACTTTCTGTCTTGCTGCAGCTATCTTGCCCTCAGTCAAAATGGAGTTTCCAGCTTGCATGTTCCCGCCCTGATTCTCTCCTTTGCTTCTTAAGCAGCCACAGCTGAGCAATCAGTGCTTCAGAATCTAGCCTGCAGTGAACCTGTGACTTGACTCCTGTAAGCCTTGGACCTTGTACTCCAGCTATTCCTACTGAGGAACTCTGAAGCACTTGTGGACTCTGAACCCTGCTCTTTGAAAGACCCACGTTTGCATGGACTTACGGTAACAGAGAAGAAGATCCTGAATCTGTATTGGAGAGTGATTGCTGAGCTTGGATTACTCTGGCCTGCTGTGTCTCCTGTTTCTGTGTCTGCAAACTGTGTGACTATTTCTGCCAACTTGTATGAAGTAATACAGGACTTTTCTATATCAAACCTGTGACTCCTGTGTTTTCATCGCACCCAAGCACAAGACGCTATATGAACTGTACTACATACATTACAAGATTCTGAAGACAAAACGTTAGTGTCTGCTGGGTCTGGAAGGCTGTGTCTGCTGTACTGTGGATATCAGACGTCCGGTTGTACTTTCTGTGATGACAGTGGTTGTGACTTCTCACAACCATTCCAGGTGAGCAATTCCCTTAAGTTTTTTCTTTTTGCAGTGTTACCACAGGTAAACACTATTGTTTTTTTTTTTTTCCTTTCTTTTCTCTTTTTTGTCTGCTGTAACTCTGGATATCAGATGTCTGGTTGAAACTTTCTGTGATGATAGTGGTTGTGACTTCTCACAACCATTCCAGGTGAGCAGTTCCCTTAATTTTTTTTTCTATCTGCAGTGTTGCCACAGGTGAACACTATTGTTTTTTTTTTTCTCTCCTCTTCTTCCAGTAATCCTGTCTTAAAAGATCTGGAAAATGGAGGCCCGCATAAAGGAACTTTGCGGAGTGACTGATAATATCCTTGCAGATTTGCAGAATATAAAGACCCGTTTTACAAACCTACAGGACCTCAATAATCACAATTTGCAAGTGGTTGGACAGACTACCCAGGATTTGCGAGCCAGGATTGAGGTTCTAGAGGGGCGAGTCCAGGCTCCTGCCGTAGCCCCGAGTGCTGGGATTCCCAAGTTGCCCCCTTTTCGTTTTGGCGGTGAACGTGAGAAATTCAGGGGATTTATTAATCAATGCAATCTTTTTTTTTTCTGCACATGCTTCACAATTTCCCACTGAACGATCTAAGGTGCTTACTATAATTATGTTGCTTACCAACAAGGCTTTGATGTGGGCAAACCCTCTGATTGAGACTGAGGATGATTGTTTGAATCACCTTGATGATTTTATTTCAGCCATGGGGCAGGTGTTTGATGACCCCAATCGAGGTGCAACAGCTGAAGCAGCCATGTTAGCTTTGCGCCAAGGTAAGCACTCGGTAGCTGAATATGCCTTGGATTTCAGGAGATGGGCCCTTGATACCACCTGGGACAGTTCCGCCAAAAAATCTATTTTTCGAAAGGGGTTATCTCCACTGATTAAGGATGAACTTGCTCGTGCCGACCCTCCCACTGCGTTAGGTGACTTTATTAACTACTGCATCCGTATTGATACTCGTCTGACTGAACGCAGGCAAGAGAGATGGTTCGAAAGCAATCGTACTAACCTTTTCCTACCTTCCTCTCCAGCTAAGGAACCTTTGAGTAGGATTACCCGGGAACCTGAACCTGAACCCATGCAGGTAGACTCTTTACAACGACGGGTTAGTGATGCACGCAAGGAACATCGTTTTAAGGAGAATCTATGTTTCTATTGTGGTAAGTCAGGGCACTTCATTATAAACTGCCCCAGCCGTTCTTGTAAGACTACTGCAGCACTCATTCATTGTGAGTGTTGCGAGAGGGGATCTGTCAGGTCCGAGCCTCAGGCTCCAGAGAGATCTGCAGCAACAGATCTTGATTTCTCGGACTTAAACTCCGTTACCTCTGAGGACGTTGACTGTGTAAACGCTGCCATTTTTCAAGTTTCCTCAGCGGTGTCCCAGCTGAGTTGTAAGAAAAACAATTCTCATTGCTTTCTTTCCATCAAACTCTGGGTTGACTCAGCTTGGGTGTCTAGCTCTGCTATGATCGACTCAGGGGCAAGTGGAAATTTTATGGATGTCTCCTTTGCTCTGAAACAGGGAATACGTTCAGTGAAGAAGGCTACTCCAGTACAGATGGAAACTGTGGATGGCTCCCTGCTGACCTCTGGACCAGTGGATCAGGAAACAGAGCCTTTGAGGGTTCTTATGGGTAAAGATCATCAAGAGAAACTGTCCTTTATGCTTATCTCTTCTCCCCACTTTCCCATTATTCTAGGGCTACCATGGCTGCAGGCTCAGAATCCTACCATTAACTGGGAGACCAAGGAATTACACTTTCCAGAGAAACAGATGAGTCCAAAAGTTTCAGCTTGCTCTGTTCCTAAAGGAATCATGTCAGTCCCTGAACTACCAGCTGTATACCAGGACTATGTGGATTTATGTGACAAGAAGAACGCTGACCAGCTTCCTCCTCACCGTCCATATGATTGTCCAATTGAATTATTGCCTGGAGCAGAGATACCTTTTGGTAAGATCTACCCCCTGGCGGGGCCCGAGCTAAAGGCTTTAAAGGATTACATAGATGAAAATCTAGCCAAGGGCTTCATACGCCCCTCTTCATCTCCTGCAGGTGCACCCATCTTCTTTGTAAAGAAGAAAGATGGATCTCTGAGACCATGCGTAGACTATAGGGAACTCAATAAGGTTACTATTAGAAACCGTTATCCATTGCCTTTAATCCCTGAGTTATTGGAGAGAGTGCGACATGCCAAAATTTTTTCTAAACTAGATCTTCGTGGGGCCTATAACTTAGTCCGTATTAGACCTGGGGATGAATGGAAGACTGCATTCAGGTCACGCTATGGACACTTTGAATATCTAGTTATGCCTTTTGGTCTGAGTACCGCCCCAGCCACTTTCCAACACTTGGTGAATGACATCTTCAGGGATCTCCTAGATACATTCGTGGTAATTTATTTGGATGATATTCTAATTTTTTCTAACTCCACAGAGGAACATCATGGACTTGTGAGAATGGTCTTGGAACGTCTAAGACAAAATCATCTTTACATCAAACTTGAAAAGTGTGAATTCCATAGGACCGAAATTCAATTTCTGGGGTATGTACTGTCTACACAAGGAATTAGTATGGATGGAAGCAAAACCCAAGCCATCAAGGATTGGCCAAGTCCTAGAAATGTGAAGGAGGTACAGCGCTTCATCGGGTTTGCCAACTTCTATAGACGTTTCATTAGAAATTTCTCTGAGGTAGTGTCACCTATCACTCAACTTACCCGGAAAGAGTCTAGGTTTTCCTGGACTCCCCAAGCCCAGGAAGCATTTTCCCGTCTAAAAGATAAATTTACCACTGCACCTATCCTAGTACATCCCAACCCCGAGCTTGCCTTCATAATAGAGGTGGATGCTTCAGACTGTGCCGTTGGAGCTATACTGTCTCAGAGAACAGGTGAGAAGAATGTCTTGCATCCCTGTGCCTTCTTTTCCCAGCAGTTGTCTTCGGCTGAGAGGAACTACGATGTGGACAATAGAGAGTTGTTGGCCATTATTGCCGCCTTCAAAGAATGGAGACACCTTCTTCAGGGAGCTGCACAGCAAATAGTCGTCCTGACAGACCATCGTAACCTTGAGTTTATCAGGTCGGCTAAGTGCCTGACTCCTCGCCAGGCTCGCTGGAATCTTTTCTTAAACCAATTTAATTTTATCATCTCTTATAGACCAGGATCGCACAATGGAAAGGCTGATGCACTCTCTAGGATTTACTCAGCAGAGACACGTCCAATTACTCCTCCTAAGACTATTCTTCCTGACTCTAGATTCCTAGGAGTAATTCATAATCAAGACCTACTTAAGGACATCAAGGAAGCATACCATGCGGATTCCTTTTTGGCACAACCCCCAAGGGACGTAAGTCTTGTCTTTAAGAATGGTGTGTGGATTCAGGGACAACGTCTGTATATTCCTGAAACAGTCAGATTAAGAGTATTGCAACTCATTCACGATTCCAAGATAGCTGGGCATAGAGGAATTCTAAAGACACAGGAATTTCTTTCTCGTTTCTTTTGGTGGCCCACTTGCAGGAAGGATGTTTTGAATTATGTCACTTCATGTGAGGTCTGTGCAAGATGCAAAACACCTCGCTCCTCACCAACTGGTCTGTTACAGCCTCTTCCCACCCCGTCCCGCCCGTGGGGATCCATTTCTATGGACTTCATTGTGGAGTTACCAACCTCTCAGGGGAAGAACACCATTCTAGTGGTGGTTGACCGTCTAACAAAGGCAGCTCATTTTATCCCTTGTGTCGGCTTACCCACTGCAAAACAGACATCAGATTTGATGATTAAAGATGTGTTTCGCTTACATGGAGTACCGGATGAGGTTATTTCGGATCGAGGGGTGCAATTCACTTCTAGGTTTTGGCAAAATTTCTGTGCAGCATTGGACATTAAAGTAAACCTTTCTTCTGCTTTTCATCCCCAGACTAATGGACAGACCGAACGAACCAATCAAACCCTGGAGCAGTATCTCCGCTGCTTTATCTGCCACCTACAGGATGATTGGGTGGATCTACTTCCATTAGCTGAGTTCTCTTATAACAACTCTCAGAGTGCCTCCACTAAGCAGTCTCCTTTTTACTCTAATCTAGGTTATCATCCTAACATTCTACCACGATTTCCCATAGAAACGCCTTTACCAGCAGTGGCTGAAAGAATCACGTCTTTACAGAAGAATATGGATCTTCTAAAGGAAAATCTGGAATCGGCTCAAGAAAGGTACAAGAAAGCAGCAGATAAATTTCGTAAACCTGCACCAGCTTTCAAGGTAGGAGACTTGGTCTGGCTGTCAACCAGAAATCTTAAGTTAAGGATTCCATCGTCTAAGTTGGGACATAAGTACATTGGACCCTATAAAATCAGTAAAATTATAAGTGCCGTTGCTTGTCGTCTTCAACTGCCCAGAACTATGAGAATCCACCCTGTCTTTCATGTATCCCTACTAAAGACTGCGACACCCAATACGTTTCCTGGACGTTCCTCTCCTTGCCCTGACCCAGTGCTAGTCGATGGTCAGGAAGAATTTGTGGTGGAAAGGATTTTAGATTCCAGGTTGTATAGAAATCAGTTACAATATCTGATTAAATGGCAGGGCTACCCAGTGGAGGACAACTCATGGGAACCGGTCAATAACGTTAATGCTCCTCGCTTGCTCCGTCAGTTTCATCAGAGGTACCCATACAAGCCTGGTCTGAGGTCATCCGGAGGTTGTCCTTAAGGGGGGAGTAATGTAAGGTTCTATGTATATATTCCTGAAACTCAGTTTGTTCGTCAGCCATTTTACTTTCTGTCTTGCTGCAGCTATCTTGCCCTCAGTCAAAATGGAGTTTCCAGCTTGCATGTTCCCGCCCTGATTCTCTCCTTTGCTTCTTAAGCAGCCACAGCTGAGCAATCAGTGCTTCAGAATCTAGCCTGCAGTGAACCTGTGACTTGACTCCTGTAAGCCTTGGACCTTGTACTCCAGCTATTCCTACTGAGGAACTCTGAAGCACTTGTGGACTCTGAACCCTGCTCTTTGAAAGACCCACGTTTGCATGGACTTACGGTAACAGAGAAGAAGATCCTGAATCTGTATTGGAGAGTGATTGCTGAGCTTGGATTACTCTGGTGTTATGTTACGGTAGCTGAGGAGTGCAGGCAAAAAAGGAAATACACCAGAGCAGTTGGAATCTATGAGATTGCAGTACCCTGACTAACCACCACAACTAGAGGCAGCCGTGGAGCGTTCCTACGTTGGTCCTAGACGCCTCGTCACAGCCTGAGAAACTAACTACACCTAAAGATAGAAATAGGAAAGCTATCTGCCCCGGAGCAGAACCCCAAAGAAAATAGAAAGCCCCCAAACATGTAATGGCGGTTAGACAAGAGGAAATACTGACACAGAAAGAAAATAGTATGAGCAAACGCTGGGGCCCAAACTATCTAAATAGAAAAGGACAGGAAGGGTACTTACTGCAATCCCAGAAAACCCTGAAAAGCACCAACTCTACTAATTTCAAAATCACCTGAGATCACACGACCTCTACCACCTAAATTAGTTCTCTGGTGTAACAAAAACAGCAGCCACTGAAAAAACTGGAAAAAGCAAAACTACAAAACACAGTGGCTGGACTAAACTGAGAGGGCAAAAGCCCCCGGAGGGACCCTGAAGGCCCCCACAGAAGTGCAGGACAAAATGCAAAAATATAGCAAAAACACAAAATAAGAAATTGTCTTATCTGATAGCAGGAGATGCAGACACGACACAGCAGGCTACAAGGGAAACTGGAAAGAAGGATTCAGACCAGAACAATTGATCACCGGCAACCCTGATGGGAAAATGATTCCCTTAAATAAGACCAATCAGTAACACCTGATTCCCAATCCTCACTAGTACCGCTTGTAACCACCAGAGGGAGCCTCTGCTCAGAACTCATCTCAAACCCATTCACAACAGTACCCCCCCCTGAGGAGGGGTCACCGAACCCTCACTTGAGCAACCAGGTCGGTCAGGATGAGTTCTATGATACGCACGGATAAGTCTCCTAGCATGGATGTCCGAAGCAAACACCCAAGAATTATCTTCCTGACCATAACCTCTCCATTTAACCAAATACTGGAGTCTTCGTCTAGAAAAACGAGAATCCAATATTTTCTCAACCACATACTCCAGATTGCCCTCAACCAAAACAGGGTCAGGAGGCACAGCAGCAGGAACCACTGGCTCAACAAACCTCTTCAACAAGGACTTGTGGAACACGTTATGGATCTTAAATGTCCCTGGAAGAAGCAAACGAAAAGAAACAGGATTAATAATCTCCATGATCTTATAAGGTCCAATGAACCTAGGCTTAAATTTAGGAGATGCTACTCTCATAGGAATATTCTTTGAGGACAACCAGACCAAGTCCCCCACTTTAAACCGAGGACCATCAGTCCTATGCCGGTTAGCAAACCGCTGGGCCTTCTCCTGAGAGAGGGACAACCTCTCCACTACCTGGTCCCAAATCTGCTGCATACGCTCAACAACAGAGTCAACACCTGGACAGACAGAAGCCTCCGTCTGTCCTGAAGAAAATCGAGGGTGAAACCCAGAATTACAGAAAAACGGAGACATCAAAGTGGCAGAGCTAGCCCTATTATTAAGAGCAAACTCAGCCAAAGGCAAAAAAGAACCCAGTCATCCTGATCAGCAGACACAAAGCATCTTAGATAAGTCTCCAATGTCTGGTTTGTTCTCTCAGTTTGACCATTGGTCTGAGGATGAAATGCCGAGGAGAAAGACAATTGAACACCCAGTTTAGAACAAAAAGTCCTCCAAAATCTGGAAACAAACTGGACTCCTCTGTCAGACACAATGTTCTCAGGAATGCCGTGTAAACGAACCACGTGCTGAAGGAACAACGGCACCAATTCAGAGGAGGAAGGCAACTTAGGTAATGGCACAAGATGTATCATTTTGGAAAACCTATCACAAATTACCCAGATGGTGGTCATTCTCTGAGAAACAGGAAGATCGGAAATGAAATCCATAGAGATATGGGTCCATGGTCTCTTGGGCACAGGCAATGGCATCAACAAACCACTAGAGCGAGAGCAAGGCTTGGAGCGAGAGCAAGTCCCGCAGGACTGCACAAATTCCCTGACATCGCGAGACAAGGTAGGCCACCAAAAGGACCGACTAACCAAGTCTCTGGTACCAAAAATTCCGGGATGCCCAGCCAATGCGGAACAATGAATCTCAGACATCACACTCTTTTTCCATTGGTCCGGGACAAACAATTTTCCAACAGGGCAGCGCTCGGGCCTATCCTCCTGACACCCCTCCAGAGCAAGTCTCAAATTAGGCGAGATGGCGGAAAGAACTACACCCTCCTTCAAAATAACAGAGGGATCAGATAGCTCAGGAGAGTCCGCAAGGAAACTCCTCGAGAGGGCATCCGCCTTAACATTCTTAGTGCCAGGAAGAAAGGAAACCACAAAATTAAAACGTGTGAAAAACAAGGCCCACCTGGCCTGTCTAGGATTGAGTCGCTTGGCAGATTCCAGATAGACCAGATTCTTATGGTCCGTAAGGACCACCACCTGATGTTTGGCTCCCTCCAGCCAATGTCTCCACTCTTCAAAAGCCCACTTCATGGCCAATAACTCCCGATTACCCACGTCATAATTACGTTCAGTAGGAGAAAATTTTCGAGAGAAAAAGGCACAAGGGTTACTTTTAGAGGTCTCTGGATCTTTTTGGGACAAAATGGCACCTGCCCCAATTTCAGAGGCATCAACCTCCACCTGAAATGGCAGAGAAACATCAGGCTGCCGTAGAACAGGAGCAGAAGTGAATCTCTGCTTAAGTTCCTGAAACGCAGAGACTGCCTCAGGAGGCCAATTCACCACATCAGAACCCTTTCTGGTCAAATCAGTTAATGGTTTAACAATAACAGAGAAATTACCAATAAATTTACGATAAAAATTGGCAAAACCCAAAAATCTCTGAAGAGCCTTTAATGAAGTAGGTTGGACCCAATCACAGATGGCCTGAACCTTGACCGGGTCCATTTCAATAACAGATGGGGACAAAATGAATCCCAGAAATGAGATCTTCTGTACGCCAAAAAGACACTTTGATCCCTTCACATACAGAGCATTCTCTCTCAAAATCTGGAATACAGTTCGAACATGTTTCACATGAGAGTCCCAGTCATTAGAAAAAATCAAGATATCATCCAAATAAACAATCAGAAACTTGTCCACAAAATCCTGAAAATGTCATTCATGAAGGACTGGAAGACGGAAGGAGCATTAGTGAGCCCAAAGGGCATCACAAGGTACTCAAAATGCCCTTCAGGGGTGTTAAATGCCGTCTTCCATTCATCCCCGTGCTTAATGCGAATAAGGTTATACGCCCCCCTGAGGTCAAGCTTGGTAAACCAAGTAGCGTTTTTCACCCTGGAAAACAGGTCAGAAATCAAGGGTAACGGGTATTGATATTTCACAGTAATATTGTTCAAGAGACGATAATCAATACACGGCCTTAATGAACCATCTTTTTTGGCCACAAAGAAAAAACCGGCACCTAAGGGTGAAGAGGATGGTCTGATATGACCCTTCTCCAATGATTCCTTGATATAAGACCGCATAGCGTCATGTTCAGGTACAGACAAGTTAAAAAGGCGACCCTTAGGGAATTTACTACCTGGCACTAATTCAATAGCGCAGTCATAGCTCCTATGGGGAGGTAAGGATGCAGATTTACTTTCGCTAAACACATCAGAAAAATCAAACAAAAAGTCAGGAACATCCTCAGCCTGGGGGGAGGCAGAAAAAACAGGAGTGTTGGTATTAACACATTGGCAGCCCCAACTGGTTACAGACACAGATTTCCAATCCAAAACAGGATTATGAGACTGTAACCAAGGGAAACCCAGCACGATAATGTCATGCAGATTATATAGAACCAAAAATTTGCAGCACTCCTGGTGATCAGGTTCAACCCTCATTATCACCTGAGTAGAAAACTGGGGTTTATTCTCAGCCAAAGGGGTAGAATCGATCCCCAGTAGGGGAATAGACTTCTGTAGGGGTATCAAGGGAAACCCACAACGTTTAGCAAAATCATAATCCATCAGGTTAATAGCTGCTCCAGAATCAACGAAAGCCTGAGCAGAAAATGAGGACAGAGAGCATATCAGAGTGACAGTTAATAAAAACTTAGTCTGAACACTACCCAAGACAACTGAGCGTGCAAAACGTCTTCCCCGCTTAGGGCAGACTGAAATAGCATGAGAGGCATCACCACAGTAGAAACATAACCCATTGCGCTTTCGAAACTCATGACGCTGTGCCCCAGACACCACTCCATCACACTGCATGGGCTCAGCAGCTGGCTCACAAGGCAACACCACTCCACGCATACTTCTCCGCTCACGCAAACGTCTGTCAATTTGAATCGCTAATGACATAGAATCATTGAGACCAGAGGGGACAGGGAATCCCACCATAACATCCTTTACATTATCCGACAGACCCTTCCGGAAAAGGGCCGCCAAAGCGTCGTCATTCCATTTGGTCAGGACTGCCCACCTACGGAATCTCTGACAGTATAACTCAGCGTCATCAAGCCCCTGATTTAATGCCAACAAGGCTTTTTCAGCTTGATCAGTGACATTAGGCTCATCGTACAATAACCCCAAAGCCTGAAAAAATGCATCAACATCACTCAAAACAGGATCCCCAGGTGTCAGGGAAAAAGCCCAATCCTGAGGATCGCCGCGCAGGAGAGAGATGACAATTTGAACCTGCTGCGCTGCGTTTCCTGAGGACTTAGATTTTAAGGCAAGAAACAATTTACAATTATTTTTGAAATTCTGAAACTTAGCTCGATCCCCTAAAAACAAATCTGGCATGGGGATCCTAGGTTCCACAACAGGCAACCCAGCAAGATATGCAGCAATACTCCGAACCTCAGTGGCAAGCTGATCCACACGGCCAGACAACTGTGCAAACTCCATTGGGAGAAAAGATCCTCCCCAGCACCCAGAGATACAGAGGGAAAAAAAAAAAAATGCAACAAACAGAAAAATATCTCTGACAACTTTTCTTCCTTCAAAATATTTTTTCCCTTCTGTGAGTACCATACAATTTTTAGGGCCGGTGATACTGTTATGTTACGGTAGCTGAGGAGTGCAGGCAAAAAAGGAAATACACCAGAGCAGTTGGAATCTATGAGATTGCAGTACCCTGACTAACCACCACAACTAGAGGCAGCCGTGGAGCGTTCCTACGTTGGTCCTAGACGCCTCGTCACAGCCTGAGAAACTAACTACACCTAAAGATAGAAATAGGAAAGCTATCTGCCCCGGAGCAGAACCCCAAAGAAAATAGAAAGCCCCCAAACATGTAATGGCGGTTAGACAAGAGGAAATACTGACACAGAAAGAAAATAGTATGAGCAAACGCTGGGGCCCAAACTATCTAAATAGAAAAGGACAGGAAGGGTACTTACTGCAATCCCAGAAAACCCTGAAAAGCACCAACTCTACTAATTTCAAAATCACCTGAGATCACACGACCTCTACCACCTAAATTAGTTCTCTGGTGTAACAAAAACAGCAGCCACTGAAAAAACTGGAAAAAGCAAAACTACAAAACACAGTGGCTGGACTAAACTGAGAGGGCAAAAGCCCCCGGAGGGGACCCTGAAGGCCCCCACAGAAGTGCAGGACAAAATGCAAAAATATAGCAAAAACACAAAATAAGAAATTGTCTTATCTGATAGCAGGAGATGCAGACACGACACAGCAGGCTACAAGGGAAACTGGAAAGAAGGATTCAGACCAGAACAATTGATCACCGGCAACCCTGATGGGAAAATGATTCCCTTAAATAAGACCAATCAGTAACACCTGATTCCCAATCCTCACTAGTACCGCTTGTAACCACCAGAGGGAGCCTCTGCTCAGAACTCATCTCAAACCCATTCACAACACTCTGGCCTGCTGTGTCTCCTGTTTCTGTGTCTGCAAACTGTGTGACTATTTCTGCCAACTTGTATGAAGTAATACAGGACTTTTCTATATCAAACCTGTGACTCCTGTGTTTTCATCGCACCCAAGCACAAGACGCTATATGAACTGTACTACATACATTACACCTTTTTGGTCAAATCAGTTAATGGTTTAACAATAACCGAGAAATTACCAATAAATTTACGATAAAAATTGGCAAAACCCAAAAATCTTTGAAGAGCCTTTAATGAAGTAGGTTGGACCCAATCACAGATGGCCTGAACCTTGACCGGGTCCATTTCAATAACAGATGGGGACAAAATTAATCCCAAAAATGAGATCCTCTGTACGCCAAAAAGACACTTTGATCCCTTCACATACAGAGCATTCTCTCTCAAAATCTGGAATACAGTTTGAACATGTTTCACATGAGAGTCCCAGTCATTGGAAAAAATCAAGATATCATCCAAATAAACAATCAGGAATTTATCCACAAAATCCCTGAAAATGTCATTCATGAAGGACTGGAAGACAGAAGGAGCATTAGTGAGCCCAAAGGGCATCACAAGGTACTCAAAATGCCCCTCAGGGGTGTTAAATGCCGTCTTCCATTCATCCCCGTGCTTAATGCGAATAAGGTTATATGCCCCCCTGAGGTCAAGCTTGGTAAACCAAGTAGCGTTTTTCACCCTGGAAAACAGGTCAGAAATCAAGGGTAACGGGTATTGATATTTCACAGTAATATTGTTCAAAAGACGATAATCAATACACGGCCTTAATGAACCATCCTTTTTGGCCACAAAGAAAAAACCGGCACCTAAGGGTGAAGAGGATGGTCTGATATGACCTTTCTCCAATGACTCCTTGATATAAGACCGCATAGCGTCATGTTCAGGTACAGACAAGTTAAAAAGGCGACCTTTAGGGAATTTACTACCAGGCACTAATTCAATAGCGCAGTCATAGCTCCTATGGGGAGGCAAGGATGCAGATTTACTTTCGCTAAACACATCAGAAAAATCAATCAAAAAGTCAGGAACATCCTGAGCCTGGGGGGAGGCAGAAAAAACAGGAGTGTTGGTATTAACGCATTGGCAGCCCCAACTGGTTACAGACACAGATTTCCAATCCAAAACAGGATTATGAGACTGTAACCAAGGGAAACCCAGCACGATAATGTCATGCAGATTATACAGAACCAAAAATTTGCAGCTCTCCTGATGATCAGGTTCAAACCTCATTATCACCTGAGTAGAGAACTGAGGTTTATTCTCAGCCAAAAGGGTAGAATCGATTCCCAGTAGGGGAATAGACTTCTGTAGGGGTATCAAGGGAAACCCACAACGTTTAGCAAAATCAAAATCCATCAGGTTAATAGCTGCTCCCGAATCAACGAAAGCCTGAGCAGAAAATGAGGACAGAGAGCATATCAGAGTAACAGTTAATAAAAACTTAGTCTGAACACTACCCAAGACAACTGAGCGTGCAAAACGTCTTCCCCGCTTAGGGCAGACTGAAATAGCATGAGAGGCATCACCACAGTAGAAACATAACCCATTGCGCTTTCGAAACTCATGACGCTGTGTCCCAGAAACCACTCTATCACACTGCATGGATTCAGAAGCAGGTTCACAAGGCAACACTATTCCACGCATACTTCTCCGCTCACGCAAACGTCTGTCAATTTGAATCGCTAATGACATAGAATCATTGAGACCAGAGGGGACAGGGAATCCCACCATAATATCCTTTACATTATCTGACAGACCCTTCCGAAAAAGGGCTGCCAAAGCGTCGTCATTCCATTTGGTCAGGACTGCCCACCTACGGAATCTCTGACAGCATAACTCAGCGTCATCAAGCCCCTGATTTAATGCCAACAAGGCTTTTTCAGCTTGATCAGTGACATTAGGCTCATCGTACAATAACCCCAAGGCCTGAAAAAAATGCATCAACATCACTCAAAACAGGATCCCCAGGTGTCAGGGAAAAAGCCCAATCCTGACGATCGCCGCGCAGGAGAGAGATGACAATTTGAACCTGCTGCGCTGCGTTCCCTGAGGACTTAGATTTTAAGGCAAAAAACAATTTACAATTATTTTTAAAATTCAGAAACTTGGCTCGATCCCCCAAAAACAAATCTGGCATGGGAATCCTAGGTTCCACAACAGGCAACCTAGCAAGATAGGTAGCAATACTCCGAACCTCAGTGGCAAGCTGATCCACACGGCCAGACAACTGTGCAAACTCCATTGAGAGAAAAAATCCTCCCCAGCACCCAGAGATACAGAGGGAAAAAAAAAAAAAAAAAAATGCAACAAACAGAAAAATATCTCTGACAACTCTGACAACCTTTTTTTCTTTCACAATATTTTTTCCCTTCTGTGAGTACCATTCAATTTTTTGGGCCGGTGATACGGTTATGTTTCGGTAGCTGAGGAGTGCAGGTAAAAAAGGAAATACACCAGAGCAGTTGGAATCTATGAGATTGCAGTACCCTGACTAACCACCACAACTAGAGGCAGCCGTGGAGCGTTCCTACGTTGGTCCTAGACGCCTCGTCACAGCCTGAGAAACTAACTACACCTAAAGATAGAAAGAGGAAAGCTATCTGCCCCGGAGCAGATCCCCAAAGAACATAGAAAGCCCCCAAACATGTAATGGCGGTTAGACAAGAGGAAATACTGACACAGACAGAAAATAGTATGATCAAACGTTGGGGCCCAAACTACCTAAATAGAAAAGTATAGGAAGGGCACTTACTGCAATCCCAAAAAACCCTGAAAAGCACCAACTCTACTAATTTCAAAAACACCTGAGATCACACGACCTCTACCACCTAAATTAGCCCTCTGGTGCAACAAAATCAAAACAGCAGCCACTGAAAAAACGGGGAAAAAGCAAATGTACAAACATCAGTGGCTGAACTAAACTGAGAGGGCAAAAGCCCCCGGAGGGGACCCAGAAGGCCCCCACAGAAGTGCAGGACAAATGCAAAAATCAAGCACAAAAACAAAAAGAAGAAAATGTCTTATCTGTTAGCAGGAGATGCAGACAGGACACAGCAGGCTACAAAGGAAACAAGAATCAAGGATTGAGACCAGAACAATTGATCACCGGCAACCCTGATGGGAAGGCGACTCCCTTAAATAAGACCAGTCAGTAACACCTGATTCCCAATCCTCACAATCTTCACTGGACAGTCCAGTACCGCTTGTAACCACCAGAGGGAGCCTCTGCTCAGAACTCATTTCAAGTCCATTCACAACAGATGCCCCCACATACAGACTGATGACCTCACACACAGTATGATGCCCTCACACACAGTATGATGCCCACCGCACAGTATGATGCCCCCACACACAAAATGATGCCCCCCCGCACAGTATGATGCCCCCACACAGTATTATGCCAACACACACAGTGTGATGCACTCACACACAGTATGATGCCCCCACAGATTGATGACCTCATACACAGTATGATGCCCCCACACACAGATTGATGCCCCCACATACAGATTGATGACTTCACACACAGTATGATGCCCCCATGCACAGTATGATGCCCCCCAGAGTATGATGCCCCCACACACAGTATGATGACCCCACACACGGTATGATGCCCTCACACAGAGTATGTGTCACGCGGTCTTATGATATGTGTACGATGTCAGTAAACTATTCTTAAAAGAACAACACTCTATACAACATATAGATTAGCAACATCAGCATGTAAATACAGAATAGATTTACCTGACACAATATCCGTTGAACTCAGGGTTAATCTTGAGGACTTGATACACTGTCACAGGAAAGAGGAGGACCGGGGGTCTAACCTGACCCTAAACTGGGGTCCTAACTAATCCCTCACCTTGGAGGTACTGATAATGGTTCAGAGGTCCAAGTCTCCAGCCTAACCCTGTCTCCTATCAGTCCCTGAACCCTGTAATCAGTCCTAAGAAGGATTCTGATTACCACCAAAGGGATATGGGCTGATCTCTGCTAAATACACAGATTAGACATATAAGACAGACTGGAGAAAACACAGACTTGCATACACACTCAAACACAGAAGGAACATAAATGATCTGGGATATTAAACTCTAAGCAAGGTGAGCTTAAAACAACTAAGGAGCTCTTTAACTTAAGTCTATACAGATACAATCCTATCTGTGGTCTGCATGAAGAATTTCACTGGCAACTCCCAACACAGACAACCAGAGATTTAAAGGAAACCAATCAACAAATAATTAATTGCAGCCGGAAGAAACTGCACCCAGTCCCAGAACTGAGCACAGACAGAATTAACTCCCTAACTGCCAAACACAAAGAAACAGCAACTCAGCTGTGAGAAGTCAGAATGTGCAACCGCGACGATCTTCGTGGCGATGCACACATGACAGTACCCCCCCTTCTACGAGGGGCCTCCGGACCCTCAGGGCCAGGTTTGCCCGGGTGAGTTCTGTGGAAGGTCCGCACCAAACGATCTGCGTTAATGTCAGACGCAGGAACCCACGTCCTCTCCTCTGGACCATACCCCTTCCAATGCACCAAGTACTGAAGGGACCGGCGATTCAGACGTGAGTCAATGATCTTTGACACTTGAAACTCCAAGTTACCATTGACCACCACTGGAGGAGGAGGTAGAGGTGATGGTATGACTGGTGCCACGTACCTCTTAAGTAATGACTTGTGGAACACATTATGAATTTTAAACGTAGGAGGGAGGTCCAGACGAAATGCCACAGGATTAATTATGGAACTGATCCTGTACGGCCCAATGAATCTGGGGCCCAGCTTCCAGGAGGGAACTTTAAGTTTTATATTCCTGGTAGACAACCATACCAGATCGTTCACATTAAGATCTGGACCAGAAACTCTCCTCCTATCAGCCATACGTTTGTAACGGTTCCCCATAGCACTCAGATTATTCAATACACCTCTCCACACTGAAGCAAGTGACGACGAGAAACGCTCCTCCTCAGGAACCCCAGAAGGGCCCCCCCCATTGAATGTACAAAACTGGGATGAAAACCATATGCCCCAAAAAACGGGGACTTACCAGTGGACTCGCTCCGCCTGTTGTTAAGAGCGAACTCTGCCAGAGGCAAGAAAGAAGACCAGTCCTCCTGGTTCTCTGAGACAAAACACCGAAGATAAGTCTCTAGGCTTTGATTCAGACGCTCTGTCTGACCATTGGTCTGCGGATGAAAAGCCGAGGAAAATGACAATTGCATCCCCCGACGTAAACAAAATGCCCTCCAAAACTTGGACACAAACTGAGACCCCCTATCTGACACCACATCAGAAGGCAACCCATGAAGTCTCACAATCTCCCCAATGAACACCTGCGCCAGAGTTTAGCATTAGGGAGGGCAGAAAGAGCAATGAAATGTGCCATCTTACTGAACCTGTCAACAACCACCAGTATGACAGTCTTCCCTGACGACTGAGGAAGGTCCGTGATGAAGTCCATAGACAAATGAGTCCATGGACGCTCCGGAAGTTTCAAGGTAAGAGGGTCCCAGACGGACGGGTATGAGGGGTCTTAGAGCGAGCACAAACCCCACAGGACGCGACAAAAGTTAAAACATCTTTATTAACGTTAGGCCACCAAAACCGGCGAGAAAGGAGATCTAAAGTAGCCTTACTCCCTGGATGTCCTGCTAAAGCAGAATTATGATGTGCCTCAATAACCTTTTGTCTCAACTGATTTGGGACAAACAGTCTCCCTGGAGGTCCTGCAGGGGCGTCCCCCTGAGCCTCTAACACCTCCTCCTCAAGCTCAGAACATACAGCCGACACTACCACCCCCTCCTGAAGGATAGGAATCGGGTCATCCATTTTCCCGGCCCCTGGGAAACTGCGAGACAAGGCATCCGCCTTAACATTCTTAGATCCAGGGCGATAAGTGACAACAAAATTAAACCTGGTAAAAAACAACGACCATCGAGCTTGTCTGGAATTCAGACGCTTAGCAGATTCCAAATACAGCAGGTTCTTGTGATCAGTAATGACGGTGACCGGGTGGACTGCCCCCTCCAAAAAGTGACGCCATTCTTCAAAAGCCAACTTAATGGCCAAAAGTTCCCTATTGCCGATATCATAATTCCTTTCGGCGGACGACAATTTTTTAGAAAAGAAAGCGCACGGATGCCATTTACCAGGGGACGGACCCTGGACAATATTGCACCCACCCCTACGTCAGACGCGTCCACCTCCACAACGAACGGCTGTGATGCATCTGGTTGGATGAGAACGGGTGCCGAAGCAAAACATTTTTTCAAAGAGGAAAAAGCTTGGCAAGCTTTGTCCGACCATTTAGAAAAATCCGTCCCTTTTCTTGTCATGTCAGTAGAGAGGTTTGACAACAGATGAGAAATTACAAATACATTTCCGGTAGTAGTTAGCAAACCCCAAAAAACGCTGCAGAGCCTTAAGATCCCCTGGCTGATCCCATTCAAGCACTGCTCTCACCTTTTCAGGGTCCATACGGAAAACCGGAGGCTGACACCAAGAAACCCAAAAACTGAAGTTCCTGTACGGCGAATACACACTTCTCCAGTTTGGCGTATAGTTATTGTCTCGCAAGATCTGCAACACCTGTCTCACATGCTCCTGATGAGACACAAGATCTGGCGAGTAAATTAAAATGTCATCCAAATATACGACCACAAACAGCCCCACCAGATGACGAAAAATGTCATTAACAAAATGTTGGAATACTGCTGGTGCAGTAGTCAGACCAAAAGGCATGACAAGGTTCTCATAATGTCCCTCCGGCGTGTTAAACGCCGTTTTCCACTCATCCCCCTCTTTTATCCTAATCAGATTATACGCCCCCCTGAGATCCAATTTAGAGAACCATTTGGCGCCAACAATTTGATTGAAGAGATCAGGAATCAGAGGGAGTGGATACGGATCTCGAACAGTAATCCGATTAAGTTCGCGGAAATCCAAGCAAGGGCGTAGGCCTCCATCTTTTTTCTTCACAAAGAAGAACCCCGCGGCCACTGGGAAGATGAAGGTCTAATATGCCCTTTGGCCAGACTTTCAGAAATATAATCTTTCATAGCCTGCCTCTCAGGACCAGAAAGGTTATATAACCTAGCTTTAGGTAACTTAGCATCAGGAAGTAAATTAATAGAGCAGTCATACACGCGATGAGGAGGCAACTCCTGACACCCCTCCTCAGAGAACACATCCCCAAAATCCTCCAAAAAAGGAGGCAATGTACTAGGCACGACCGCACTGATGACTGTGTTCATGCAGTTACTTTTGCAAAACTCCCCCCATTGGCTTATATCTCTGGACTGCCAATTAATCACAGGGTTATGTTTAACCAACCAAGGAAGTCCCAACACAATAGGAGTAGGTAGACCCTCCAACACATAACAAGATAATAGTTCCCTATGTATTGTCCCTACCCGAAGGTCAATGTTATGAACCTCATGAACAAAGCTACCTTGGCCGAGAGGCCTGGCGTCAATGGAGAATATAGGATCGGTTTGACCAATACACTCAGATGCATACCTTGAGCCTGAGCAAACTGAGCGTCAACCAGATTAGCCCCGGACCCACTATCAAGAAGAACAGAAAATCTCTCCACTCTCGTACCAACCACCACCTCCACTGGTACAAGGAACTGAGAAGAACTAGCGGACGAAATACATACTCCCAGGTTGTCGTCCACCACACAACCTGGGATTAACAGTTTTCCGGCGACTTTTTGCTCAACAAGGCACGGGATGGACATCCCCCAAACAAAATGTCCCTCTTTCCCGCAGAAGAAACACCTTCTAGTCCTGCGGCGTACCGCCAATCCCCTCCTACGAAATGATGTCCCTCCCAACTGCATAGGCTCCTCCGAACAGACAAGGGGAACCTCAACATAAGGGACTTTAGTAGTAGGTGGAGTAACAACAGGGGCGGAGTTACCTCGCACCTCTCCCGGAGCCGTCTATCAGTACGGATAGCTAGGGCCATAGCAGCCTCCAGTGATGGAGGAGAATCATACTGAGCCAAAACGTCCTTTAATTTGTCAGAAAGCCCATGACAAAACTGGCTCCTAAGAGCTGGGTCATTCCACTGAGTATCTGTGGCCCATCTAACGGAACTCAGAAGCAAATTCCTCCGCTGGACGATCTCCCTGCTGTATCTTACGTAATTTTGTCTCAGCAAGAGAGACCCGATCTGGGTCATCATATACCAAACCCAGGGCATAAAAAATCGATCTACTGACTGTAGAGCCGGGGATCCCGGAGGAAGGGAGAAGGCCCAGGATTGAGGGTCCCCTTGTAGGAGCGAGATAACAATTCCCACTCTCTGCTCTTCACTCCCTGATGATCGAGGCCGAAGCCGAAAATACAATTTACATGCTTCCCTGAAGGTAAAAAATTTGTCTCGCCCACCAGTGAACCTGTCCAGGAGAGCTACTTTAGGTTCAAATCTGGTTTGCTCCGAGGGAGACAAAACTTTGGACTTAATGTCCGTCAGCTCCATGGATAATCCCTGCAACTGCAGAGCCAGCTGGGCTACTGGATCCATGGCAACTGGGGATAATTTTATGGGCCAGTGAAAATGTCACGCGGTCTTATGATATGTGTACGATGTCAGTAAACTATTCTTAAAAGAACAACACTCTATACAACATATAGATTAGCAACATCAGCATGTAAATACAGAATAGATTTACCTGACACGATATCCGTTGAACTCAGGGTTAATCTTGAGGACTTGATACACTGTCACAGGAAAGAGGAGGACCGGGGGTCTAACCTGACCCAAAACTGGGGTCCTAACTAATCCCTCACCTTGGAGGTACTGATAATGGTTCAGAGGTCCAAGTCTCCAGCCTAACCCTGTCTCCTATCAGTCCCTGAACCCTGTAATCAGTCCTAAGAAGGATTCTGATTACCACCAAAGGGATATGGGCTGATCTCTGCTAAATACACAGATTAGACATATAAGACAGACTGGAGAAAACACAGACTTGCATACACACTCAAACACAGAAGGAACATAAATGATCTGGGATATTAAACTCTAAGCAAGGTGAGCTTAAAACAACTAAGGAGCTCTTTAACTTAAGTCTATACAGATACAATCCTATCTGTGGTCTGCATGAAGAATTTCACTGGCAACTCCCAACACAGACAACCAGAGATTTAAAGGAAACCAATCAACAAATAATTAATTGCAGCCGGAAGAAACTGCACCCAGTCCCAGAACTAAGCACAGACAGAATTAACTCCCTAACTGCCAAACACAAAGAAACAGCAACTCAGCTGTGAGAAGTCAGAATGTGCAAACCGCGACGATCTTCGTGGCGATGCACACATGACAGTATGATGCCCCCACACACAGAATGCCCCCACTCACAGAATGATGCCACCACACAGTATGATGCCCCATACACAATATGATGCCCCCACAGACTGACGCCCCACATACAGATTGATGACCTCACACACAGTATGATGCCCCCACACACAGTATGATGCCCCACACAAAATATGATGCCCCTACACACAGAATGATGCCCCCACACAGTATTATGCCACCACACAGTATGATGCCCCCACATACAGATTGATGACCTCACACACAGTATAATAACCACAGTGATTGTGATACACAATATAATGATCCCACAAATCCCAACACAGTAAGATGTCCTGAGAATCCCCCTGTTGTGCTCCACACAAGAACCCCTCTAGGCCGGCTCAATGACTGAGCCGCTTTCTGCTGCCAAGTCATAAGACCTACAGGTCCTTCAGCCTCTACATGTAGTACATGGACTGCATAGACTAGCAGGATCTCCATGCAACAAGTAAGTCCTAAGGACATGAATATAGTTGAGGTCAGGACATACTGCCGACCTCCCGGGGACAGCGGGAAAGCTCCTGGATTTGGGACGGTTGGGATCATGTCATACACAGAACTGAAGTTTCCAGGACCGGATTGAGCTTCCCCATAATCGGGGCACCTGGTGCAATTCAACTATTCTAGTAACATTTTTTGCCGGAAGACATCACGTGTAATAAAAGAAAACAATCACTAAAGTGAAGAACGGGACTAAAGTATGAGGCGTCTTATGTGAAGAGCAAAACGCCAGAGAAATATTTTGGTATTTCAAGAAACGTTTAATTTAGAAATGAAATACTGTTTTGCATTTTTGTTGTTTTTTTAACCATCAATCCCACACGTAGCCATAAACTATCCGAATGTCATACAGCAAAACTATGCATCTAGTGGTCCTGAGGGTAATTATTCCCATTATCACCAAATGCGCAGATCCGCTTTCTCCCTTACTTGCCATATATTATTTCACATGGGATTAATTGAGTCTAATAAACCACTGACTCACTGGAAAACGCAAATATTTCCTGGCTATACGCCCACAACAAACATGGCGCCTGGCTGCACGACCACAACAAACATGGCGTCTGGCTACACCCACAGTGATAACTTCCGGTTCACGAAGCCAGAGCCGCTAGGGTCACGTGGGACGAGCTGTGCAGCGAATCACAAAGCGCGGCGCTCACGTTTGAACTGACGTCTGCTATTACTGGCTTTGGAGTGTTGTGTTCCTTCCTGCTGGCGGAACCGGAGCGGCGAGTAACTCTGGCTGACGTATAGCACCGAGGATTTACAGGTAACGTCCGGGCTGTGTACGATGCTCACTCGGGACCTCCGTGTGAGAGAGGCAGGCGGGACAGTACGGGGCAGACACAAGGGACCCCGTGTGAGGAAGAGGCAGGCGAAGCTGTGTACGGTGCTCACTCGGGACCTCCGTGTGAGGAGGGGCAGGCGGGACAGTACGGGGCAGACACAAGGGACCCCGTGTGAGGAAGAGGCAGGCGAAGCTGTGTACGGTGCTCACATCGGGACCTCCGTGTGAGGAAGGCAGGCGGGACAGTACGGGGCTGACTCAGGTGACCCCATGTGAGGAGAGGCAGGTGGGGTAGTGTACGGGGCTGCTGTCAGGCACGGGAGCGGCTTTTCTGTGACTTGGGTTCTGCAGCTCCTCACGTTGTGCATTATGTCTTCTCATGTCCTGACACCGGCGAGTTCTGGAGGACTTCTCACCCCCGCTGCAGTAGAGCTACAGCTGCGAGCATCCCATGGCTTCATCTGGTGGTTTGCTGGAGTTGTAGTCTCACAAGGCATTGGTACAATTTGCTGTTGTTACAGGACTGGTTTATTTTGGTTGGAGCTGGTGTCATCATCATTGGCATTTGGGACTTTCTGACCCCTTATTCTAGTCTGTGGGAGGTTAAGCGATTCTGCCATTTCTGATTTTAATATTTTTCCCCTTCTATTATGTGGTCACCATGTGATAAGTATTGGGATGCTTTACTGACACATCCTGCAGACAGCAATACCAGTTTATCTTTTCTGTATATTAGATTGTATTTACATTCCAGGAAACGATGAAGATATGATCATATAGTTACTATTTATCCATAACCATTGCATCTTATGGCATAAAGTTTTTTTAAAGGACAGACCCTTTTATTCCTCAGGCATAGTGTAATGAGCATTTTGTAGGGGAGAACGCATACCGCTATATTTGGAAATAATATACCAGTAGTGGTCCTTAGGCAAGACTACTAACACTTTAGTGCCTACCTCAATAAAACATGAGTGTCACGAACAAAGAGAATCATGCCGGCTCGGACGTCGCCCGGATTAACACGGTCCACGTCAGATGTCGTGGAACCAGGACAATCTGATGATAAATGGGCTGCTGGAACAAACCATTCATGGACAAGGCAAGAGAACCTGGATCTGATGAAATGCTACTAGCAGACCAAATGAGAGAGGATATATGAAGCGTATGAGGAAACTCTGGATGGATAGAAGACCTTCATGTCCACTGACTGAGAAGCAACTAGTCACCCAATGTTTCAATATCATAAAGAGAAAGCTATTATCACTACTTGTAGATCCACCCCACATGAAGACCTGGAAGAACAACATGTGCAACCCCCTGAAGATCCTGATCAAATCCTGCAACTAGAGAGCACTGCAGCTGAGCTGAAACAGTTCTTCGATAAACTACCATCAATACCAGAGATTAATTGCCAAGGCTCAGCAAAGAAACACCACCAGATATTATGCTAGACGATGCAAATAGAGCACTTGCATCAATACCTACCACCACCATAACTCAAACTAATAAACTGATCTATGCTACTGCCTCAGCAATCATGGAAATGCTTGGCTATACAACCAGCAAGAACAACAGAAGTACGTGCCCCCCTTGGAAAAGAAGACTGAAGACAAAGATCAAGGTGACACGAAGGGAAGTCAGCTGACTAACAGAAATACAGAAGGGTGTAAAGATCAAGAATAAGACCAAGCTGGACAAGTACAAAGGCCTGACCCCAACTGAAGCCTTAGAGACTGCTAAACAAAGGCTCACAGCACTCACTGCAAGACTAGGGAGATACACTAGAAAAGCTGAGGCCAAGAAGGTAAATACCCTGTTCTCCAAAGAACCATCCAAGTTGTACTCCAAACTACAGAGTAACAGCACAAAGGCAAAAACTCCACCAATAGCAGACACTGAACAATATTGGAGGAACATATGGGAGAAGGAAAAAACGCACAACACCAGTGCAATGTGGCTGCAAGATCTGAGAATGAAACACAGCAACCACCTAGAGCAAGAACCAGTCACTATTACAGAAGCAACATGCAAAAGCGGGTCAAGAACATGAAGAGCTGGACAGCACCTGGCCCACACATGATCCACACCTACTGGCTGAAGAAATTAACAGCAGTACATGAACGCATGGCAAAGCAGATGAACCAACTGCTAGAAGCAGGCCACCACCCAGCTTGGCTAACACAAGGAAGTACAGTGCTGATCATGAAGGATCCTCACAAAGGAACAGTTCCATCCAACTACTGCCCAATGACCTGCCTTACAACAACATGGAAACTCCTGTCATGCATCATAGCCACCAAGCTACAGAACCATATGAACCAGTACATGAATCCTGCTTAGAAAGGCAGCGGGACCAACACCAGAGGCTCTAAGCACCAGCTCCTAGTAGAGCAGTCGCTCAAGATCCAGACAGACCAATCTCAGCACAGTTGGATTGACTACAGGAAAGCCTATGACTCAATGCCACACATATGGGTCTGTGAATGCTTTGCTCTCTACAATGTCAACAGGAAATTAAGAACCTTCCTCAGAAACTCAATGGGCTATGGAGAACAACATTGGAAGTCAACTCAAGACAACTAGCACAAGTGACCATCAAATGTGGCATATACCAAGTTGATGCACTGTGTCACCATTGCTGTTCTGCATATGTTTGAACCCCCTCAGCCAGATAATTACAGTCTGGCTATGGATACAAGTTCTAGAGTGGAAGCACCATCAGCCACCTCCTCTACATATGGATGACATCAAGCTGTATGCAAAAAACGAACGAGACATCAATTCACTGATCCACCTGACAAGGATCTACAGTGAAGACATCGGCATGTCCTTCGGACTGGAGAAATGCGGCCGGTTGGTAATAGAGACTGATGGAGTGGAATTACCAGCAGGGCACATAGCAGATGTACAGACATGCTACAAGAACCTCAGCATCCCACAGGATATGGTAACCATGAGGAGGAGGCAAGGAAAGTGGCTACATCCAAATACCATCAAAGGGTAAGATAGGTCCTGAAGAGCCCGCTCAATGGGAATAATAAAATCCATGCCACCAATACATATGCCCTACCAATCATCAGATACCCTGCTGGCATAGTGTGCTGGCCAAAATAAGAGATGGAAGCTGCAGATGTGAAGACATGAAAGCTCCTCACAATGCATGGGAGCCTCAACCCTACGTCTAACACCCAAAGATTGCATACCAACAGAAAGGAGGGTGGTCGAGGCTTGCTAAGCATCAAAGCCACCATAACGAATGAAACAACGAGTATCCAGGAATACATCAGAAAAATGGAACCAGAATATGAGATGCTGAGAGTATGCCTAAGGCAGCAACAACAACAGATCTGGAAGGAAAAGGAAGAGCAGGAACATGAAGCGCCATGGCAAGACAAGCCGCTGCATGGGACGTACCATCGACAGATAATGGTGATGGCTGACATGGAGAAATCCTACCAATGGCTGGAGAAAGCTGGACTCCGAGACAGCACAGAAGCACTAATAATAGTGGCACAAGAGCAAGCACTAAGTACCAGATCCATAGTAGCAGGAATCTACCTCACAAGACAAGACCCAAGGTGCAGACTATGCAAAGAAACCTCAGAAACCGTCCAAACACATAGTGGCAGGATGCAAACTGCAAGCAGGAACAGCGTATACTGAACACCACAACAAAGTAGCGGAATTGTATTCTGGAACATCTGCACAGCATATGGGCTAAGTCCAGGGTGGAGACCCCAGAAAACGTGGTGAATCAAATGGCTAAAATCCTGTGGGACTTCAAGATGCAGACGAATAAGCAGGTGTTGGCTAACCAACCAGACATTGTGATAGTAGACAAGGATCAGAAGACAGCAATGATAGATGTGGCAGTGCCAAGTGATGACAACATCAGAAAGAAGGAATATGAGAATCTGGAGAAATACCAGGGTCTCAAAGGAGAACTGGAGAAGATGTGGAAGGTGAAGGCAACAGTGATTCCAGTGATGATCGGAGCACTTGGAGCAATGACCCCTAAGTTGGAAGAAAGGCTACAACAGATGCCAGGAGCAACATCTGAACTCTCTGTCCAGAAAAGCGCAATACTGAGAACTAAGATCCTGCACAGAACCCTCAAATTCCCTGGCCTCTGGTAGAGGACCCGAGAATGAGAAAGGACAACAAAGACCACCCCCATTGGGGGGTGAGAAGAAAGTTGTGTTTTTTTGTTTTTTTTATTTATTTATGTGTATATTTATTTTGGGTATGTTCTCCTCGTAGATGGGTAGTGCTTGCAAAACCAGAACTTTTATAATTTACCGTTTATTAAAAGCTTTAGGCATTCTTCGGATGTTAACATTTTTCATAGTTAGCTTGTTGCCTAGGTGACCAGCCACCTGTTGACAAACATGCACAGTTCTTGCAAGCTCTTTTCTATTAACTTTGTCAGCACTGCTTTGATCCTGGCTGGGATTGCTGACGAGCACTCATCTAATGGCTGTCAGCTTCAGCGTGTGCTTACAGGCTGGACAGCAGCTGTGGTCAGTCTCCTAGGCAACAAGCTATAAACAAGTGTTAACCCCTCTCTGCCATCAGACGTACTATTCCGTCCATGTGACCCTGAACCTTATTCCCATGGACGGAATAGTACGTCATGGGCGATCAGCTGCGCTCCCAGGGGGAGCGCAGCTGATCGCCTCCGGGTGTCAGCTGATTATCACAGCTGACACCCGTGACTGTGTGTCAGGAGCGGTCACGGACCGCTCCCGGCACATTAACCCCTGGCACACCGCGATCAAACATGATCGCGGTGTACCCGGGGCACAGGGAGGATCGCGCAGGCAGGGGGCTCCCTGCGCGCTCCCCTGAGATCCTCAGAGCAGCGCGATGTGTCGCGCTGTTCCGAGGGTCCGTCCTCCCTCCAGGTCCCCGGATCCAAGATGGCGCCGGGGTCCTGCAGGGAGGCGGCTTCCTCAGTGCCTGCTGAGAGCAGGCGCTGGGGAAGCCTGCAGCAGTGCCAGAGCGATCGCTGGTGTGACAGAGTGCTGTGCACACTGTCACACCAGCGATCTGCTAAAATACTGTGATGTCCCACCCTGGGACAAAGTATAAAAGTAAAAAAAATAAAAATAAAAAGTGGTAAAAAAAAATCATAAAAAAAAAAAAAAATATTCCCCAATAAATTCATTCTTTCCTGTAAATAAAAAAACCAAAACAATAAAAGTACACATATTTGGTATCGCCGCGTCCGTAACGACCCCCCCTATAAAACTGTCCCACTAGTTAACCCCTTTAATGAACCCCTTTAAAAAAAAAAAAAAGAAAACAAAGCAAAAAATCAATGCTTTATCATCATACCGCTGAACAAAAAGTGGAATAACACGCGATCAAAAAGACCGAGATAAATAACCATGGTACCGCTGAAAACGTCATCTTGTCCCGCAAAAACCGAGCCATCATACAGCATCATCAGCGAAAAAATAAAAAAGTTATAGCTCGCAGAATAAAGCGATGCAAAAATAATTGTTTATATAAAATTGTTTTCATGCTATAAAAGCACCAAAACATAAAAAAATGATATAAATAAGGTATCGCCGTAATCGTACTGACCCGAAGAATAAAACTGCTTTATAAATTTTACCACACGCGGAACGGTACAAACGCCTCCCCCAAAAGAAATTCATGAATTGCTGATTTTTGTTCATTCTAACCTCCCAAAAATCGAAATAAAAAGCGATCAAAAAATGTCACGTGCTCAAAAATGGTACCAATAAAAACGTCACCTCGTCCCGCAAAAAATAAGACCTCACATGACTCTGTGGGCCAAAATATGCAAAAATTATAGCTCTCAAAATGTGGTGATGCAAAAAACTATTTTTTGCAATAAAAAGCGTCTTTTAGCGTGACAGCTGCCAATCATAAAAACCCGCTATAAATAGTAAATCAAACCCCCCTTTATCACCCCCTTAGTTAGGGAAAAATAATAAAATTAAAAAAATGTATTTATTTCCATTTTCCCGTTAGGGTTAGGGTTAGGGTTGCGGCTAAAGTTAGGGTTAGGGTTGGCGCTAACGTTAGGATTAGGGTTGGGATTACGGTTAGGGGTGTGTTAGGGTTAGGTTTGTGGTTAGGGTTGGGACTAGGGTTAGGGGTGTTTGGGGTTAGGGTTGGAGTTAGAATTGGGGGTTTCCTCTGTTTAGGCACATCAGGGGCTCTCCAAATGTGACATGGCGTCTGATCTCAATTCCAGCCAATTCTGCGTTGAAAAAGTCAAACGTGCTCCTTCACTTCTGAGCTCTGCCATGCGCCCAAACAGTAGTTTACTCCCGCATATGGGGTATCAGCGTACTCTGGACCACAAGAGTTATTGTGCAATTTGTCCTATTTCTTCTGTTACTCTTGGGAAAATAAAAAACTGGGGCGACAAAATCATTTTTGTAAAAAAAAAAAATGATTTTTTTTTTGTTTTTACGGCTGTATGTTATAAAACTTCTGTGAAGCACTTGGAGCTTCATAGCACTCACCACACTTCTAGATAAGTTCCTTGTGGGGTCTATTTTCCAAAATGGGGTCACTTGTGGGGGGTTTCCACTGTTTAGGCGCATCAGGGGCTCTCCAAATGCGACATGACGCCCCCAGACCATTCCATCAAAGTCTGCAATCCAAAACGTCACTACTTCCCTTCCGAGCCCCGACGTGCGCCCATACAGTAGTTTACTCCCACATATTGGGTATCAGCATACTCAGGACAAATTGGACAACAACTTTTGGGGTCCAATTTCTCCTGTTACCCTTGTGAAAATAAAATATTGAGGGCGAAAAAATCATTTTTGTAAGAAAAAAAAAAAAGGATTTTTTATTTTACGGCTGTACGTTATAAACTTCTGTGAAGCACTTTGGGGTTCAAAGTGCTCACCACACATCTAGATAAGTTCCTTGAGGGGTCTAGTTTCCAAAATGGTGTCATTTATGGGGGGTTTCCACTGTTTAGGCATATCAGGAGCTCTCCAAACACGACATGGCATCCAGCCAATTCTGCGTTGAAAAAGTCAAACGGCGCTCCTTCCCTTCCAAACTCTGCCATGCACCCAAACAGTGGTTTACTCCCACATATGGGTATCAGCGCACTCAGGACAAATTGCACAATAACTTTTGGAGTCTTGTTACCCTTGGGAAAATAAAAATTGGGGTGAAAAATTCAATTTTGTGAAAAAATATGATTTTTTAATTTTACGGCTCTACGTTATAAACTTGTGTGAAGCACTTGGGGTTCAAATTGCTCACCAAAGATCTAGATAAGTTCCTTAGGGGTCTAGTTTCCCAAATGGGGGCACTTGTGGGGGTTTCCACTGTTTAGGCACAGCAGGGGCTCTCCAAATGCAACATGGCGTCCAATCTCAATTCCAGCCAATTTTGGTTGGAAAAAGTCAAATGGTGCTCCTTCCATTCCGAGCTCTGCCATGCACCCAAACAGTGGTTCCCCCCCCACATATGGGGTATCAGCGTACTCAGCACAAATTGGACAACAAATTTTGTGGTCCAATTTCTCCTGTTACCCTTGGGAAAATAAAAAATTAGTGACTAAGAGAATTTTGTGGGAAAAAAATAGGATTTTTTATTTTCATGCTCGGGCATTATAAACTTGTGTGAAGCACTTGGGGGTTCAAAGTGCTCACCAAAGATCTAGATAAGTTCCTTAGGGGGTCTAGCTTCCAAAATGGGGTCACTTGTGGGGGGTTTCCACTGTTTAGGCTCATCTGGGGCACTACAAATGGAACATGACCCCCATCAATGTTTGCATTCCAAAACGTTACTGCTTCCTTTCCAAGCCCTGCCGTGCGCCCAAACAGTTTCCCCTCCCCACATATGGGGTATCAGCATACTCAGGACAAATTGGAAAACAACTTTTGGGGTCCAATTTCCTTGGGAAAAATCAAAAATTTGGGACTAAAAAATCATTTTTGTGGAAAAATTTTTTTTTTTTTTTCACACCCAGGCATTATAAACTTTTGTGAAACACTTTGGGGTTCAAAGTGCTCACAACAGATCTAGATAAGTTCCTTAGGGGGTCTAGTTTCCAAAATGGTGTCACTTGTGGGGGGTTTCCACTGTTTAGGCATATCAGGGGCTCTCCAAACACGACATGGCGTCCAATCTCAATTCCAGCCAATTTTAGTTTGAAAAAGTCAAACGGCGCTCCTTCCCTTACGAGCTCTGCCGTGTGCCCAAACAGTGGTTTTCCCCCACATATGGGTATTGGCGTACTCAGGAGAAATTGCACAACAACTTTATCTGCCCATTTTCTCCTTTTACCCTTGTGAAAATAAAAAAACGTTTGTAAAAGATCATTTTTGTGGCTAAAAAGTTAAATATTAATTTTTTCCTCCCACATTGCTTTAGCTCCTGTGAAGTACCTGAAGGGTTATTAAACTTCTTGAATGTGGTTTTGAGTACCTTGAGGGGTGCAGTTTTTAGAATGGTGTCACTTTTGGGTATTTTCTGCCATATAGACCCCTCAAAGTGACTTCAAATGTGAGGTGGTCCCTAAAAAAAATGGCTTTGTAAATTTTGTTGTAAAAATGAGAAATCACTTGTCAACTTTTAACCCTTATAATTTCCTAACAAAAAAAAATTTTGGTTCCAAAATTGTGCTGATGTAAAGTAGACATGTGGGAAATGTTATTTATTAACTATCTTGTGTGACATATCTCTCTGTTTTAAGGGAAAAAAAATTCAAAGTTTGAAAATTGCAAAATGTTCAAAATTTTCGCCATATTTGCGTTTTTTTACATTAATAAACGCAAGGTATATCGAAGAAATTTTACTTCTAACGTGAAGTACAATATGTCACGAGAAAACAATCTCAGAATCGCGAAGATCCGTTGAAGCGTTCCAGAGTTATAACCTCATAAAGAGACAGTGGTCAGAATTCTAAAAATTGGCCCGGTCATTAACGTGCAAACCACCCTTGGGGGTGAAGGGGTTAATATCTCAAGAATTGTATCAAATTGTAATAAGTAGTCACTTTGTGCTTGTTTTTATAAGCAGTATCTGACAATATCCGTCTAGAAAGATAAAAATAACCCTTTAAAAAGAAACCTGTCACCAGAAAAAAAATGCTATTAACCTGCAGAAATGGGGCTAATGTGCAGGTCAGTAGCGTTTATTAACTTGCCCAGTGCCCACACTTAGCCGAATGCTGCTGGGAGAAAATGAACTTTATTCTTCGCAGCGCTCTGGTTCCAGTCACATGGGCGACGCCGGCGCTGGTTCAGTCAACGCTCTGAGAATACAGAATACAGGGCTCTCGGCACTGACTGACACTGGCTCTGCATTGTGACCGGCTGTCAGGGCTGGGGCACAGTTACAGCTGCCGCTCTGTATACTCAGAGCAGTGACTGAACCCGTGCCGCCCTCGTGACTCCGAACGCTGTTGGAAATAAAGTTCATTTTCTCCCTGCAGCGTTCGTCTAAGTGCGGGTACCGGGCAGGTTAATAATGCTGCTAACCTGCAGATTAACCCCAAATCTGCAGGTTAATAGCGTTTTTCTGGTGACGAGCTACCTTAAAGCAGTTCTGCGCTAGAAAACTGTCAAGAACTCCTGGATGAATGTGACCTATATAAATTTCAAACTCATCTTAATTTTTTTTTTTTTTGTACATACTCCTTTAGTTTGCATCTTGTGCTGGTACAAGAACGGTGTCAGTGTTTTGTAACACATGGAAGGCCAGTTGTAAGTGGTTCTGTAGCCCTACTGTACAAGAACTGATCCAATGAACAGTGACAGTACGGCAGTGGCTTATTCCCTTTTTCTCATTGAAAATGTGTACAGTGGCACAGAGCGGTAGTCGCGACTGTGCTTCTGTCTAGTTTTGCTCTGGCACTTCACAGGCTAGGGGTGTCCCAGTCCTAGTGTGCTGTAGGGTGTGGGGTGCACACTTTTAGGCTGCAGACCTCTGCTGTCTCCTGGCTTCCATTCTCAGGAGCCACCGTACACATTGCATGGTATACCAAGTTGTTTGCAACAATCAAACTTTTACTAAACAGTCTAAGTTTATCAGATGAATACCGATGGAATAGGGCACAGCAATTCACATTTTCCTCCTTAGCACAACTCATCTGCAGTCCTATCACTAGCTCGTCCTAGACTACCCCCAAGCCTACTGATTCTGTCAGTCTCAGGGATTTCTCATCAACCTCGGCAGTGCACCCAGGACCGGCCATCACCTTCCATTTATGCGGGTCCCTGTGCATCTTTCTCTGTGCTTCAGAGGACATGATGTGTCTGACAGCCCCTATGCCAGACTTTAGGCTTCATATGTGACAGGAGCGACCGTTCAGGTTCCCAGTAATGCCTGCCACTTCCTGGAACAAGCAAAACATGCTGTCCCTAGCAACCCACTGAACCTGAACTTGGCCTTCACTAACTGACCCAGAACGCCCTCCAACCAGGAAGTGCTCCCCTTTTATCAGCACAAGTGCCCACCCACTGGTCTAGTTTTATCCTTAACAATTCCCCATCTTATATGCTAAAACTGTTATCCTTATTCTATATCTTATGCTATATACACATTATGCATTGACACTTCACATGCTGTACATCACCATAATACATTACATAAGACACACATTACATTTACATATAAAACCACACAACAGCATTCGCATGACACGTCTATTGTCTTCAGGGGCAGGAACAGGGTCCTCATCCCTACAAATGCATGAACCTTCCCCTTGTTGTGCATGGTGATGGTGGCCGAATCGCTGTTGGTTGAACAACAGTGAAATTCACTTTGAAATGGCAGAATCTGCAGCAAGCCATAACATGCATGGACTTTTTCCATTGAGTGTGAATTGGTTATGAAGTTAATTACTTTGCACAATAGTTTACTTTGGTAAATCGACCACAAGTCCAAATCTATAGCCTGATATTCCTCTGCTGGGGACTGAAAACTGCATGCTCTGTAAAACAGGTGAAAGGTAAAAATACATTTATGGGAGGTAGTGAAGGTTGCACTTTCATGCTGAATTCTTCTGTTAAAGGTTTTCCTTGGGTCTTTTTTTTTTTTTTTTTTTATTTAGACCTTAAAACCATTTAAGCGCCACTCAGCTGTTTTTTTTTTTTGTTTGTTTGTTTTTTCAGCGCTGGAGTGGTGCCACGAATTAAAATTCCCTTCTTCTAGTAATATACTCACCAGGTTCTGTCTTCAGTTGTTCCCATCGCCGCTCTGGTCCTGATTTGCCATCTTGTGAACGCCACTTCTGACTGACCAGCAGAGGTAACGGTAACAAGCACTCAGCTGCCAGAAAGAGGCTCTCATAGACTAACATTGAGTATCGACTTCCAGCTCGCCCAGTGGACACTGGAGCATTCTGACAGGTCACAACCTGCAGAAGACCGACTGGAGCGGTTCCGAGAACAGATAAAAACGGCAGCTAGTGAATATATTACAGGTATTATATTAATGATGTCACTCCAACAGTAAAATAAAAAAAAAAAATGCTGATGTGGTGCTTTAACCCCTTCACGACTTTTGACATATAGGTATGTCAAAGGTCACATCCCTGCCTTTCATTCTGGCTTCAATGCTGAGCCCGTTGCTTTCCTTGCACATGACAGCTGACATGATCAGCTTTCATGTGCCTCTAACAGCCACGGGTGGATCTTTGAACCACCCACAGCCGTTAACCAGTTAAATGCCGCTGTCAGTGACAGCTGGCCGGAAGCGCATCACAACTCCTGCCCATCTGCGCCCATTTGACTTGATTGCGTGGCGCTGATGGGTTGTCATGACAGCCAGGCAATCGGATGATTGCAGCTTCAAGTCTCCTACAGCCAGATGTAAGCATTGTACCAAGATTCCCTACATCGCTCCGTTCATTGTTTGGTGGCCGCTTATTCTCTGCCAGTGCTAATAACCACTGATTATAGGGGCAGATACCCCTACTAGGTTGATATTGATAATTTTATAACAAACAGGTCATCAATTGTATGTCTCTGGAAAACATCTTTGAGGACTAGTGGCCTTGCCAATTACTTACACTCAGTTTGTGACACGGCCGCAGCAGGGATGGATTCTGTGTGTGTCCTATACATCACCAGACTGAGGGTGGTGCGGTCATGTACAAACTTTTTTTTTTTTTTTTTTTTGTGTCAGGACTTGGAAAGCCTCTTCATTCTTAAATATGGCACAAAAATCATCGCCAATAACTCCCTGTATTTTTGTTTTATGCAGAAAGATGATTTGTTTTGGTCTCATGCTATTTATTTCTTTTTATTTTGTGATCAATTTATTTGATGCATTTTTTCATTGTGATGTTTCAGAGTACTGAGCCTCTGAAAAGATGGCTAATGAAAGATGTGTAAAGAAGAGCTTTCAGGACAGCCTGGAGGACATAAAGGAGCGGATGAAAGAGAAGAGGACAAAAAAGCTTGCAAAGGTGGCCACAGTCAGTAAGGCTTTAACCACCAAAGTCAAGATAATTGGTAAGAGCTCTACCTTTTATCTGTGGGAGGGGGTACATTGTGAACATTACATTTTATTTTTTTTCTCTTCAGCAACAGTTCTGTAACAGTGAAGAGTTTCCAGGCGAACAATAAGGCTCTCGCTCTCGCACTAGAAGCTGAGAAATGTAAGAGCAGGCAGGCTCAGGATCTCATTCTCCAGCTGAAGCGGGAGCACCAGAGGCTGATCTGTGAGATCTTTCTTTTAAGGAGGAAGCTGACCATGCAGCAGGGGAACAGGTCATCAGACGTGAGTGTTATATTCATAGTCTGCAGATTCACTCTATAGTGAATGATTACAATCTGTGTACAGCATTACAGGCCATGTTGGTGTTATAAAAATAAACTGCGATCATTGAAGTCCCTTGTATACGTGGTTACCATGTGGAATAATGGGCATCCTGAATCTGCTTCTAAATGCCCATCTCTGCAGTTAGTGTTTTTCTATAGGGACTAACTAACCAAATACATGTGGTGCTTTCATAATGGTTTACGCTGTTTTTAATACTTTTCCTAGACAAAGTTTGCTTCCTTGAAGGAAATAATTGCCAAAGTCACTCACAATTTGCTGGAGACAGCCAACCTACTTGGCCCTGCACATGCCTTGTGTTCCACTGATGGAGTGAGTATTATTAAGTATCTAAGCCAGACTCGTATGCAGTGAGTCTGGCTTCACATAAAATAATTCAGTGGTTTAACCCATTATTGACGGCTGCCGTACATGTACAGCTGCTGTGTTAAATCACTGTATGGAGTGTGCTCAAGTTGAGCCCGCTCCTTTCGGTGTGGGTGCCTGCTGTTACATATCCTTCACTCAACAGTAACTGATGTGATTTGGAGCTTATTCTTATTGCATTAGTTTTAACTTCTTACATGCTACTGTCACACTTGACAGACTTCAACATGGCGGCTGGCACTATTGACAGCCATCGGCGTCCTGGACCACGTGCAAATTAGTTGCTATGGCAGCTGGGACCATCTAGAGCACCCCATATCTGCTATGTTCTGATCTATGTTATCATTAACCCCCGAGCTTTTTTTCGGTTTTGCGTTTTCGTTTTTCGCTCCCCTTCTTTCCAGAGCCATAACTTTTTTATTTTTCCATCAATATGGCCATGTGAGGGCTTATTTTTTGCGGGATGAGTTGTACTTTTGAACAACACCTTTGGTTTTACCATGTAGTGTACTCGAAAACTGGAAAAAAAATTCCAAGTGCGGTGAAATTGCAAAAAAAAAAGTGCAATCTAACACTTGTTTTTTATTTGGCTTTTTTGCTAGGATCACTAAATGCGAAAACTGACCTGTCATTATAATTCTCCAGCTCATTACGAATTCATAGACACCAAACATGTCTAGGTTCTCTTATATCTAAGTGGTGAAAAAAAATTCCAAAGTTTGCTAAAAATAAAAAAAAAAATTGCGCCATTTTCCGAGACCTGTAGCGTCTCCATTTTTCGTGATCTGGGGTCGGGTGAGGGCTCATTTTTTACGTGCCGAGTGGACGTTTTTAAGGATACCATTTATGCGCAGATCCGTTCTTTTGATCGCCCGTTATTGTATTTTAATGCAATGTCGTGGAGACAAAAAAACGTAATTGTGGCGTTTTGATTTTTTGTCTCGCTACGCCATTTAGTGATTGGGTTAATCCTTTTTATTTTTATTGTTAGATCTGGCGATTTTGAAGGCGGTGATACCAAATGTGTATGTGTGATTTTTTTTTTGTTTTATTTTGATTGGGGCGAAAGGGGGGTGATTTAAACTTTTTATGTTTTTTTTTATTTTAATTTTTAAACTTTTTTTTTTTTCTTTTACTTTTGGCATGCTTCAATAGCCTCCATAGGAGGCTTGAAGCATGCACAACTCGATCGGCTCTGCTACATTTGGGCGATGAGCAGATCGCCCATATGTAGCAGATTTACTGCATTGCTTTGAGCGCCGACCACCGGGCGTGACGGGGGTCGGCGATGCGCTCATTTCTGGCCCGGCGGCCGGAAGCACTAGTTAAATGGCCGCTGTCAGCTTTGACAGTGGGATTTAACTAGTTAATAGCCGCGGCTTATCGCGATTCCGCTCGCGCCTATTGCGGGCACATGTCAGCTGTTTACAACAGCTGACATGTCGCGGCTTTGAGGTGGGCTCACCGCCGGAGCCCACCTCAAAGCGGGGGAAACTGCCAGCTGACGTGCTAATCCGTCAGCTGGCAGTAAGGGGTTAAGTTTGACATGCAAAAAAAAAAATCAAATTACACTTGTCGGTAATTCGGTTTGTCAGACCCTCCAGGACAGCACCATAGGAGGTTGCATCCTAATTAGGGACAGGAAACACAAGATGTTTAAATAGCCCTCCCCCTCCCTCCATACTCAGTGTTTTTCCCAATAACCACACAGTATGAATGCTTGAATTTTTTATTAACTCCAAGCAATCAAGTGAACGTAACGTTTATTAGGTGAGGGATTACCCGTGCTATCGTGGAGGGTCTTAGAATTACACTTACCGGTAATTTGGTTTCTATTTTCTCTAATCCCCTCCATTACTGCACCACAGGAGAAATGCAAAAGAATAACGCTAAGGAGGGACAATAGACTGGAGGACTTTCCTGACGAAGGCTAGATTTTTTTTTTTTTATAGATATTAGGTCTAATCTGTAATGCTTACTTACGGTATGGACTGAGGACCATGTAGCGGCTCTGCAGAAATGCTCGATAGAAACACAGGCCCTTTCAGCCCAAGAGACGGATACGACTTGTGGAATGAGTTCTTAGTGATTCAGGAGGAGATAAATCTTGTTTTTTATGTTTCTGTGATTGCTTTTTTAATACAATTCACCAGAGAGCTCTTGGAGGCTTTCTCACCTTTATTTGGTCCACAGTATTGTACAAAAAGGTTTTGATCTTTTCTCCAAGGTCCCATTTGACACGGGTAAAAGAGGATGGTTCTCTGAACATCTAGAAAATGTAATTCTGCTTCTCCTTAGCCCTTTGGGTTCTGACAAAAGGAGTGAAGAATTATTTCAATCTCAAGCCCTCGAACATCTCATCCTGGACTGTGCGGTACCTTTTCTCGTCTTCTACCCCTATTGCATTTCTGACAGCGAGTAATAATTCCTCAGTGTCAACAGAGGAAAATCGTTTTTTATCATTTTTTTTCGGTGTTGTAACTTGGCGTAAGTTCGCCTTCCTCCAACCATTCTTCGGGAACTGACATTTCCGCATCTGAGTCAGAGTTATCTTCCGGGGCATATTTCATCGTTTATGACACAGGAGCCTCCTGAAAAAGACTGGGAGAAGGCGGCTAGGGATGAATGGATCTCCTGTCACGCCATACCTCGAACTTCATCCATTATAGAAGGTTGTTTCTCTCGGATGGCATAGAGCCTTTTTGTGTGCGGATGGAAGTTTTTAACTGCAAGTAGCACACTTGCGATTTTGTAGATTTTTCTTTGACTTTGCAGGATCCAGGGGAGGAATCCTGAAGAACGGAACCTGAACCAAAGGGACCTAACCTTACCAGGTATACTCACTGGGCCAGGGATAGTGCTAGGCTCTGCATAAGCATCCATCATCAGAACCTCAGTCCTACCTTTTATGGTGTATTCCATCAGGGTCCTTTTATACAGGAAACTGTGATTAGCGCTTTTCCTCATCCAATGGGTTGAGACCTCCCCTCTTCTGATGTCCGGTTCAGTCAATTGGGGCACCTTCCCTAATATAAAATTTCCCGCCAAAATGGTGGTGCGTTCCACCCTGGAACGCATCCTGGAAGTGACGTCATGCCTCACTGACTCGGCCGTGCGCGTCACTTCCTATGCACGCCCAGGCCCGCCCGAGAAGCTCCGGAAGATACACAGCAGCAGCAACACCTTACCAAAGAGAGTGGAGATGATTTATCCAGCTGGGGAGCTACAAGATGCACCCTGCCACTTTCACCATCCAGCATTACTGTCGGTGCAGTTACGCTCCGGAGTAGGAGCAGCGCTGGGAGAAATGTACGGGACAATCGACCCAGGCTGCCTGGTTTAAGGTACCCTAAATGGGAGGGTCTGTTCACAGTCCCAGTCCTCTCAGAAAGATACCGCTTCATCCCTTAGGGACAGGAAACACTGAGGATAGGGGGAGGGCTCTTTAAACCTCTTGTGTTTCATGCCCCTAATTAGGATGGGGAGGCAGCCTCCTGTGGTGCTGTCGTGGAGGGGATTAGAGAAATCAGTGGCGGATTTTATGTACTACTTTTTTTTTATCTTTTCACGTGGAGTTTTATTTTGCCATCTTTCATTATGTTATATGGTAAAGCGATTGGTACCATTTGTTCCTAGAATTCATCCCAAAACAACCAAGACATCATATGACTATTTCCGGGAAGAAAATGGCTGGTGTATGCGCAGTGCGCCCACCGAGATGTACCGGCCAGCGACAATAGAAGATTTTTCCTGTTGGTTCATTTTGATCACTGTGATAGGGTCTATCATAGTGATCAAAATAAAAAAAAAATAGTAAATGAAGCCCCCCTTTAATACCCCCTTATTAGGTAAAAATAATTTAAAAAACATGTATTTTTTTCCGTTGGTGTTAGATGTTTAGATACATGGTGCCCGCCATTTATTCCAGCAAATTTTGCGTTCAAAAAGTCAAATGGTGCTCCCTCCCTTCTGAGCTCTGCCATGCGCCCAGTGGCTTTCCCCCACATACGGGGTATCAGAGTACTGAGGAGAAAATGGACCACAAAATTTGTTGTACAATTTCTTTTGATATCCTTGTGAAACTAAAAAAAAATTGGTTCCAAAGTAAGAAAAATATTTAGAATTGAGAGTCCTCAGTGGTTGATACCTTTTAATGGTTAACTGAAAAGATGGTAACAAATTGCAAGCTTTCGAGACTACTCATGTCTCTTCATCAGGCAAAGACCTGATGTAGACCTGAGTAGTCTCGAAAGCTTGCAATTTGTTACCATATTTTCAGTTAGCCATTAAAAGGTATCAAACACTGAGGACTCTCAACTCTAAATATTTTTCTATCTACTGGCTAACACGGTACAAAGATACACATCTTTCCTGGTTCCAAAGTAAATTTTTTGTGAAAATGTAAAATGTTCTTTTTTTTCCTTCCACATTGCTTTAGTTCTTGTGAAGCACCTGAAGGGTTCATAAACTTTAATGTGGTTTTTCACACCTTGAGGGGTGCAGTTTTTAGAATGGTGTCACTTTTGGGTATTTTCTGTTATATTGACCCCTCCCCCACCCCCAAACTAACTTCAAATGTGAGGTGGAGGTGGTTCCTAAGAAAAAATGGTTTTGTAAATTTTGTTGGAAAAATGAGAAATCGCTGGTCAACTTTTAACCCTTATAATGTCCTAACAAAAAAAATTGTTTCCAAAATTGTGCTGATGTAAAGTAGACATGTGATAAATGTTATTTTATTAACTATTTTGTGTGATATGACTCTGATTCAAGGGCATAAAAATTAAAGTTGGAAAATTGCAAAATTTCCATGTTTTTCATAAACGCAAGTCATATTGAACTAACATTAGCACTAACAAGAAGAACAATATGTCATGAAAAAATAATCTCAGAATTGGCGGGATCCATCGAAGTTTTCCAGAGCCATAACCTCATAAAGTGACATTGGCAAGAATTGTAAAAATTGGCTTGGTCATTAAGTACCAAATTGGCTCTGTCACTGAGGGGTTAAGAATGTTTTTACTTTTTTTTTTTGTAAACAGGGATTTGACTTGTAATAAACTTTTGGTGTTTTGTCATTTTAGAGTTTGTCAAGTTCCCCAGCATGTGTAGCGGTGAAAAGCACGATGACCACTCCTCTTCTGGTTCCTGGACCATTGTGAGTTTACTATTTTTATGTTTGAGGCGACCAGACCTCTTAAATGATTATTCTCATCTAAGTCTTTCTTGGCTGAGGCAAGTATAACAGTGACCAGAAGCCAGCCACAGAAAATCTGGGAACAAAAACACATAATCATGGCCTCTCTATACTGTTTTCTGGGAGTTACAAATAGAGCATGGCAATCTATTTCAGCAGCTGCTTTTTTTAATCCCTTAACAGACACCAATACGTCTTTTGACTGACCTGAGATCTAAAAGACTAGCATCCCCGACTGGTGATAATGCACCGACCATTGATGTTTGACAACAGCATCTAAAAAGGTTAATCGTGAATTTGGCATCTAGATGGTTAAAGGGACTATCAGCACAGAATGACAGTTCAAACCAAGTGCAGGCGCTCTGTGCTCCATGAGAGGGCCAATCATTTAATTACACCTTCCTTCCTGCTTGGTTTCCATTCCACCCTTCTCTGGCCCTTTGAAGCCAGAGCTGTCAATCAAAGGAGGGGGGGGAGTGTGGAGAGGGAAAACAAGCAGGTGGGATGGTTTATTTAAATGGCTGATCCCGCCGTGAAGCACCAAGTGACAGGACTTCATGTAAACAGTCATTCTGTTCTGACGAGGTCCCTTTTAAGGGTGCAGTCAGACGGCTGTATAACACAGGCAACAATCGCATCACAGTGCATTGACTGGCCGGCAGCTCTACTGACCTTTGTCAAGACGGGAGAGCCGCCCTCCAGTCCATGCACTGTGATGCGATCATCGTCTGTGATATATGGCATCTGGCTGTGCCGTATCACATTGTCCTGCAAGCACTACGATTCCGGAACAGAGTGATAGTTCTGACAGGTGAATCATCGGGACTTGATTGGATCAGGTCCCCATGATGTTATCCCTTTGCTGTCTTTTAGATGCTGTGATCACAGCATTTAGAAGATAGCAGCAGAAGGAGGCCACTCATACCCCCCATGATGAGATCTGATTACATCATGGGGGGATCCAGCATTGTCATGCAGGCGGAGGTCACATGATAACCTCGAGGTCTGCCAGCTACAGTGGCTTGTTAGACTCAGTCAGCAGTGTAAAACTGTCAGGTATCATACAATTCAATAAAAGTGTATTGAATTGCATGAGACCAGTGATCAGAGAAATTAAAATTGAAGTCCCATATAGAGACTAAGTAAAATAAAAAAAAAAAGTTTTAAAATTATAAAAAAAAATCACAAAATAAAATGAAAAATATTAGCCAATAAATGCGTGTATTTATGTAAAAACAAAAAAGTACACACGAGTTAACTTCAGTGTACACCGTTAAAAAGAAAAGGCGTAAAACCTTTGCTTTTTCATCATGCTGTCGAACAAAAAGTAAAATAAAATGCTATCAAAAAGTCAAATCTAAATAAAAATGGTAGTGAAATCGTCATCTTGCCCCCAAAAAACAAGCCACCATATAGCTCCATCAGTGGAAAAATAAGTTATAGCTCGGAGTAAAATGCTGCAAAAACAATTTTTTATATAAAAAAATTTTTGTGTAAAAGCGGCAAAACATAAACAAACTAAATAAATGTGGTATTGCTGAAATCGTACTGACCCGAAGAATAAAGCTGCCTTATCAACTTTACCACACACTAAACGGCAATAAAAAAGGGAAAAGAGGGATTTTCGGGTACTCACCGTAAAATCTTTCTTGGAGCCTTCATTGGGGGACACAGGTTACCATGGGTGAGTGCTGCTGTTGCTAGGAGGCTGACACTATGCAAAATTAAAAGGAATAGCTCCTCCCCGCAGTATACACCCACGACAGGCACTAAGTAACTCAGTTTGTGAAAAAAGCAGTAGAAGCATGAGAGCACTACTTAGGATGTACCAACTCAACAAGAGGCCTTTGGCCCCATATGTTAAAGACTTTTATAAAGAACAAGGGCGGGTGCTGTGTCCCCCAATGAAGGCTCCAAGAAAGAGATTTTACGGTGAGTACCCGAAAATCCCTCTTTCTTTATCGCCTCATTGGGGGACACAGGTTACCATGGGACGTCCTAAAGCAGTCCCAAGGGCGGGGAATTAGAATATGAGGAAAGGTCTTAGGTCGGTCGGTGTGCAAGCGCCGCCTGCAGTACCTTTCTACCCATATTTGCGTCGGAAGAGGCCGGGGTTTGGACACTGTAGAACCTCGAAAAGGTATGCAGGGAAGACCAGGTTGCGGCCCTGCAGATTTGAAGCGCCGATGCCTGGTGACGGGCAGCCCAGGAGGCCCCGACAGAGTGGATGGAGTTGGCTTTCACGGCCGCTGGGGCCGCTTTTCTTGGAGGCTGTAGGCTTCAAGTATGGTGGAACGAATCCAGCGAGCAATTGTTGACTTTGAAGCTGGGAGCCCTTTTCGATGACCCTCGGGAATGACTAGTAGGGAGTCGGTCTGACGGATAGGGGCTGACCTTGCAAGGTAGACATGAACGGCTCTGACGACGTCCAGCTTATGGAGGGACTTTTCTAGGGGTGAGCCGGGGACGGGCAAAAGGAGGGCAGGACGATGTCCTCGTTGATGTGGAAAGAGGTTACCACTTTGGGGAGGAAGGAGGGAACAGGTCTGAGAACTACCTTATCCTGATGGAGGACCATATGGGGGGGCTGGCAGGATAAGGCTGCTAGCTCAGAGACTCTTCTGATGGACGTAATGGCGATTAGGAAGGTCACCTTCCAGGAGAGGATCGAGAGTGGGATGTCCTGGATGGGTTTGAAGGGTGCCTTTTGAAGGGCGTCAAGGACGAGGTTAAGGTCCCTGGCTCTATTGGGGGATGGTAAGGTGGTGCTACGTGTGCAACACCTTGGAGGAAAGTCCTAACCTGAGGTAGGGGTGCTAGGTCCCTTTGGAAAAGGATTGACAGGGCTGAGACCTGACCTTTTAGAGTGCTGAGGGACAGACTGGCGTCTAGGCCGGATTGGAGGAATCCGAGGATGGAAGGGAGGGAGAAGGACATTGGAGTGGTATTGTTGTCCTCGCACCAGTCAATTAATGGCTTGTCTGACCTTTTAGGTCAGTGGGTGTCAGCTAGATCCTCTCATGACAGGAAGCGGCGCAGGCCGGTGCCATCTTTTCCGCGTAGCGAATCAGAGGT
>JARQOD010000006.1:72372562-72407785 GCA_033576555.1 Oophaga sylvatica | reverse complement strand
AAAATTTGGACTTTTCAGGCTTCTGGGTAAAGGGGTTAAACATGGACAGCACACGGATGTCATCCGTGTCCTATGCTTGTTTGTCACAGCCCATAGACTCATTTTGTTTCATTCCCTCGTATTTGCACTTTTTATGTGTTCCACTGGAATAAAACAGACATGTCTCCATGTGTTTTGCACGGACACATGATCTGTGAAAGAACACACACGGCAGCATAGATTATAATGGGCACATACTGTGTCTGAAAAAGACGGCTACAACACGTATGTGCAACACAGGATTCTAGGGGAAACGTTCACAGCATTAATCACATTTTCCCCTGATTCTGTCATATTCTGTACAGACAAATAGATTTTGAGTCAGTCTTTTAAAGAAACACTCCCATGAAAGTTTTTTGTCTTCTTAATTTATTGCAGTCATCATATTATATAGCACTGTGTACTTACAATTGTTCATTTTTCCTTTATACTCAACTAAATCTTCTCTTTTCTCTGGTCTATGTAGAAACAGGAAGTCTCTTGTCCTTGAATTTATCATTCCCTTCTTCAGCTCCTGACCCAGCTGCTCCCCTAATCCCCCTGCCAGGGATTTTTGCAGTGACTTATGACTCATACAAGGAAAATTGACCTCCTGTTTCTACATAGAGCTTAGAAGGATTTAGCTAGTCAGTTTTTAATCACATGATGTCATAGACCTAATGGAAAAGAGAAAAATTATCTGGGTAGAAGGGCGAATGTGCGTGCTGCCGAGCGCTTTATTTTGAGAGTGTACGCCTACAGAAGGCTGATACTTAAAGGTAGTAGACTACATCTCAGTATCCTCCTCCTGTAGGCGTACACTCTTGAAAATAGTGCATGGCAGCGCACACATTCGCTCTGCCGTCACCATTACATTCTATGGCCCCTTTGGCGCATGTATCTGGAACCTGTTTTGCTAGGGATTTTTGATGTATTATCCGAAGGGGACACAGAATGCAATGTGAAAGCACCCTTAGTGGCCAGAATGTAAATTATAATGATTAATATTAAAATCTGATTTAAAAAAAAATAGGTAATTTTCTGTTGACGCATTCCCTTTAAAAATGTGTGTTCTACAACAGGGCAATTATGTTCTGTACATGTTTTGTAGGGTATTAAAGCATTATTTTGATTATTAAAACGGTCAGTGGTATACATAATAAAAATGTCACCTGCGGTGGCTACTGCATAGCAAAATCCTCTGATCTGCTAAAGCCTATTTACCTGGTCCGATGATTGACCGAACAAATATTCATTCCTTAGCATTGTCTCTTATAAACATGAGTTTTTTCATTTGTTTGAATCTTTTAGTTGGAAAAAATAATCATCATTGTCAGTAGCACATGCCTTCATGTAATCTTGGGGTATGGTGCTGCCAATAATAGAACTGTATGTGGACGAACAATCATACAAATTGTCATTCATCCTCATTCACTGACGATGATATCTCCATGTAAATGGAAGTAAACAGGCGCCAATTGACTTGCTCAGTCATTGATCGATGCTCGTTACTGACAGATTATTATCTGCCCATGTATATGAGCCTTCAGTGACTGAAAGGAATCTAAAGAAGTCATTATACATATTTTATATACTTTTAATATAAAATATATGCAGCTAAAGCATCAGAGGATGAAATTCAGCATGCCTCATTATTCTTTCCCCGAAATCATATGTCATTCCCACAGAAATCAGTAGGTTCAGCTGATTTTGCAATACTGGATCTAGGTACCTTCAGTTTACTGGAATAAGATAAAGGTTTTATTCCTGAGTTACATGTAAGTCCAAATATGCAAATAGCCTCTACAGAGAGGAAGAGGATGGTTTCTCTAGCGCCACCTATTGGATGTAGCAATCCTAAAAGTCACCATTTACCCTTTAAATGGCTTTGCCACTTAACTTAGGATAAGAAACCAAACCTGAAACTCCATTTGCAGACACGTGTTTTGGGGTGTTTACCCCTCTTCAGAGCAAAGCAAGAGTTCTGATTTGGTTGGGTGATAGGTCTCTGGCAGGGGCTGTATAGGGTAGCGTAAGCATCGGTATAAGAAGACTTATAGGCCATGCAATGCTTTTGTAAGAATTTAAATGGGTAAATAGCCTCTTCAGAGAGAAAAAACGGGACTTCTACTGATACAATGAATGAATTCCATTAATGCGCTTACAATTTTCATTCATTTCTGGGAATCTCAATGAAATTCAAAAATCCTTATATTGTTTAGCAAAACCCATCCGTAGAAACAAATGTCATTACAAACATTTTTCTGTATATTTTGAAAAACACATTTTAAGTTTAAAGATTTTCTCATTTTTTATGTACAGCATTGGGTTGTATTTTATAAAAAGGACAATCCTGACTATTTGAGTTAACGTCTTCTGTTTGTCATCTTGTGTTTTAGGGCTTTTCTAAGGATATTAAAGTACCTAAAGCGAGGTATGTTGGCTATATCAAGGACTATGAAGGAGCCACTTTAATGGGATGTGAGCTAAATCCCAGAATTCCGTACACAGAATTCTCTGTCATCATTAAGAAGCAGAAAGAGGTAGATTATTTGTGGTAATGTATGGAATATATTAGTTAATGAGGTGTTTCCTAAATATGGTTCCCAGGAAGCTTGAGGGTGCTTTAACCTAACAAGAACAATAAGACCTGTCTCTTGTAAAAGGAAACTGATTTTCAAAGATGTTCTGCAAAACCGGTAATCATATCTAATCTGAATTATGGTGTGAGATAGGGAACATACAAGGCTTTACCACCCAGTCACTTTGAAGCTAAAGGTACTGCCACACTAAACAAGATCGCTAACGATCACGATAACGACGCATACTAATGAGATCGTTGGTTGTGATCGTTTTAATGTCGCTAGTAGCTGCCAAACTGGACGATTTAATTAACGACGCATCAGCAGTAGCGATCTTTTTAACGACTTTGGCGGTCGTTGGGACGTGCCACACTTGCATATACTGTGAAAGATCACGACCTCGATAGGCGTGACTGAGCGCAACCTTTTGCACGCCCCTCATCACAGATTGGTGGTCACTATTTACCTCATAAATACTTATCACAGCTCTCCCGCTTTGTGATTGGATGACCGCGTCATAAAAGACCACGTATCTGCACTCCTCTCCATTGCTCTCGAGCAGAAGCGGTTCTTTCAAATCTCCAGCATCGTTCCAGTGTGTCCTGCTAGCCGTTGTAGCTACTGCGATCCATTTGTGCCACTATTGCTGTTGCTGTGTTCCGGTCTACGACGTTGTTTTTCTGCGATCCAGTCTCTGACGTTATATCCTCTGCGATCCAGTCTCTGGCGTGATCCAGTTTGTGATCCAGTTTGTGACGCTATTTTCCCTGTTTTCTTTTTTCTCCAGAATCACAACTTGTGTAAGGTAGGTATTATTTTTGTCACATTTCATTTTTATTTTAACTTTAATTTTACAGATCCATGTTTAGATCTCTGCTTTTGTAAACCATTGTCGTTCATCAATTTTTTTTTTTTGCCATTGTTTGTTTGTTTTGTTCTGGCCACCAAACACACCAACCACCATTTTGTGATCCCTGCTGTGTTCCATGTTGTAGGCTATAAACATTTTATTTTATTTAACCATTCTGGCGTTCTCACATAATAATATTTTTTATTACAGATGGCTGATAAACAAGATTTTTTGCGGGAATTTATCGAGCTCTACCGCTCCATGCCGTGCCTATGGAGAATAAAATCACCAGATTACTGTAACAGGCTTAAAAAGAATGACGCATACCAAAAACTGGTGGAGATGTGCAAGAGCCGTTACCCCGATGAACCTGCGGATGTGTCATCGGTCAAAAAACGCATACAGGCCCTCCGCACAGTGTATAAAAAAGAGCTCAATAAAGTTATAATTTCCACCAAATCTGGAGCGGGGGCCGATGATGTTTATGTCCCCCAACTGTGGTACTTTGATCTGTTCGAGTTCACAAGGGACCAAGAAGTACCCAGAGAAGGGACATCCATGTCAGGTCTAGACCCAGTGATCCAGCCGGTCACCCCTGTCATACATGTAAGTACCTTTGTATTACAACACATTTTAATGTACATGCCAAAGTGGGCTTAAATTTAAAATATATAATTGTGAAATGTAGATAAAATGGCAGAATATATCCCTTCATGTACTGATAATTTATCTAGCTCAACGGTTGAGGCCTATCCATTAACAAGTGTCATTTTCACATTTTTGCTGTATATGGGTGTAGTAAATTGCTTTGTCTTTACAAGGTGTACAATAATAAATTATATTGTGGTACCGTGTTAGCCAGAAAAATCGATGTGAATACTTTTCCGTCCAATTATGACAAGAGCATTCTTAAGGTGATACCTTTATTGGCTAACCAGAAAATTATATGTTCGCTAGCTTTCAGAGCGCACAGGCTCCTTGTTCAGGCAAGATTACATTTGGAATAATTACATTATAAAGGTATCACCTTAAGAATGCTCTTGTCATAATTGGACAGAAAAGTATTCACATCGATTTGTCTTTACAAGTGTCGTTTTCACATTTTTGCTGTGTGAAGATTAATTTCTTTGTATTTGTGATTTACCATTTGTTTTTTGTTCATGCAGGAAACAGAAGAGTCCGTCTCCACACCTGCAACAGAACAAGACAGCATGCCGTTGATCGAAGATGAAGAAGAGACACCATCCTCATCTGTGCGGCGCCGGCTTTCACCTTCAGGAAGGAAAAGGAAGGCTCCCACCACCTCGGCTACTCCTGAATTGGTGGAAATTGCAAAAAAAGTGCTAACAGCAGAAAAAGAACCTAAAATAACAGGGTTTGCATACTTCGCAAATGAGAGGCTCCCCACTCTGGATCCTGTTCAGCGGCTACATGCAGAGAGACTCATGTTTGAGGTACTGACTCAAGCCTCTTTTGGAAACCTGGATAACAGATATGTTGTCATGCCAAGACCGCAGTACCCGGACTACTCGTGGCCGCACAATCCTGTGCCAAACCCAAACGTTGGTGCTCCAAACGTTGGTGCTCCCCTTATTGTAATACACCGCAGAGGCAGCATCCTGTGCCAAACCCAAACGTTGGTGCTCCCCCTTATTTTTATACACCGCAGAGGCAGCGTGGTAATGGCAACGATCCCTCTTACCAGCAGTTGTAGTTTTTAAAATGTTTTTCAAAATTTTTTTTGTTGTCTATATTTTTTTTACATTGTTACCTTTCTTAATAAAAATCTTATTTATCTAATGAATTGTGGTCTTTTATTCTTATGTGATGTCAACTATTAAAATGTTGTATTTTCAGCTGCAGATGAAGGAAGAGAGCCACAGTAATTCATTACTGATGGGTAGGCGGAGCCCCAGATCAGGATGTTACCTCAGATCAAAAGAGTGATGACTGGCTGGCCCCTCCAGCTCGGGCTCCTCCTACTCAGCTCCAGTCTAAGATTTGAGGTCCAGAGGATGGTCGCTGCTAATGCAGCTCCTCAGAAAATTTTATTATTTTAATATTCGGACAGGAGACTTGGATCACTAGTTGGTCTAGAGGTCTCAGGGGTATCAGCGCTGCTGTACCCCAACCTCTCCCTTGGCGGATCTGTATTTACTCAAAGTCCCTGCAGAATCCTTGCCGGCCCTGGGGGATGAGGAGAGCTTCTCTGGCGGGAACGCAAACCACACGTGCGGTCACTGCGTTCTTCGCCCTGGGGGGAAGCATGGGCACTGCGCCAGAAACCCTGAGGGTCCCTGTGGCGCCTTGGCTGGTGAGTACTCCACACAAATTTTAATAATAATTATGTGTGAGTGCTTTAGCGTCTGAATGAGCAGCGCTATTATTAATGTCAGCGTTACTATGTCAGTATGCGTCAGCGCTGCTGTGACAGCGCTAATACATGTAATGTCAGTATGCTTCAGCGCTGCTGTGACAGCGCTACTACATGTAATGTCAGTATGCGTCAGCGCTGCTGTGACAGCGCTAATACATGTAATGTCAGTATGCTTCAGCGCTGCTGTGACAGCGCTACTACATGTAAATGTCAGTAAGCTTCAGCGCTGCTGTGACAGCGCTACTACATGTAATGTCAGTATGCTTCAGCGCTACTGTGACAGCGCTACTACATGAAGATGTGGTGATTTTTTGTCCGCAGGCAGATAGCTGCAGGACAGAGAGGGAGCAGGAGCGGGGAGAGTTCGCGCTCATTTTTTGAGCTAGCAGGGGGCGTGGCCTATCTATCCCGGTCTTTTGAGCAGGAAGACGCGCGCTCTGGCTTTTCTCCTGCGACCCCCTCACTGTGGCGGCCATTACTCAGGCTCCTGGGCTCCTCGGACCGCTCCCCTCCTCATATAGACACCACGGCCAGCTGGGTGAGTGTGGATTCCTCACCCCGCAGCGCAGCGATCGCTATCCTGCAGCTGCAGTCTCATCAGAGACATAAAAATTGGCTGGGGCTCACAAATATATATATATTTTGGTGAGTTTGCAATATTAACCCCTTTGAGGGTTATTTCTACCTGCTAAATTTGCTGACTGAATACCGCTGGGGTAACTCTGCTTGGTGGAGCGTTAACCCTTCAGCGTTTGGAAAAAAAAAAAAAAAAAAACGCATAGTTTTTTTGCTGGTATTACCGCTTTGACCTGCTCATTCAGATGAGACATGTCTGAACAGAGTTCAGATGCCGCGGATCACGTCCCAGTGCCATTGCGGCAATCAGATACGCAGACCTCCACAGCGTCTAGCGCTGCGGTCGACAGCGGTGGAAAATTGGATGATATCGCTCGATCGATTAATAACTTATCTGACCTTTTAGGTCAATATGTGTCTGCTAATTCCTCTCAGAGGAAGCGACGCAGGCCGTTACCGGCCTCTACACGGAGCGAGTCAGATGTATCTGATATTGGGCAGAGTTCCCCTTTATATTCGGATGGAGAAATATCCGATTCAGATGCGGACGAGCCGCAGGGGCGTTCCTCTATGACGAAGCGTACGGAGGCATTAATTGAAGCCATGAGAGATATACTACAGTTACCGGAGGAGGTAACTAGTCGTCCTGGTAAATCAGCACGCATGTTCCAGGAGTCCCGTGCTTCGCGCACAACATTGCCAGCTCTGGATGAGCTTAATGGTGTGATAGAGGAGGAACGTCTATGTCCAGATAAGCGTTTTCATGGAACGCATTTCTTTGATACACTTTATCCTTGCTCTACGGAGTTAAAGGCTAATTGGACTTCTGCTCCTGAAGTGGATGTGTCCTTATCTCAGCTTAGTAAATCCTCACTACTCCCTATTAAGGGAAAAGCGAGCTTACAGGAGCCTTTGGATAGAAAGGCAGAATTGGCGGCAAAAGCAAGCTATGAGGCTGCGGGTCATGGATTTCGAGCAGTGCTAGGATCCATGTGTGCTGCTAGAGCTTCTCTAAGCTGGTTGGCACGTCTGAAGACGGAGTTGCAAAATGAATCTCCGTTATCTGAGATACGGGAAACTTGTGAATGGTTAGAAACGGCAGCCTGTTATATCTTTGATGCCGGTCTGGATACGGCATCTCTGCTGGCCAAAGCGCAAGCTTCAGCGGTCACAGTCAGAAGAGCTTTATGGCTCAGACAGTGGGCCGGGGACGCAGTTTCCAAACAAGGGTTGTTGGCCTTACCTTACAAGGGTGGCCATCTTTTTGGATCCGACCTCACAGAGCTGATTTCCAAGGCTAAGGCAAAGGAATCAGCATTACCACAGCGAAGGGCCATGGCCTCGGTGTCCAGTAAGCCTGGTGTTTTATAGTGGTCGGCGGTCCTTTCGGGGCCGAGGACGATCTAGTCACTCCTCGTGGGGATCGGGTCGTCCTTCTTTCTCAGGAAAGAAATCCTCTCAGAAAACTCGTACTCCCTGGAAGCAGAGTTTCCGCCAGAACAAGCGGGAACTTGACAAGAAACCCGCAAAGTCGGATTGACGCCAGGGGTCCACTCGAGGATTCTCGAGTGGGGGTCGCCTGCTTCTTTTCAAGGAGACTTGGATGGCTCGCGTTCCAGATTCCTGGGTAACGCGGATAGTGTCGGCAGGCTATTTCATAGAGTTTGTTTCTCAACCCCCAAATGTTTTTTGTCAATCTCGCGTTCCGTCGGAACCCGAGCTTGTTGTCACTCTACAGCGAGAGGTCGAATCGCTACTACAAAAGGGTGTAGTGATACCGGTTCCGTCAGAGGACCGAGGGAAAGGTTTTTATTCCAACCTTTTTATAGTTCCCAAAAAGGAGAACAAATTTCGCCCGATTCTGGATCTCAAGCGATTAAACCGGCATGTCCATGCCCGGAAATTTCGCATGGAGTCGCTTCGTTCCGTTGTGGCAGCTCTGTCACAGAACGATTTTCTGGTGTCAATCGACATTCGCGACGCCTATTTGCATATTCCCATCGGAAAGGCTCATCAGCGCTTTCTTCGATTTGCCATAGGTCAGAATCATTACCAGTTCGTGGCTCTGCCGTTCGGCTTAGCCTCAGCGCCAAGGGTCTTTACAAAAGTTCTGGCGCCCCTCATGGCACTCCTTCGAAGACAGGGGATTACGATTCTCCCTTATCTGGACGATCTTTTGATCGTGGCTTCCTCGGAGGAGGAGGCATTGACGGCTCGGGATTTGTCTCTTCAGTTTCTGAAAGACTTCGGTTGGCTGGTCAATTGGGAGAAGTCGTCCCTGGAACCATCGAGGACAATTCTCTTTTTGGGAATGCATCTCGACACGTTTCGGTCGGTAGTTTCCCTACCACCAGACAAACAGTCATGTCTTCTTCGACATGTACAGATTATGACATCCTCAACGGCAATGTCCCTACGGAAGTGTATGCGTCTTCTGGGACTGATGGTGGCGTCCATGGAGGCAATTCCTTTTGCCCAGTTCCACTCCAGGACTCTTCAAAGGTTCATCTTGAGTCGATGGAACCAGTCGCAATCGCTGGATTGCAGTGTCACCATTTCTCGCGCGGTGCGGGATTCTCTAGAATGGTGGTTACGTCCAGGGGCATTCTCCTGGGGAAGTCTTTCCTCCCTCTGAAGTGGTCAGTCATAACCACCGATGCCAGCCTGACGGGCTGGGGGGTGTGTTTGGACCAATCTCTGGATTCAGGGGGTATGGTCACCGGAAGAGTCTGTGCTTCCGATCAACATCCTGGAATTGAGGGCGATTTTTCTTTGCCTCCAACATTGGACGGTCCCTTTGAGCGGTCTGCCAGTCCGTGTGCAGACAGACAATGCGACGGCTGTCGCGTATATCAATCACCAAGGTGGGACAAGGAGTTCCAGACTCATGGTAGAGGTGTCCCGAATTCTGATTTGGGCAGAGGCCAATGTACCAGCCATTTCGGCGATTCACATTCCAGGGGTTCAGAATATTACAGCGGACTTTCTCAGTCGCAGAAGGATGGATCCCGGGGAATGGAGCCTCCACCCGGAAGTCTTTGCACTACTGTGCTCTCGCTGGGGAACCCCCCAAGTGGATTTGATGGCTTCCAGGTCCAATGCCAAGTTACCGACATTCATGTCCAGGTACAAGGACCCGAAGGCGGTGGCGGTGGATGCTCTAGTGGCTCAGTGGATCAGTTCAAGCTGATCTATGTATTCCCCCGATATCCTTACTTCCTCTAGTGCTGCGTCGGATCAGACTAGAGAGAATTCCAGCTATTCTGATAGCTCCAGACTGGCCAAGAAGGGTGTGGTTCTCGACAATAATGTCGCTGTTGGCGGCACCTCCGTTTCCACTCCCTCTTCAACAGGACTTGTTGACTCAGGGGCCCATTTGTCATCCGGACTTGATGTCCCTGCGTTTGACGGCGTGGCTCTTGAGACCGAGATCTTGACCCGTAGAGGTTTTTCAGCCGAGGTCATTGCTACCCTTCGTGCTGCAAGATGTCCGGCTACTTCTAGGATTTACCACAAAATTTGGGAAACCTTCTTTTCGTGGTGTTTGGGGTCTTCTCGGAACCCGAGAAAATTTTCCATTCCCAACCTGTTGGCTTTTCTGCAGCATGGGCTAGACAAGGGTTTGGCAGTTAGCACTCTGAAAGGTCAGATTTCTGCTCTGTCCTTATTATTCCGGAGAACCATTGCTTCGAATAGAGACGTGATCTCTTTTTTCCGAGGTATCTCTCGTAAGTTTCCGCCGCGGAAGGCACCCGTGTCTCCTTGGCGGCTCAACCTTGTTTTGGAGGCTCTTCAGCATAAACCTTTTGAACCTATGGTTTCTGCTAGCCTTTCTTTACTTTCTTGGAAGGTGGCTTTCCTTGTTGCAGTCACTTCCTTGAGGAGAGTTTCTGAATTGGCAGCTCTTTCTTGCTCGCCTCCTTTTCTGGAGTTTTTTTTTTCCGGATCGTGTAGTGCTTCGCACTCGGGGTGATTTTTTGCCTAAAGTGGTGTCACAATTTCATGTTAACCAGGATATTGTGTTGCCTTCACTCTGTCCGGATCCGAAGAATACGAAAGAGCGAGATTTACACACATTGGATTTAGTGCGGGCCTTGAAGTTTTATCTATCTATTACTCAAGGTTTTCGTAAGACGGACTCCCTGTTTGTGGTTCCGGCAGGTCGTCGGCGTGGTCAACGAGCTTCCAAGGGTTCTATAGCTCGTTGGATCCGGTCAGCTATTTTGGAAGCTTACCGTCTTCGGGGTGAATCTTGCCCGATTAAGATTCGAGCCCATTCCACGAGAGCTGTGGCTTCATCGTGGGCTTTTCATCAAGGTGCTTCGGCAGTGCAGCTTTGCCGAGCGGCGACTTGGCGCTCTGTCCACACGTTTACAAGATTTTATAAAGTGGACGTCAGTGCTTCCGCTGATGCAGCCCTCGGACGTAGGGTCCTGCAGGCAGCTGTAGTTTAAAGTTCTGGATGAACTTGTGTTTAGCGCTGGTTGCGCTTTGTTGTTAAGGTTGTTGGGTTTCTGCCTTTTATTGGTTTTTTCCCACCCTTATTTTTGAACTGCTTTGGGACATCCCATCAGTAATGAATTACTGTGGCTCTCTTCCTTCATCTGCAGCTGAAACACGGATTTTGGTAAAGACTTACCTGTAAAATCCTTTTCAGCGAAGGAAGGAAGAGAGACACAGCACCCTCCCATGGCAGAAGTGTGTTGATGTTTTCAGATGCAGCGCGACCCTTATCTGATAGCGATTATCTGGGCTGAGGTCAGCGCGCTAAGGCTCTGTTCCAGCATCGCCAGCTCATCGCAGTAGTCAGGTTCCGTGAGTAGTACCTGGAACTCTGTGGTTTTTTGGCTTTCTTTGCATGCATAACCTGTATCCTTGTGTTTTTTCTCTGAAGTTCCTTCAGAAGGGGTTATGTTGCTCCGCTGGTGATCTTGGCTCTTTTCCTAAAAGCTTTGATACGACTGGAGCTGAGTAGGAGGAGCCCGAGCTGGAGGGGCCAGCCAGTCATCACTCTTTTGATCTGAGGTAACATCCTGATCTGGGGCTCCGCCTACCCATCAGTAATGAATTACTGTGTCTCTCTTCCTTCCTTCGCTGAAAAGGATTTTACAGGTAAGTCTTTACCAAAATCCGTGTTTTATTACATCTACTTGTCACACACGGGGTCATGGTACTACCAGCTATCATAGGTGTTCCATCATAGGGAAAAAATTTCTAAAATTAACATTTCTTTTAAAGGCCCCTGGTCACACTAGCGCTAAAACCTTATACTAAAAAATAATACACCACACCTGCGTAGATTAACGTGAATTATTAAATATATATTCTTTTCATATAATATATATATTTTTTTTTAAATAATTAAAATTTAAATAAAAATAAAACATTAACATAATAAAATAAAAAATTATTAACAAAATATTAACATAACAAATTATTTACAAAAAATAAATTAATGAGGGCCCCAGAGTCCAGAAAATTGTCTCTCCAGCATCATCCCGTGGTGATGCACAGCTCCCATGGCAGTTTGCAGCGCTATGACTGCTGAATTCATGCCTGCCACAGCTGAATCCATGCCTGCCACCGCTGAATTCATGGCTGTGGCAGCTGAATTCATGGCAGACAGAGCACTGCTCATGGCCGCCATCAGCCGGCGGTGGGACAGGAACAGGTCCTGGGCAGTTGGGATTTCTGTGGAGGTAAAAGTAACAGTTAACCAGGGAATTCTGTAGCAACATCTACATGTACATGTTATGTTTGTTAACACTTACGGTTTTCCTCAGAGGAACCGCTGACCGCCCACCCTGATCCTGTTGCTCCGCCGGCTAGGGAAAAAAAGAAAAAAAATTATATCACAACAGCCATTACACATAAGACCTTACTAAGTTCTCAAACTTGTCTGAAGCTTATATAATGGGCGTTAATTACCTGATGGGGAGCCTGCATCCGTGTCACGGGATGATGCTGGAGAGAAGGCAACGTCTGGGGAAGGGGTTGAGAGGTAAGGTGAGGATGGTGGTGGAGGCGTAGCCGGGGAAGGTGAGGATGGTGGTGGAGGCGTAGCCGGGGAAGGTGAGGATGGTGGTGGAGGGGTAGCTGGGGATGGTGGAGCAGGTGGTGCTGGTGATGGTGAAGGTGGTGCTGTAAATGAAATATACAATTCAGAATCCCTATTATCACTGCCGGTACTCCCAAGAAAGAAAGAACAGAGAGAGAAAGATGGGAAAGAAAAAAACTACTGAATAATGGCCCCATATACTGCTGCATACTGTATAATAGCTCCACATAATGCTCCATACTGAATAATGGCCCCATATACTGCTGCATACTGAATAATGGCCCCATATACTGCTGCGTTCATGTGCGTTTGTCGTGCGCTGCGCATTTTCCCGGTGTGCGCTCAGACGCTACATGTTGCCTTTTTTTTTTTCACGGTCAAAATAGACAGAGATGATTGAGACAGAGATGATTGAGACAGAGATGATGGAGACAGAGATGATGGAGACAGAGATGATGGAGACAGAGATGATTGAGACAGAGATGATGGAGACAGAGATGATGGAGACAGAGATGATAGAGCCAGAGATGATGGAGACAGAGATGATAGAAATGTGACACATAGACAACGCATGCGCCCAAAAAACTCAAACGGCTACAAAAAACAAATGAAATCGAAGACAAACGCTTTTTATTTTTTATTTTTGAAATGCGTATGCTGATGCGACAAAATATCGCAGGTATTACAAGCGTTTGCATGCGTTTTTTTAATGCGCTTCATGTGCGATCGAAATGCAGCGCAAAAAAACGCAAGTGTGAAAGTAGCCTAACCCATAAAACATAACCTCTCCAGATACACTCATCAATACTCACTCAGAGGCCTGCGTAGCTGGGCCCGGATGCTGGCGACCCTATCGCGTGAGCGATATCGCAGGTCCGCCAGCTTCTTGCGGATTTGTCTCAGGGTCCGCCGCACATTGAAGCGCCTCTCCAGGCCCCGCCGGATTCTCTGCAGGCATACCCTTTTGTGACGCCTTGGATGCGCCACAGGTACCCTGCAGAAATAATCCCACTGGTCCGTTTTTTGATCAAATAGCGGACCTCTCCATCCTCCCATTTTACTGAGCGTTGTCTCGCCGCCATGATAATACCGCATTGGGCGACGCCAGCGTCATGACGTCACAGCGTGCGCACTTTACGGCGCACGTTACGTGCGGCTAAATTCACGTCGCAAAACGGTATTGCTAACGAAAAATGACCGCAGCAGCCATGTAACCAGCAAGCAGATATGAGATGCTGTTGCACTCGCAATACCACTATTCCAAGATAGGCGATCACAATGGCGTGTCATGTCTTTATGGCTGGGGCTCGTGTCAATATTCACCTTGCAAATCACAAATGTTGTTTTGCATATCTGTTTGCATACCTGTGTAGCAGCAGTGTGTGAGTAGTCACATTTCGATCACAATAACGTCGCATATCTTGATGGCTGGGGCTCGCTAATCCCCTTTACAAGTCACAATGGCTTTTTGCATAGCGTGGGTAGTCACATTGCGATCACAATAACGTCGCATATCTTGATGGCTGGGGCTCGCTAATCCCCTTTGCAAGTCACAATGGCTTTTTGAATAGCGTGGGTAGTCACATTGAGATCACAATAGCCTCGCATATCTTGATGGCTGGGGCTCGCTAATCCCCTTTGCAAGTCACAATGGCTTTTTGAATAGCGTGGGTAGTCACATTGAGATCACAATAGCCTCGCATATCTTGATGGCTGGGGCTCGCTAATCCCCTTTGCAAGTCACAATGGCTTTTTGAATAGCGTGGGTAGTCACATTGAGATCACAATAGCCTCGCATATCTTGATGGCTGGGGCTCGCTAATCCCCTTTGCAAGTCACAATGGCTTTTTGAATAGCGTGGGTAGTCACATTGAGATCACAATAGCCTCGCATATCTTGATGGCTGGGGCTCGCTAATCCCCTTTGCAAGTCACAATGGCTTTTTGAATAGCGTGGGTAGTCACATTGAGATCACAATAGCCTCGTATATTTTGATGGCTGGGGCTCGCTAATCCCCTTTGCAAGTCACAATGGCTTTTTGCATAGCGTGGGTAGTCACATTGCGATCATAATAACGTCGCATATCTTGATGGCTGGGGCTCGCTAATCCCCTTTGCAAGTCACAATGGCTTTTTGAATAGCGTGGGTAGTCACATTGAGATCACAATAGCCTCGCATATCTTGATGGCTGGGGCTCGCTAATCCCCTTTGCAAGTCACAATGGCTTTTTGAATAGCGTGGGTAGTCACATTGAGATCACAATAGCCTCGTATATTTTGATGGCTGGGGCTCGCTAATCCCCTTTGCAAGTCACAATGGCTTTTTGCATAGCGTGGGTAGTCACATTGCGATCATAATAACGTCGCATATCTTGATGGCTGGGGCTCGCTAATCCCCTTGCAAATCACAATGGCTTTTTGCAGATCTGTATGCATATCTGTTTACTTGTGTGAGTAGTCACATTGCGATCACAATGACGTCGCATATCTGTGAATAGCTGATTCCCTGGTGAATGTTGACCTTTACCTCCCAAGAATTTTCAAATATATGTATAACAATTTTTTAATCTTTCATATTATGACTAAAATATATATATTATATATTTAAACTTTATATATGCAGCTGTGGTGTATTATCTGTTATATATAATTATAATGTTTGAACGCTAGTGAGACCATAGGCCCTTAAAATAATTGAAAATATTTGAAACTTTTTTCTTTATTTTTTGTAACAATTAACTCCTATGACTGATGGTACTCCCATGAGCACGTGTGTGACAAGTAGATACAATGTATAACAAAAAATAGGGAAAAAAAAAGCCTTTGAAAAGATTTTAAAAACTACAGCAGCTGGTAACATGTCTCGTTGTCATCCCCATTACTCCCTCCCCACATCTCACCCATCATTAGCCCTTCTCCCATATTGGTAAAATAATTGAAAAAAAACACAAATGCATTTTTAAAATAAAAATATTTTATTACCAAAACATTGTTAAAAAAAAGGGTAAAGTAAAACATTATCAAAATCTAACTAGACCTGATGCTGCCAACTCACTGCACCAGGCCCATTAAAGTATTGGCAGTACTTGTCTCTGCCGGCCTTCGCATTGTTCTTGCTCCTGCCTTGATTGACAGGTTGAAGGCCTGCAATAGCGGGATCATTGTCACGCCATTCTCCGAGCACCACGTCACCATTGCTGTCAGAGTCCATGAAGCCTGGCGGACTGTAAGTACCAGCATCGCGTTGGCGTAGAAAATTGTGCAGCACACAACAGGCCAACACCACAGAGTCTATCGATTCCAGCTTCATGTTGATTGGTGTGTGGAAAACCCTGAAGCGGTTGGCCATTATGCCGAAGGCATTCTCCACAACGCGACGTGCCCTAGACAGTCTGTAGTTAAAAATCCGCCTTTCCCCTGTCAAAGTCTTTTGTGGGTATGGTTTAACAAGATGCTCATGAAGGGGGAAGGCTTCATCACCCACAAACACAAAGTTTAGGTTGGCGGTGGTGTCCATGTTGGTTGGCAAGTTAAGTTTATTATTAAACAACCGATCACCAAAACTTGTGTGCTCCAAAACGCCACCGTCAGAAACCCTTCCATTAATGCCAACATTAACGTCAATAAATTCATAATTGGCATTAACAAGGGCCATGAGGATCACGCTGAAGTAGCCCTTGTAATTATGAAAAAAGGATCCGCTTTTGGCTGGTTGCGTGATCCGCACATGTTTGCCATCCAAGGCACCACCACAGTTTGGGAACTGCCAAATCCTTTCAAAATCAGAGGCAATAATTTGCCATTCCGCCACTGATTTTGGAAATGGCATGTAGCTCCGTAAACTGCGGACGATGGCGTTGCATGTCTCCGGAATTAGTTCTCCAAGCAGCGACCGAGAAATTGCAGCAGAATATTGCAAATCCTTCATTGAACGTCCGGTTGCCAGAAATCGCAGCGTTACTGCCAAACGTTCCTCTGCTGAAACAGCTGCACGCATCCGGGTATCCTGCCGTTCAATGAGTGGCCTCACAGCTTCCAGTAGGAGCTTGAATGAATCCTCCGACATCCGTAGATAATTCCGGAAATCCTGCGGATTCTTCTCCTGCAACTCCCTCACTAGATGCATGTGGGTGAATCTGGACCTCTGCTCCAGCCATTCTCTGGTCCACATGCGACGCTTTCGCTTGGAGCGCCTCTCTTCCACCCGCGCCTCTTCCTGACGATCTGCCTCCATAGATAGCGCAACTGCCACAATCATACGCTCCGCGGTGGAGAGGTTCATTATGTGCAACCTGTACGGTAAAAATAAAAAAAAAGAAAAAATAAATAAAGTCTGGGGTGTAAAATAAATAAAGCAGACGAAAAAAATAAATAAATAAATAAGGTCAGGGGTGTAAAAGCAATAAAGCAGAGGACGAAAAAAAAAATAAGGTCAAAAAACATTATCAAAACAACATCACAACATCACAAACAATATGTACCTTGAATCCAAATCCAAATATCCCGAAGATCCAAATCCAAATGGGGATGGATGGTGCTCTAACGACTCAGACAGGATCGCAAAACCCACCACTGCGCCACAAATATGATCGCAAAACACCGACACGCGATACTATCCTCACAAAACGCACAAAGCACAGTTGGAATCATCCACAAAGTGCTCTGGAAACAATGAATGGGGGCGCAGTTATTATAGCTGAGGTGATGTTGTGGTCACCAATCGGAGCTGAAGGGCGTTATGAACGAAAACAAAGTCCCGCCTCCGCCGCTGACTAATGCATCGTTAATGAGGTCGCACATTGTTCACAAAAAGGTGCCACATTCAGCGATAATACTTACCCAGCGGGAGCGCCGACGAAAAAAATAGGGTCCGGAACGATGTCAGCGACGAGCGAGATCACAGCAGGATCTCAGCAGGGGCCACGTCGTCTCTAGATGCCGCACACAACAACATCGCTAACGAGATCGCTAAATAGTGACGTTTTTTAGCGATCCCGTTAGCGATATTGTTTAGTGTGGCATACCCTTAAGGTAAACAATATCGCTAACGGGATCGCTAAAAAACGTCACTATTTAGCGATCTCGTTAGCGATGTTGTTGTGTGCGGCATCTAGAGACGACGTGGCCCCTGCTGAGATCCTGCTGTGATCTCGCTCGTCGCTGACATCGTTCCGGACCCTATTTTATCGTCGCGCTCCCGCTGGGTAAGTATTATCGCTGAATGTGGCACCTTTTTGTGAACAATGTGCGACCTCATTAATGATGCATTAGTCAGCGGCGGAGGCGGGACTTTGTTTTCGTTCATAACGCCCTTCAGCTCCGATTGGTGACCACAAACATCACCTCAGCTATAATAACTGCGCCCCCATTCATTGTTTCCAGAGCACTTTGTGGATGATTCCAACTGTGCTTTGTGCGTTTTTGTGAGGATAGTCTCGCGTGTCGGTGTTTTGCGATCATATTTGTGGCGCAGTGGTGGTTTTGCGATCCTGTCTGAGTCGTTAGAGCACCATCCATCCCCATTTGGATTTGGATCTTCGGGATATTTAGATTTGGATTCAAGGTACAAAATTGTTTGTGATGTTGTGATGTTGTTTTGATAATGTTTTTTGACCTTATTTTTTTTTTTCGTCCTCTGCTTTATTGCTTTTACACCCCTGACCTTATTTATTTATTTATTTATTTATTTTTTTCGTCTGCTTTATTTATTTTACACCCCAGACTTTATTTATTTTTTCTTTTTTTTTTTTTTATTTATTTATTTTACACCCTGACTTTATTTATTATTTTTTTTTTTTTGCTTTATTTATTTTACACCCCTCACCATTTTAGACATTTGTAAACTGTATAAACTGAAAAGTTTATTTTTTTTTTTGTTATATAATTTTTATTTATTCTTTATTTTATTCTGTTTAAACACTTTAGTAATAGTAATTAATTAGTCATTAACTTTTCTATTTTTTACCGTACAGGTTGCACATAATGAACCTCTCCACCGCGAGCGTGTGATTGTGGCAGTTGCGCTATCTATGGAGGCAGATCGTCAGGAAGAGGCGCGGGTGGAAGAGAGGCGCTCCAAGCGAAAGCGTCGCATGTGGACCAGAGAATGGCTGGAGCAGAGGTCCAGATTCACCCACATGCATCTAGTGAGGGAGTTGCAGGAGAAGAATCCGCAGGATTTCTGGAATTAATCTACGGATGTCGGAGGATTCATTCAAGCTCCTACTGGAAGCTGTGAGGCCACTCATTGAACGGCAGGATACCCGGATGCGTGCAGCTGTTTCAGCAGAGGAACGTTTGGCAGTAATGCTGCGATTTCTGGCAACCGGACGTTCAATGAAGGATTTGCAATATTCTGCTGCAATTTCTCGGGTCGCTGCTTGGAGAACTAATTCCGGAGACATGCAACGCCATCGTCCGCAGTTTACGGAGCTACATGCCATTTCCAAAATCAGTGGCGGAATGGCAAATTATTGCCTCTGATTTTGAAAGGATTTGGCAGTTCCCAAACTGTGGTGGTGCCTTGGATGGCAAACATGTGCGGATCACGCAACAAGCCAACAGCGGATCCTTTTTTCATAATTACAAGGGCTACTTCAGCGTGATCCTCATGGCCCTTGTTAATGCCAATTATGAATTTATTGACGTTAATGTTGGCATTAATGGAAGGGTTTCTGACGGTGGCGTTTTGGAGCACACAAGTTTTGGTGAAAGGTTGTTTAATAATAAACTTAACTTGCCAACCAACATGGACACCACCGCCAACCTAAACTTTGTGTTTGTGGGTGATGAAGCCTTCCCCCTTCATGAGCATCTTGTTAAACCATACCCACAAAAGACTTTGACAGGGGAAAGGCGGATTTTTAACTACAGACTGTCTAGGGCACGTCGCGTTGTGGAAATGCCTTCGGCATAATGGCCAACCGCTTCAGGGTTTTCCACACTCCAATCAACATGAAGCTGGAATCCATAGACTCTGTGGTGTTGGCCTGTTGTGTGCTGCACAATTTTCTACGCCAACGCGATGCTGGTACTTACAGTCCGCCAGGCTTCATGGACTCTGACAGCAATGGTGACGTGGTGCTCGGAGAATGGCGTGACAATGATCCCGCTATTGCAGGCCTTCAACCTGTCAATCAAGGCAGAGCAAGGACAATGCGAAGGCCGGCAGAGACAAGTACTGCCAATACTTTAATGGGCCTGGTGCAGTGAGTTGGCAGCATCAGGTCTAGTTAGATTTTGATAATGTTTTACTTTACCCTTTTTTTTTAACAATGTTTTGGTAATAAATATTTTATTTTAAAAATGCATTTGTGTTTTTTTTTCAATTATTTTACCAATATGGGAGAAGGGCTAATGATGGGTGAGATTGGGGGAGGGAGTAATGGGGATGACAACGAGACATGTTACCAGCTGCTGTAGTTTTTAAAATCTTTTCAAAGGCTTTTTTTTTCCCTATTTTTTGTTAACATTGTATCTACTTGTCACACACGTGCTCATGGGAGTACCATCAGTCATAGGAGTTAATGTTACAAAAAATAAAGAAAAAAGTTTCAAATATTTTCAATTATTTTAAGGGCCTATGGTCCACTAGCGTTCAAAACATTATAATAATATAAACAGATAATACACCACAGCTGCATATTTAAAGTTTAAATATATAATATATATATTTTAGTCATAATATGAAAGATTAAAAAATTGTTATACATATATTGAAAATTCTTTGGGAGGTAAAGGTCAACATTCACCAGGAATCAGCTATTCACAGATATGCGACGTCATTGTGATCGCAATGTGACTACTCACACAAGTAAACAGATATGCATACAGATCTGCAAAAGCCATTGTGATTTGCAAGGGGATTAGCGAGCCCCAGCCATCAAGATATGCGACGCTATTATGATCGCAATGTGACTACCCACGCTATGCAAAAAGCCATTGTGACTTGCAAAGGGATTAGCGAGCCCCAGCCATCAAAATATACGAGGCATTGTGATCTCAATGTGACTACCCACGCTATTCAAAAAGCCATTGTGACTTGCAAAGGGATTAGCGAGCCCCAGCCATCAAGATATGCGAGGCTATTGTGATCTCAATGTGACACCCACGCTATTCAAAAAGCCATTGTGACTTGCAAAGGGGATTAGCGAGCCCCAGCCATCAAGATATGCGAGGCTATTGTGATCTCAATGTGACTACCCACCTATTCAAAAAGCCATTGTGACTTGCAAAGGGGATTAGCGAGCCCCAGTCATCAAGATAATGCGAGGCTATTGTGATCTCAATGTGACTACCCACGCATTCAAAAAGCCATTGTGACTTGCAAAGGGGATAGCGAGCCCCAGCCATCAAGATATGCGAGGCTATGTGATCTCAATGTGACTACCCATGCTATTCAAAAAGCCATTGTGACTTGCAAAGGGGATTAGCGAGCCCCAGCCATCAAGATATGCGAGGCTATTGTGATCTCAATGTGACTACCCACGCTATTCAAAAAGCCATGTGACTTGCAAAGGGATTAGCGAGCCCCAGCCATCAAGATATGCGACGTTATTGTGATCGCAATGTGACTACCCACGCTATGCAAAAAGCATTGTGACTTGTAATGGGATTAGCGAGCCCCAGCCATCAAGATATGCGACGTTATTGTGATCGAAATGTGACTACTCACACACTGCTGCTACAACAGGTATGCAAACAGATATGCAAAACAACATTTGTGATTTGCAAGGTGAATATTGACACGAGCCCCAGCCATAAAGACATGACACGCCATTGTGATCGCCTATCTTGGAATAGTGGTATTGCGAGTGCAACAGCATCTCATATCTGCTTGCTGGTTACATGGCTGCTGCGGTCATTTTTCGTTAGCAATACCGTTTTGCGACGTGAATTTAGCCGCACGTAACGTGTGCCGTAAAGTGCGCACGCTGTGACGTCATGACGCTGGCGTCGCCCAATGCGGTATTATCATGGCGGCGAGACAACGCTCAGTAAAATGGGAGGATGAAGAGGTCCGCTATTTGAAAAAAAAAACGGACCAGTGGGATTATTTCTGCAGGGTACCTGTGGCGCATCCAAGGCGTCACAAAAGGGTATGCCTGCAGAGAATCCGGCGGGGCCTGGAGAGGCGCTTCAATGTGCGGCGGACCCTGAGACAAATCCGCAAGAAGCTGGCGGACCTGCGATACCGCTCACGCGATAGGGTCGCCAGCATCCGGGCCCAGCTACGCAGGCCTCTGAGTGAGTATTGATGAGTGTATCTGGAGAGGTTATGTTTTATTGGTTAGGCTACTTTCACACTTGCGTTTTTTTGCGCTGCATTTCGATCGCACATGAAGCGCATTAAAAAAACGCATGCAAACGCTTGTAATAGCTGCGATATTTTGTCGCATCAGCATACGCATTTAAAAATAAAAAATAAAAAAGCGTTTGTCTTCGATTTCATTTGTTTTTTTGTAGCCGTTTGAGTTTTTTGGGCGCATGCGTTGTCTATGTGTCACATTTCTATCATCTCTGTCTCCATCATCTCTGGCTCTATCATCTCTGTCTCCATCACTCTGTCTCCATCATCTCTGTCTCAATCATCTCTGTCTCAATCATCTCTGTCTCAATCATCTCTGTCTCAATCATCTCTGTTTATTTTGACCGTGAAAAAAAAAAAAAGGCAACATGTGCGTCTGACGCACACCGGGAAAAGCGCAGCGCACGACAAACCACATGAACGCAGCAGTATATGGGGCCATTATTCAGTATGCAGCAGTATATGGGGCCATTATTCGTATGGAGCATTATGTGGGGCTATTATACAGTATGCAGCAGTATATGGGGCCATTATTCAGTAGTTTTTTTCTTTCCCATCTTCTCTCTCTCTGTTCTTTCTTTCTTGGGAGTACCGGCATTGATAATAGGGTTCTGAATTGTTTTATTTCATTACAGCACCACCTCACCATCACCAGCACCACCTGCTCCACCATCCCCAGCTACCCCTCCACCACACTCCTCACCTTCCCCGGCTACGCCCCACCACCATCCTCACCTTCCCCGGCTACGCCTCCACCACCATCCTCACCCTTACCTCTCAACCCCTTCCCCAGACGTTTGCCTTCTCTCCAGCATCATCCCGTGACACGGAAGCAGGCTCCCCATCAGGTAATTAACGCCCATTATATAAGCTTCAGACAAGTTTGAGAACTTAGTAAGGTCTTTTTTTGTAATGGCGTTTGAATAATTTTTTTTTCTTTTTTTCCCTGGCCGGCGGAGCAACAGGATCGGGTGGGCGGTCAGCGGTTCCTCTGAGGAAAACCGTAATGTTAACAAACATAACATGTACATGTAGATGTTGCTACAGAATTCCCTGGTTAACTGTTACTTTTACCTCCACAAAATCCCAACTGCCCAGACCTGTTCCTGTCCCACCGCCGGCTGATGGCGGCCATGGCAGTGCTCTGTCTGCCATGAATACAGCTGCCACAGCCATGAATTCAGCGTGGCAGGCATGATCAGCTGTTGGCAGGCATGAATTCAGCAGTCATAGCGCTGCAAACTGCCATGGGAGCTGTGCATCACCACAGGGATGATGCTGGAGAGACAATTTTCTGGACTCCGGGGCCCTCTTAATTTATTTTTTTGTAAATAATTGTTATGTTAATATTTTGTTAAAAAATTTTTTATTTTATTATGTTAATGTTTTATTTTTATTTTAAATTTTAATTATTTAAAAAAAAAATATTATAATATATGAAAAGAATTATATTTAATAATTCACGTTAATCTACGCAGGTGTGGTGTATTAATTTTTTAGTAAAGGTTTAGCGCAGTGTGACCAGGGGCCTTTAAAAGAAATGTTAATTTTAGAAATTTTTCCCTATGATGGAACACCTATGATAGCTGGTAGTACCATGACCCCGGTGTGACAAGTAGATGTAATAAAAAAACAACATTTTAAAGTTGACATCACATAAGAATAAAAGACCACAATTCATTAGATAAATAAGATTTTTATTAAGAAAGGTAACAAGTAAAAAAATTATAGACAACAAAAAAAATTTGAAAAACATTTAAAAACTAACAACTGCTGGTAAGAGGGATCGTTGCCATTACCACGCTGCCTTCTGCGGTGTATAAAAATAAGGGGGAGCACCAACGTTTGGTTTGGCACAGGATGCTGCCTAGCGGTGTATTACAATAAGGGGGAGCACCAACGTTTGGAGCACCAACGTTTGGGTTTGGCACAGGATTGTGCGCCAATGAGTAGTCCGGGTACTGCGTCTTGGCAGACGACATATCTGTTATCTAGGTTTCCAAAAGAGGCTTGATTCAGTACCCAAACATGAGTCTCTCTGCAATGTAGCCGCTGAACAGGATCCAGAGTGGGGAGCCTCTCATTTGCGAAGTAGCAAACCCGTTATTTTAGGTTCTTTTTTCTGCTGTTAGCACTTTTTTTGCAATTTCCACCAATCAGGAGTAGCCGAGGTGGTGGGAGCCTTCCCTTTTCCTTCCTGAAGGTGAAAAGCCGGGCGCCGCACAGATGAGGATGGTGTCCCTTCTTCATCTTCGAATCAACGCAGCTGTCTTGTTCTGTTTGCAGGTGGTGGAGACGGACTCTCTGTTTCCTGCATGAACAAAAAACAATGTAAATCACAAATACAAAGAAATTAATCTTCACACAGCAAAAATGTGAAAACGACACTTGTAAAGACAATCGATGTGAATACTTTTCCGTCCAATTAGACAAGAGCATTCTTAAGGTGATACCTTTATAATGTAATTATTCCAAATGTAATTCTTGCCTGAACAAGGAGCCTGTGCGCTCTGAAAGCTAGCAAAACATATAATTTTCTGGTTAGCCAATAAAGGTATCCACCTTAAGAAATGCTCTTGTCATAATGGATGGAAAAGTATTCACATCGATTTTTCTGGCAAACACGGTACCACAATATAAATTATTATTGTAACCTTGTAAAGACAAAGCAATTTACTACACCCATATACAGCAAAAATGTGAAAATGACACTTGTTAATGAAGGCCTCAACCGTTGAGCTAGATAAATTATCAGTACATGAAGGGATATATTCTGCCATTTTATCTACATTTCACAATTATATATTTTAAATTTAAGCCCACTTTGGCATGTACATTAAAATGTGTTGTAATACAAAGTACTTACATGTATGACAGGGTGACCGGCTGATCACTGGGTCTAGATCCGACATGGATGTCCCTTCTCTGGGTACTTCTTGGTCCCTTGTGAACTCGAACAGATCAAAGTACCACAGTTTGGGGGACAAAACATCACGGCCCCCGCTCCAGATTTGGTGGAATTTATAAACTTTAATTGAGCTCTTTTTTATACACGTGCGGAGGGCCTGTATGCGTTTTTGACCGATGACACATCCGCAGTTCATCGGGGGTAACGGCTCTTGCACATCTCCACCATTTTTGTATGCGTCATTCTTTTAAGCCTGTTACAGTAATCTGTGATTTTATTCTCCATAGGCAACGGCATGGAGCGGTAGAGCTCGATAAATTCCCGCAAAAAATCTTGTTTATCAGCCATCTGAAATAAAAAATATTATTATGTGAGAACGCCAGAATGGTTAAATAAAATAAAATGTTTATAGCCTACAACATGGAACACAGCAGGGATTCACAAATGGTGGTTGGTGTGTTTGGTGCCAGAACAAAACAAACAAACAATGGCAAAAAAAAAAAAATTGATGAACGACAATGGTTTACAAAACAGAGATCTAAACATGGATCTGTAAAATTAAAGTTAAAATAAAAATGAAATGTGACAAAAATAAATACCTACCTACACAAGTTGTGATCTGGAGAAAAAAGAAAACAGGGAAAATAGCGTCACAAACTGATCACAAACTGGATCACGCCAGAGACTGGATCGCAGAGATATAACGTCAGAGACTGGATCGCAGAAAAACAACGTCGTAGACCGGAACACAGCAACAGCAATAGTGGCACAAATGGATCGCAGTAACTACAAAGGCAAGCAGGACACACGGAAACGATGCTGGAGATTTGAAAGAACCGCTTCTGCTCGAGAGCAATGGAGAGGAGTGCAATACGTGGTCTTTATGACGCGGTCAACCATCACAAAGCGGGAGAGCTGTGATAAATATTTATGAGGTAAATAGTGACCACCAATCTGTTGATGAGGGGCGTGGCAAAAGGTCGCGCCAGTCACGCCTATCGAGTCGTGATCTTATCACAGTATAAGCAAGTGTGGCACGTCCCAACGACCGCCAAAGTCGTTAAAAAGATCGCTACTGCTGATGCTCGTTAATTAAATCGTCCAGTTTGGCAGCTACTAGCGACATTAAAACGATCACAACCAACGATCTCATTAGTATGCGTCGTTATCGTGATCGTTAGCGATCTTGTTTAGTGTGGCAGTACCTTTAGGGTAGAAACATTTTTCAGGTGTTCTCCTGCAGTGAAAAGGGTTGTAAATCGCTGAATTAATTCTCAGTTGCTAAAGTCTTTCCCCCGCCACCCCCCCCCCGGACATGATTGACGTTCTCAGCCCAGAAATTTTGTTAATGTGGAGTTCACTTTGTTACTGTAACTTAATTACTCTCATTTACAATGGGGTCAGGGGCATGTAATGAATGCTGATGACACTTCTCTAACCAGTGTGTAAGGTTAGCCTCTGTGCATGTAAGTCGACCTCTAAAGCACCACTCTAGCGGGTTTCTTTTTCAGCGCTGGAGTGGCACTTTAAATGTAAATCCCCTGCCCCCCATATACTCACATTCCATGTTCACACCATTTTTCAGCACCACTCCAGTCCCGTGGTGCCATCTTGTGGCCGTAAGTCATAAGCTAACGCACACGCCTCTCAATGAAAGTCTATGAGATCCAGAACGAGTCTCTAAATAGACTTGCACTGAAAAGTGACTTCCGCGCAGCTCCACGGAACACTCATTTTTCATCGGGACCAACGGGAGCGATGTTGGAAAATGATGAATGCTGCGGCCGGAGATATAAGAAACAGGGGGCAGGAGAATTATATTTAAAGTGAAATAGTCAGCAGGATTGCACTGAGTAACCTACAGACAATGTCAGGTTGGCGTCGTTATGCTTATTAAAATGATACCTGGTGATGAAATCTGTCTTGTTTAATCTTTATTTTCAGTTTTTAGTTAACAATTCTCGTGCTCAGGGGCGGCCTGTGAGGGGGTCTTTATGTGGTGCTCTCTTAGATATTCATCCTTATGGCTTATGTTAGGTCACTGATCCCTCACTGACCTGCCCCTGTTTTACATGCTAAATTTAATATGGTTTGAAGAAAAAGCAATAAAAAATTCACATTCCCTCAGGCAGCGGCGGCGGAGCCTGCGCTGTAGGATGATGTGGGGATAATATGCATATTTTTGTTTTATTTAGACATATAGGTTTGTTTAACAAATTTTTTTTTAAAACAATATTGGCGCCAGCTGCCGCGCCTGCACAGTTGCATCGATCATCGCGTTCCGATAGATGTTTACTGTTCAGATGCTGGCACCAATTTGGCAGGGAAAAAAAATTAGGGTTTTATCAAGAGGCGCCGGCGGAGCCTGTACATACCATCGTTCTACTGCGCAGGTGCCGCCGACCTATCTTATGGAGCCAATTTTTTCTCTAGCAAAATGGCGCCAGGGCAGGGTCTGCGCGTTATCAGCTATCGCGTTCCGATAGATGCTAACTTCTGTCTTGATGCGTACTAGCATATTTCGGAATACGATTACATGCTACTGCGTGGCCGCCGGCACATTTTGTATATTATAAAAAAAAAAAATTCTTAAAAACCACTTTTTCCAACAGAAGAAGAGCAAGCAGCAATAAGGATATTGGAGGAATTATCTGATGAGCATAATTTCTCCACCAGGGGGTAAGATTCCTCCTAAGATTAAACCCCGTTCAAAAAGATTTCCCCCGTTGTCAAATTGTAGTGCAGTAGATCTCTTTGTAAGGTGGTCACAGCGGGTTTACAGAAAATCCCGTCCACATTACCAGGATAATCTTACTAGAGAGGAACGTCTGCGTTTAAAATCTCTGAGGAGCCTCCCTGATGTTGTCATCAAGCAAGCGGACAAGGGGGGAAATTTAGTAATATGGCCATCAGTCATGTATGAGAAAGAAGCTTTTAGGCAATTGAATAATAATATCTGCTATAAAAAATTGACCTATAACCCCTTGTCCGCTTTTGGTGACGAACTCAGGGGGATTCTTTCTAGAGCAAATGATGAAAACATTATTACTAAGGAGCTCTTTACAGCATTGATAGTTCCAGAACCTAGGGTTCCAACATTCTATCTTCTCCCCAAGCTCCATAAAAATGCACTAGTGCCACCTGTCGCCCCATTGTTTCGGGAAATGGTAATTATTTAGAACGGGTTAATCAATGGATTGATTCAATGTTGAAACCTCTGGTGGAAGAACTGCCTTCTTTCTTAAAGGACAAAAACCATTGCTCTGCAGAGTGGATGGTTTAGTACTTGATTGTGATTCCACATTGGTCACCGCTGATGTGGAATCGCTATATACTAGCATTAGACACAGTGACGGCTTGCGGGCCATAGAATTTTTTCTTCAAACCTCCAATATCCCACCTGCACTAAAGGAATTTACAATAGAAGTTTTTGGAGTTTACCTAACTCATAACTTCTTTGTATTCAAGGGGTCCTTTTTCCTGCAGACCCAGGGAACAGCAATGGGGGCGCCTTTGCGCCCTCCTATGCTAATCTGTTCCTGGGTCTGTGGGAAAGGGACCTCCTCCTGTCGATCGGCAGGCATCTATGGATCGCGTCCTTTATGGACGCGGTTTCAAGATGACATCCTGCTGATCTGGCAGGATTCCACTTGCTCATTGGAGGAATTTTTTGGCTGGCTAAACAATAACGATAGAAATATCAAGTTGACTTTTGGTCACGATAAAAATAAAATCGAAATTTTAGATGTCTTGTTGACAAGGGATGACAATAATCTTATTCAGACTACAATTTTTAGAAAAGGGGACTGCAACTAATTCATTGTTGCATGCCTCATCTTCCCATCCGTCACACATGATTAGGGCGATACCCACTGGTCAATTCATTAACTTCGACGAATCTGCTCCGATGATATGGAATTTGAAAGACAGGCCAATTCATTAAAAGGACGTCTGATTGAAAGAGGCTATAGCAAAAGATCTATAAAAAAAGCCTTCAACAGAGCCAGGTTTAGTCAAAGGAATACACTTCTGTACAAAACATTAGATAGGCCCCAATCTGATATAACCAGATTTATTACTACCTACAACTCGCAATCTAATAATGTTAAAAAAATCTTGGAAAAAGCTTGGCCTATCTTAAAAACGGATCCTGTTTTGGCTAAAATTATTCCCGGGTAGGCCATATGTCACGTATAGACGGTCAAGAAAATTTACGGGGATTTTTTGACCTCTAGCCACTATGAGAGTAAACCCCCTCGAACTTTCCTTGACGATTTTAGGAATCGGAAGGGTTGCTACACATGTGGACACTGTGTGGCGTGTGTGAATGTTAATTGTAGCAATTCTTTTGTGGATTCATCTGGGAAAAAATCCTTCCAAATTAAAAAATTTATTACATGTACCACAAAATGCGGTGAAATTATGCCACATGCCCATGCTCCCTGATTTTATAGGTCTCACCACACGACAACTCAAAGTGAGAATCAGGGAGCATGTGCTTGGGATAGAGGCAGCAAAAAATGAGGAGGATTTGTCAATTCTCAAGACCATTCCCAGACACTTTAAGATACACCATCAATGTAATAGTAAAGTTCTACGGGTCAAAGGGATAGATTGTTTAGATCTAGGGATTCGTGGGGGTGAATTTTCACAGCGCTTGGCTCAATTAGAAGCCCGTTGGATATGGACTCTTAACACAGTCCACCCAACGGGCTTAATGAAAACCTAATTTTGCACCTTTTCTTTAAACACCTCTGTTAGGGGTTGATGCCTTTCTATGACGTCTCCATTTATTTATTGTGTGTGCTTTTATCCTTTATTTTGTTTATCATTTGTTGTTTTTTATAATATTTTTAGTTTCCCTAACACTATATTCTGGTTGGACCTTTGATATGGAAGATACTGCATGCTATCTACATATAGTTCATGTATATCAATTATGATGCCTTCCTGGATGCCATCTATGGATTCACCATCATATGGATTTTATATTGTATTGATCTATTTAACATCGATTCTTTCCAAGAAACATCTGAATACTTAGTATTGTTTAGATATATAGATTGACCGACATGTTTATGATGGCATTTGCTGATTGTACATATATATAATTTTTTTTTTTGAATTATGTATGTATGGTATGGTTTCCATGTTAGATATCTACTAGTTTAGGCTGCATACCCTGCACGCGTGGGGGCTGGGGCGCTGCGCGATGTTCCGCTCCGTGAGTCTCCGGCATTTGGTTACCATGGGTTCCCCGTGGCGTCCATCTGTTTGACGCATGCGCGGTTCATCGGGTGACGTCTTCGGCTTCACACGCGTCATTCCGGTATGCCGCTTATGACTTCCGGTCCAGCGGTTTTTTAAAGCACAGTCTCAGTAGCATTGTTACGCCCCCTGACGAAGGAGCTTTATCCGAAACGTGCGTCGGGGCACGTTTGCACTCACCTGGTGTTCCCTTACATGTGCCGGTTACTATTGTAGAGGTAATGTTCCCTCATTTATACACATCCGGTCATATGTTCTGCTGGGTATGACTTAGTTCCACATGTTCCTGTGGATTACCTACAGGCACTGGTGGTTTTCAATAGGCACAATCTGATGCTTTTTAAGCGGATTTTCAGCACATGACATTAATGTTGGTTCGAATTAGATATAGATCCTTATTAGACACATGGTTGTCATAGTCTTGCTATATGTGTGGCATATGCTCTGTTCCATATGTATCGGTGATATGTGTGTATCCTCTATACAATTCTGATCATATATGACCGCTCTTTATAATTGTTCAGAAAAATATTTTAAGGCGGATTTTTCAGCATCTGGCATTAAGATGGATTGGAAGTGGATACACATCCTTGTTTAGACACACTGATGTCATTATCTTTGTCTGGTCACATGTGTGACATATATATTATCCGACATATTGGCAAGGTGTATATATATTTATCCTCTATACTAAAACTGACCATATGATACCGCTTTTTTACAATCGCTCAGATAAATATATGCTCAATACTATTTAACCACCATTAGGGAACCCAGGTGGATGTATTCAGTGGCAGATGTCCTGGATTGACATCATACCTTTCTAGTTGTTCACCGTTTTAATACACCTGTCCGTCTATATACATGTAATTAAATGAATAAAAATTTTGGTATTTTTTCTATAATATAATTGGATCTGTTGTCGTTTCTTTGGTGTTTCACCAATTTGCTTTTAAACAACACTTTGTCTAAATAAAATGAAAATATGCATATTTTCCCCCGTATCATCCTAGAGCACAGGCGCCGCTGCCTGCATGAGGAATGTGAATTTTGTATTTTTTTTTTCTTCAACCATAATATATTCAGTATCCGAAACGAGAGGACGTAATAGATAAAAATACAGATACCATATATATAGTGTGTGTATATATATATATATAATATATATATATATAAATATATATATACATATATATATATATATATATATATACACATATATACTGTACAGACCAAAAGTTTGGACACACCTTCTCATTCAGCGATTTTTCTGTATTTTCATGACTGTGAAAATTGTAGAATCACACTGAAGGCATCAAAACTATGAATTAACACATGTGGAATTATACATTACACTTTACAAAAAAGTGTGAAAACTGAAAATATGTCTTATATTCTAGGTTCTTCAAAGTAGCCACCTTTTGCTTTGATTACTGCTTTGCACGCAGAAAAGGTGAACGGATGGATTCTCAATGCTGGTTTCCCACCGTGAAGCATGGAGGAGGAGGTGTGATGGTGTGGGGTGCTTTGCTGGTGACACTGTTGGGGATTTATTCAAAATTGAAGGCATACTGAACCAGCATGGCTACCACAGCATCTTGCAGCAGCATGCTATTCCATCCGGTTTGCGTTTAGTTGGACCATCACTTATTTTTCAACAGGACAATGACCCCAAACACACCTCCAGACTGTGTAAGGGCTGTTTGACCAAGAAGGAGAGTGTTGAGGTGCTACGCCAGATGACCTGGCCTCCACAGTCACCAGACCTGAACCCAATCGAGATTATATGGGGTGACCTGAACCCAATTGAGATGGTTTGGGGTGAGCTGGACCGCTCACCGCTTCAATTTTGAATAATCCCCAACAGTGTCACCAGCAAAGCACCCCCACATCATCACACCACCTCCTCCATGCTTCACGGTGGGAACCAGGCATGTAGAGTCCATCCGTTCACCTTTTCTGTGTACAAAGCAGTAATCAAAGCAAAAGGTGGCTACTTTGAAGAACCTAGAATATAAGACATATTTCAGCTGTTTCACACTTTTTTTGTAAAGTGTAATGTATAATTCCACATGTGTTAATTCATAGTTTTGATGCCTTCAGTGTGATTCTACAATTTTCATAGCCATGAAAATACAGAAAAATCTTTGAATGAAAAGGTGTGTCCAAACTTTTGGTCTGTACTGTACATGCACATAAATATGTACACATATACATACACACACACACATACACATAAATCTAAAATATTGTAGGTATATAAAAAAAATCCATAAAGAGATCCAAAAAAACTCTATACATCCAAAAGACATAGAGTGATAACCACTCGGGATTCAATAAAATCAAAACTCTGGATGTAGATAGTGATGTAGTATTCCAAAAATATAAAATATAAAAGAGTATATAAAAAATAATAATGCATTAAAAGAGAGAGGACAGTGACATTGAAAATAAAATTGCCTTTATTAAAAGTGAGTTTGGCAAAGAGCGTCGGGGCGTGCTCCGCACCTCTTCCGGGACCACCACCATGTTTCTCAGGTAATACCGCTTACTGCTATTATCAGTCCATACCTTTATATTGAATTTATGTCATGTCTGCAATCTAGTCTCTGACTCTTGATATCTTGTGCATTTAATGTTATTAGGGGATTTTGAGTACTATATCTCATTGTACTGTGATACAATAGAGTCATTATCAGACAATTGTTTTTAAATATATATTTGCATTTATATGATATATCATTGGTTTATTAGGTGGGACTGAATTGAATTTTTGCAATACATTATCATTATTTTTAACCCTCTTGTCCCTCACTAATTTATGTGGTCTCCTGATTTGTTGTATTTATGTTGTGATTTTAATCATCTATTAGTGCGGGCACCTTTCATATAGTGCCAATCTCTTTGCCAAACTCACTTTTAATAAAGGCAGTTTTATTTTCAATGTCACTGTCCTCTTTCTCTTAATGCATTATTATTTTTTATATACTCTTTTATATTTTATATTTTGGGAATACTACATCACTATCCACATCCAGAGTTTTGGTTTTAATATATTCAGTATGTAAAATAGAGGGCAGGTCAGTGAGGGATCAGTGACCTGTCATAAGCCATACAGATGAGTATGTAATCAGAGCACCACGTAAAGCCCCGCCCACAGGCTGCCCCGGAGCATGAGAATCTCATTAACTAAAAACTGCAAATAAAGTTTAAACAACCGGAAGACGGATTTCATCAACCAAGGTATCATTTTAATCAGTATAATGGTGCCAACCTTACAGTGTCTGTAGGTTACTCGGCACAATCCCGCTGACAGGTTCCCTTTAAAGCACACTCCAGCGGTGCAATAATATAAAACGCTGGAGTGGTGCTTTAAATCATAGGAAGTCTTAGGCTTGTTACATGTATATGAGTTGTTTCTGGACAGCCTGACAGCTAGTAAAAAATTGAACACAACATACTATAGTGATACGTCTTTACTATTGATGAGCGAGTATGCTCGTTGCTCAGGTTTTCCCGAGCATGCTTGGTGTTCTCCAAGTATTTGGAAGTGCTCGGAGATTTAGTTTGTGTCGCTGAAGCTGCATGATTTGCGGCTGCTAGACAGCCTGAATACATGTGGGAATTGCCTGTTTGTTAGGAATCCCCATATCTATTCAGGCTGTCTAGCAGCCGCAAATCATGCAGCTGCGGAGACACAAACAAAAACCTCTGAGAACGCTCAAATACTCGGAGGACAACCCGAGCATGCTTGGGAAAACCCGAGCAACGAGCATACTCGCTCATCAATAGTCTTTACATATAGTCATGATATACAGAGAATATAATGGACATTTATGAATGCGATACAATAGATGTATTTTCTGATTGTGGAGGAAAAAGAACATCACTTCATAAGATACAATAAAATGTATGTAGGCAAGGAAAAGGCGGGGTAGCAGGAAAATAGTCAGCTCACCAGTCTCAGCAGTAGTCCAGAAGATTTTCACACTCAGCAGTAGTCCAGATCCTCATGCGCACGGAGTCACCTTGATTAGAGGCGTTGGCTGCAGCAAAACATGTAGAAAAAAATCTCCAGCTCAAAACTGAATAAAAATTCAATTTTTATTAGATAAAATTAAAATCCATCTTGATAGAAAAAAGACATATTCAGGTGGGGTCCCTGGTGGTCTGAAACCGACGCGTTTCGACCTAGCAGGTCTTAGTCATGGTTAACCTGGGTTTTTTTTACAATACAATAAAAGGGGACTTTAACCCCTAAATATACACAACCGGTAAGTAAAAAAACATTCTTCTTAAAGTGAAAAAAAGAAATTTATAGCACACACTTCATTTTACCCATAAATGACTTTTACCACTACTAACTAAATAAAAAAATCTTGGTACTGAAAAGATACTTCCAGATTTATTAAAAACAGTAAAGCAAAATTAAAACCATTAAGATTTCCCAAACACGAACTTTCCTGAAATGTTAATGAAGTCTCACTGGTATATTAAAACTCAAACACTGGCAAATACCTCAACAAAAATGAAAATTAATAGTTTACATAAAACAGTCCTGGAGCAACTTCACTCTTTTGACAGTTGACCCTTAAATTGTAATATTGGGGGTAATTTTCTTGAGGACGCGTAGACGACGAATTCAGTCCACATACAGACTGCAATCCTGGAAATGACTGGCCCCCAGATCTGATGGACAGACTCATACTTAACTTTGGGGTTTGGAAAACTGCGGTCACGCCGGGCTTTTCATCATGCACGATTTTTAAAATACCACGTGAACTGCTTCACTTTTTGACCACCATTTTGGGGTTATTGTTTTATTTTTTTAGATAGTTTATTAAATTTTGACCAAAAAGAACAATATTGGCTGCTTTCAAGTTCAGAAAAGAGGCCCAGCTTATCGGCGTAAAATCACCAAATTTTTTTCTGACATGGCCAAATTAGAAGCAAAAATGACTGTCACAAAACGGTTAAGATTGTAAAAAGGGGGCTTTGGTTTTGGAAACCCCATCCCCAGCTGCAGTTTGTTTGAAAAAAAAAAACCCAAAACCCGTCCTTTTAAAAGAATCTGCACCCCCCCTCTTCTTCCTGCTCCCGCGCGGCACCTCCAGGCGCACTGATTTCCCTGGAGGGCAAGCAAGTACGCATGCCAGGCCCGGACCCCTCGACCTTCCCAGGGCCTGCGCACTGCAGTAAACCCGCACGCCCCACCGGCAATCATGCGCCTCGCAGGGGCTGGGGGGGGGGGGGGGGGGGGGGGGGGGAGGGGGGGGTTTG
>JARQOD010000006.1:72327132-72372462 GCA_033576555.1 Oophaga sylvatica | reverse complement strand
CATAACCCTTTAAAAAATTTTGGGAAAAACAGGAGAAGTCCCAAAAGACGGAGAAGAGCAAATGTTTTTTTCCATCTTCAAAAAGGGGAAGAAGGGGACCCGGGAACTAGGGGGCCCGGTGAGTCGACTTCAAAAACCAAAAGATTTTTTGAAAAAAAATTATTAAAAGAACATTATGCAAGTCCCTGGATAAAATGAAGTGATTAAACAGAGTCAGCATGGGTTTTTTAACTAATAAGTCATGTCAGACAATTTAATTTTCCCTTTCTATGACAAAAAATCACGCCGGGGTGGATCGGGGGAAATTTCTGTAGATAAAGTATATCTTGACTTAAAGCAAAGCTTTGACAAAGAACTCACACAATCCTTTTGAAAAAATGACTAAAAATGGAATGGACAAGGCAACTGTTGGGTTTTATTCAAAACTGGCTTAGGGGTCGGACCCAAAAAAGGGGTTTTTGTAAATGGTGCACACCCAAATTTGGAAGAATGTCTAAATTGGGGTCCCCACAAGGCTCTTTTTTTGGGCCCTGTATTTTAAAACCATCTTTATCAATGTTTAAATTGAAAGGAATTGGGGGAAAACCGATCAAATTTGCTGATGACACAAAGCTAGAGGGAGCTAATACAGAGAAGAGAGAAGAGGATTCAAAAAGATATACAAAACGGGAGCAGTGGGCAGCAACAAAAAAGGGGGGAAATTTTAACAGGGAAAAATGCAAAGTACTACATCTGGGCAATAAAAATGAAAAAAGCATATACAAAATGGGAGGAATAGGGCTAAGTAACAGCACATGTGAAAAAGACTTGGGTATACTAATTGATCACAGACTTAACATGAGTCAACAGTGTGATGCAGCAGCAAAAAAGGCAAATGCAATTCTAGGATGTATCAACAGAAGCATACAGTCTAGATCACGTGAGGTCATTATTGCCCTCTACTCCTCTTTGGTCAGACCTCATCTGGAATACTGTGTCCAGTTTTGGGCACCACATTTTAAAAAAGACATCAACAAACTGGAGCAAGTTCAGAGAAGAGCCACCAGAATGGTGACCGGTCTGCAAACCATGTCCTATGAGGAACGGTTGCAGGATTTGGGAATGTTTAGCTTGCAAAAAAGAAGACTGAGAGGAGACTTAATAGCTGTCTACAAATATCTCAAGGGCTGTCACATTATAGAAGGATCATCTTTATTCTCATTTGCGCAAGGAAAGACTAGAAGCAATGGGATGAAACTGAATGGGAGGAGACACAGATTAGATATTAGAAAAAACTTTTTGACAGTTAGGGTGATCAATGAGTGGAACAGGCTGCCACAAGAGGTGGTGAGTTCTCCTTCAATGGAAGTCTTCAAACAGAGGCTGGATAGACATCTGTCTGGGATGATTTAGAGAATCCTGCTTTGAGCAGGGGGTTGGACCAGATGACCCAGGAGGTCCCTTCCAACTTTACCATTCTATGATTCTATGATCTATTCAGGCTGTCTAGCAGCCGCAAATCATGCAGCTGCGGAGACACAAACGAAACCTCTGAGAACGCTCAAATACTCGGAGGACAACCCGAGCATGCTTGGGAAAACCCGAGCAACGAGCATACTCGCTCATCAATAGTCTTTACATATAGTCATGATATACAGAGAATATAATGGACATTTATGAATGCGATACAATAGATGTATTTTCTGATTGTGGAGGAAAAAGAACATCACTTCATAAGATACAATAAAATGTATGGCAAGGAAAAGGCGGGGTAGCAGGAAAATAGTCAGCTCACCAGTCTCAGCAGTAGTCCAGAAGATTTTCACACTCAGCAGTAGTCCAGAATCCTCATGCGCACGGAGTCACCTTGATTAGAGGCGTTGGCTGCAGCAAAACATGTAGAAAAAAATCTCCAGCTCAAAACTGAATAAAAATTCAATTTTTATTAGATAAAATTAAAATCCATCTTGATAGAAAAAAGACATATTCAGGTGGGGTCCCTGGTGGTCTGAAACCGACGCGTTTCGACCTAGCAGGTCTTAGTCATGGTTAACCTGGAGATTTTTTTACAATACAATAAAATGGGAGCTTTCAACCCTGCTGAATATGAGCACAACCGGTAAGTGTAAAACATTCTTCATTAAGTGGAAATAAATGATGATATTTATAGCAGCACACTTAATATTACCCATAAATGACATTTACCAGCTAGTAGACTAAATCAAAAATCTGTGGTACTGAATAGATGACTTCCATGATGTTATTATAAATCAGTAAAGCGTAAAATTAAGGCCATTAATGATTCCAATCACTGAACTCCTGGGAAATGTTAATGAAGTCTCAGTCTGGTATATTAAATACTCAAACACGTGGACAAATACCTTCAGACAAAAATGAAATATTAATAGTTACATAAGAACAGTTCTGGAGGCAACTTCACTCTTGTGACAGTTGACCCTTAAATTGTAATCATTGGGGCTAATTTACTGTGAGGACGCGTTGAGACGAGCGTAATTCATGGTCCACATACAGACTGCAATGCCTGGACTGACTGTGCATCTCCAGATCTGATGTGACAGCCTCATATGCTGTAACTTTGGGTTGGAAGACCTGCGGTCACGCCGGGCTTTTCAGTCGATGCACGGATTGTAAAATACTCTACTGTGAATCTGACTTCACTTTTTGACCACCATTCTGGCATTAGTTGTGTTAGTATTTTTTTAGATATGTTTATTATTTAGACCAAAAAGAACAGATATTGGCTTCTTGCAAGTGTCTAGAAAAGAGGCCTCAGCGTTATCGAGCTGTAACATGCACCAAATTTATTACTGACATGTGCCGTAAATTAGAGAGCAAAACTGACTGTCACAAAACTGGTGAAGATTGTTAAAAAGGAGGCTTTGGTTTTGGAAACCCATCCCCAGCTGCAGTTTGTTTGAAAAAAAAAAACAAACCTGTCCTTTAAAGAGAATCTGTCACCCCATCTTCTTCTCTGCGTCCCGTCGCGGCACCTGCGCAGGCGCACTGATCTGCCCTGGTGAGGGCAGAGCAGAGTACTGCAGTGCGCAGGCGCCGGACCTCTCTGACCTTTCCCAGGTCCTGCGCACTGCAGTACTCTGCACTGCCCTCACCAGGGAAGATCAGTGCGCCTGCGCAGGAGCTGCGACGGGACGCAGAGAAGAAGATGGCTTCGCTAGAAGATGGGAGGCGCCGGACCGGACCGCGACGCCCATCGGACCCGACCGGACGGCGGACCGCCCCTGGGTGAGTATAATATAACTCGTTTTTCTCATCTTTCAGGTAACATCGGGGGCTTATCTACAGCATTACAGAATGCTGTAGATAAGCCCCTGATGGCGGTGGCCTCATCTCATACTCCAAAAATGGGGTGACAGATTCCCTTTAATTACCCTCCCTGGGTCCTGGTTTCTGCAACTTTGGTGTCATGTCAACAGCACTGCAGCCAACAACTGAGCGTAGCAGCTCTGTCCTTATAACAGTCACCTGGAGCAGTGACAGAGACTCTGTGCTGGACCCGGGGAAGGTGAATAAGGCTGTTTAAAATACAACTGTAGCTAAGGATCAGGGTTTTTCTGAAACTAGAAAACCCCTTTGATGAATTCACCCCCTATAAATTAGGAAGCTTATGGAATAAAGTTTTCTGTTAGACAAAGTTTTTTTTTCTATCTTTAGGAATAGATGACTTTTCTGTTTCGTTAATTCTCTTTGTACTTGGAAAGTTGTAATGTTTCTCATATCCATTGAATGCTTGATGACTGAACAGTGATAACATTGTTTAACAGATCATCAAAAAAATGATTGAAAGGAAACAAGCGCAGATAAGAAAGGTTTACCCCGGCTTGTCATGCTTTAAAGAAGGAGTGCGGCAGGTACCAATTGAAAGTATCCCTGGAATCCGTATGTATTTCTTTCATTTTCAGTGATGTGTTCGGCATTTGTACTTTTAGAAATTTAACAACAACAAGATTATGTTTAAATGTTATGACCACAGGTGATATATAGAATGTGATCTACAAAACAAAGCTGTTTACAGGGGAGCGGTCACCTCTTCTAGCATGTTTATTTTAGTAGGTACTTGTGTACCCCATAGAATATCAATTCTAGAACTTCCATTCTTAGGACTACCAATATTTCCTTACACAGACATGTCAGGAGGTAGCCGCTCATTGTGTCTGTAGACTTTAATAGATGAGTACAACATCCAGTACATCCTAAGAATCATCTCATTAAATTTATAGCTGGGACTAATAAATCAGATTTCTGCCACATACCTCTTGAATAAAAATGTATCCACTGTTAAAATGTCTCCACTGTTTTGAAGGTATGATTGATGTCTGAATTCAGGACTTTGGGACACACTTGGAGACTAAAAATATGTTTAATGGGAACCTGTCAGCTGATACAGGCTGCCCAAACCGTGGGCATCCTATATCAGCGACTGGCTGATCACAGCCATGTACAGTTGAAACCAGAAGTTTACATACACTATATAAAAAGACACATATGGATGTTTTTCTGTATATCTGACATGAAAACAGAATAAACCTTTCCCATTTTAGATCAATTAGGATTACCATAATTATTAATATTTGCCAAATGCCGGAATAATGAGAGAGAGAGAATGTTTTAAGACATTTTTATTACTTACTGCAAAGTTAAAAGTTTACATGCATTTCATTAGTATTTGGTACCATTGCCCTTAAACTGAATGACTTGGGTAGAACATTTGGGATATCCTTCCACAAGTTCTCACAATAGTTGGTCGGAATTTGGGCCCATTCCTCCTGACAAAACTGGTGTAACTGATCCAGGTTTGTAGGTCGCCTTGCTCGCACCGGCCTTTTCAGCTTGCCCATAAATTTTCAATAGGATTGAGATCAGGGCTTTGTGAAGGCCTCTCCAAAACATTGACTTTGTTATCCTAAGCCACTTTGTTACCATTTTTGGGAGTATGCTTCGGGTCATTGTCCATTTGGAAGACCCGTTTCCACCCAAGCTTTAACTTGCTGGCTGATGTCTTGAGATGTTGCTTCAGTATTGCCACATAATATTCTTTTCTCATAATGTCATCTATTTTGTGAAGTACACCAGTCCCTCCTGCAACAAAACAACACCACAACATGATGCTGCCCCCTCGTGTTTCACAGTTGGGATGGTGTTTTTAGGCTTCCAAGCGTCTCCCTTTTTCCTCCAAACATAACGATTGTCATTATGCCCAAAAAGTTAAATTTTAGACTCATCAGACCTCAGGATATGTCTCCAAAAATTAAGGTCTTTGTTCCTGTGTGCATTTGCAAACATTAATCTGGCTTTTCTATGTTTCCTTTGGAGTAATGGCTTCTTCCTGGCATTGTCCTTTCAGCCCATGGTGATACATTACTCGTTTCACTGTGGATATTATCACAATCTTACCAGCTTCCGCCATCATCTTCACAAGGTGAATGTAAACTTCTGGTTTCAATTGTAAGCTGCCCAAACCGTGGGCATCATGTATCAGCCACTGGCTTTAGGATCACAGCCATGTATGTTTGTTTCTGAAATGCTGTGGCGTGTCAGAGAAAGACATACTTTCAATAGCTACTGTGGACTAGTCGTACAGGTGGGTCCCCGGTGGCTCCTCCTTGACCGCTGACAATGACTGACAAGCCTCTACCTGTGTGTGTGTGTATAAGCAGAGGCTTGCCGGCGAGAAACCACCTGGGACCAACCTGTACAACTAGTAACCCGCTCACCTTGGTCCCCAGCAGCTATTAAAAGTTTTTTTTTTTCTGAAATTCCACAGCGTTTCAGAGACCTAAATACATGGTTGTGATACAAGGTAACCTACATCTTGGCAATAACGGGTTATTTTTGCTTTTATTTCATGTAAACTTTTATTATTATTATTTTGATTCGGGTAGGGACGTAACAGTGATGTTACACCTTAGATGTCAACCAGACAAGCTTGTTTGTCCAGGAACTTTCCTTTTCTGAATTGCCTCCATTTCCGATACACACGCTTGCTTGATTTGACTTTTGTTTTCAATGGGAACAGAGTGAACAAGCTGCTGCCAGACTCCCTCTGGTTATGGTTTATTACCTGGAGAACAAAGGGATCAGGTGTTGGAACTCAGCATCATCCCTTAGGGGTCCTCCATTAGATGGTTCCACTGGTTCTGCCAAAAGCATCTGACTAGAGGGAATACACTGAAAAGAAATGAGCGGCTTATCGTGAAGTAGTTTACTGTCTCTAGTTGATATGGCTACAGATACATATTAGCAAGTCTTCAGAGTCCCGGAGATGGTAAAGTGTGAGTTTTGTCTGTTCCCGTAGACTTGTGTTCTTGTTCATGTGGTGGCTGTAATATACTGAGTTTACATTTGAGTCTTCTTATAAATTTGGTTGTGTAGTGTCATTTTTCTTGTAATATCTTACAGGAGAAACGGGCTGGAAGCCAAAAGACAGAAGGTAAGTAACAATTTCCGTGTGCTACTTTTTATGTGTAATGTCATGGCAGTGTATCTCTTTTAACCAGTTTTGATTGGTTCCTGCACATTTCCTATATTATAAGGGTGGGACACAAGTCTTTTATAAAGTACTGAAGCAGTAAAATCATAATAAAAGAAAGGCTTTAATGCGTCGTTCACAAGTCACTATTTTTGCATCAGTGTTTGTATACCAAAGTCAGGAGTGGAACTTACAGAGAAAAACTCTAAGGCCACGTTCACACGTTGAGTATTTGGTCAGTATTTGAAAGCCAAAGCCAGGAGTGGAACAATCAGAGGAAAAGTATAATAGAAGCACGTAACCACTTCTGTATTTATCACCCACTCCTGGATTTGGCTTACAAATACCGAGGTAAAATACTGACCAAATACTGAATGTGTGAACGTGGTCTAATTGAAAGATTGACACCTGTTCTGTGTTTTGAAGACAGTCCTGGTTTTGGCCTGCAAATGCTGATAAAATACTGATGCAAAATTACTGATGTGTGAATGAGGCCAAAAGGGGCTTTGTAAGAACTTTATGTAAATTGCTTCTAATTCCATTAAGTAATTATGAATGGAAAGGAAATTAACTTCATCCAGGCTATATATAAACTTTACAATTTTTCTTTATATTTTTATTTCAAGTAAAGAGCCAAAGGATGCAGATCAGCTGCAAAACACCCTGAAGAACATTCTGCAGCAGGTGAAGGTGCGCACACATTTATTGATATCCTTTCTGAAATGAAATCTGTCAGTAAGATAATCCCCCTTAAAATGCATGTAAGTTCGTCTAAAGGTACTGCCACACTTAGCGATCTCGTTAGTTAGCGATCACGATAACGACGCAAGCTAACGAGATCGTTGGTGTGATCGCTTTTAGGTCGCTAGTAGCTGCCAAACAGGAGATCTCATAAACGACCATCAGCGGTCAGCGATCTCTTTAACGACTTTGGCGGTCGTTAGGATCTGTCATTAGCATGTACTGAGAGCTTCTGATTCATAGGAATTTCCAGCATCGCTCCTGCTCTCTGCGTCCTGCTAGCCTGCTTTGCAACTTCTGCAATCCTCTCTGTGACGCAAAAGAGAACTTACAGATATTGCGATCCACTCCGTGACGCTAAAAACCCTAGTCCCGCCTGCGCCGCTGTCATATGCGTCACACACGAGGTCGCTCGTCGTTCACAAAAGGTGCCAAACACAGCGATATAGGCTCACCAGCGGAAACCCAACGATCAAAAAACGGTCCAGAACGCTAGTGAGCGATCAGCGACATCACAGCAGGGGCCACATCGTTCTACATGCCACACACAACGAGGTTGCTAACGAGATCGCTAAATAGTGACGTTTTAGCGATCTCGTTAGCGATCTCGCTTAGTGTGGCATACCCTTAAGTCTTGGAAATGTAAATGCTTTGACATTATATCTTCTATCTTTTGCTGCATTCTCCAGTAATTAGAGTTTTCATTCATGTGCAAATGAGGTGTTAAGTGCTCTGAGCATGACAGAGCACTTAATGAGCCACTGCCTCCTCAGATTGTTTTGTTGCCCAGTACCAGTTGCTATCCCAATTAATGGTTCACTATATGTGTGACATTAGGTGTCAGGCAAGGAAATTGTGATCTAAATTTTGGTCAATTCTTTAATGCTTGATATTACGCCACTCTTATTTCCCCCACTAAGAGACCCCTTTACTTGAAGTCATTCCTCCTTTTCAGACAACATAGAGAAAGTGTCTAAAGCACAATGGGCCTGATTCATTATTACACATTTTTTGTTAAGTTTGTGGGGTTTTGCGCTTTTTTTAACACCAAATTAATTTGCTTCTTTTTTTTAAGTCTATTTTATTTGTGTTTTTGTTTTGTTTTCTTGTTTTTTTTAAGTTTTTCATTCTGGGCACGGTTTAGGGTTTCCAGATGTTTTCGCCTGATTCATCATTTGTCGCAGAATTTGTCACAGATGCATTGCAGTCCTACCCTGGATCCATTCTATGTACACTATAAATTTTTGAACATGTTGAGAAACATGCAACTTTTTTTGCACTAAAAAGTTGCAAAAATAGTAAAAGGCAGAAAAAAGATGATTTTTGACTTTGATCAAAATTCATGAACCATGTGTGTGAGGTTGATAAATCAGGCACAAAATTGACACTGATTACCATAAGACAGAAAAAGAAAAATGACTTGGGGGGACCCCGTAAATCATGAATTGGGCCCATTACATACAAAAATTCTGGTGCATTTAGCTTGATAAATCTCCCACAATGTGTATGATGATTTTATTAATGCATAAGGCTGGCGTCACACTCACCGTAGAAAAATACGGACCGTATTGTACGAGCGTAATACTCAAAATGTTGCCAGCACAACAATCTGTATTTCATCCGTTGTCAGGGTGCGGCTGTGTATTTTGCGCATGTAAGCATCCGTATGGCATCCGTACAGCGTATTTTTCTCGCCGCCTTGCAAAATGGACATTTAACGGTTTTTAGGCCTGAAACTCATTCAAATCATCATCAGCAAGCCTATTTATTGCCTCTGCATCCGGTTGCAACCCCGAATCTTGCCATTTTGGTTGTCTGCTTGTGTTGGAGTCCTGCTACTTGCTTGCCAACATGTCTGACACTCTTCAGTTCACCCCAACTGATCGAGTGTTGTACAACTGGGTTTTGTCCCGCCTCTTTGGGCAGCCTTACCCAGTGATCGTTGATCCGCGGAGGAGGAGGCGAATGTGGGTGCATCCGCATTTGAGGCAACGCCTCAATAAAGGCCATTTTCACTGGCTGTATGCATCTCTGCAGACTCATCCAGACAAGTCTTTTCTGTTTTGTCGGATGACCATTCCCACATTTGATGTTTTGTTGGAGATTGTGCGCCCTGGGATCACCTACCAGGATACCCGGATGCGCAAAGCTATCTCGGCAGAGGAGCGACCTCTCCTTACGCTACGGTATGTATTCCTCACCTACATACTGTCTGTTGATGATGTGTTTTCCCACTAGTTTCCCTTTACCCTTATGGCTGTAGCAGAAATATCCTCATAATATAGGCCATATATCACCTTGAAGTACCTGAACAATGATGTGTATGTTAAAATTAGTGAAAATGTTTACTTGGGGTAAATTGAACTTGGACATTAAATCATGTAAGGGTTATGTATAGTGCGTTTTTTAAACCTTTGTGCATGTGTATTGATTGTTCTCTGTATATTTGGTTACTTGTAGGTTCCTAACTACTGGCATTACATATGCCGCACTCCATCTGGAGTTTTTGATTGGGAGGTCCACCATCTCTGGCATTGTGCGTGATACCTGCTCACAACTCTGGGACAGACTGCATCAACTGGTGATGCCTGAGCCAAAGATGGAAGACTGGAAGAGGATTGCCAGGGTATTTGAGGAGCAATGCCACTTCCCAAATTGTATAGGAGCCCTTGATGGGAAGCACTTCCGTGTGCGTAAGCCGCTGAACTCATCGTCCCAATTCTATAATTATAAACAATATTTTTATGTAGTGCTGTTGGCTCTGGTTGACAGTAACTACAGGTTTATAATTGTAGACATTGGGGCCTATGGATGAACTGGAGACTCTAGAGTCTTCAATTCTTCCATTATTGGTTGGCGGCTGCGCACTAACGAGTTGAACCTACCACCAGCACGGCAACTACAAGGCTCCAATCTAGAAGCTGTCCCATTTGTTGTAGTTGGGGATGAGGCCTTCCAGCTATCAAGGAATGTGATGAGGCCATATCCACTACGACATCTTGACCACCGTCGTCTGATCTTCAACTTGCACCTATCACGGGCCAGGCGCCTGGTGGAGTGTGCCTTTGGCATTTTGTGTGCAAAATGGCGGGTCCTCCAGTCTGCTATTCAGCTGTGTGAAGCCAACGTCTATGAGGTCATTAAAGCCTGTGTTGTTCTGCATAATTTCACCAGAATGCATGATTGTGGCTCATCAGATGTTGGTGAAAGTGTGGTGACCAATGGGGATATGTGTTATGTTTTGGTAGCTGAGGAGAGCAGGCAAAAACGGCAATACACCAGAGAGGTTGGAATCTACTGGATTGCAGTACCCTGACTAACCACCACAACTAAAGGCAGCCGTGGAGCGTACCTACGTTGGTCCTAGACGCCTCGTCACAGCCTGAGAAGCTAACTACACCTAAAGATAGAAAGAGGAAAACTTTCTGCCCCGGAGCAGATCCCCAAAGAACAAAGGAAGCCCCCAAACATGTAATGGCGGTTAGACAAGAGGAAATACAAACACAGACAGAAAATAGTATGAGCAAACGTAGGGGCCCAAACTTCTTAGACAGAAAAGGATAGGAAGGACACTTACTGCAATCCCAAAAAACCCTAAAAAGTACCAACTCTACTAATTACAAAAACACCTGAGATCACACGACCTCTACCACCTAAATTAGTTCTCTGGTGTAACAAAACCAAGCCGCAGCCACTGAAAAAACTGGAAAAGGCAAATGAACAAATAACAGAGGCTCAGACAAACTGAGAGAAGCACAAGCCCCCCGGAGGGGACCTGGCTGACCTCCACAAGAGCGCAGGAAACAATGCAAAAAGCAAGCACAGAAAAAAAAACAGAAAATGTCTTATCTGAGAGCAGAGAAAAGGCAAGACTCAGCAGGCTTCCAAGTGAACCAGGAACAACAGCAGTTAGACAAGAACAATTGATCACCGGCAACCCTGATGGGAGGGAACCTCCCTTATATAGGACCAGTCTGTAACTCCTGATTGCCAATCTTCACTAAATGGTTCAGCACTGTCTGCAACCACCAGAGGGAGCTTCTGCTCAGAACTCATCTCCAACACATTCACAACAGATATGCCTACGCCCCATATCATCCCTTTACGTCGCCCACTCTCAGGGCTGAAAACCCGTGATATCTTTACCCAATATTTTGTGTCACCTGAAGGTACTACAACATGGCAAGATGATGCATTATCTATGCTGTAATGTTTTTGTGTGTGTATCTAATAAAAGTATTTTTTGTAGACATAGTCTCTGTCTGGTGTTAATGGTCATAACAGATGTGTTGGTGGTTGAGTACAAACAGCTTATGAAAAAAGACTCCAAACTTTTTATAAAAATAGATATTTATATGTGCAAACTGCCACTTGAGGTAGTGACTACCATATTTGATTCATATGGTATATGTATTTACATTACAATAGTGTAAGTGTGCATTCTTATACAAGTACCAAAATAAGGCATGACAAAATTACAAATGTTTCTATACATAATAGTATGTAAAGACAAAAACCAATAGTCAATATGGGTAGTGCTGATCATATGTGACCCATATGTCAAATTGGTCACATTAGACAAGTGCAAAGATGCATTTGACAACTGTGAGTGAAATTAAATCTAAAAAAATAACAAACATTGCAGTAAATAGAATCATAGAATCATAGAATAGTAGAGTTGGAAGGGACCTCCTGGGCCATCTAGTCCAACCCCCTGCTCAAACCAGGATTCTCTAAATCATCCCAGACAGATGTCTGTCCAGCCTCTGCTTGAAGACTTCCATTGAAGGAGAACTCACCACCTCTCGTGGCAGCCTGTTCCACTCATTGATCACCCTAACTATCAAAAAGTTTTTTCTAATGTCTAATCTGTGTCTCCTCCCATTCAGTTTCATCCCATTGCTTCTAGTCTTTCCTTGTGCAAATGAGAATAAAGATGATCCTTCTACAATGTGACAGCCCTTGAGATATTTGTAGACAGCTATTAAGTCTCCTCTCAGTCTTCTTTTTTGCAAGCTAAACATTCCCAAATCCTGCAACCGTTCCTCATAGGACATGGTTTGCAGACTGGTCACCATTCTGGTGGCTCTTCTCTGAACTTACTGCAGTTTGTTGATGTCTTTTTTAAAATGTGGTGCCCAAAACTGGACACAGTATTCCAGATGAGGTCTGACCAAAGAGGAGTAGAGGGCAATAATGACCTCACGTGATCTAGACTGTATGCTTCTGTTGATACATCCTAGAATTGCATTTGCTTTTTTTGCTGCTGCATCACACTGTTGACTCATGTTCAGTCTGTGATCAATTAGTATACCCAAGTCTTTTTCACATGTGCTGTTACTTAGCCCTATTCCTCCCATTTTGTATATGCTTTTTTTCATTTTTATTGCCCAGATGTAGTACTTTGCATTTTTCCCTGTTAAAATTCATTCTGTTAGTTGCTGCCCACTGCTCCAGTTTATTTATATCTTTTTGAATCCTCTCTCTCTCTTCTCTAGTATCAGCTGCCCCTCCTAGCTTTGTGTCATCAGCAAATTTGATCAGTTTACCCTCAATTCCTTCATCTAAATCATTGATAAAGATGTTGAACAATACAGGGCCCAAAACAGAGCCTTGTGGTACCCCACTTGATACATTCTTCCAACTGGATGTGCAGCCATTTACGACCACTCTTTGGGTCCGATCACTAAGCCAGTTATGAATCCACCTAACAGTTGCCTTGTCCATTCCATACTTAGTTATTTTTTCAATAAGGATTGTGTGAGATACTTTGTCAAATGCTTTGCTGAAGTCAAGATATACTATATCTACAGCATTTCCCTGATCCACCCAGTCAGTGATTCTGTCATAGAAGGAAATTAGGTTAGTCTGACATGACTTATTAGTTACAAACCCATGCTGACTCTGTTTAATCACTTAATTCTTATCCAGGTACTTGCATACATGTTCTTTAATAATTTGTTCAAAGATCTTTCCTGGTATAGAAGTCAGACTCACCGGCCTGTAGTTCCCTGGGTCCACCTTCTTCCCCTTTTTGAAGATAGGAACAACATTTGCTCTTTTCCAGTCTTCTGGGACTTCTCCTGTTCTCCAAGAATTTTCAAAGATTATGGACAGTGGTTCAAGAATTTCTTCTGCTATCTCCTTCAGTACTCTGGGGTGTAATTCATCTGGACCTGGAGACTTGAATTCATTTAGGTTAGCTAAGTGTTTCCTCACTGTCTTTCTGTTTATAGATATCCTGGATTCTTCTATTCCTTTAATAGGACAGTGAAGATCAATTGATGTTACATTTCCTTTCTGAGAGAAAACAGATGCAAACTAGGAATTTAACAGTTCAGCCTTCTCAACATCCTGTCTTACCATTTCATAATTTTCATCCTGTAAAAATCCTATAGCATCTTTGATTTTTCTTTTACTTTTGACGTATCCCCAAAATCCTTTTTTTGTTGCTTTTGATGTCACTTGCAAGCCTTAATTCATTGTCAGCTTTAGATAATCTGATTTGTGCCCTGCAGGTTCTGCAGACGGCATTATATCTTCTTTAGATATGCCTCCCTCTTTCCATTTGATAAACATTTCTTTCTTCCTTTTTAGCATGTGTTTAAGTTCTGTGTTCATCCATCCTGGTTTCCTTAAATGCTTCCCATTCTTCACTCTTTTCGGAATTGTTAACAATTGTGCTTTGAGAATCTCATTTTATTTTTCAAGATTTTCCATCCTTCCTGGACATTTTTGTCCTTAAGGATATCCAGCCATTGGATCCCTCTAATGTAAAGAAAATAACAAACGTTCACTATGTGTAGTGAAGACCATATGTTACCCATATGTTTGGTTCACTAGATTATACTACTGCAAATATGCAATAGACAACATGGAGTAAAATAAAATCTAAAAAAATAAACTTTTCCATAAATAATAAGAAATAAGCAAAATAACAAACTATCACTAGTGAGCACCATATCTGCCCCATATGGTTGGGTTCTAAGACTAGACTAATGCAATGATGCATTAGCCAACAATGTTTAAAATGGATGTGAAATGCTTTACACAACATGGTGTAAAAATAAATATAAAAAAATAACAAACTTTTGTTTAAATCATAAGAGATAATGAAAATAACAAACGTCAAGTATGCCTACTCCAGAGCATATTGTTACGATATGTTTCTTACAGGCATCTAGATTAGTGCACATTTCTTTTGCACAACATGAGTATAAAGTAAATATAAAAAAATAACAAACTACTTTTTAAATCATAATATAGAAGTAAAATAAAAAATCACAGCTGGTGGTTTGTGGGTGGTGGGGTTGGCGGGTTCCCAGCATCTCTGTGTGGTTGGCTTGGATGACCACCTTGACCATCACCCTGTTGGGGTGGATTTTCTGGGCCCTGAGCTAACATCTGCCCACGGTCAGGTTGGTGTGTGGGCACATTGCCATACAGATAAGGGAGATTATATTCCTGTGTAAGATGATACCCACAAGAATCATACCCCCCAATATGACCATGTTGAGCACATCCAGGTTGGGACCAGCCTCCAACACTGGATCTGTACAAGTGGCCATTTTGGGAAGTCGGATTATAGCCAGCCATTTGACCCTGTTGTTGCCAAGGTTGGTTCAGTGGGGGAATGGGTTGAGGTGTAGGTGCCTGTGCAGGAGGATCATCAGATTCTAATTGAGCATGCACATTTTGGTGGGGGGCAAGGCGCAGAAGGTTACGGGGTGAGAGCTGCCACCTCTCAAGGAATTCAAACACCTCATATGGTGTATTGGGGTGTGTGCATGCATCAATTAGTATGTGCATTGATCCTCGCACACGGAGCCTTAGCTCACGGGGTAGGGGACGAAGGTAGCGGGCAAGGCTACGGGCATAGGCCTCCTCACCCTCATCCACAGCTGCCCTTGAAAGGTAATTGAGTACCCCAGTGTCCACATGCCTATGTGTGTCTGACCCAGTGATATCTCGCCGTCTTCTCCCACGGTGGGATATTGCAGCAGCATTGGGGGAGCCCCCCAGAGGTACAGTGGGGCTGCTGCTGTTTCCTGCTTCATCCCCAATGGCGGATGCTGCTGCAGCTGGTGCCTCTGGTACAGGTAGAGGAGGAGGGGGTTGCTGTGGTCCTTGTGATTGTGAACCTTGGGGGATGCTGATGGGAGGTTGAGACGATGGCCCAGCCACCTCTTCACCTCCCCCAACCGGGTCAATAATGGCCTCTGAGTCAGAGCCTGTCTCCCTCTCTGTGAGGTTGGATTGAGTTCTGTTGGGAAATGAAAGGGGATTAGAACATGTAGGAGGGGTGAGCCTAAACTGCATATGTGTTATGTGGTGTGATGTATGTACTTACGGTCTGAGATCCAGAATAGGTGCAAGAAAACCCAGCCTGTCAAAGTAAACAAATTTTCTTTTTGTGGGTGCTGATGACCCACTCTTGGATCTCTGCTGCCGTTCCCGCCGGTATTGGTCGCGGATGCTTCTCCATCTTCTCATAACATCATCCACTGCAATGACACATATAATGTAATCAATTAGCTAGCTACACAAAGCCAAATTGTTCAACATACACGTAATATAGTTATGGGGCCTAGTAGGATGTGACTATACTAACATTTTTGCGCCACAGAAAAACAAACAAAAAAATTTTTGGGCAAATTCTGCACTACAAATACGCTCTGACCGTTAAGAAGTTTGGAAAAAAATCAAGTAACTTACTGATTCGCTGCTGCTCCTCGCGTGGGCTGTCGCCAAAGTGGGGAAACATCTGCCCACAGATGCGCCTCCATGCCGCCTCTTTCTTTGCGCGGTCTGCATAATGTGCATCTCTTTGGTCCCAAATTTCGGGCCTCTCCTGCACCAACACAATGAGCATCTCGACATTGATGAGGGTGGACATCATGGCCGACTCCGTGGAGGCTTTCTTCCTGGATGTCTGGCGCTTTTTTTTTAGCTAATTTGCATGTGTCAGCTTCCTGCTGCATGTATTGCACCATTTCCTGTGAGCTGCAGAAGTCTTCCGTATTTCTCGCAAGTCACACGTGTGGTCCGTGTGTAATCCGTTGTTTTCTCGCACCCATAGACTTTCATTGGCGTACAACGGGCGTAATACGCGTACAATCGCAGCATGCTGTGGGTGTCTCGCACCGTAAGATATGGCCGAGAAAAATACGCATGATCTGAGCTGCCCCATAGAGAAATATTGGTCCGTGTGTAATGCGTGGTTTTCACACCTCTCACTCGTCCGTATTCCTCCTTAGTGTGATGCCGGCCTAACTGGGGAAACTGTTCACTCTAGCCCATATCAACTTCATATGAAAGCAATGTGTTTCTACAATATTGCCTGCAGTGACATGTGGTGTTGCACTCAGAAAAAGCCCGGCTGTATACAGGCAAGGGTCTTAGCCCCCACATCCTCAATAATACTTTCTTCTCTCATGTCTCTATGAAATGTCAGAACTTAGAACTTTATGCAGAAATATACTGTGAAGTATAATTCAACGGAGAAATTGAAAATGTTATTTTTGCATAATTTGTCATCGATTGATTTCCCACCCTCAAGCTTCAGTTTACTTGAAGTCCCTGTTTTGCATTCAGTGTTTAGGTGGCTATTCCTGTATAATGATGGTGGGGCACATCATAACAGATCCAGCTAAGAAGAGAAATAGCTGCAGCATAGAGCTAAAGTATTTTTTATTTTTGCATGGAGGATTTTATGTTAGAAGATTTCCTCCCTTAAACATCCCAGTCCCTGTTCTGGGATCATGTTGCGCCTCATTTTAATATAGTGGGGTGGAAAAAATGATCAAATAGGATAACGAATGCAATTCCAAGTTATAATCACAAAATAAATATAGATCAATATAAGATATAAAAACGGTCTAGTATAAATCAAACAGATTACAATAAGGGAACATATGTAGTTGTTATAGGTAGGCTATTGTAAAGTGCAAAGAGGGCTTACATATAAACCTAATGTAATAATGCCCACATATCCAACCAGCTTGTAATCACAAAGATATGTAAATAGACCATGATGGTATTAAAACAAGATATATGTCTATAAGCAGTACATATAATTTAGTAAAGTGCACATGCATAAATGCCCAGGACAAAGCATGGTTACTATTAGGTAGAAAGTAAAAGCCCAGGACAAAGCATGGTTACTATTAGGTAGAAAGTAAAAGCCCAGGACAAAGCATGGTTACTATTAGGTAGAAAGTAAATGCCCAGGACAAAGCTTGGTTACTATTAGGTAAAAATTAAAAGCCCAGGACAAAGCATGGTTACTATTAGGTAAAAAGTAAATGCCCAGGACAAAGCATGGGTACTATTAGGTAGAAAGTAAAAGCCCAGGACAAAGCATGGGTACTATTAGGTAGAAAATAAATGCCCAGGACAAAGCATGCTTACTATTAGGTAGAAAGTAAATGCCCAGAACAAAGCATGGGTACTATTAGGTAGAAATTAAAAGCCCAGGACAAAGCATGGTTACTATTAGGTAGAAATTAAAAGCCCAGGACAAAGCATTGTTACTATTAGATAAAAAGTAAAAGCCCAGGATAAAAAATTGTTACTATTAGGTAGAAATTAAAAGCCCAGGACAAAGCATGGTGCTATTAGGTAGAAAGTAAAAATCCAGGACAAAGCATGATTGCTATTAGGTAGAAAGTAAAAGCCCAGGATAAAGCATGGTTACTATTAGGTAGAAAGTAAAAGCCCAGGACAAAGCATGGTTACTATTAGGTAGAAAGTAAATGCCCAGGACAAAGCATGGTTACTATTAGGTAGAAAGTAAATGCCCAGGACAAAGCATGGTTACTTTAAGGTAGAAAGTAAATGCCCAGGACAAAGCATGGTTACTATTAGGTAGAAAGTAAAAGCCAAGGACAAGCATGGTTACTATGAGGAAAGTAAATGCCAGGACAAAGCATGGTTACTATAAGGTAGAAAGTAAATGCCCAGGACAAAGCATGGTTATTATTAGGTAGAAAGTAAATGCCCAGGATAAAGCATGGTTACTATTGGGTAGAAAGTAAAAGCCCAGGACAAAGCATGGTTACTATTAGGTAGAAAGTAAAAGCCAAGGACAAAGCATGGTTACTATGAGGGAAAGTAAATGCCCAGGACAAAGCATGGTTACTATAAGGTAGAAAGTAAATGCCCAGGACAAAGCATGGTTATTATTAGGTAGAAAGTAAATGCCCAGGATAAAGCATGGTTACTATTGGGTAGAAAGTAAAAGCCCAGGAAAAAGCATGGTTACTATTAGGTAAAAAGTAAATGCCCACGACAAAGCATGGTTACTATTAGGTAGAAAGTAAATGCCCATGGCAAAGCATGGTTACTATTAGGTAAAAAGTAAATGCCCAGGACAAAGCATGGTTACTATTGGGTAGAAAGTAAATGCCCAGGACAAAGCATGGTTACTAATAGGTAGAAAGTAAATGCCAAGGACAAAGCATGGTTACTATTGGGTAGAAAGTAAATGCCCAGGACAAAGCATTGTTACTATTGAGTGGAAAGTAAATGGCCAGGACAAAGCATGGTTACTATGAGGTAGAAAGTAAATGCCCAGGACAAAGCATGGTTACTATAAGGTAGAAAGTAAATGCCCAGGACAAAGCATGGTTATTATTAGGTAGAAAGTAAATGCCCAGGATAAAGCATGGCTACTATTGCAAAGAAAGTAAAAGCCCAGGACAAAGCATGGTTACTATTAGGTAAAAAGTAAATGCCCACGAAAAGCATGGTTACTATTAGGTAGAAAGTAAATGCCCAGGACAAAGCATGGTTACTATTGGGTAGAAGGTAAATGCCCAGGACAAAGCATTGTTACTATTGAGTGGAAAGTAAATGCCCAGGACAAAGCATGGTTACTAATAGGTAGAAAGTAAATGCCTAGGACAAAGCATGGTTACTATTGGGTAGAAAGTAAATGCCCAGGACAAAGCATGGTTACTTATAGGTAGAAAGTAAATGCCCAGGACAAAGCATGGTTACTATTGGGTAGAAAATAAATGCCCAGGACAAAGCATGGTTAGGCCAGGTTCACATAGCGTTAATGCAGTCCGTTCAACGCATGCGTTGAACGGACTGCATTAACGCTACCTCTTTATTCTGATCGCGTTATTCGATCGCGCTAGCGCAGATGCTCCATCTGCACTAGCAGTGATAGATCCTTGAACACTGCAGACCGCCTCCGAGGGTCCGTCACAGAATGACGGCACATCGCTAACGCATGCCGATTATGCCATGTGTTAGCGATGCGCTCGTTATGGAAGTCTATGGCAACGTTAATGGATGCGTTACATTGCGTTAATGCCGCTTTGTAGCGCAATCCGTTAAACGGACTGCCATAACGCTATGTGAACCCAGCCTTACTAATAGGTAGAAAGTAAAACCCAGGACAAAGCGTTGTTACTATTGGGTAGAAAGTAAATGCCCAGGACAAAGCATGGTTACTATTAGGTAGCAAGTAAATACCCAGGAAAAAGCATGGTTACTATTAGGTAGCAAGTAAATGTCCAGGATAAAGCATGGTTACTATTAGGTAGCAAGTAAATGCCCAGGACAAAGCATGGTTACTATTAGGTAGAAAGTAAATGCCCAAGACAAAGCATGGTTACTGTTAAATAGAAAGTATAGTGTTATTTGGGGTTGCCATCAGGCTATACCAGCAAAGTGATAAAAGTAGCCTTATATAAACTATACCTGTACATAAGAATAGTAGAGTGTGGCGAGGAAGCGTACACCCCACACTCACTATTGACCCTCTTATGTATCCTATTATATAGGATTATATATCTTTATAAATAATAAATCTTTGCACTTTACAATACCCTACCTATAACAACTACATAAATTACCTTATTATAATCTATTTATTTTATTTATACTAGACCGTTTTTATATCTTATATTGATCTGTATTTATTTTGTGATTGTCACTTGGAATTGCGTCCGTTGTCCTATGTAGTCATTTTTCCCACCCCACTATATTGTTATACTTGGTTAATAAAGTTGTATTTCATATTCACTTTGGACTTCTGTTGTCTCTAATTGGTCCTTTGTACACGTGGTGGTAGTAGGGAACTTTCCCTCATACTTGTGTGATTCTGTCCTATTTCTATACCACCTGCATATGTATTCATATCTTCTTTTGAGTTGCATGCATATCCCCTGCCCTGAAAAAAGGGGAATCATAATAAACCAATATAAATATTACGAGAATGCACCAAAAAAACAACATGTATTTTTAATAAACCTCTTTAATTGATAGACATATGACTAAAAAGTGAAGCGCATGTAATGGAAATAATCAAATAATCAGCCTAATTGTCTGGGGTATATACTGTACATTTTATAAATAGGGGCTTTACATTTATAAAACATAAACTATACGAATATTGTTAACATTTCTAAGCTTGTCTAAATTCCTAAGAAAGATAAAGTAGTAAATAGCCAATATTAACTTTTCATTATAATCATTAATATTACACAAATTTCATTTCTTTATTTCAGAGTCATCAGAGTGCATGGCCTTTTATGGAGCCTGTGAAAAGAACAGAAGCTCCAGGATATTATGAAGTCATAAGATTTCCAATGGGTAATGACATAACCTTTCCTAATAATTACTGCTGCCACATTTCTAATAATTTCCCTTGGAAACTACACTGTAAATGCTCTATGTCAATGTTTGGAGTTCATAGATGTGTGTAGACCTTGGGTCACAGTGGGTCCTAGTAAAGAAAGGATAACTGAAAGTTAGGTCTACCTGCAGGATGAAAGTTGCTCTGTTGTAAGTTTAGTTATGACTTCCCATTGCCATATGCTTTGGTTGAATAAAAGAATATTTAACTTCTATTTATATTAATAGAAAAAAGATACGAGAAAATAACAGCACCAACCAGTCAACTATTGTGTCAATCACTGGTTAATGTGAAGCATACCACTTAAATAAAGGAATGGTGGTGGATGTACAGTTGTGCTCAAAAGTTTACATACCCCGGCAGAATTTTTGCTTTCTTGGCCTTTTTTCAGAGAATATGAATGATAACATCAAAACTTTATCTCCACTCATGGTTACTGGTTGGGTGAAGCCATTTATTGTCAGACTTCTATGTTTTCTCTTTTAAATCATAATGACAACCCAAAACATCCAAATGACCCTGATCAAAAGTTCACATACTTAATACCGTGAATTGCCCCCTCTAACATCAATGACAGCTTTAAGTCTTTTGTGGTAGTTGTGGATGAGGTTCTTTATTTTCTCAGATGGTAAAGCTGCCCACTCTTCCTGGCAAAAAGCCTCCAGTTCCTGTAAATTCCTGGGCTGTCTAGCATGAACTGCACGCTTGAGATCTCCCCAGAGTGGCTTAATGATACTGAGGTCAGGAGACTGAGATGGCCACTCCAGAACCTTCACTTTGTTCTGCTATAGCCAATGACAGGTCGACTTAGCCTTGTGTTTTGGATTGTTGTCATGTTGGAACATCCAAGTACGTCCCATGCGCAGCTTCCGGGCTGATGATTGCAAATTTGCCTCCAGTATTTGCTGATAACGTGCTGCATTTATCTTCTATTCAACTTTGACCAAGTTTTCTGTGCCTTTGTAGCTTACATATCCCCCAAAACATCAGCAATCCACCTCCGTGCTTTAGAGTAGGAATGGTGTTCCTTTCATCAAAGGCCTTGTTGATCTCCTTCCAAATGTAACGTTTATGGTTTTAGCCAAAAAGTTCAATTTTGATCTCATCACTCCAAATTACCTTGTTGCAGAAGTTTTGAGGCTTGTCTCTGTGCTGTTTTGTGTATTGTAGGCAAGATACTTTGTGGCATTTGCGCAGTAATGGCTTTCCTCTGGCGACTCCACCATGCAGCCCATTTTTCTTCAAGTCCCTCCTGAGGCTAAGTTCACACGTTGCGGAATTGCCGTGGAAATTTCCGCGGCAATCCCGCACTTCTCTGCCGCGGGAAATACTCATTTTTTTTGTATGTGTATTCCCGCCAGAAACTAGCGTTTTGCAAGCGTAATTAGCTTGCAGAATGCTAGCGTTTTCCTAGTGATCTGTAGCATCGCTTGGAAAACTGATTGACAGGTTGGTCACACGAGTCAAACATAGTGTTTGACACGTGTGACCAACTTTTTACTATTGATGCCGCCTGTGCAGCATCAATAGTAAAAAGATCTAATGTAAAAATAATAAAAATAATAATAAATCGTGATATTCTCACCTTCCGGCGGCCCCCGCAGCCTTCCCGCCTCTCAGCGACGCTCCCGGCCAATCGCGTTCCCAAGGATGCATTGCGACAGACCCCAGATGACGTAGCATCACGCGAGACCGCTACGTCATCTGGGTGAGTCTCGCAATGCATTACTGGGAACGGGAGCGTCGCTGAGAGGCGGGAAGGCTGCGGGGGCCGCCGGAAGGTGAGAATATCATTATTTTTTATTTTCATTATTGTTTTACCAGGGATATGGTACCCAGGGCCTGGAGGAGAGTCTCCTCTCCTCCGTACCCTGGATACCACTCGCACATGAACCGCTTACATTGTGCGGAGATTATGCGAAATTAATGAACATGTTGCTTTTTTTTCCGCAAAGCGTGCACTTAGCCTGATTGTGTATCTTGTAACAGCCACACCGCTAGTTTTCACAGAATCCAGTATTTATTTTTTATTTTATTTATTTTACTCATTTATATAGTGCCATTAATTCCACAGCGCTTTACAGACATTATTGGCACTGTCCTCGATGGGGCTCACAATCTAAATCCCTATCAGTACGTCTATGGAATGTGGGAGGAAACCCACGTAAACACGGGGTAACATACAAACTCCTTGCAGATGTTGTCCTTGGTGGAATTTGAACCCAGGACTCCCAGCGCTGCAAGTCTGCAGTGCTAACCACTGAGCCACAGTGCCGCCCCGCCCCAATATTTCAGCTGATGTTGTTTGTGGGTTTTTCTTTGCATCCCGACTAATTTTCCTGGCAGTTGTGGCCGAAATTTTTGTTGGTTTAGCTGACCGTGGTTTTGTTTTTACAGAGCCACTGATTTTCCATTTCTTAAGCACAGTTTGAACGCTGCTGACTGGCATTATCAATTCCTTGGATATCTTTTTGTATCCCTTTCCTGTTTTATACAGTTCAACTACCTTTTCATGTAGATACGTTGACAATTCTTTTGCTTTCCCCATGACTCACAATCCATAAACATCAGTGGGCTGAGATGAAAGATCGCAAAGTCTTGTCTGGATCCCACTAAACAATTAGCTATATATATGCACCACACTACACTGCATATTACAAGCAAACATCAACGGTACAAAGGTGAGGATGATTTACACGCTTAGTAGCGGCCACAATTTAATACTAACTCACATTTGTGGTCAGACTTTGTTATGCATATTTAGTCAGGTCCACAATCACAAATCACCAGGGTGTGTGAACTTTTGATCAGGGTCATTTGGATGTTTTGGGTTGTCATTATGATTTAAAAACAGAAAAAAACAGTAGTTTGACAATAAATGGCTTCACCCAACCATTAACCATGAGTGGAGAAAAAGTTTTGGTGTTATCATTCATATTCTCTGAAAAAAGGCCAAGAAAACAAACATTCTGCCGGGGTATGTAAACTACTGAGCACAACTGTAAAATGGGACAAAGTATAATGAAAAAATGAAGAAAAAAACAGCGCTCACCATTCCTTAAAAACTGATGTCCTTTATTTCATGGGTTGGGACAGTCCCTAGAAAGCAGGGGGAGGGAACAGCTGTTTTGCGCCTATCCCAAGCATGGACCCGCAGATGTGTTGGGATAGGCACAAAACGGCCTTTGTCCTCCTCCACTTCCCCGCTCCCCCTGCTTTCTAAGGACTGTCCCACCACATGAAATAAAGGACATAAATTTTTAAGGAATGGTGAGTGCTGTTTTTTTCTGCATTTATATTAATAGTATTCTAGTAAGATACCAAAATGATGCCCAGAAGTATTCAAGCTGCTTTTTAACACTTAAGTTATGAGCAGAATTGACCAGAAACATTAATGCCTTTTATGTCAGGTATGAATAAGGTTGTCACTGCTTATGGAGTTGGGATCTGGCCATGTGGAAAATTCAAGGCACAGATGGTATCATAAATCAGGGAATTAACTTGTGCATTGAAGAATCCATGTAATCCCTCTAACTTCTATAAATTGCTATACAGTAATGGTGCTAAACAATAAATGGTGCTTTATGTTATTGAAAATTAATTAATTTTAGCAGCTATCATTAGTTTTACCAGAGCATCTGTTCACAAAAAATAACCTATGTTAGCAACTGAACAGAAGCATTGTATGTAGGAGCTCAAGCTACTGTCATAGAAGTCTCCAGAATTTCCCCTGATTCAGCTATTCACACTCAATAATGTGCAGCTACCAACTTGTGTTTTCCTATGGGAAACAAGGTCATGGACAACCTTCTGACCAACCAGCTCAGTCTGCTTTAGAAAGTTGCATGGTCTCTTTCTAGGGAAGCAGCCATTATGGAGTGCCTGCTTTACCTTCGTGAGGGGCATTCTAGGAAGACCAGATTGGATATAGTGGCCACAGATGCTAGTCACTGCTTGGTTTAAAGGGGTCATCCCCCATATAACAATAATTACCTATCCACAGATAAATGTATTATCTCTGGGGGTCTGATCCACACAGACACCCACTGTCCATGACAATGGGGGGTCTTGTGTCCATTGTATGAAGTGGAAATGTGCATGCTTGGTCTATAAGAGCTGTGTTCATCCGTGTGAACTACCTTTCCTATAGACACATAAGAGCGAATAGGATAGTGATCGAGAATGCAAACTACTGCTCTATTCCCACGGGACTTTTGGACCCATACTCTTGTAATTGTTGGATGTCCTAGTGGACGGACCATCACAGTGATCCATCCTGTGAATAGATAATGTTGATCACTGGATAACCTCCTTAAAGAGCTAGTTAGGCCTTATGATGCCTATGGTATTAGAACTTTATGTGATTTTTATCTTTTATCCATATACATATATTGTGGCATCCAAAAGATGTATTTGTCAGGAAGGCTTCCCAGCGTATACCACTGACACATACTGCAAAACTAGTGTGAAAGGAGCCTAACCTTGGAATTTGAGTTGGATGTCCCATTGGTCACATTACAGTTGTCATCTATATGTACAGTAATCATTCACCACATTTCCAGTTATTAATATTACTTTTTTTTTCATAAATATCAGATCTTAAAACCATGAGTGAACGTGTGAAGAACAGATATTATGTGACAAAGAAACTCTTCATGGCAGATCTACAGAGGATCTTCACAAACTGCAAGGAGTACAATCCACCAGAGAGCGAATACTATAAGTGTGCGAACATCCTGGAGAAATTCTTCTACACTAAAATTAAAGAAGCCGGGCTTCTTTAATTAGGATTGTAACATGAACGTGCCTCATTTTTTTTGGGCTTGCCTACTGTTTTGCGCATCACACTTTGGAATTTGCACTCAATATAAATCCTACTAACAATATGATTTTGGCTTTTAGCAAATTTTTTGTTCTTTATGATTTTGTATAGATTTTATTAGAAAAGGTGCTTTATAACTTTAGGGCTTCTAGAGTATATAATATTGATATGAGACGTTTTGTATATTTAGAATTGTTTTGTACAATGAGATTTATCATTTTAACCACTAATATATAGAAAGGCTGACTGTAGATTATAGATTTGCTTATGCCGGCCATAAGTTAAAACATAATCTGGTTTAATTACAGCAAAAAAAAGACGAAAAAAAATAAGTATTTTTTTGGCCTAATGTGGAGTGGATGTTAACAAAAATATTAAGCAAATGCGTTTTGGTGACTCTTTCATTTAATATTTCAGTTTCATTATTACTACTGGAATTGCTTCCTTTCCAAGTAAAAATGACTGGGTTACTAATATGAAAGGAGTTTGTCACCTGCAATATACAAGCAGCGGTTATAGCTGTGCCTGTCTAAACATTGTGTCACCACTACCTACAGGCATGGATAGTGTCGGCAGTCCTGTATACGAGGACTGCCGAAAATGCAGTTCTGTAATGTAATCTCAATATAAGGCGGTGTCCTTGTGTTTATTTTACTTGTTGTGGGATGAGAGTACATTTTTAGGGGAGCTGTGCTTTTTTCAGGGTCATTTGCACTTAGGTATTTTTTTTGTTACATGGCAATATCAACGATCAATTATCCCTTAGTGATGAGAGTAAGTTCTCGATACTCAAATTTGCCTGGGTGCTCGGGTATGCACCGAGTATTGCGGGTGCCCGAGTGACATGTTCGAGTCCCCGTGCCTGCATGTTTTGCAGCTGTTAGCCACAAAACATGCGGGGATTGCCTGACATACACAAGCAATCCGCACGTTTGTGAGTGTCTAACGGTGGCAAAACATGCTGCAGCGGGACTCGAACATGTCACTCGAGCACCCGTGATACTCAGTATATACCCGAGCACCCAGGCAAGCTCGAGTAACAAGCACTTGCGCTCATCACTATTATCCATACATTTCCTATATTCTGTTCAGATTGCATGTTAATTTTTGTGTCAGCATATTTAAAGAAGCACCCCGAGAAGTTTTTACTTTTCTAGTAGAGGAAATTCCATTTTCGGCTGCTTTATTACTGAGATATCAGCTTCATTCCTAGTCAGCGTTATCTGAGGTAACCTGCACTGTGACTTATATGAATACAAATTTGTCTTCTTTGAGCACTCACGTGACTCGCATCAAAGGATTCAGAGACTGACTTCTGGTCTAAAGGTAGTCACTAGTGATGAGCGAGTATACTCGTTGCTTGGGTTTTCCCGAGCATGCTCAGGTGATCTCCGAGTATTTCGGCGTGCTCGGATATTTAGTTTCTGTCGACATAGTTACATGATTTGTGGCTGCTGGACAGACTGAATACATGTGAGGAATGCCTGTTTATTAGGGAATTCCCACATGTATTCAGGCTGTCAAGCAGTCGCAAATCATGCAGCTGCATCGACAGAAACTAAATCTCCGAGCATGCCAAAATACTTGGAGATCACCTGAGCGTGCTCGGGAAAACCCGAGTAACGAGCATACTCGCTCATCACTACTGTATAGTCACTGTAGAATCTGGGTAGTCAGTTTGGATTTAGGCTCTGTTCACATTGTCTGTTCCTTTTTTTTTCCAGCCAGTTGCTCCCATACCTGTGTAGTTCAGTTTTACAAATATCTGAAACAAACAACTGAAAAACTGGGATAAAAAAAAGTGGCTAAAAAGAGAAAAATGTTTTTGAAACATCTCAGCTTTCGTAGGCCGATAACTAATCTGGTTGCAGAAAGTGGGAATACTCAGGTAGCAGGAAAGAATACCTGACTATGGATGCTGAGTAGAGATGAGTGAATTGATTCGATGAAAACCAAATGTATGACAAATTCTGTGAAATTCATAGGTTCTGACAAATTAAAAAATTTGCAAGATGATTTGCGCTAGTCACCTAACAAAAAATGGCAACCATTCTTCTACATGTTGCAGAAGATTGCAACAGCCACAGAACATGACCTCAGGCGTGACCGCGTGGATTGCCCTTAACAAATTGCAGCTGTTACATCACATGGTATAGGGCAGCCAATCAGGATGGACTATCATAGGCTATATAAAAGAAGAGACAGGGAATGCAGCACCTATTTTAAGGTGACTTATGATTGTAAGAGGATGTCAGAACTCAGCAATTGAGATAGGAAAAGAAACTCTTAAACATTGGACAAATACTTCAGAAAGTAGTTGCACACTTACATCAGTGAAGATGAGAGTAATATACAGAGATTTAAATGATGGGGCAGAGATATGAGTAGTGCCAGCAGTAGTGACAGTCATTGTGGTTGATCACTGACAGGGTGTAACTGGCATATGTCCTGCTTCATTTCAAGTACACATTTTTCTCTTCCTTAATGCACTTAGAAAGCAGCAACTAAGAAAAATAATCTTAAATTAATGTCAGAGACATTGTATTTGCTTGTCACAAGCATCTGTACTGAGTTTTTTGCATTTCTTGAGCAGAACTTTTTGTGATGGGGTAAAATTATTGTTTTTTTTTTTTAAAATGCAAAACGAAAATTCCCAAATTCCAGAAATTTATCTGCAAATGTCTACCTCACAAAGTTTGCACATCTGTTTTACTAGTCAAATTTTACGACAGTGCATGTCACACCAATTCTTTCTTTGGCACGTGCTGCCTTTATGGATGTGTGCCCACCTAGCATTTCTTGTTTCAACATTTTTGGGAAGGGGGTAGAATTTTGTTAAAAAAAAGTAGACATTTAACTGTGCATCTCTGTTTTTGTTTTACTAGTCCAATTGAACAACCTTACAGGCCAGACCTATACTGCGTCCTGCTGCCACATTTTGCTTGTATACATGTACCTACTACCTAGCATTTGTTGTTATGCCTTTTTTTTCAAGGGTTAAATAACTGGGATTTAAAAGTTAATTATAGTTATTTGCAACTGATATAAAAAAACAGTGGCAATGGACGGGGTAGTGTAAAAGAAAAAAATAAAACATACCTCAGCTAAGAATGTGGGAGCTACTAGCAGCAGCAGAAACACCACCACTGACACCATCCATCCAGGTGGTAGCACTACCAAACGCAGGTCACAATTTGATTCCTGTGCCTTCAGCATGCTTGGGGAAGAATCTGGGGGTGTAATGGAATGTATGACACATCACTCGCCACAGCCACAGAAGGATTATGTTACCTCTGACAGTGACACCGTCAGTTTTAGTGAGTGTTCTGCACAGAAAGTTCTTCCTGATCACAAATGACTGAGGGATAGTTTTTATGCTCTTTTTTTTTTTAATTTTAAAAAAATATTAAGTCTGTCAGTGTGCAGTGTTATTAAATGGGCTATTGGTTACTACCTGGTTAAAATTCGCTTGTAGGCTGAGGTCACTTTGACATTACTAAGGCTGTGTTTGTATTGAAGAGCTTGAAAGAGATTAGATACAGTTCTAGGAGACCTCAGAGTACCACAGTGATTGTAGTATTGAGATTCATGGAAAACTGATCAGCTGCTAATCAAGTTTTTTTTTTTTTTAAATTGTCAAACGAGGTGAATTTGAATTTTGAAAGATTTGATCGAGGTGATCTTAGAAGGAAAGAACTTAGCTGAAGTTTGTTGCTGTATCTACAAAAGTTATGCAAGTAGTTAGTTGGTCAATTCACATTTCATGTCAGCGGCTTGGATGAATATACATCATGTAATATGGAGGAATATGCATGACACACAGTGGACTACTAGTGACAGGAGGATATTAAGCTAATAAGCTGGTTGGTTCAAATAATATTATGTGACCTCTACTTTATTGCATGTTTAGAAATGCCTCTTAATTATTGGTTTTGAATATTTGGGTATCTACAGCACCTCTCCTGGACATGAATATTTAATAGTGACATGATATGTATATACATGCTTTGTTTTTTTTATAATTTTATTATATATAAGTACCTTGTATTCTCCTATTTATGTATCAGTGATTTTACCTGTCAAAGAGAACAAACGGGACAAAGTGCTGACTAGGAGAAACTTTTTTCCATCATTTATCCATTGCACCATCATTTCCATTTGGGGAACAGACAAATGAATTAAATGATCCATTACATGAATTTTGCAAACAGAAGTAGAGGGGACCCATTGATTATTATAGGGTCCATTTGTTGTTAGTATTTTTAGAATGTAGAAAAAAAAAGTCTTGTGTGCAAAATTTTCTCTTCTAAAACATTTATCTCAGATAGACCCCATAATAATCAATGAGGCCCCTCTTCTTCCATTAGCATAACTGATCCTTATTCTGTCCGTTCATTAAACAGGGCAGAGAATGGATGTCTGCACTCATGTGTGAACAGAGCCTAAGTGACGTAACGGTGACTGGGAACAGAAGTGGTAAATTGGCAATAGTGTGCCCAGTATTAGAATTACCTGCATTACCTATTACCTGATGTACTATATAGATGGCAGCAAAGAGTTAAAATATAAAAACTGGCGTGCTGTTACCATAGAAGACTCAGGCTTTTACAGCAGATTTTTGCTGTCACATTTGCAAAAACATTAACAGTTTTTATTGTTAGGTTCAAATTACAGGGTTGATTTTTCAATGTTGACGTGATATAATAATATGTGTGCATTAGTTATACTAGAGTATGGATTATTTTCAAACTTAGACACTAGAAATGTGAATTTAACCAACCAAACAAATACATTGTTTCCTTCTTCCTAAAAGTTCTAGACAAGAATTCACACCTTTAAGTGTAGGTTCATGAGCGTAGAAAAAGTCATCCAGAAAAGTGGGACGATTGTTTTCTCATTTGTCGTCTGTCCATATTCAATCTGTTCTTTTACTGCAGAACTGTTAATCTTTTACAGGACCATTTACACTTTCCAATGCTACAGAATTGCAATGTATCTGTAAAAATCAGATGCTAGGCTGTGGCTCTGTACGGCATCCGATTATTTTTTTCTTTAACATCACCATAAACTTGAACGGGTCTCATCCAATTTACAGAAGAAGCTAGTACAGTACAAGCTGCGATTTTTTTGTTGTTACAGTTCTGTGATCAAAATTAGATTAAGGGCTGGTGCAGACAGCCGTAGAGTCTCTCATCTGAGAGAATCGGGCGGACTATGCAAATAACACTGATCAGCCCCTGAGTATGAGCATAATGTGCACAATTCTCTTGGAAGAGGAGAACATGGAGAAATACATTTCTCCATCCTCTCTATTCTGTGATACCATTGAAATCAGACTGCACTTAGATGTCATCCAAGTGCAGTCCTATGCACCAATTGACTTGCATAGCTGACTTTGATATATCGGATCAAACTCAGGCAAGCAGCCATTTTTTTTCCATGTCCATCGGACATATGCTCAGTACCATAGACTAATACTGGTCTGAGTTAGATCCGATGTTTTGTCAGATCGTGTTCGGACCGATAATACAGTCATGCACTCTAGCCCTATAGGGTTATTTAGTTAGAAAACCCAATTTTACACACCGTGGCCCCACTTCATTAGGACTGGCGTCTTGTACAAAAGTCATAATGAGAGGTGTACGCTCCACTTAATCAGTTCAGCGCATCTTATCAGTGACTTGCGAATTTTCAAGGTGTTTTATCCCAGTTTTCTGGCTTAAGGACTTTGATGAATCGGGGCCTATGCAATGGGTAAGAGAGGGAGGGCAGATTCGTTTTACACTGAAAAATGCAAAACAAATATTAAACAGATTGGGCTTAAAAAAAAAACCTTCAAACATAGCTGAAAAATGTTTAAAACCCAGCAGATTTCATCCTTTTAAAATGCCAGGAAGAAACTGTGAAAGCAAAATTTTCCTAAAACAAATGTGGATTTTGCAGTGGATTTTTTTGGCTGAATATGTTCACAAAGTGTAAATGTGCTTCCCCGATATAAAGGCTGGAAAAGTCTATGACATCTGAAGGTAGATTTTCTTTCTATGCTCTTACAGGGCCTATATCTGACAACATGTATCTCATGTGTATGATGAGTATTTAACATACAAGATCAACCCCCCTAAACCGATTATTCGGGCAAGTCGGTCAGTAAAGGTAAATGCATCTGTATATTTATATTCACTGCATCTGGAGAAACCCACAATTTTGTCAATATGCTAATGAGATCTTAAGTGCGTTGTCACACCCAGAGAACATAGCAAAACTCACTCCAGAGTTATTTTCCATCCTTAGCGCCTCCCTCTCTATGACTGATGGCTCAATGCGTCTGTGACGCCAGGCGCTGGCCAGGAAACGTAGCGCCTGCTTCCATCACTGCTTTCCTTGCATCTATACACCAAAGTGCCTTGCTTAGGCGCTGGCTTCACCATTCCTCTGCCATGTGCCGTCCAGCCATGCTGTACAAATGGATGTGCCAGGCATCTGCATTGCTCTTCTGGGTGTACAGGGTGGCTGGGTGTCTCATGCACAATGGAATAATGAAGCCAGGGACCATAGCAGGGAACCTTAATGTGTGGAAAGCAGTTCTTTACATAGGACCTAGATTTGCTGGCACTGAGGATGAAAATAACCTTAAGGCCGGGATCACACATGCGAGGAAATCATCCGACACTCGCATGTGAAATCCCAGCTCTGGCGCCGACACTCATATAAATACTGCATATAAATACATGCAGCCGCTCGCTCCACTCCCGAGTGTCGGCGCCAGAGCTGGGATTTCACATGCGAGTGTCAGACGATTTCCTCACATGTGTGATCCCGTCCTAAAGGCACTGTCACACTTAGCGATTGCACTAGCGATAACGACACGACCTGGCGAGATCGCTGGTGCGATCGCTATGTGGTCGCTAGTTAGCTTCCAAAAACATCTCATCTGCGATCTGTATAACGACCTCTGCAGTCGTTGGGAAAACCTAGTCCCACCTGCGACGCTGGTGAAGTCGTTCATAAAGGGTGTCACACTCAGCGATTCAGGCTCACCAGCGGGACATCAACGACCAAAAAACGGCTCAGAACGTTCATAAGCGATCAACGACATCTCAGCAGGGGCCACATCGCCGCTACATGTCACACACAGCTAAGTCGCTAACGAGATCGCTACTGCGTCATAAAAACGGTGACTCATTAGCGATCTCGCTTAGTGTGACAGTACCTTAAGAGACAAAGTTTTGGTATGTGCTCTGTGCGTGACAAAGCACTTGCCGCCTCATTTGCATATTGTGGAAATTGTGGATTTCTCTTGATTCAGGGGACAGATAATGGATATAAATGTGTCATTGTATTTATCTTTTACTGACCTGCATGTCCACATAAACGGTTTAGGGGAGTTGATCTTGCTGACAGATTCCGTTTGCCTGAATTGGCAAACAAAGTCGAAACACAGTAAGATCCTCCATAAAGTTTAGATTAAGGGCAATTGATTTTATCATTTTGGTCCCTATAGTATGTATGAGGCTGCTGTACTACCCCATGACATACAAGAATCGAGCCTGTTAAAGCCCCCAAACACATTAGATAAAATTCTACCGACTATCCAATATGTGTGGGGGCCTCCCGACTCTCCTACGACAAATATTGTCACATATTTCCCCAGGAGATAAGCCTTTACCAAATGTGTCTGGCTGCAGCATACTGTGCCTTCCCCATTAAAAGCATTTACACACGGGGCTGGAAAGATAGCAGTCGACAAAATGCTTGTTCAGCTGCCCACTACATTGAAGGTGTATATGCAACTTAAGGCTCTTTTCGCACATTCGTGTTTCCAAGTCTGTACATGGACCGCGATACACAGACTGTCAGTGGGTCTCCTGATCCAAACTTGGCATCTCATCGGCATATATGAGGTGACACATTTTGGGTTAAAAGGAATCTGTCTAGATTTTTTCTATATAATCTGCGAGCAGCATGATGTAGGGGCTGAGACCTTCATTCCAGCAATGTGTCACTTGCTGGTCTGCGTGCTTTCATTTTGAAACAGTCACTATTATCTCTGCAGATCTAGCAGTGCTCAGAGTGCTGAGCCCACCCACTCCACTGATTGGCAGCTTTCTGCATACACTATACATTAACACAGTGTGATGCAATTATCACCTAGGCAATGCTAAGGAAATCCTGAAAACATGACCTGTTGGTGGGCCTTGAGGACTGGAGTTGGGGAACCCTGCATTAACAGAAAGCTGCTATTCAGTGGTGGGGGCGTTGCTACACAGAGCAGTTGACTAGGAGGCACAAGGCTGCTTGTCCTGAAATGATAATCTGCTGATGAAACAGAGATTTTATTGAAACAGTGACACACAGCCTAGTAAGCGACACATCAATGGAATCAGGCTTTCAGCCCCAAGATCATTCTGGTCTCAGATTAAATAAAAAAAAACCTGAGGACACCGTCCCTTTAAGAGATCCACAGCTAGTCTGTGCATCACGGTCCAATCTGCAATATGGATGTGCAAAACTGCCCAAAACATGGCATGTAACTACTGAGATCACTAAGCTACAGTGGTCAGAGACTGGCTGCATCATCAGAGGATTAAAGAGAGGAGTAGAATTTACTCTTTATCTTGTAACAGCCAGGCCGCCCCTTTAAGTAAATGTGTAGTGTCCTTTAGGCCGGGATCACACATGCGAGAAACATGGCCGAGTCTCGCATGTGAATTCCCAGCACTGGCGCCGGCACTCGGGAGTGGAGTGTGCGGCTGCATAGAAATACATGCAGCCGCACACTCCACTCCCGAGTGCCGGCGCCAGTCTTGGGAATTCACATGCGAGACTCGGCCATGTTTCTCGCATGTGTGATCCTGGCCTTAGAAGTATATGGTAACAGTTTTACTTTTGGGGATTATAAAAGAATTAAGCTGTAGTTTCAATCTATTGGAATTTGAGAGGACCCATACCTTATGTAATAATCATTGATAGTAAGAGCTGTAAATGTCCTACCCCCCTTGAGATATTGGCATGATCTAGCGGCACTGTGCTATCACGTCTGTCAATTTTCTACACTCACTGCATTTTTATGTTTTATAATTTCAGCTAAAAGTGATATTTTCCTATAGATTGTGCAATGATGCTGGAGTAGGATGCGTGGTTTCTCAGATGCTTTCTATAGCAGAATAATCTACCTTTGTAAAGTTAATATATTGTATTGGTTTTAAATTATATACAGGTATTTTGGAATTGTCTTTGTGTAAAATATTCAGATATACTGTGTATATTGATAAAAGTAACTATCATTTAGATTTCTATGTAAATAGCAGTTTGTTCAGCCGTTTTAAATAATGAATGTTAATAACATTAAACATATGAATACAAATTATTTTATGGAAATATGTTTATTTAATTTGTTGTCACAGAAAACGTATCACTAATAATCTACTTTATTAGCCAAAGAAATGAGCCAAACAGGATGAGTGTAAAATATATGGTGCCACATTACATACTTAAATAAATGGATAGATTAGGCAGGTTTCACTCATACATGTTGTCTGATGCACTGACTGGACGCAGATCTCTAGAGGTAAATTTGACAGCCTCATAGGCATATATGAGGCTGTCAAATTTGGGTTAGAAGATCCACGGCTGGTCATACAGGACCTCTTGACACCAATAAGAGGCAGCATGGTATGGTAGTGCCTTATGATACTACACATGATTTGGTGTTTTGGGGGACTGGAAATAGGGCTCTTGTATGGTAGGTGAAAAACTGTCAAACTCTTTGTACTTGAATTGCATCTCTAATGGTGTTTACCACTAGATTGACCTAGTGCTTTTGTTAGCTCTATATTGGTCCTGTACAGATTTACATGCAGAGTTTGAAAAAGAGAAAATCTAAGGACTGCACAACATTAACCATAGAGTGATTATTCTGCCACCAATGTTTGTAAGTGACTTGGGTCTGAAGAATGTGACCACAGATCTCTATTGAAGCAATGGAAGATAGCTTACTCACTATCTTCTCTCTTACCTAACCAGCCACATGTAATTACTCCATGAAGGAAGATGTACTGGATGACCTTTCAGGTAGTTTAGTGACAATTTCCTGACAATTGATGAGGTATGTCTAGGGAAGATGAAGGGAAAATAATGAGGAGCAGAAGATGGAGGTAACAGGAAAATCCTCTCTCCAACCCGGATACATTTTTCTAACAAGATGGCACTAAACAGAAAAAATGGGGATGTGAGGAAGCAAGATAGAAATGCAATGCAATGGCGCAAACTTTGCAATGGCGTGAACAAGCCTTGTCCACCTGAAGAAGTGTTCAAAATGCTGACAGTCCAAGCTAACTTTCTATTTGGATTTGGTGAGGAGGGTGCCGACATCAGGACAATCTTTGGATCTACAGCTCTGGCAAAAATTAAGAAACCACCACATCAAAACCCTGTCATGGGCAGCCCATTCTCCAGACCTGAACCTCATTGCTAGCCTCTGGAATGTGATCAAGAGGATGATGGATAGTCAGAAGCCATCATTCAAAGAAGAACTGCTTAAATTTTTGCGCCATAAGCAATGTGAAAGACAGGTGGCAAGCATGCCAAGACGCATGAAAGCGGTTTTTAAAAATCATGGTTGATTTCAGAACTCTTCCGGAGTTAAAACATTAGTATTGTTGTTTGTAAATGATTATGAACTTGTTTTCTTTGCATTATTTGAGGTCTGAATGCACTGTTTGTTTTTAATTTTGACTGTTTTTCTTTGTCAGAAAAAAAATACGTTTATTGCTTGGAAATTCGGTGACGTCAGAAGTTTAAAGACTAAAAGAACAATTTACATTTTACTCTAAAATATACCTATAAAGAGAAAAATTAGACAAACTGAACATTTGAAAGTGGTCTCTTAATTTTTGCCAGAGCTGTATGTTCGAAATCTGAAGGCTGAAACCATCTTCACTTGTAGTCTCTTCGAACTGGTCCAGTAAGAACTCCGATCCTGTCAATCAAGAAGAATTTGTGATGGTACCAGCAGACACTATCCGGGTGGAAGGTCAGCAGGATTAAGTTGGAATGGGACATACTGCCATTGTTAACGTTTTAGTAGACTTCCTATGCAGGAATTTGGGAGTCCAGTGAACCTGATGCAGCAGGTACATCTGTGACAGCCTTTGTGCCTCACTAGTGGACAGCTGGGGAATCGAGGATAATGTGTCATCCCACTGCTGCATTATTAATTACCCCAACACCCTCCTCCCATTTCTCTTTAAGCTTCAATGCATGCTTATCTATAACTTGGGCAAGGAGTAGTTCGTAAAATCTAGAAATTGCACAAGCGACACAATCCTAGTTCCAACCATAGAATACAATAATTATGGGTTCTAACCGGAGTAAGGGACTCCTGTTTATGCCATGCGTGTATCAATTGAAGGTACTGAAAAAAGTACTTATGTGGTAGCTGGAATTCATCTCTTAACTGCTGAAAACTTTTAAAGACTTCATCCAACTGAAGTTGATCTATAAATAGGATCCCCGCTTGTCGCCAGGGGCTAAAGCCCTCTAACCTGAATATTTGCGGCAACTTTGGGCTTTGCCATAATGGAGTAACTGAAGTAAACCCATCAATATTGAGGAGTTGCTTATTTTTCTCCAAGGTTTTAATCATAAGGACTAGAATAGGGAGCTTCGTCTTATTTTCCCCCAAATACACTGCTTACAAAAATGAGATCATTGGGTTTCTCCCCGTATGCCCTGGACAATGGAAGCTATAGAGTCCTGTAGCAGTTTAAGCTGTTGCAATTGTGAGGCTAGAAAATACAGCCATGGGATAGGGGCAGCCAATCCTCCCTCCTCCTTTCCTTCCCCCTCTGTAATGTGTCATATTTAATCCGAGCTGTCCCTTTTTTCCAAATTAATTCTCTGAACTTAGCTTGAAATTTGTATAAGTGTTTCAGAGGAATCCACCCCGAGGCGTTATGGATGACATAACAGCTGGGGCATGAGAATCATTTTAACCAAATTTCTGTGACCCACTACTGATAATGGTAATATACACCAGTTGTTGATTTTTGCTTGGAATTTCATGTATAGCGGATCCAAATTCAGAGGTATAAATGATCTAACATTTGTTAAAACTTGAATGCTCAGATATTTAAACTCCTTCCCCAGTTTAAGTCTCGTTTGACTCACTTTGGATGTTTGAGAGAGTTCATCCACTGGCATTAATATAGATTTCTCCCAATTAATATGAAGCCCCGAAAAATCTCCAAACTGGTGAATCATATATATAGCGTTTATCAATGAATCCTCTGTATTCCCAAGAAATACCAACAGGTAATCTGCATATAAATGCCATCCTTTCTTCCACAGACCAATGCACAAAGCCCTTTATCTCCCCACTAGCCATGGGTTCTATCGCCAATGCGAACAACAAAAGGGACAAGGGGCAGCACTGCCTAATTCCCCTACCCAGCTCAAAAGCCTCTGACGTACAACCATTTTAATTTTGGCACATGGATTGCAGTATAAAAGCTTGACACAGGACAGGAATACGGGACCGACACCCATGCCCCTCATGACAGACTACAGATACTCCCACTCAACACTATCAAAAGCTTTTGCCGCATTGTGCGAGATTACTTCCCTTCCCCTACATTCTACGACTGTGCCTGTAGATTAATAAAGAGACGTTGCAAATTTATGGCAGTAGATTTGGCAGGCATGAAGCCAGTCTGGTCACCATGAACTAAGTGCGTAATGACCTTCACGAGTCTCATGGCAAGCACTTTGGCCAAAATCTTGACATCAACCTGCAACAGGGAAATGGGTCTATAGGAATCCTTATGGGCTAGATCTTTTCCCTGCTTAGGCAGCAAGACTATCACCGCTTCATAGATTTAGGAAGACCACCCACACTAAGGGACTCCCGGAAAATATCCAGCAAGTTAGGTAACAACACCGAACCCGCCTCTTTATATAATTCAGCCTGCAGCCCGTCTATCCCCTAAACATTATTAGCTTGAAATGAGGTTAAAACTTCCTCCAGTTTCTCCACTGTAAGAGGCGCATCCAATACCAACCTTTGTTCCCCCGATAACTGGCAGAGGTAATGAACCAAGATAGCTATCAATCGCCTCTGATGTCATAAAGAGTTTGGAAGAATAAAATTGTTTATAGAAAAGGAGAAACTCATTAAGAATTTCCTCTGACCCAGTAACTGTGGACCCATCCGATGCCTTAATTGCCAGAATGACAGGAGATCCCTGCTGAGATCTAGCAACAGTGGCCAACAGCTGCCACGCACCCTCCCCCTCTGTATAAAAATTCTGTCTGATAAAAATCTTATGTTCTGCCTGTTCCAGAAGGTAAAAACCAAACTGAATCGAAATATAATGAAGTGTAGAAATATATAATAAAATACAAATGTGCAATAATAATAACTAAATCTACACTATCAATTAAATCTCAAAACAAAGAAAGTGGATGGAAAAACCAGCCGAATAGGAAAACTAAATACCTTCATGCAAAGGGAACAGGGGGAGAGAAGAAACAACTTAACCCAGGCAGTGGGAGTAAAATATAAATTTTATTGAATATACGAGTAGAATAATAGCACAAGCATCAATACAGATAAAAAGGAACCCGATCCCTCACAATCCAATACCCTGGTATTTATTATAAATGAATCAGGTGTATAATAAGTGCAACATAAAATATGCTGGACAAAGGAAATAATAATCCAACAATATAAATATATTTGATAAATATATGTGCCCACATAAGAAAATCAGATATATACAAAAAATAGTGCTATATTAGGGCGCGTTCTAGGTAGCCCGGTCCCCTTGGGTGGTCTCCTCCCCTGGTATTTTCAGGTAGTATGCTTGCACTTCATGTGTGTTTTGTAGCCACGGCAGCCTACGGTGATGGTGCTTATATAAACACATTTTGTTTATTTTATTTTTAGTGGTGTCCATTTGAGGTTATTTTTGTGTAGGCAATATTGTATCTCATTTCAATTATTTTTTAATTCTTTCTACACAGTACGATTTTTGTGTGGCACATATATTTAAGGGCACATTGTTCGCTATATATATTTTGTTGGCGCTAATATAGCACTATTTTTTGTATATATCTGATTTTATATAATAATACCAGGGTATTGGATTGTGAGGGATCGGGTTCCTTTTTATCTGTATTGATGCTTGTGCTATTATTCTACTCGTATATTCAATAAAATTTATATTTTACTCCCACTGCCTGGGTTAAGTTGTTTCTTCTCCCCCTGTTCCCTTTGCATGAAGGTATTTAGTTTTCCTGTTCCAGAAGGTGATTATTTAGCAGTTGTTTTGTGCCCCCATCCATTCATCTCTATGAAGCTGAGTTGAGGAATTTACAAACCGCTGTTCTGCCTCATCCACGCATCGCTAAAAAGCAATAGTTTGGGCTCTACTCTTAGTTTTAATAATGGAGATCTCTTTAATCAGAACTCCCCTTAAAAAGACCTTCATTGTATTCCAAACTATCAGGGGCGATGCCAAGCCTATATTATCTTGAAAAAAAGGCCATCAACTTCCCAGCTAATCCTCTGTCCTTCAATATTGCCAGCCAGTACGGGTTGAGCTTCCATGGTCCTCTTGATGTATTAGATAGGGGAAGAATATTAAGAACAACCCTTAATGGGAGTGGTATGACAACCGTTTCGTGATATATTCCACCTTGTCCACCATCAGCAATAAAAACTGATTACCTATGGCCAGGTCTATCCTAGATAAGGATGAGTATGATGCTGAAAAGCAAGAATACTGTTGTGTTGATGGGAATTTAGTCCTCCAGATATCATAACACTGCATCTCTTGTCATACCTTGGCCACTGGATTATCAGCTGTATAGTTTCCATTGAGAATAGTGGAGGAATATATAATGCTACTATGCACACCCATACGCCATAAAGCAGGCATACCAAGCAGATAAATCTGCCTCCGAGATCTATTGTAGCTTTTACGCATGTAAAAGAAAGATTGCGGTGGATAAAAATACTAACGCCCCTGGCGTATGAGCAATATGAAGAGTGAAAGGACGGCCCTCCACAATATTTACTGAGCGTCTGTTCACTTTCAGGGGCCGTATAAGTCTCCTGGAGACAAATCACAGCTGTTTCAAAGCCCTTAAGTATCTTAAAAATGGCTGATCTTTTAGTGGGCTCACCCAACCCCCGCACATTCCACGCAATCAAATTAATCTGACCCACCATGAGTGCATTTAATTATATAACATGACCAAATTTTCCTGTATTGTTTCCTACTGAATAGACTTGTCCTGAGGTCCGGAGACTTCATACACAACAAATAACATAACTTCCCTACCACCTCTCTCCAACCCCCAACATACAACCAGAGCATATAAAATACCTGAAGCTAGGAAATGCAACAGGCGCCACATAAATTTCAGTGTAACATCATCAAAAAAGTGGCGTGAGGTAGTTCCTCCCATATAACCACACATACCAGGAGGAACTAAAGCTCTTAAGACATATCAGTCGGCCAGGGAACATGGCCCTCCCCTACAACAGCTATTACTTTTAGCATAAACATGTAAAATCAAACTGTGATATAGCAAAATTGATTAAAAGGCACAGGCGCCCCATAGCACCGGACAGAAGCAAAACAGACAAAAATGTCAGCGGGACCTCCATTGGCACTCATAGGAGTCCAGCCAACACAGCACCTTGCGGTCATCAAAGAAATGCATCTCTTTAAACGCAGCAATTCTCAGCAGGATACAACATGGCAAATTGCACTTGTAATTGGCGCAATCTTCTCTTGATATCCTGAGACTGCGCCTGTTGTTTCTGTACTTCTGAGGAGAAATCCAGGAAAATGGACACCTTTGATCCCACAATACGGATATCCTGAGATGTGCGTGCAAACTTCAAGATCTTGTACCTGCCCCTATAATGCAGGAGCTTAATTAGGATGGATCTTGGCGGCGCTCCTGGTGGCAGCGGCCTGCATGGCACTCTGTGTGCCCTTTCAATAGCAAACAAGTTGGAGAGTTCCTCTTTACCCAACGTGGAGATCAGCCATTTTTCAAAGAATTCTGCTGGGGTTTTTCCCTTGCTTTCTCCGGAACTCCCACCAGATGAATATTGTTGCGCTGGAGACAATTTTCCAGATCATCAGTTTTGCTTAATAGGGCCGCAATATTAGCAGAGGCAGTTTTAACTTCTTTGGATAGCTGTGGTAGTATGTCTTCCACCTCCCTCACATGGCCTTCAACAGCCACCATGCAGTCACCCATTTTCTGCATATCTTGTCTAATATTACAGTCTGAAATACATCCCCAAGTGTCTGGTCTGTTATCCCCATCCGCAGCCTGAGGATTCATAGTTCTATCAGTCACAGGGACAGCTTGGGAAACTGCAAGCGGGGAAGGAATCACTTTCACTGCTTCCACACTGCTTCACAGCCACATTCTCTTATCTGCAGCTCTTTTGTGGATGAGGAGACTTTCCCTGCTGTCTGCATGTTACCTCTGATCCTGGGTGACCTGGAATATTGCTCCAGGCGCGCTGCCTTGTCCGTCCATTTACCCTCCTCCACTGCTACTATGCTAGGATACGATGAAACGCCATCTTGGATGCCATCAAACTCCATCAAAGCAGCCGCTTGCTTCCGCTTTTATCTTGCTTGTCATGACAGAAGATAATTTACCATGTCTCCTGGCACTCTCCAGACCTTCCCCAACCTGTCTGTACCACGCAGAGCTGCCACCATGCTCCCCGGTGAGCAGGAGATAAAACAGGATTGCTACGGAGCTGATCACAGTGCACGTCCTGCTACATACCCAGCCAGGCCATGCTGGCAGTGCAGTCATTTTTTCTGAGTAGACTCTCCTTTCAGCTGATGCAGCATCCATGTCAGAGTTACTTAGGACTGTGATGTACTTTGCAGTTACCGATTCACAGTTGCGGTTAAATCTGCGTCACTGTTAGAGCGTTGAAGAGCTGCTAAGTAGTGTTTGACTCTGTCCCAGAAATCATCTAAGTTGACATGGTACTTATCTCTGGTTATTTAAAATTGTTCTCTCTGATATTTGGTGTCGGTTGGATTATAGGTTTGGGATGTATGTCATGTTCTGCAGTAAGAGTGGACTCTGCTCCTGTTGCATCTGTGTTGTCAGGAACATGGTGTCTTTCTTCCTCCCAGAGGGATCCCCTGAGCTTTTTGTTGGCATGCCCTTGCTAAGATTGCAGACGGCTTTAGATTTGCTAGCAGCCTATGAATATTCAGACACTGTATACATAGGTTTCCAGTTAATATTCTGCCACTGATGTATGTAGGTGAGATGTAGGTGAGACCATAGATCTGCGCACAAGCAATGGTAGATAGGTTACTCGCTATCCTCTCCTCTCTTGCCTGACCAGCTGTAAGTAATAATAATAATAATAATAATCTTTATTTATATAGCGCCAACATATTCCGCAGCGCTTTACAGTTTAACAATTTCAAAACACAAGTCATAGGTAACAACGTTAACAATTCATAGGTAACAACGTTAGCTGTAAGTACTATTCAGAAGAAGATGCATGGGTGAACTTTCAGGTGTTTATTGACAATTCCTTGACAAATGATGAGTTTGCAATGCCGAAGAAATATGGAGGAAGAAGGATGAGAAGTAGAAGATAAAGGTTGAGGATAGAGGTAACGAAAATTCTCTCTCCAACAGGATGTGACAAAACAAGATAGGAGGAATTGGGAGAAAGAGAGAGGCATGGTGGGAAATTATAGCTAAAATACATGAAAACATAACAATGGACAATAGATGGCAGCAAATGACAACAAATACTGTATTATGCACGTATATAGTATGAATAAGATATTATATTGTCCTTTGTAATAGGTGTATCTTCTGCAGAGGATTGGCTGGACAGCACAATGGTTCTGGAGAATGTAGGAGAGCTGCAGGCTTATATTGTGGAGTTACTATCTTGAGCAGACAGAAGATGACGCTGTTTAATTAATAATGTATTGTCTGATCTTGTTTGTGTCAGGTTCCCTCTTACAATCCTGCATATTGATGATGATGAAGACAAAGACTTGTGTATGTCCTATTAAAACAGTTCATTCTTCCACAATGTCTGAGTGCTGATGATTCTGCTGATAGCTACAACAGAGATCAGGCATGTTTGTGTTTTGGGTAGCAGCACCAAAAATTTGTAAGCTGCGGAATCCTCTGACATAGAAGGGGCAAACAACCTAGCCAAGATGAATGTTCATAAGGCCGGGATCACACATGCGAGAAACACGGCCGAGTCTCGCATGTGAAATTCCAGCTCTGGCGCCGGCACTCAGGAGTGGAGCGAGCGGCTGCATAGAAATACATGTAGCCGCACACTCCACTCCCGAGTGCCGGCACCAGACCTGTGTGATCCCGGCCTTTTAGAGGTCAGTGAATAACTGGAGGTGTATTTTTTGTCCACAACAAATTCTAACTGTAAGAGGGCCTGCGGTGCAACCAACATATTGTGCTTTGCACTTATTGCAATTTATTAAATGGCAAAGTTGCTGTTACAATTGCTACAAGATTTAATGGGCTATGTGCGACCTGTTTTCATTGACATTTTAGATACAGATAAAAACCTGCATAACTTACATATATTGTGACTAGAGATGAGCGACTTTGCCTCCGGGAGGGTCGAGTCGGGTTTCGGACCATCCGACTTTACAAAAAGTCAAGTCAAACGAGATCGGCCAACTAGCTTACGGCAAAAGTCGAAGTTCGGCCAAAAACTAAACCCGACCCCAATGCAAGTCAATGGGGAATAACAGTCGCCAGTGAGTGGAGGACAGTAAACACAACTAAAGTGCCCATTTCAATGCCAACAACATCAATTCTTATTACTTAAGCTTGTCAACCTTAATTTACTTTATAATAATAGTAACGCATTGAAAACTGGGGGTTATTTGGCTAAAGTTGTTGGGGGGGCTGAGCTGGCTCCAGGTTTTCGTGGGCCCTGGGCAAAAGAGTCTCAGTGGGTCCCTTTAACACATACCACAATTCATGATGCTCTGATACGGCAGAGAAATATAGGTATAGTCCAATGCCAAATACTTCACTTCTTACATTACATGAGTCATATCTATTGTAAATTCTACAATAGCTCAAAAACCAGACAGTATAGTCCTCCATACAGTATTATGGGCACCACATAGTGCGCCATACAGAATAATCAGCCCCATATATTGCTCAATACATAACTTGTCCCATATAATGTTCCATACAGTATATAATGAGCTCCACATAATGCTCCAGTATATGATGGTCCCCATATAATGTGCCATACAGTATAGGACGGTCCCCATAGAGTATAATGAGCCCCACATATTGCTCCATACAGTATAATGAGTCGCATATAAAGCTCCATACAGTATATGATGGGCCCCATATATTGCTCCATACAGATTGGGCTCCATATAATGCTCCATACAGAATAGGTCCCATATGTGCTCCATATGATGCTCCATATATAAAGGGCCCTATATGATGCCCCATAAATAATGAACCCAATATGATGCTCTAGTATATGATGGGCCCCATATATGATGCTCCAGATATAATGGTCCCCATATATAATGCTCCATATATAATGGG
>JARQOD010000006.1:72253990-72327032 GCA_033576555.1 Oophaga sylvatica | reverse complement strand
TAAAACCCCCACCCTTTTTCCCAGGGCGGGAAATAGGGAGGCCCGGTTCCGGGGCCCTTTTCAGGAGGGGGTGGTGGGTGGGGGCAGATGCTCGACTTGAGGGGGGGTTTTGGGGGGTGGGGGGGCCCCCCCTGAGGACCTCCAGGGAGACTGTTTGTTCAAAATCTTTTCAAAAAAAGGGACGAGGCCCCCCTAATTCAGCTTTGCGGGGCACCCAGGGGAAAGCAACTAGGTCCCCTCTCGCCGGTTTTGGTGGCCTAACTTACATGGGGGGTAACTTTTTTCGCGTCCTGCGGGGTTTTGGGCCCTCTAAGCCCCACATACCCTCCTGGGACCCCCCTTATCTTTGAAGACCCGGGGTCCGGGCTCATCTTCTAGGGTTTTTATTAAGGCCCCTCCGCCATCTCGGTAAAACAGTCAACTCGTTGTAGGACGGTTTTAGAAAGTGGCAATTTTATCGCTCTTCCTGCTTTCCCCTTAAAAAAATTTGCGCGGTGTTTTTTGGGGAGATTTTAAGGCTTAAAGGGGGCCCCCCGATGGGGGTTTCGGATGGGGGGGCTCAGTTTTGCCCCTTCTGGAAAGCATTTTGTACACGGGGGGGTTTGTTTTGCATTTTTGGCTTTTCACCCCAGACCAATGGTCAGACAGAGCGCTAAACCCCGATTTGGAGAAATCCCGGTGTTTTGTGCAGAAAACCAGGAGACTGGGCTTTTTTTTTTCCCGGGAATTTGCTCTAAATAATGGCGGGGCGAGTCCCCTAAAAAATCCCGGTTTTTGGGGAAGGTTTTCCCCCCAGTTTTTTACTTCTTTGGGGGGGCCCCTTTGGGGGGGCCCGAGGAGGCGATTTTCGTCGTACTTGTTTTAGTTGGGAGGAGCTGAAAATTTTGAGCTATGGGGAACCATACAAATAGGCTGTGGAGGAGAGTGTCTGGCCCGGGGAACCTAAGTGTAACGATCGGTAGGTTGCCCCAAAAAAAATTTTAAAATTAAGGCCCCCTGGAAACTGGGTCCCAGGTTCATGGGGGCCTCAAGACATGCTAAAAAAAACCCCTTGTTTCCGCTTGACCCCCCTCCAAATTTTTAAAATTATAAAATTTTCCCAGATCTTTGTTTTTAAGGGGATGTGGCGCCGTGATACCTTCACCTTTACTCCTCCTCCTGGGTGGTCAATGGTAACTTAGTTCCAGGTGTCGAGGTCATCGATTCCTTAAAAAACCCGGGGCCCTTCAGTACCTTTTCATTGGGGGGGTAGGGTTTTCCGAGGGGGGACGGGGTTTTTGCGTCGGTTTAACGCAGACCGATTGGTTTTGGGGTTCCACACTATCCCCAAAAAAACCCGGGCCCTGAGGGTCCGGGCCCCTTGTAAAAGGGGGAAATACTGTCACGGGGTTTCGCTGCGAAGATCGCGCGATTGCACACCCTGACTTCTCACAGCTAGTTTCTGGGCGGGTGTTTTTCAGCAAGGGGGATTAATTCTTCCTCTCTGGCGGGGGCAACCAGTCGCCAGCTGCAAAATGTTGTGGGGGGGGGGGGCCTTCAAATACCTGCCTGTCACTGGGAAGTGTCGGTGAAAACAAATGCAGACCGCAGAGCGGTCGTTGTATGGGAAGGCTAAAATTAAGATACCTGTGGGGTCTTTTTTCCCCCCCCTCGTTTTAAATTTTTCCGAATGTTGGTGTTCCCCTGTTTGTGGTATGCTTTTGTATGAAGGGGGATTTTATTTTAAAACCCCCTTTTACGCTGTTTGTTTTTTACTGTGTTTGGCATATACCTACGTCCCCCTGTTGTGACAGGGGGGCCTTCTCGGACTGGATAAAGAGGTTTTTGGGATCCTCAGGAGGTAGGGATTACCTGGCGTGGCCCTGTACCATCAACAGTAACCTCCAGGTAAGGGGGTTTGTAGGGGCCCCCCTTGGGTCCATAGACCCCGAACTCCTGATCAGAAAAGCGTGACAAAATTGAAAAGAAAGGCAACGAACCCAAAGACTCCCCTTTTGGTCACTTTACCTTTTCCCAAACCACACCAAAATTTTAAATCACGAAGCTAAGGCCTCGTGAAAAATTCTCCACTTCAGTACTTTTTTCCCTGACTTTGCACATGAGAAACTTGCCATTAACTGGACCAAGGAGAGAAGACAGTCACCTAGCTAGCTTTTTAAAAAATGTTTCCTGGAGCAGTGAGGGGTGAACTGGCGCAGACGCATCGGACTAAACAGCCAAGACACATGTCCCCACTAGAATGAAAAATACTGTATGTTGTTTCACAGCGCAGTATTCCGTGTCTGCTCCCTGATTTGGGAAGCATGAATCTGATGGATTTCCCCTTTAGGGGGTTTTTTTAGATTTTTGAAAAGCCCCTTTTCCAAACCCAAAATATTTTAATTAAACAAAGGACCCCAAAAGTTCCATTTTTGAATGGTCTAAAACAAACAGCTTACTTCAGTGATTGCTTGACACCAAATTTTTCCAGTCCAGAAAAAATCAGGGGCAGTGTGAACTGATTGCTTAGTCATAGCAAGCCACCCCGTATCTGCCGAGCATAGCCATGAACAAAGGGGGGTTTGGCAAAATTTTTGCAATAAACAGTCAGCCTCATTCACCCATGTGTATTTGCAGGGCTGGAGTGGAGCCGCGTGATCAAGATAAAATGGGCTGGTGGAGCTTTGGGAACAAAAGTCGTACCATTATCAAATAACCGAGATTTTCAGCCCATTTTTTTTGGGTGAAAGTCCCCCTCTCGGCTTATTCGAGTCATATACCAGGGGGTCGGCGGGGGAGGGGAGCGCAGCTGTCCTATATACTTACCCCTCCGCCGCGCGGTCTCTGCAGCCCCCCTGCTTCTCCCACGGTCCGGCGCCTGTGTTCAGCGGTTAGCTGGTACCGCTCATTAAAGTCATGAATAAGCACATATTGATGACTTAAATGAGCGGTAACACGTGACCGCTGAACACTGGCGCCGGGGACCGTGGGAGAGGAAGCAGGGCATAGACCGCGCCGGCGGAGGGGTAAGTATAAGCTCCTGGCCCCCAGCAACGAGAGGTGAGTATGTCTTTTTTTTTTGTTTCGGTTGCAGCAGCAGCGGCAGCAATTGAGGCCTATTTGAGCATAATCTATGGGGGCACAATCTATGGATCATATATGGGGGCACAATCTATGGGGGCACAATCTATGGATCATATATGGGTGCACATCTATGGATCATATATGGGGGCACAATCTATGGATCATATATGGGGCACAATCTATGGATCATATATGGGGGCACAATCTATGGATCAATATGGGGGCACAATCTATGATCATATATGGGCACAATCTATGGATCATATATGGGGGCACAATCTATGGGGGCACAATCTATGGATCATATATGGGGCACAATCTATGGATCATATATGGGGGCATAATCTATGGGGGCATAATCTATGGGGCACAATCTATGGATCATATATGGGGGCACAATCTATGGGGGCACAATCTATGGATCATATATGGGGGCATAATCTATGGGGGCACAATCTATGGATCATATATGGGGGCATAATATATGGGGGCACAATCTATGAAGCATCAATGGGGGCACAATCTATGGGGGCACAATCTGTGGAGCATCTATGGGGGCATAATCTATGGAGCATCTATGGGGCACAATCTATGATCATCTATGGGGGCACAGTCTATGGATCATCTATGGGGCACAATCTATGGAGCATCTATGGGGGCATAATACATGGGCAGCATATAGGGCATAATCTCATTTTCCACCCTAGGCTTATACTCGAGTCAGTAAGTTTTCCCAGTTTATTGTGGTAAAATTAGGGGGGTCGGCTTATACTCAGGTCGGCTTATACTCGAGTATATACGGTAAGTAAAACCCCGTCACACTAAGACTAGGTTCACACTGCGTTTTACCAGCCCGTTCAACACATAGCGTTGACGGGCTGGTAACGGTATAGCATAACGCGATCGCTTTATGCTATACCTGCTAGCGCAGTGTTCTAGCACAGATGCTAGCAGGGACGGAGCCCAGACGCTGCAGCCCGCGTCCGAGGCTCCGTCACTGAATGATGGCACGTCGCGATGCGCCCGACAATGGGGTCAATGGCAGCGTTAACGGACTGCGTTACACCGCGCTGTAACGCATTCCGTCTAACGGACTGCCTAAACGAAGTGTGAACTCAGTCTAAGTGAGATCGCTAGCGAGATCGCTGAAGCGTCACCGATTTTGTGACGCAACAGCGACCTAGCCAGTGATCTCGCTTAGTGTGATATGCAGCGATGACCAGCCCCCCTGCTGGGTATCGCTGATCGTTGTCGAATGGTCGACTGGCCTGGACCATTTTTTCATCGTTGGTCTCCCGCTGGCCAGCGTGCATCGCTGCGTGTGACAGCGGGAGACCAACGATCAGCGAGCTCCCAGCGCGTACAGCAGAAGCTGGGAGCCGGTATCTAGGGTACATATCGGGTAACTAAGTGCGGCGCAGCGCTTAGTTACTCGATGTGTACATGGATACCAGCTCTCAGCGCGTACAGCAGAAGTTGGGAGATGGTATCTGGGTACACATCGGGTAACTAAGTGCGGCGCAGCGCTTAGTTACCCGATATGTACCCTAGATACCAGCGTGCTCGTTGGTCCTGATCGCTTGTGAGTCTGCCCATGTGACAGCTCACCAGCGATCAGCTAACAATGTCCCAGCTATCCCATCCACGTCGGATCGTTGGTGGGATCGCTGGGACATTGAAGAGAGTGACGGGGCCCTAAGTTTTTAAAGAATTGGCACAAGAAGCATATTTTTTTAAGCAGACAGCAACTTTAAGATACAATACCTGCAGGTAAAATGTCACACAGAGATTACTCATATTGTATATAAATACCAGTATAATAAAAAAAACTCTTACTTTAATAAAGGTTTGTGAAACTGGGATTTATTTTTTACTTTATGGCTTTCTAGACAGTACAGCATAAACTGCACAGTAAAATAAAATATAGTCATGCATCTTTCAACAAGAGAGATATCAAAAATGAAATATATTTTTCAGTTCATAGCATAGATAATTTACTCACGGATCAAAGACAAGGCGGGTAATATACTCCTTAGGCATCCTAGGCAGCTGGTGTGAGAAGACATTTTGTAAACCAATGAGCCAGATCATGATCTTCTTGTTTGGTTTCTGGTTTAGAGAATTTCCAACCACATGAAACTCAATTACTCCCCTACGTTCCTCAGCCTGGCTGCCTCATCTCTGGCAGAAATAGCAGATAGGAAGCTGGTCTTATGGAAAAGAAAACATAAAAGCTGGAGCACAGTAACTAACCAAAAGGAGTAATATTGAAAATTTGTCATAAAACTACACTCCTCAATATTGAAATTGCAACACCAAGAAGGAAAAGTCACAGAATGGATAGAAATGTTAATGATATGTAAATGATGAAAAAATGGAAACAACATTTTCAAAACATCTCGATTTATTCAGTAAAGAGTATGAGCACCTCACACAGAAACATACGCACTTATATGTCTTGGTCGCAATCAGTGAGTTTATTATTGATTGTCTGAAAACTGTTCTGCCTCGATAAATGCACTTGGGCATGCAAATCATCAAGATCCACTGCTGGCAGCTCCTTTTCTAATTGCCAACCAATGATGTGCGAGATATGCTCGATGGGAGACAAGCCTGAAAATGATGCAGGCTATGGAAGCAGCTCACCGTAGCTCAAGCAACATTTGGCCTGGGATTGTAGTGTTAAGAAATTGCTCCTGCGACACTTTGAATAAATGGTCGTACTACTGGTTCCATGAATGATCCATGCTGTACTACATATGAAATTGGACGTCACATACCAAGCCCTACGGTTGTTAAACAGTATCTACACTAACCATCAGAAGGCATTAGCATATCCAGCTACAAGTGTTCAGTCCACTGTCTCAAAGGCTATGATGATGCAGAGCAATAGGACAATGGAAGCTGGTATGGAGGTCCATTCTCTACAGCTAAAAGTACTACCATGGCCTCAAGCATCTCCGGATCTTCAATATCACTGATCGGCAATTTCGAAAGGGAGCTGCCGACAGCAGATCTTTATTGTTCTTGCCCGATTGCATTCAGCGAGGCAGAACATTCATCAGACAATGATTAATGACCGCACTGATAACAGCCAAGGCATGTAAGTGTGGGTGTTTCTGCGCGTGGCACTCATATCGATACTGAATAAATCGAGATGTTTTGAAAACATATTTCTTCATTATTTTTATATATCATTAACATGTCTATTGATTCTGTGATTCCATAATTCTGCGACTTTTCAATATTGGGTGTTGCAATTTCAATGTTGAGGAGTGTACAGAATATGACATTATACCAGCTGAGGACATACAAATACATTGTCGTGACTTTAAAGGGGGTTTCACACAAACAAAGTTCATTTTAATTAATAGATCTTGAAACAAAAATTAGTTCCACAATTGGATGTGTTTAAAAAAAAAAAGTTCCTGTGCTGAGATTTTATAAATGTACCCCTGCTTGTACTGTGTAATGGCCGTGTCTGACCGCGCAGGGACATGGTCTGATCATACCACAGCTCCTGGCCAGGGGAGGAAGCAAAAGAGAGTATACGGACAAGTAAAACATGGTTTAAAAACAGGCAGGGGAACATTTTGCCTTAGACCGGGGTCACACTTGCAACTGCAGTGCGAGTCTCTCGCCTCAATACCCGGCACTGCTGCCAGCACTCGGGACCGGAGAGTGCGGCTACATGTATTTCTATCCAGCTGAACGCTCCGGTCCAAATCGCTGGCGGCAGTGCCGGGTATTGAGGCGAGAGGCTCAAGCGAGTTTCTCGCAATGCAGTTGCAAGTGGGACACCGGCCTTACAAAAAGAATCAGCTGTGATCCCCTGCTGTAATGTCTGTATCCTCTCTTTTGCTTCTTCCCCTGCCCAGGAGCTGTGATATGATCAGACCATGTCCCTGCACAGTCAGACACAGCCATTACACAGTACACAGCAGGGACATATTTATAAGATTATCTCAGCACAGGAACATCTTTTTAACACATCCAATTGTGGAACTTATTATTATTTTGATATCTATTGATTAAAATGAACTTTGTTCATGGGAAAACCCCTTTAAATAAAGTTCATACCTCCATTAGAGGGAGCACATCGTGCCCACATAAAACAGCAATATGAGAGAGGAATGAACACATATATACAGTTGTGCTCAAAATTTTACATACCCCGGCAGAATTTTTGCTTTCTCTGCCTTTTTTCAGAGAATATGAATGATAACACCAAAACTTTTTCTCCACTCATGGTTAGTGGTTAGGTGAAGCCACTTATTGTCAAACTACTGTGTTTTCTCTTTTTAAATAAACCCAAAACATCCAAATGACCCTGATCAAAAGTTCACATACCCTATTTCTTAATACAGTGTATTGCCCCCTCGAACATCAATGAAAGCTTGAAGTCTTTTGTGGTAGTTGTGGATGAGGTTCTTTATTTTCTCAGATGGTAAAGCTGCCCACTCTTTTTGGCAAAAGCCTCCAGTTCCTGTAAATTCCTGAGCTGTCTAGCATGAACTGCGTGCTTGAGATCTCCCCAGAGTGGCTCAATGATATTGAGGTCAGGAGACTGAGATGGCCACTCCAGAACCTTCACTTTGTTCTTACAAAGTTGTGCATGTCATTGTACCACTTCCTATTTGTTGTTACAAGAGGAAGATAGTTGGGAAGGTCCCACACAGCCACACACAAATAGGTGAGAAGGGCACACACAGCTACAGATGCATATAGTTGGGAAGGGCACACACAGCCACACACACAGATTGTTGCGAAGGGCACACACAGTCCCATGCTCACACACAGACAGATATTGGGAAGGGTGCACATAGCCACACAGCAAGACCATAAGCGGGACATGTTAGAGGGATGACTTAAAGGGAATCTGTCAGCAGGTTTTTGCTACCTCATCAAAGAGCAACCTGATGTAGGCAAATAGAAGCTCAATCCAATGATGTACCACTTAGATTACTGGGTGTAGCAGTTCGCACACAATCAGGCCACAATCACACGTTCAGTATTTGTCAGTATTTTAACTTGGTAAGCCAAAATCAGGAGAGGAACAATCACAGGAAAAGTATAATAGAAACACGTCACCAGTTCTGTATTTATCACCCACTTCTGGTTTTGGCTTACAAATACTGAGGTAAAATACTGACCGAATACTGAACGTGTTAACGTGGCCTCAGGGTTTTTTAGATTTAGCAATGAAGCAGAGCCGAGGACGGTAACCCTGCCTACACAAGGGTCTGTATGTACAATGTCTACAGACAGTAACAGTAAGGTGCCTGTCACAGGAGAGGGAGTTACCGGACCAGGAGGCACTGGCTGATGACATCGCTAAAATCTCCTGTCTTCAGAGTACATAGAAAAAACCTGCTAACAGATTCTCTTTCATTTGTTGGAATATTGAGCTAAATTAAGTTAAAAGATTTGACAAAGCAGAATAGAGCCCAGAATCCATGTATATTGCACGCAACATTTATTGAGTAAAAATATTGCAATCCATGCTGTGAACCTGGACATGACCTATGCCGTCTGGATACAACTGGCTATAAAGAAGGGCTAAATCTGAAACACATAACCTGGATTGTCTATGTTCACGATATGGATATCATTAAGAAATGTTTTATATCGAGTCTACACCGATGCAGGACTTTCTCTTGCCCTTTGCTGCTAATAAACATTGTCTCTGGGCTGGCGTGTGACTGTGGATCCAACATGAGAGAATTAAAGAACCGCCACTTTTCCTGTTCTTCAATTGTCTGATCAGAATTCACCAACATTGTAAGAAATTTGAGCAATATATTTCTCTTAATGTACTGCTTCTTATGCAGGGCTGTGGAGTCGGTAAGTCAAACCTACGACTCCAACTCCTTAATTTCCATGACACAGACTCCACAACTCAGACTCCCTTCTCCCTTATACCAGGCTGTGGAGTTGGTAAGCCAAACCTCCGACTCCGACTCAATTTCCATGACACCGACTCCGACTCCACAACTCCGACTCCACAACTCAGACTTCCTTATACCAGGGCTGTGGAGTCGGTAAGACAAACCTCCGACTCCGACTCCTCAATTTTCATGACACTGACTCCGACAAAATGGCCTCCGACCCCAACTCCGACTCCACAGCCCTGTTCTTATGTCTGATGGCGTGTTTGGACCAAAAGCACATTACGCAACACAACAAAGTTTTACTACAAAATTAAAATATCTGGACATATTATTTTACTGTAAGTCTGTAGAGTTTTTTTTAATAGTGATTTCTAAAAACATACTAAAATTTAATTTAGACTCTGATCCCCAATGGGGACTGTGATGAAGTCTTTAAAACGTGGAAATGAATGGCTCTATGTAAGTAAATAAAATACATTTCATCCAGTTACCTCTGGACCCAGCATGGCAGCAGGATCTGTGATCGTTGACATGACCTCATTGATTAATTCAATAGGAATGTCTCCTACAACTCTTGGTTTCTTGGCATCTTCTCCACTATAAGGTTCACTGCTTTTTCTTTTATCTCCTGTGACAATACAAATGTAGTTCTTAACTGGAATACATTAAGACCTAAAGGCTATGTTTTTCATCATAATTTATACAGACTTCATTAAAAAAAAATCACAGTGTTCTTTACCTATAGCAGCTGAATGCTCATGAACATTTTTTACACATCTGTCATAGCTCCTGCTCCTGGCAGGTCTCTGCTCTCATCCATCCTTCTCTCAATATAAAGCTACATTCACACTAACTTATTTTCTCCCTGTGTGTACGATGGACCATGGCCAGCACACAGACCAGTTGGAACCTATGTGCTAGTGCATATGAGCGATTTTCCTTCTCATAAGGAACAAACTGCAGCAGGCGCTAATGTGGTCTGTTATAAGGATCAGGCTAGTGCATATAGTAGTGGGGCCACTCATGCACCCAACATCTATGTGGCCAAGCACAGACAGAAGCAAACAAAACCAGTCCTGTCTGCAATTCACGGACATAACTGGCTCGATAATGAAAGCGCTCATCTGAATTTAGCTTCAAAGATAGCAGCAGGGAGAGCTTGGAGGTTGTGCATACACCTTTACAGCATGAAGAGGGTAGAAAGTATCTGCATTCTCAGGGAAGGCAGAAAAAACAGACAAGAAGGAAAGCAAATGAACAGGAAATACATGCAAGGTTAAAGCTGTGCTGATATATGAACAAATGAAAACAGAAACACTCAGGATGCACACAGAGTTATCATCCAACCTATAGAACTGGGAGGGACACTCCCAGCACAAGAGAAAAATAATCGGAAACCAAAATTAGGCTGCAAATTGTGTATCAAGGGGTACAGAAATTAAATGTAGATTTCAGACTGAAATTGAATGCAAGTTTTTTACTAAATGTAACCACTAACTAGGTGTCCACAGACTTCAAATGGATCATGGGCGGCATGGTGGCTCAGTGGTTAGCACTGCAGCCTTGCAATGATGGGGTCCTAGGTTCAAATCCCACCAAGGACAACATCTGCAAGGAGTCTGTATGTTCTCCCTGTTTGCGTGGGTTTCCTCGGGGTTCTCTGGTTTCCTCTCACATTCCAAGACATACTGATAGGGAATTTAGAAGTGCCAATAATGTCTGTAAAGCGCTGTGGAATTAATGGCCCCATGTAAATGAGTAAAATAAATAAATAGTCACTAGAACTAATGGACTTAAAAGAATACTCCGGGGAGTATATATTGTGAAGATGAGATGCCCACTGCACTTTAATTATCTTTATAACACTTGTAATTCCGTGTGACAGGAGCTGCTCCTCACTGCAACCCCCTCCGGTATGGGACATTACATCATACACTAGTGTGCAGCTCCCCCCTGTGTGCTTACAAAAATAAATAAATACAGAACAAAACACATTTTGTTAAGCATTTGATATTTTATTACTGACTTGTCAACAATTGGAGAAAGAAACTTCTGTAATTAAACTGCAATAAATTTATAATATAATGCTGCTTTTCCATACACCAATCACACACTGAAAGAACATCCTATGGATATTACGTTAAAGAAGTACTACGGTATATCTTAAAATTGCAATCATCATATTATATAGCACTACGCACTTACAATTGCTCATTTTGCCCTGTGAATTCATCACGCAATTAAAAACTAACTACCTGTTTCCGTATAGGAAAGATGTGTATCTTCGTACCGTGTTAGCCAGTAGATAGAAAAATATTTAGACTTGAGAGTCCTCAGTGGTTGATACCTTTTAATGGCTAACTGAAAAGATGGTAACAAATTGCAAGCTTTCGAGACTACTCAGGTCTCTTCATCAGGCTAGACTAATACAAAATATGAAGAATCACATATTTATATACACAACAGGACACAGGAATAATGCAATAGGTAAGACAAGTGACGTGAAGCAGAACTGTCATTGTGGCAGAGGGATGAACATAAATATTGGAACAGTTCATAGATAAGGAGTGAAAGTTTTATTACCCTCTGATTGGGGTCTGGTATTGTGTTGTGATGCCCCCAGAAGGTCAGAGAAGCAGATTCCTTAATTGATATAGAAAGACATAAATCCATGTGACACGTTCATTCCAGCACTAAGAGTGTCAAAGGTCATCATAAGTTTATATTCCCAAACCTTTCTATCTTTCTCAGATTTGAAAAGATAGAAAGGTTTGGGAATATAAACTTATGATGACCTTTGACACTCTTAGTGCTGGAATGAACGTGTCACATGGATTTATGTCTTCAATTAAGGAATCTGCTTCTCTGACCTTCTGGGGGCATCACAACACAATACCAGACCCCAATCAGAGGGTAATAAAACTTTCACTCCTTATCTATGAACTGTTCCAATATTTATGTTCATCCCTCTGCCACAATGACAGTTCTGCTTCACGTCACCTGTCTTACCTATTGCATTATTCCTGTGTCCTGTTGTGTATATAAATATGTGATTCTTCAGATTTTGTATTAGTCTAGCCTGATGAAGAGACCTGAGTAGTCTCGAAAGCTTGCAATTTGTTACCATCTTTTCAGTTAGCCATTAAAAGGTATCAACCACTGAGGACTCTCAAGTCTAAATATTTTTCTACCTGTTTCCGGTGATTCCAGATACATGCTGGAGATGTCTGAAAGATAAAGGATCGTATACACACATATGGTGGAGCTGTCCACCTATAAAGAATTTTTGGCTATCTATTTTTGATCTATATAACAGACTCTCTGCGCAAAATTAGACCTACCATGGAATTAGTTCTCTTGTCATTATGTGACATGTCAATCTCTAGATTCAAGAAGAACCTACTCAGACATTTCCTCACAGCTTCAAGGAATTTAATACCTAGATACTGGAAACAGGTAAAATCCCCTTCCAGGGCAGAGTTTGTAGCAGAACTTAATGATATATATCGTATGGAACAGCTGATACAACAATCCACAGGAGACTCTGATAAAATATATGATACTTGGATTCCGTGGCTGGCTTTTAGGGAGTCTCCAGAGTTGGAGGCCTGGATCTCCGGACCTTAAATAACCTTTTGAAGTAGCCCTGGATAATTTTGAAACGAATAGTGGGCTCCCGGAAAGACTTGTCGTCAAACTTACAACCCAGCTCTGTCATCCATTTTTCATATGTTTTCCTCTCTGTTTCAGAGGGGGGGACTGGGGTGCCCCCGGGGGGGTTTCAGACATTGATATCTCTACCTCTTTCCCTTCTCTACTCTACCTCTTTTCTATCTCCCTATCTCCACTTGCATCTTTCTCCTTACTTTTCCTCTCACTTCCATCACTTAAGCTCTTCCCCTTGTTGTATTTTTCTCTATCTTACTCCCATTATTGACCCTAAACCCTTGGATCATATAATACCACGAGTTTTTTATAAGTGTTATTGCCTACATGAGATCCACGAACGAAATGCATTAACAGAGATAACATTTGAGTATTTAATAATTAGAAACAACATGTCTGTTTATTGTTATATTGTTTCTTGTAAGCTTTTTGGATCACATACTTATTCAGAGTCATGATTGTCTTTATGATTCTTACTCAGCTATTCAATAAAGCTTGATTTACACAAAAAACTAACTACCTGAATCCTTGTATGCACTATGTAGAAACAGGAGGTCAATTTTTTCTGCGCAAGTCATAAGTCATTGTAAAAGTCTATGGCAGGGGGCGGAGCAGAGCAGCTGTGTCAGGAGTTGAAGAGGGAAGTGATACATGCAGGGACAAGAGACTCCCTGTTTCTACATAGAGCAGAGAAAAGAGAAGAATTAACTAGGTAGAAAGGCAAAATGAGCAATTGTAAGTACACAGTACTATATAATATGATGACTACAATATATTAAGAGGATAAAAACTTTGATGGGAGGAATGCTTCTTAAATAATTATTACCTTGTAACCCCTTTATACTCCATAGCTTTAAACACCAACCTGCATTTGACTCAAGTGCTGGCTTACTGGATGGACTTAAACTTCCGCTGTTGGACTGGTCTAAGGACGAAGGGCTGGTGACATAAGTGACTGTCCTTGCAACTGGTGGATTTGTGATAACTACAATTGTAAAAAAAATAAGAAGTCAATATTTCAGAAGATTACATAAAAGCAGACAAATATTTATTCATTTTTACGTATTTCTATTTCGAGCTGATGTGATAGGTTTTTTTAAGACCCTCAATTCAGAATATTGTTTTTCTCCTACCATAGTTAATGGACACATAGATCCATTGATGTTGTAAGAAAACCGTATAATGTAGAATTTTTGTTTCCCTGTAAAATATATTATATTTATAAGCAGAATTTACATCTTGATGTAATTTAACACATAATACTAAATTTATTACCAGCAAAATGTTATATTATTAACCATCCAAACTATTAACCTTCAGATTACGTTCCCACAATAAGTATGTGATGCGTTCTTGATGTTGCAGATTTTTGCACCAATTACTAAATTAGGTAAATTACGTTTTTGAGTGCGTTATTTTACATGAGTTTTATCATGTTTTTTGTACTGCTGTTTTTGTCTCTTTTTGTTATGTCATGTTTTTAAAAATTGCTTTTTTATATGCTTCTTTTTAGGCCGGGTCACACTAGCGAGTGTGATGTGAGAAACTCGCGTGAGTCTCTCGCATCAATACCAGGCACTGCTGCCGGCACTCGGACCGGAGTGTGCGCATGTATTTCCATGGTCCGAGTGCCAGCGGCAGTTTCTCGCATCACACTCGCAAGTATGACCCCAACCTTACTCTGCTTTGATAAAAATGTATGGGGATTTTTAGTGCGTTTCTGCTGCGGAAATACACTATAATGGCCGCTGCATTTTTGACCTGCAGATTTTCCTCATCTGATTCAAGTCTATGGGAAAATCATCAAATAAAATGCAATTCAGCACAAAAGGAATTGACATGTTTTGGATTTCAAAACCGCACCGCAAGTTAGCTTATGCTGCATAAAAAAGCACAGTAGGCATGAGATTTCAATAAATCCCATACACTTTTCTATACTGTAATGTGCAGTGAAAATAAAATATGCAGCATCATAAACTCGACAAATAATCACCGTAAGAACTTAACTTAAAACCTTCTTACTATGGGAAGAGCCCTGTGACCCTATGTATAGAATGAGGCTGCCTATGCATGTATAGATAAAAAAAATCTAAATCAAATCGACACTGTAACGTCTATACACTTTACCTGCTTGAATTCCAAGCTCATTTGCTCGAGAAGATGTAGATAAAAAATCTTCATCCCAAATAGGTGAATCATGGCTGTAAACCTCTTCTTCCAACATAGACAAAAATCTGCAAAAATATTTCAAATAACAATAAATATTAGGCAATGTAAGTACTGTAATTGTAAAAAAATAGAAACAGCAGCAACTCAGTCGAGACACATTTAGCCACAAAAACTGAAAAAAAAGACTGCCTATAACTTCTGATATCTCCGGCTTTTGGTTGCATCAGCAACAATGCAAAAAGCGCTGAACATTAAGATTTCAAGGATTTCATTTTTGTGGCCAAAAATCAAAGCCTTAGGATGAGTGATCATATCTATGATTGCCTAATCGAAATCCTCAAAAAGATAAAACTTCAATATATAATTATAATTGATTGAGTATAGATATTATATCACTGCTATGACTAAGGGCTTCGGCCAGAAACGCGTCAGAATGTCTTCTTGTTCTTAACCTGTCTGGACTCATTTTTAATGATATGAAATAAATAAAGGAGAAGTTTTTTATCCATATCCAGCTGGTTGATAATTCTTTTTCCTTTTTGCTCATATCCGGTGGTCAGACGGACCTTGGATCCCAGCTGCAACATTGGAGGCTACCTACTATTCACACGGTGAGGCTCATTTCCCCTTTTTTTTTAAGTTTCAGCTCCCTCCAAAGATTTTCTATTGGGTTCAGGTCTGGAGACTGGCTGGGCCACTTCAGGACCTTGAAATGCTTCTTACAGAGCCACTCCTTAGTTACCCTGGCTGTGTGTTTTGGGTCATTGTCATGCTGGTAGACCCAGACATGACCCATCTTCAATGCTCGAAACTGAGGAAAAGAGGTTGATGGCCAAAATCTTCCCATACGTGACCCCATTCTTTATTCTTCCTTCAGTAAGGAGTGTTTATCTTGTCCTCTTTGCAGAAAGGGGCCCCTAAAGTATGATGTTTCCTCCACCATGCTTCACGGTTGTGACTGTGTTCTTGGGGTTGTACTCATCCTATATCTTCTTCCAAACACGGAGAGTGGAGTTGATACCAAAAAGTTCTATTTTGGTCTCATCTGACCACATGACCTTCTCCTAAGCCTCCTTTGGATCATCTAGATGGTCATTGGTGAACTTGAAACGGGCCTGGCCATGTGCTGGCATGAGCAGGGGGACCCTACACACCCTGCACGATTTTAATCCATGACGGTGTAGTGAGTTACTAACACTAATGTTTGATACTGTGGTCCCAGCTCTCTTAGGGTCATTGGCCAGGTCTTCCCATGAAGTTCTGGGCTGATTCCTGACCTTTCTTAGAGTCATCCTTACCCCACGAGGCGAGATCATGTAAGGAGCCCCCGACTGAGGAAGAGTGACAGTCATCTTGTGTTTCATTCATTTTCTAATAATTGTACTAACAGTTGTTACCTTCTCACCAAGTTGCTTGCCTATTGTCCTGTAGGCCATCCCAGCCTTGTGCACGTCTACATTTTATTCCCTTGTGTCCTTAGACAGCTCTTTTGGTCTTGGCCATGGTGGAAAGGTTGGAATGTGATTGATTGTGTAGACAGGGTCTTTTATACACGTAACTAGTTCAAACAAGTGCAATTGATACAGGTAATGAATACAGAGTAGGAGGGCTTCTTAATGAAAAACTAACAGGTCTGTGAGAGCCAGAATTCTTGCTGGCTGGTAGGTGATCAAACAATTTCATGCAATTTATTTTTTTTAAATCATACAATGTGATTTTCAGGTTTTTTTATTTTTAGATTCTGTGTCTCACAGTTGAAGTGTACCTATGATAAAAATTATAGACCTCTCCATTCTTTCTAGGTGGGAAAACTTGCAAAATTGGCAGTGTATCGAATACTTATTTTCCCCACTGTACGTCATGGTCGCATGGAAAAGAGATAGAGGAGAAAACTCAATATTGGCAGTTTTAACGTGTAGAAACCCTGAATCCCAGACCACTGAGCAAATGTAAATGCACATTTGCACCCTTACAATGAAATGATAAATTCTTGAATTATATATATTATTGTAGAGTAAAGTTGGGTTTAAAGACACAGATAATTTTCCAGGGTAGAACCAATTATCACCTTCCTTATCTTTTTATATCTTCCTATTCCTTGTAAGTCAATTTTCTTTCAAATAGGTATAATTGTAAAAATAGTGATTGGAATAGGGAACATGCCAAATCACTTCTTGGGTAGATGATACAAAAAGACTGTACTTCTATACAGTTATTTAATTTACTATTGATCTGATTGGATAGAATGTATACATGTAAAGGAGCTGGGGGTGCGGTATAAAGCATACCGCCATAACGCTTCACCATCTGAAAGTCTAACATATGAATGTAAATTTCCCAAATGCTTCCTGCTGAAGAGCGTGAAGCTAACTGTAAAGTAAGAATGTCTGGAGAGGTTTGACCTGGGCCCCATATCGGAAATACAAGAAATGCCATTTTAGAGGAGCCCTTTCCCACTTTTGTATGACAATACACTCATGCAAAAAGTAAAGGTGCAACTAGACAACCCTGCACAAGTGCAGCCATAAACTCACGGTAGCCCTATATAAATGCTCATGGTTTTGGAAGGAGATGTTCAAAATTGTTCAGCTGATGTTTTAGGTGTCACTTTTGGCACTAAATCTATCCAGATCAGCCCTGTTATTTTAGAGATCCTATAGAGTTATAAAACCGAGGCATAGCAGTAAGCAGTGCTGGTAATAGGTTCCTTCCCATTAATTCAATCGCTGCCCCTATCTCATAAACACACTTCATTTACTTCACTGCTTCGTCGGATTTAGAGAACGATTATACACATTTTGTTTAATGAAGTGTGTTTATGCACCTGAGACTATTGCCAGCAATTTAACCGTCATATGCATTGATCAAAATGAAAATCTGCAATAAGGTAATGAATTTCTAAGGCCAAGTTGTGGGTCTGTGAGCTCTTCATCCTGTAAAATCAGCAACTTATGAGAAGTAACAATAGCCTTTCTACAGCTATTCCTAAAAAACAGCATAAAACTAAATGCATATGGCCTCGTCATGAGGACGCGTCCTTCATACTGCAATTACTTTTACTAATAGATTGATAGATCAGTGCAATCGTGAAGAAACCTTACTGCACTTAATCTGCTGCGCTCTCACTTACTCCGGATGTGTGTAATACGTCCAAAGGCCGAGAGAGTTTAAGCTAGCACTGATTGGCCGCGCGGATGATCGAGTGACATAACAATGTCACACGATCTTAGGGAGAGCCAGTGCCGCTGGAATGGTGCCAGCACCGGAGGGGAGTATAAGGCCGGGGTCACACTTGCGAGAAACTCGCACAAGTGTCGCACCTCAATACCCAGCACTGCTGCCGGCACTCGGAGAAATACATAAAATACATAGAAATACATGCAGCCGCACACTCCGGTCTCGAGTGCTGCCGGCAGTGCCGGGTATTGAGGTGCAAGACTCGTTGAGTTTCTCGCAAGTGTGACCCCGGCCTAAGAGGTATTATATTACTAGGAGAAAAAATAGGGATTCAGAAGGGGTTGTCCGAGAAGTGGCCAACCTTTTTAAAGTGAGTCTGTCACCCGCAAAAGGCTAATTAACACACTTAAACAGATATGGTAGAGACTTCATGTTGCGGCGACCAAAAAAAAGCAATTTTGTCGTTTTGATTTTTTTTCTCGTTACCCCATTTACCGATCGGATTAATTCTTTTTATAAATTGATAGATCGGACAATTTTGAACACAGCGATACCAAATACTGTATATGTATTTTTTTATCGTTTTATTTTGAATGGGGCAAATGGGGGTGATTTAAACTTTTATTTATTTTTATTTTTTTATATTTTTAAAAACATTTTTTTTTACTTTTTACCTGCTTCAATAGTTTCCATGGCAGACTAGAAACTGCAATTTCAGCCCTGTAAGTGTAGCTGAAAGGCTCACTTCCTATGAGCGCTGCCCATACAGACAATGACAACCACAGGGGTCTCCTGCAGACCCCAAGTTGTCATGCCAGCCCATCGGCGACCCAAAGTCATGTGACACGGGCGCCGATGGCAGGGTTTGTGACACACTTCCGGCGCGATCATGTTAAATGCCGCTGTCAGAGACTGATAGCAGCATTTAACATGTTAAAATCCGCGGGTGGATTGCGATTCCACCCGCGGCTGTTAGGGGCACAAGTCAGCTGATTAAATCAGCTGACATGTACTGGAAAAGTTGCGGGTTCATTGCCGGAGCCCGCAATGAACAGGGGGAGGAGACCTTGGACTTACCTATACGTCCAAGGTTGTAAAAGGGTTTAAAATGGCTAGGTCATCTACATAGCTATTTACCCACCACCATGAAAGTGGTTACACCTCAGGTACCTCTCCTAACTCAGGAATCCTTAGATAGGCTGAGTGCTGCTGTACACTGTGTGCATCATTATTAGGCAAATGAGTATTTTGATCACATCATCCTTTTTATACATGTTGTCCTACTCCAAGCTGTATAGGCTTGAAAGCCAACTGCCAATTATGTAAATCAGGTGATTTGCATCTCTGTAATGAGGAGGGGTGTGGTCTAATAACATGAACACCCTATATAAGGTGTGCTTAATTATTAGGCAACTTCCTTTCCTTTGGCAAAATGGGTCAGAAGAGAGATTTGACGGACTCTGAAAAGTCAAAAATTGTGAGATGTCTTGCAGAGGGATGCAGCAGTCTTGTAATTGCCAAACTTTGGAAGCGTGATCACTGAACAATCAAGCGTTTCATGGCAAATAGCCAACAGGGTCGCAAGAAGCGTGTTGATAAAAAAAGGCGCAAAGTAACTGCCCATGAATTGAGGAAAATCAAGTGTGAAGCTGCCAAGATACCATTTGCCACCAGTTTTGCCATATTTCAGAGCTGCAACGTTACTGGAGTATCAAAAATCACAAGGTGTGCCATACTCAGTGACATGGCCAAGGTAAGGAAGGCTGGAAAACGACCACCTTTGAACAAGAAACATAAGATAAAACGTCAAGACTGGGCCAAGAAATATGTTAAGACTGATTTTTGTAAGGTTTTATAGACTGATGAAATGAGTGACTCTTGATGGGCCAGATGGATGGGTCCGAGGCTGGATCAGTAAAGGGCAGAGAGCTCCACTCCGACTCAAACGCCAGCAAGGTGGAGGTGGGGTACTGGTATGGACTGGTATCATCAAAGATGAACTTGTGGGACCTTTTCGGGTTGAGGATGGAGTGAAGCTCAACTCCCAGACCTACTTCCAGTTTCTGGAAGACACCTTTTTCAAGCAGTGGTACAGGAAGAAGTCGGTATCGTTCAAGAAAAACATGATTTTCATGCAGGACAATGCTCCATCACATGCATCCAAATACTCCACAGCGTGGCTGGCCAGTAAAGGTCTAAAAGAAGAAAAAATAATGACATGGCCCCCTTGTTCACCTGATCTGAACCTCATAGAGAACCTGTGGTCCCTCATAAAATGTGAGATCTACAGGGAGGGAAAACAGTCCACCTCTCGGAACAGTGTCTGGGAGGCTGTGGTGGCTGCTGCACGCAATGTTGATCGTAAACAGATCAAGCAACTGACAGAATCTATGGATGGAAGGCTTCTGAGTGTCATCGTAAAGAAAGGTGGCTATGTTTGTCACTGATTTTTTTGTTTTTGAATGTCAGAAATGTTTATTTCTAAATTTTGTGTTGTTATATTGGTTTACCTGGTGAAAATAAACAAGTGAGATGGATATATATTTGGTTTTTATTAAGTTGCCTAATAATTCTGCACAGTAATAGTTACCTGCACAAACAGATATCCTCCTAAGATAGCCAAATCTAAAAAATACCCACTCCAACTTGCAAAAATATTAAGCTTTGATATTTATGAGTCTTTTGGGTTGATTGAGACATAGTTGTTGTTCAATAATAAAAAAAAATCCTCTCAAATACAACTTGCCTAATAATTCTGCACACAGTGTATTTTTTATATTAGATGCTGTTAGATAACTCTTATCTCACCATCAAACAAAATGATCAGAAGACTTGGTTGAAACTCAACCTCCGTTCACGGCAGATGGTCAGCCGATCAATTCGACATAATCAGTGGGTTTAGTTTAGGCTGAAGAGGTCAAAAGCTTTTAGTAAGTATGTCATACTTAGGAAAATGAGTTAAAATCAGCGTCCTCTTCTCCTGTGGCAGTTTATCTTTCTCCTGCCTGGCTTGCTCCAACAGTTGCCGTCTCATGACAGTGAACACAGATCGCAGCAACGTTCGTCCAAACACTTGAGTTGTTTCATATCGGTGCAAGCTGTCGCAGAATTGGGGGACATTGCAGTAACAAAGCCACCTACAATATCAAGCACAAGCAGATTATAACATGAAACTTGCAAATAAACCCGTAGTATTATATACAGTACATATTTGGGATAAATGTAAAGTATACAATATATAATATTCAATTGTAAAAGCAGAGTAAAGTGATGAGGAGGAGAGCCCAAAATAAAATCCTAATACAAAATACCCTAAGCTGCTTTTTAATCAGAGAAGTCTTGTAACAGTTTTTCTCTGCTAATTCCTCTGGTCCTCATCAAAAGCCAGATTAGAGCCATTTCATTTGACTTACACCAGTATATTCATTAAAAATGTCCGACTTAAAGCAGATTGGGTTACATTATGTTGCCTGCCTCTATCCCCCAGCTAACAGATACTGGCAGTCTGCTGTGTGTGGAGATACATCCAGCTGTGAGTAACTGCTCATAACTACATGTACAATGTGTTCTTCATCACTCTTGTTAACCAAATGGCACAACATTTTGTATAATTTTGGATAGTAGGAGCCTAGAACTGTCCTTTAATATACCTCACATTGATTCACAAAATCACTTCCTTCACAATCTCGTGAGGTTTTCCAAAGATACTTATAGAGCACACATGTCAAATTCTGGCTCGGGGCCAAATCTGACCCATAGGGTAAGTGTATTTAGCCCGCGATGCCAGGCGGCCCCCCGACCGACATCACACTGTCAACTGTGTGGGCATCCTGGATGCCAATATAGTGGAAAGCAATTATGAAAGAGGGAACCTTCAGCTTACGCTCCTTCTGCCATCATTCTCCCTCTGCGTCTGACGTCTCAGCGCATTGGGAACGATGACGTCACAACAACAAATTTGCTGTGAAGAGCAGTTCAGAGCTGCAAAAGACATGGTGAGGACATTGAAGCAGCGGGGACCGGGGAGAAGTGAGAATATTTTTCACGTAGGACTATGTGTGGCCCATTATACTATATGTAAGGCAATGCATGGCCCATTATACTGCATGGAAAATTTTTCAGGGTGCATTTCACTGTATGGAGTGCTATGTGGGGCCATTATACTGTATGGAAGGTAATGCAGGGACCATTTACCGTATGGGAGGCAATGCAGGTCCCATTATACTGTATAGAGGACTATGTGGGGCCATTATTCTGTATGTAGGACTATGTGGGGCCATTATACTGTATGGAGGACTATGTGGGGCCATTATACAGTATGGAAGGCAATGCAGGGCCCATTATACTTTATCGAGAACTATTTTGGGTCATTACACTGTATAGAAGGTTATATGGGGCCCATTATACTGTATGGAAAGCATTGTAGAGCCCATTATTCTGTATGGTGGACTATGTGGTGCCATTATATTGTGTTGCGGAATATGTGGGACTATTATACAGTATGGAAGCCAATGCAGGGCTCCTAATCCTGAATGGAAGGCAATGATGCTCAATATACTGTAAGGAGCACTATGTTTGGCTATTATACCATATGGAAGGCAATGCAGGGCACCTTACACTGCATGGAGTACTATGTGGGGTCATTATACTGTATGGCAGGCAATGCAGGCCCATTATACTGTAGGGAGGACTACGTTGGGGCATTATACTGTATGGAAGGCAACGCAGAGCCCATTATACTGTATGGAGGACTATAAGGGCCATTATACTTTATGGAAGGAAATGCAGGGATCATTATACTGTATGAAAAGTAATGGGGGCCAAATATACTGCATGGAGGACTATTATTATTATTATTATACATTTTTATAGCGCCATTTATTCCATGGCGTTTTACATGTGAAAAGGGGCAAATATAGACAAGTACAATAAACGTGAGCAATACAAGGCACACACAAGTACAGAAGGAGAGAGGACCCTGACCGCAAGGGCTCACAGTCTACAGGGATGGGTGAGGATACACTAGGAGAGGGTAGAGCTGGTCGTGCGGTGGTTCAGCAGACTGAGGATCACTGCAGGTTGTAGGCTTGTCGGAAGAGGTGGGTCTTCAGGTTCTTTTTGAAGGTTTCCATGGTAGGCGAGAGTCTGATGTGTTGGGGTAGAGAGTTCCAGAGTATGGGGGAGGCACGGGAGAAGTCTTGTATGCGGTTGTGGGAAGAAGAGATAAGAGGAGAGTAGAGGAGGAAATCTTGAGAGGATCGAAGGTTGCGTGTGGGTATGTACCGGGAGACCATGTCACAGATGTATGGAGGAGACAGGTTGTGGATGGCTTTGTATGTCATAGTTAGGGTTTTGAACTGGAGCCTCTGGACGATAGGAAGCCAATGAAGGGCTTGGCAGAGAGGAGAGGCTGGGGAATAACGGGGAGACAGGTGGATTAGTCGGGCAGCAGAGTGCAGGATGGATTGGAGTGGTGCCAGAGTGCTAGACGGGAGGCCAGAGAGTAGAAGGTTGCAGTAGTCGAGGCTGGAGATGATGAGGGCATGCACTAGTGTTTTTGTAGTTTCATGGTCAAGGAATGCACGGATCCGGAAATATTTTTGAGTTTGAGACGGCAGGAGGAGGCAAGGGTTTGGACATGTGGCTTGAAACGAGATGGGCAGAGTCAAGGATCACCCGAGGCAACGAGCATGCGGGACTGGGGAAAGTGAGCAGCCATTGACATTGATGGATAGGTCTGGTTGGGGGGGTAGAGTGAGATGGGGGAAAGATGATGAATTCTGTTTTGTCCATGTTCAGTTTTAGAAATCGAACAGAGAAAAAAGCGGAAATAGCAGACAGACATTGTGGGATTTTGGTCAGTAAAGAGGTGAGGTCATTTCCAGATAGGTAGATCTGCGTGTCATCGGCGTAGAGATGATACTGCAAACCATGGGATTCTATCAGATGTCCCAGGCCGAGGGTGTAGATAGAGAAGAGTAGGGTCCTAGAACTGAGCCTTGAGGAACACCGACAGACAGGGGCCGAGTTGAGGAGGTACTGTGGGAGAGGAAGACACTGATTGTTCGGTTTGTTAGATATGATGAGATCCAGGATAGGGCCAAGCCTGTGATGCCAAGAGAAGAGAGAATCTGTAGCAGGAGGGAATGGTCCACAGTGTCGAAGGCAGAAGACAGGTCCAGGAGAAGGAGGACAGAGTAGTGTCGCTTGCTCTTGGCGGTTAGTAGGTCGTTGGTGACTTTAGTTAGGGCAGTTTCAGTTGCGTGATGCAGTCGGAAGCCTGATTGTAAGTGGTCAAAGAGGGAGCAGGAGGAGAGGTGGGAGGACAGTTCAAGATGGACATGCTGTTCCAGTAGTTTTGAGGCATAAGTGAGAAGAGATATGGGGCGATAGCTAGACACAGAGGATGGGTCAAGGGAGGTCTTTTTGAGAATGGGTGTGATCGAGGCATGTTTGAAGGCTGAGGGGAAGACACCATTTGTAAGTGAGAGGTTGAAGAGGTGTGTTAGAGTAGGGGTGAAGACTGTGGCGAGGCTAGGGATGAGGTGGGATGGAAGCGGGTCAAGCATGCAAGTGGTGAGGTGTGATCTTGATAGGAGGGTGGAGAGCTGATCTTCTGTCATGGTGGAGAAGTTGGTTTTGGAGGAACAGGGCTGAGCAGCTAAGAGGGGCAATGGGGGCTGTGGGCCAAAGCTTTCAATGATGGTATCAATCTTCTGCTTAAAGAAAGAGGCAAAGTCTTCAGCAGAAATGAGAGGAGAAGGAGGAGGTGCTGGGGACGGAGTAGAGAACTGAAAGTGTTGAAGAGCTGTTTAGGGTTGTGAGAGAGGGAGGATATGAGAGATGAGAAGTAAGTTTGTTTTGCGGCAGTGAGCGTGGACTTGAAGCTGGTGAGGGACTGCTTGTATGCAGTTAAGTGCTCGGCAGAGCGGGATTTTTTCCATCTCCGCTCAGCAACCCTGGAATCCCATCTCAGTTCTTTGGTGAGGCTGGCCAGGGCTGTGTTGATTGTACAAGTTTTGCTATGTGTGAGGGGGGCGGCCGAATCAAGTGCTGCTGCTATTGTAGTGTTATAAAAGGTGGCAGCAGAATCTGTGTCATGAAGTGAAGATATGTCTGTAAGAGGGAGGAGGGACTCAGAGAGCAATAGTAAATTGAGGTGTTTGAGATTTCTGCGGGGGTGAGTGACTTTGTGGAGTGGGGGTTGTGCACTGGAAGAGGAGGACTATATGGGGCAATTATACTGTATGGAAGGCACTGCAGGATTCATTATACTGTATGGAGGACTATGTGGGTCCATTATACTGTATGAAGGACTCTGTGGGGCCCATTATACTGTATGAGGACTATGTGGGGCCCATTATACTGTTTAGAGGCCTATGTGGGGATCACAGTTGGGGAATTAGACTGTGATGGGGTCGCCACACAGAGTCAGGGGAAGTTGAGGATGGGGGTACAGTAGGGTCATCATACCGTGCGTGTGTAGGAATTCACTGTTTGGGAATCTTACTCTGTTTGGTAGGCACTTTTGTTGGCTTCATTATTTATTATCTGTATTATTCAGGGTTTTTATCCTTTGTTATTACAGTATATACTCGAGTATAAGCGAGATTTTCAGTCCATTTTTTAGGGCTGAAAGTGCCCCTCTCAGCTTATACTCGAGTCATATACCAGGGGGTCGGTGGGGGAGCGCAGCTGTCCTATATACTCACCCCCTCCTGGCGCGGTCTCTGCAGTCCCTGCTCTTCTCCCACGGTCTCCGGTGCCTGTGTTCAGCGGTCATGTGGTACCGCTCATTAAAGTCATGACTATGCGCATATTCATTACTTTAATGAGCGGTACCACATGACCGCTGAAGTTAGGCATAGCTGCCGGAGACCGTGGGAGAAGAGCAGGGGCTGCAGAGACGCTCCAGGAGGGGGTGAGTATAAGCGATATTCACCTGTCCCCGGTCCACCGCTGCGCGCTGCTGTGTCCTCGCGTCCTCTAGCTGTGAATGTTCAGGTCAGAGGGCGCGATGACGTGGTTAGTGCGCGCCGCGCCCTCTGCCTGAGCATTCACTGCCGGAGGACCCGGAAGACAGTGGGTGCAGCAGTGGACCGGAGACAGGTGAATATTGCAGGTGCCGAGGCCTGAGCCAGCGGTGACACCGGCACCTGTCCCCAATAGCACGCCGGTGTCCCCGCCTGCTCAGGACACCGGCACCTGGCCCCCAGCGACGAGAGGTGAGTAAGTCATTTTTTTTTTCATTTGCAGTGCAGCATAAGGGACCTATACTATCATATCGGGCACAATCTATGGAGCATCTTGTGGGGCATAATACATGGGGCAGCATATGGGGCACAATCTATGGAGCATCATATGGGGCACAATCTATGGAGCATCTTGTGGAGCATAATACATGGGTAGCATATGGGGCATAATCTATTGGGCATAATATATGGGGCAGCATATGGGGTATAATCTGTGTAGCAGCATATGGGGCATAATATATGGGGCAGCATATGGGGCACAATCTATGGAGCATCTTGTGGGGCATAATATATGGGGCACAATCTATGGAGCATCTTGTGGGGCATAATACATGGGCAGCATATGGTACATAATCTATAGGGCAGCATATGGGGCATAATACATGGGGCAGCATATGGGGCATAATCTGTGGAGCAGCATATGGGGCTCCTGATTCAATATGGCTATTCAAAAACATTTAACCTACTTTAATTTTACTTTTATTGGTATCTATTTTTATTTTGAAATTTACCAGTAGCTGCCTCATTTTCCACCCTAGGCTTATACTCGAGTCGATAAGTTTTCCCAGTTTTTTTTTGGCAAAATTAGGGGGGTCGGCTTATACTCGGGTCGGCTTATACTCAAGTATATACGGTACATATTTAAATTAGGCCATTGAGCCATACACTTTTACTGCTTTATCATTATTTATTTATATAGCACCATTGATTCCATTCCTGCTTTTACTTAACAATATTTCAGTATGACCCACTTGTGATTATGTGTTTACTTTATTCTAAGATCTATTAATTAAAATGTATTTTGTTAGTAGGACAATCCCTCTAAGTTTGTTTCCATATGAAAAGGTTCATTGCTATATTTGCTGATAAGGAAAAACTTTCTCAATTGCAGACATTTTTTTAATATACCGGTATATCAAGGTTGGCCCGCAACTTTGTCCTTTTACTTCTGGCCCTCTTGTCTAGTTGAGTTTGACATCCCTGCTGTTGATGCATACAGTACAAGTACATTGTAGTAGGTTAGACCTCTTAATCATTGAATTTGTGCAGTTCATTCAGTCCCACGGTGTATAAAATCCTGCCCCTCATCATGCAGTCTGCTTTAACTTGCCTTTTATAAAAGAACTAGCTGAAGAGCCCGGCGCTGCCCGGGCATAGTAACTAACTACGGTTAATTATAACAAATTATAATGATTATATCTATATATATAAAGCTGAGTGTATAGTCCTGCCCACTCCGCATAGCCACATTCACTATAATATCACACATCATCCTGTCAGCCAGAGCCACCGGACTACTACCCCTAATATCCCACATCATCCCGTCAAAGCCAACGGACTACTCCCCCTAATATCCCACATCATCCCGTCAGCCATAGCCACCAGACAACTACCCCTAATATCCCCCATCATCCCGTCATCAGAGCCACCGGACTACTACCCCTAATATCCCACATCATCCCGTCAAAGCCACCAGACTACTCCCCCTAATATCCCACATCATCGCGTCAAAGCCACCGGACTACTACCCCTAATATCCCACATCATCCCGTCAAAGCCACCGGACTACTCCCCCTAATATCCCACATCATCCCGTCAGCCAGAGCCACCGGACTACTCCCCCTAATATCCCACATCATCCCGTCAGCCAGAGCCACCGGACTACTACCCCTAATATCCCACATCATCCCGTCAGCCATAGCCACCGGACAAATACCACTAATATCCCACATCATCCCGTCACAGTCGCCAGACTACTACCCCTAATATACCACATCATCCCATCTGCCAGGGCCACCGGACTACTCCCCCTAATATCCCACATCATCCCGTCAAAGCCACCGGACTACTCCCCCTAATATCCCACATCATCCCGTCAAAGCCACCGGACTACTCCCCCTAATATCCCACATCATCCCGTCAAAGCCACCGGACTACTCCCCCTAATATCCCACATCATCCCGTCAGCCAGAGCCACCGGACTACTCCCCCTAATATCCCACATCATCCCGTCAGCCAGAGCCACCGGACTACTACCCAATATCCCACATCATCCCATCAGCCAGAGCCACTGGACTACTACCCCCAATATCCCACATCATCCCGTCAGCCAGAGCCACCGGACTACTACCCCCAATATCCCACATCATCCCGTCAGCCTGGGGTCAGAACCAGAGCGCTGCGTGGATTTGCCCTGACTTCCATACCAATGATCCCTTTAACAGAAGCCTGGGGTGAGAATCAGAGAGCTAAGGGATTTACCCTAACTTCCATACCGGAGATCCCTCTAAGAGGCCCTGGGGTCAGAACCAAAGCGCTTAGTGGAATGGTCCTAACTTCCATACTGGGGATCACTTTAAGAGAGGCCTGGGGTCAAAACCAAAGCGCTGGATGGATTTGCCCTGACTTCCATAACAATGATCCCTTTAATAGAGGCCTGGGGTCAGTGCCAGAGCATTTGAAGGCAATTACCCTGACTTCCATACTGGGGATCCCTTTAAGAGAGCCTGTGGTCAGAACCAGAGCGCTGGATGGATTTGCCCTAACTTCCATACCAATGATCCCTTTAAGAGAGGCCTGGGGTCAGTACCAAAGCACAGAGTGGATTTGCCCTCACTTCCATAATGGGGATCCTTTTAAGAGGGGCCTGGGGTCAGAACCAGAGCGCTTAGTGGAACTGCCCTTACTTCAATACCAATGATCCCTTTAAGAGACCATGGGGTCAGAACCACAGCGCTGAGTGGAACGTTCCTAACTTCCATACCGGGGATCCCTTTAAGAGAGGCCTGGGGTCAGAATCAGAGTGCTTAGTGGAATTGCCCTAACTTCCATACCAATGATCCCTTTAAGAGGGAAGATGTGCCTATGGGATGGAGGATGTGTGATGGGTATATGGGCACAGGAGGGGATTCATTTCTGTCATGTGCTCTCTGCTCCTTTCTGGGGGGGCAGACAATGGCTGGGAGCTTATGTTCCTGGGGATGCTAGATTTCTCCCACCCAGTCTCTGTCTGCTGAGGTGTTGTCGTGGAGGGAGAAAACTGTTGCTCATAGCAACCAATCACAGCTCAGCTTCTTTTAAACAGCTCTGGTGAAATGAAAGATGCTTCGTGACTGGTTGGTGATACACACACGCACACACATTAAATTTTATATATATAGACTAGCTGAAGAGTCCGGCGCTGCCCGGGCATATTAACTAACTACGGTTAGTTATAACAAATTATAATGATTATATCTATTGTGAGACAGTGAGAGTATGTGTGTTGAATGGGGTGTACATTTCACCTAGATACTTTGCTGACTGGTATAAGGGAAATGTATGGCTTTGTAAACCTAGTGGTAGAGAAAGGTCACTACACCTTACATTCATTACACACTTGCAGCTCAGGCCTGAAACTACTCAGGTGTTAATTAGGAGACCAGAAGTAGGTGTCTGCGAACACAGACAGAGAGCTCGCTTAGTCTGGACAAGGAGTCCAGGCACAAGAAGGAGTCTCCAGGAGTATGAGCTGTCTCAGTCTGGGTGCTCGATGTACCCCGGACACAGGAGTAGTCTCTGTGAGAATCCATGCGGATCGCTGCTGAATAGGAGGGGAGCTCTCTCAAGTCTGGACGTTGGATATGCCTTCAGACACAAGGAGGAGACTCTGTGAAACTCCATGCTGGTAAATGCTGAACATATGTGTTGTTTTGGGGACAGGCTGTTAGAGTCTGGTCCCGGATAGAGAGGGAAATCTATCTAAGTGTAGTAAGTGGCTGGACAAGCCCAGGGCTTATGTTTATGATTTGGTTTTGCTTATGTTCTGTTTGCTGTGGACTTTTATAAAACTGGTTGCGGCCAGCTTTTGCCAGAACTGCTGTCTGTGAATGAACTGTTTCCGTGCCACTCCGTCTACCCGGACGGCGATCCCAGAGCTATATCCCCTGAAAAGCTTACAATTGGTGCTGGAATGTGCGTGCAGCACAGTGGCTTAGAGACAGCAATAAAGGAGAGAAGTCTGTTGAAGCAGCAGCAGAGAAAAAAAAAGTGTGTCAGCAAAAAACGTCTGATTGGAGCAGTCTTAAAGAGACAGTAGCCCTAATAGACTTTGCAAAGAAAAAAAAAAAAAGTGTCTGCACAGCAAGGCTGAATTTTCTGTGGAAAAGACTGTGGAGTGTGTATGTCTTGAGTGAAGACTGCCGTTGTTGAGACAGAGAAGTCTGACAGCATGGATGACAGCATGGAGGCGCTGTTTGAACAAATGGCGCAAGTTAATGTGCAACATAAGACTGCCGTGGTTGAGACAGATAAGTCCGGCAGTATGGAGGAGCTCGTTGAGTACCTGGTCCAGGCCCAGCGGAGCATGCAGCAGAGCATGGAGCGGCAGCGCCTGCAGCACCAGCAGCGCATGCAGCAGGCCCAGCAGCAATTCCTGCAGCAGCAGCAGGAGAATAACCGGTTGTTTTTTGAGCAGGTTGCAGCACTACAAAAGACTTGCAGCGCATCGTCCCAAAGTAATGTTGCAAAGTCACCTGCATTGTCCGCTGTAAAGAAGGCGGTAAGACGGTCCCTGAAAAAGATTGACAACCTCGTTTGAGGGACTGGCAGAGAAGGAGAATCTGCCCCTATCTGAATGGGCCATGATGGTCGCACCCTATCTGATTGGAGAACTCCAAAGGGCCTATGCTGACCTGAGCGAGCAGGACAGCCAAGACTATGCCAAGCTGAAAGCGGAGATTCTTACCCGGCTGGGTGTTACGGTGACAGCCCGTGCCAGGGGAGTTCATGACTGGAGATGCAGTTGGGAGTCTGCAGTCAGCAAACCTGATTATGGAGTTGAAAAGGTGATAGTGGACCGCTACACCCAAGCACGTCCTCCTGAGGTACAGCCAGAGGTCGGACAAGGAGACCACCAGGACGCCAATCGTCTGGTCAGCCTGATGGAGAGGGCCTTCGCCACCAAAGACTGCCTCCGTGACCAGCCGTCTGAGAGGTCATCACTTCAGAGTTCCTGGACGCCGAACTCTCCCGGTAAGAGCGTTCCAGCTGTTGGGGTCGTGTGGGTGGGAGAGTGTGATGGACAGTGTTGGAGATGTCGTGAAATTGCAGCCAACTGTGCAATAGAGGGGGAGCCTATGTGTTGTGATGTTGGCGGATCCCTCTCTCCCTGCGCAGAGCCTGTGTGTGTGTCCACCTCAGCCGAAGAGACTGGACCACAGGGGTCCCCGGTGGTTGTAAATGACAGCCCAGCACAGGCCCTCTTGGACTCAGAGAGTCCAGTGACTTCCGTATGGGACAGCCTGATTGATAGGGACTTTATCCCTGATAAACACCTGAGTGTGGTGTGCGTCCATGGAGACACCAAAGTCTACCCAGAGACTGTCGTGGACTTGATCCCCAAACGCGGGGAGGTTTCATGTGAAGTGGGGGTAGTGAAGAACCTGGTGCCCCCCGTCATATTGGGTAATGACTTTCCCCGGTCTAAGGATCTCTGGGGGAAAAATGTTTCTGATGGACAGTGTGATGAAGCTCCTATTGAGGGTGCGCAGTCCCGAGGGGCGGAACACAATGCTAGTGGGCCGTTAAACTTATGTGATAATGATGATGATGATGATAATGATGATGATGATGATCATGATAATGATGATGACCATGATAATGATGCTGATGCTGATAATGATAATGATGATGATCATGATAGTGATGATGATACTGATCATAATCATGATAATGATATTGATAATAATGATGACTGTGATATTGATGAAATTCCTTTGCAGGTGATATTGGGAGACGAGGATGGTGGTTCTCGGGAACCGAGTGTCCCTGACTTACCTGTGTCCTGTGACAATTTTGAGAGTGAGCAGTGGCGAGACCCCTCTCTTAAAACGGCCCAGGAAAATATAAATGTTCTAAATGAGGTTTCCCAAGAGCCTGGCTCTGAGGAGAGGTTTCCTCATGTTGCCATAAACACTAACCTGTTGTATAGGGACACTGAAGTCCAGGGAGAGGTCGTGAGCCAGCTCCTAGTACCTGAGCTATATAGAAGTATAGTGCTGGGGTTGTCACATAGTCACATACTTGAGGGACCAGATGGTGAAGTTAATGTTGTGGATGACATGTTAACTAAGGTTCCAGATCAGGATGTGAATGAGAATGAATTGTATACCCTGAAAGTGAGCAGGATGAGAATGAGAATGAATTGTATAACCCTGAAAGTGAGCCGGATGTGGCTGAGAAAAAGGGGTCAGACAGGGATAGTGGTAGTGATAGTGAATCATCTGATGACAATAAAGCAACCAGTGCAAATGAGGAAGGCATGGTAGCAGAGGAGGTTGAGAGTCCTGAGAAGAAAGCTGATGCTGACCTTACAGCCGGACAGAAGATGGCATCTGAAGATGTTTTACAGTTGGCCGGTTCCCTGGCGAAGACTAAGGTGAAAGGAGGAGAGCTGAGCTTTGAAGGCAGGACTCTGAACTGAACACAGCACAAGTGGAGGCTGTTGGAAGTGGAAGTTGTCGAGTGTGGTGTGGATCTGCATCATGCCAGGACTCTGAGGGAGATGCTGCAGAGGTGGAAGGAGCCATAGAAGTGGTAGTCACCAAGCCAGATGCCTCATCAGAAGCTGAGGTCTCAAGTGAAGCTGTGAGGAACAAGACTGAAGATATGGGGACTGACTCTGTCCAGGAATCTGTTTCTGCCGAAGACAGCGGCGTGGACGGGTTACGGTTCGGATCAGTAGCTGCAACTCGTGAAGCTCAGGCTGGAAGTTCGGCGCCCGGAGCCCCAGCGTGTTTCCCGAGTGACACCAAGGATCTGGATAAATCACAAGATGAGATTTTGAGACATCAGGCTGGCATTGGTGAGCTCAAGCGCACTTTCATGGAGTCTACATCGGAGCCACGTCCCAACAAATGGGAAAAGCGATGTGTCACTCCGTTGCCGCTACAGACACACGGGAGCCCAGATGGGACGCAGAACGTGGTGGAAGAGAAGAATCCGGCGGGTTCTGAGTATACAGATGCAGCTATCAAGGAGAACTTGAAAGCTGGAATAAATGGAGATATTGGAGACCATAATGATGTGACTGAAGAGGTAGAATGTAAGACTGACGGTAAGGCTTCTGAGCATGTTCTACCAGAAGAGCCTGAAGAAGGGGCCGAAGACATAAAGGACGTCCAACAGGTACCAGATGAATTGATGACTTCTCAGAAAAAACTTCAAACTGTGATGAAGGAGTGTGATGAAAGCCATGAGCATCTTCGTGAGAAGGTCAATGAAGTAAAAGGAAGGATACAGGAATCTCTTCGTTGCAAGAGCAAATGCTGCTCAATAAGTCTAAGGCTCTATATAAGAATGCTGTTGTCACGGTAGAACATTACAATTCAGCTGGAGACTTAGCGGATGAATTATGTGTACTGCAAAAGAAAAACGATCAGCTCCTTCTACAGTGCCAATCATTTGAACAGTGTAGCTTAAAATGGTCAGAGACCATGGCAGAGGAGCTTAAGGTCTGTGAAATAGACTTTATGAGTCAACGATATTCAGAAAAAGATGTGCTAAGAGGGTTCAAGGGAACTGAAGTTGTGAGTGGGCTTGTGGAATGAGTTTCTGAGGTAGCAGAGGATGTCTTGTGCCCTTTCTCGGTGGTTACAAGCGGTGCTGGTCTGTCCAGTGAAGAAATTGTGAAGTATTGTGAAGGATTGGAAATCAGGTGGTTACTGACTGGTCTTATATAAGGGAGTCACCTTCCCATCAGGGTTGCCGGTGATCAATTGTTCTAAGTCTGAATCCTTGATTCCTGTTTCCTTTGTAGCCTGCTGTGTCGTGTCTGCATCTCCTGCTAACAGATAAGACATTTTCTTCTTTTGTTTTTGTGCTTGATTTTTGCATTTTGTCCTGCACTTCTGTGGGGGCCTTCAGGGTCCCCTCCGGGGGCTTTTGCCTCTCAGTTTAGTTCAGCCACTGATGTTTGCTTTGTTTTTCCAGTTTTTTCGTGGCTGCTGTTTTGATTTTGTTACACCAGAGAACTAATTTAGGTGGTAGAGGTCGTGTGATCTCAGGTGTTTTTGAAATTAGTAGAGTTGGTGCTTTTCAGGGTTTTCTGGGATTGCAGTAAGTACCCTTCCTATCCTTTTCTATTTAGTTAGTTTGGGCCCCAACGTTTGCTCATACTATTTTCTGTCTGTGTCTGTATTTCTTCTTGTCTAACGCCATTACATGTTTGGGGGCTTTCTATTATCTTTGGGGTTCTGCTCCGGGGCAGATAGCTTTCCTATTTCTATCTTTAGGTGTAGTTAGTTTCTCAGGCTGTGACGAGGCGTCTAGGACCAACGTAGGAACGCTCCACGGCTGCCTCTAGTTGTTGGTGGTTAGTCAGGGTACTGCAATCTCATAGATTCCAACTGCTCTGGTGTATTGCCTTTTTTGCCTGCACTCCTCAGCTACCGAAACATAACAGTATCACCGGCCTAAAATTTAAAATTGTATGGTACTCACAGAAGGGAAAAAATTTGTGAAAGAAAAAACGGTTGTCAGAGTTGTCAGAGATATTTTTCTGTTTGTTGCATTTTTTTTTTTTCCCTCTGTATCTCTGGGTGCTGGGGAGGATTTTTTCTCTCAATGGAGTTTGCACAGTTGTCTGGCCGTGTGGATCAGCTTGCCACTGAGGTTCAGAGTATTGCTGCATATCTTGCTAGGTTGCCTGTTGTGGAACCTAGGATTCCCATGCCAGATTTGTTTTTAGGGGATCGAGCTAATTTCAGAATTTCAAAAATAATTGTAAATTGTTTTTTGCCTTAAAATCTAAGTCCTCAGGGAACGCAGCGCAGCAGGTTCAAATTGTCATCTCTCTCCTGCGCGGCGATCCTCAGGATTGGGCTTTTTCCCTGACACCTGGGGATCCTGTTTTGAGTGATGTTGATGCATTTTTTCAGGCTTTGGGGTTATTGTACGATGAGCCTAATGTCACTGATCAAGCTGAAAAAGCCTTGTTGGCATTAAATCAGGGGCTTGATGACGCTGAGTTATACTGTCAGAGATTCCGTAGGTGGGCAGTCCTGACCAAGTGGAATGACGACGCTTTGGCGGCCCTTTTTCGGAAGGGTCTGTCAGATAATGTAAAGGATGTTATGGTGGGATTCCCTGTCCCCTCTGGTCTCAATGATTCTATGTCATTAGCGATTCAAATTGACAGACGTTTGCGTGAGCGGAGAAGTATGCGTGGAATAGTGTTGCCTTGTGAACCTGCTTCTGAATCCATGCAGTGTGATAGAGTGGTGTCTGGGGCACAGCGTCATGAGTTTCGAAAGCACAATGGGTTATGTTTCTACTGTGGTGATGCCTCTCATGCTATTTCAGTCTGCCCTAAGCGGGGAAGACGTTTTGCACGCTCAGTTGTCTTGGGTAGTGTTCAGACTAAGTTTTTATTAACTGTCACTCTGATATGCTCTCTGTCCTCATTTTCTGCTCAGGCTTTCGTTGATTCTGGAGCAGCTATTAACCTGATGGATTATGATTTTGCTAAACGTTGTGGGTTTCCCTTGATACCCCTACAGAAGTCTATTCCCCTACTGGGGATCGATTCTACCCCTTTGGCTGAGAATAAACCTCAGTTCTCTACTCAGGTGATAATGAGGGTTGAACCTGATCATCAGAGTGCTGCAAATTTTTGGTTCTGTATAATCTGCATGATATTATCGTACTGGGTTTCCCTTGGTTACAGTCTCATAATCCTGTTTTGGATTGGAAATCTGTGTCTGTAACCAGTTGGGGCTGCCAATGTGTTAATACCAACACTCCTGTTTTTTCTGCCTCCCCCCAGGCTAGGATGTTCCTGACTTTTTGATTGATTTTTCTGATGTGTTTAGCGAAAGTAAATCTGCATCCTTGCCTCCCCATAGGAGCTATGACTGCGCTATTGAATTAGTGCCTGGTAGTAAATTCCCTAAAGGTCGCCTTTTTAACTTGTCTGTACCTGAACATACGCTATGCGGTCTTATATCAAGGAGTCATTGAGAAGGGTCATATCAGACCATCCTCTTCACCCTTAGGTGCCGGTTTTTTCTTTGTGGCCAAAAAGGATGGTTCATTAAGGCCGTGTATTGATTATCGTCTTTTGAACAATATTACTGTGAAATATCAATACCCGTTACCCTTGATTTCTGACCTGTTTTCCAGGGTGAAAAACGCTACTTGGTTTACCAAGCTTGACCTCAGGGGGGCATATAACCTTATTCGCATTAAGCACGGGGATGAATGGAAGACGGCATTCAATACCCCGGAGGGGCATTTTGAGTACCTTGTGATGCCCTTTGGGCTCACTAATGCTCCTTCTGTCTTCCAGTCCTTCATGAATGACATTTTCAGGGATTTTGTGGATAAATTTCTGATTGTTTATTTGGATGATATCTTGATTTTTTCTAATGACTGGGACTCTCATGTGAAACATGTTCGAACTGTATTCCAGATTTTGAGAGAGAATGCTCTGTATGTGAAGGGATCAAAGTGTCTTTTTGGCGTACAGAGGATCTCATTTCTGGGATTCATTTTGTCCCCATCTGTTATTGAAATGGACCCGGTCAAGGTTCAGGCCTATCTGTGATTGGGTCCAACCTACTTCATTAAAGGCTCTTCAAAGATTTTTGGGTTTTGCCAATTTTTATCGTAAATTTATTGGTAATTTCTCGGTTATTGTTAAACCATTAACTGATTTGACCAAAAAGGGTTCTGATGTGGTGAATTGGCCTCCTGAGGCAGTCTCTGCATTTCAGGAACTTAAGCAGAGATTCACTTCTGCTCCTGTTCTACGGCAGCCTGATGTTTCTCTGCCATTTCAGGTGGAGGTTGATGCCTCTGAAATTGGGGCAGGTGCCGTTTTGTCCCAAAAAGATCCAGAGACCTCTAAAAGTAACCCTTGTGCCTTTTTCTCTCGAAAATTTTCTCCTACTGAACGTAATTATGACGTGGGTAATCGGGAGTTATTGGCCATGAAGTGGGCTTTTGAAGAGTGGAGACATTGGCTGGAGGGAGCCAAACATCAGGTGGTGGTCCTTACTGACCATAAGAATCTGGTTTATCTGGAATCTGCCAAGCGACTCAATCCTAGACAGGCCAGGTGGGCCTTGTTTTTCACACGTTTTAATTTTGTGGTTTCCTTTCTTCCTGGCACTAAGAATGTTAAGGCGGATGCCCTCTCGAGGAGCTTCCTTGCGGACTCTCCTGAGTTATCTGATCCTTCTGTTATTTTGAAAGAGGGTGTAGTTCTTTCCGCCATCTCACCTAATTTGAGACTTGCTCTGGAGGGGTGTCAGGAGGATAGGCCCGAGCGCTGCCCTGTTGGAAAATTGTTTGTCCCGGACCAGTGGAAAAAGAGTGTGATGTCTGAGATTCATTGTTCCGCGTTGGCTGGGCATCCCGGAATTTTTGGTACCAGAGACTTGGTTAGTCGGTCCTTTTGGTGGCCTACCTTGTCTCGTGATGTCAGGGAATTTGTGCAGTCCTGCGGGACTTGCTCTCGCTCCAAGCCTTGCTCTCGCTCTAGTGGTTTGTTGATGCCATTGCCTGTGCCCAAGAGACCATGGACCCATATCTCTATGGATTTCATTTCCGACCTTCCTGTTTCTCAGAGAATGACCGCCATCTGGGTGATTTGTGATAGGTTTTCTAAGATGATACATCTTGTGCCATTACCTAAGTTGCCTTCCTCCTCTGAATTGGTGCCGTTGTTCCTTCAGCACGTGGTTCGTTTACACGGCATTCCTGAGAACATAGTGTCTGACAGAGGAGTCCAGTTTGTTTCCAGATTTTGGAGGACTTTTTGTTCTAAACTGGGTGTTCAATTGTCTTTCTCCTCGGCATTTCATCCTCAGACCAATGGTCAAACTGAGAGAACAAACCAGACATTGGAGACTTATCTAAGATGCTTTGTGTCTGCTGATCAGGATGACTGGGTCTCTTTTTTGCCTTTGGCTGAGTTTGCTCTTAATAATAGGGCTAGCTCTGCCACTTTGATGTCTCCGTTTTTCTGTAATTCTGGGTTTCACCCTCGATTTTCTTCAGGACAGACGGAGGCTTCTGTCTGTCCAGGTGTTGACTCTGTTGTGGAGCGTATGCAACAGATTTGGGACCAGGTAGTGGAGAGGTTGTCCTCTCTCAGGAGAGGGCCCAGCGGTTTGCTAACCGGCATAGGACTGATGGTCCTCGGTTTAAAGTGGGTGACTTGGTCTGGTTGTCCTCAAAAAATATTCCTATGAGAGTAGCATCTCCTAAATTTAAGCCTAGGTTCATTGGACCTTATAAGATCATAGAGATTCTTAATCCTGTTTCTTTTCGTTTGCTTCTTCCAGGGACATTTAAGATCCATAACGTGTTCCACAAGTCCTTGTTGAAGAGGTTTGTTGAGCCAGTGGTTCCTGCTGCTGTGCCTCCTGACCCTGTTTTGGTTGAGGGCAATCTGGAGTATGTGGTTGAGAAAATATTAGATTCTCGTTTTTCTAGACGGAAACTCCAGTATTTGGTTAAGTGGAGAGGTTATGGTCAGGAAGACAATTCTTGGGTGTTTGCTTCGGACATCCATGCTAGGAGACTCATCCGTGCGTACCATAGAACTCATCCTGACCGACCTGGTTGATCAAATGAGGGTTCGGTGACCCCTCCTCAAGGGGGGGGTACTGTTGTGAGTGGGCTTGGGATGAGTTCTGAGCAGAGGCTCCCTCTGGTGGTTACAAGCGGTGCTGGTCTGTCCAGTGAAGATTGTGAAGATTGTGAGGATTGGGAATCAGGTGTTACTGACTGGTCTTATATAAGGGAGTCACCTTCCCATCAGGGTTGCCGGTGATCAATTGTTCTGGTCTGAATCCTTGATTCCTGTTTCCTTTGTAGCCTGCTGTGTCGTGTCTGCATCTCCTGCTAACAGATAAGACATTTTCTTCTTTTTGTTTTTGTGCTTGATTTTTGCATTTTGTCCTGCACTTCTGTGGGGGCCTTCAGGGTCCCCTCCGGGGGCTTTTGCCCTCTCAGTTTAGTTCAGCCACTGATGTTTGTACCTTTGCTTTTTCCAGTTTTTTCAGTGGCTGCTGTTTTGATTTTGTTACACCAGAGAACTAATTTAGGTGGTAGAGGTCGTGTGATCTCAGGTGTTTTTGAAATTAGTAGAGTTGGTGCTTTTCAGGGTTTTCTGGGAGTGCAGTAAGTACCCTTCCTATCCTTTTCTATTTAGTTAGTTTGGGCCCCAACGTTTGCTCATACTATTTTCTGTCTGTGTCTGTATTTCTTCTTGTCTAACCGCCATTACATGTTTGGGGGCTTTCTATTATCTTTGGGGTTCTGCTCCGGGGCAGATAGCTTTCCTATTTCTATCTTTAGGTGTAGTTAGTTTCTCAGGCTGTGACGAGGCGTCTAGGACCAACGTAGGAACGCTCCACGGCTGCCTCTAGTTGTTGTGGTTAGTCAGGGTACTGCAATCTCATAGATTCCAACTGCTCTGGTTTATTGCCTTTTTTGCCTGCACTCCTCAGCTACCGAAACATAACAGGGAACTAGAGAAAAGTGAAAAACCCCCTATACTTTCTGTGATAGTTGGTGACACATGGTCAGTGCACCAAGGACAGGAGGCACGTGAGTTTCTGAGGAAGAGTCAGCAGAAGTGTTCTGATGTGCCGGGTCGTACTTCTCTGGCCAGGCACTATATAGAAACTGAGCCCGGCCCTAAGGTCAAGATGAAACCGTGCAGGATACCCGAGGCCTGGGAGGGTACAGGGTAGTGCGGATGCTTCAGATGAAGAGAAAGCTGATGTTGGCTATGGCTCAGGTGAAGATACAGATGACAGTAGTGAAGATGAAGCTGATGAGGGCCATGACTGGTCCAGAGTTCACTGTCTCTTTTGGATTGTTGACCAGCCCTCCGGTCTGGATGACCAGCCCTCCGGTCTGGAGAAGAGGGGGGGGATATGTGAGACAGTGAGAGTATGTGTGTTGAATGGGGTGTACATTTCACCTAGATACTTTGCTGACTGGTATAAGGGAAATGTATGGCTTTGTAAACCTAGTGGTAGAGAAAGGTCACTACACCTTACATTCATTACACACTTGCAGCTCAGGCCTGAAACTACTCAGGTGTTAATTAGGAGACCAGAAGTAGGTGTCTGCGAACACAGACAGAGAGCTCGCTTAGTCTGGACAAGGAGTCCAGGCACAAGAAGGAGTCTCCAGGAGTATGAGCTGTCTCAGTCTGGGTGCTCGATGTACCCCGGACACAGGAGTAGTCTCTGTGAGAATCCATGCGGATCGCTGCTGAATAGGAGGGGAGCTCTCTCAAGTCTGGACGTTGGATATGCCTTCAGACACAAGGAGGAGACTCTGTGAAACTCCATGCTGGTAAATGCTGAACATATGTGTTGTTTTGGGGACAGGCTGTTAGAGTCTGGTCCCGGATAGAGAGGGAAATCTATCTAAGTGTAGTAAGTGGCTGGACAAGCCCAGGGCTTATGTTTATGATTTGGTTTTGCTTATGTTCTGTTTGCTGTGGACTTTAATAAAACTGGTTGCGGCCAGCTTTTGCCAGAACTGCTGTCTGTGAATGAACTGTTTCCGTGCCACTCCGTCTACCCGGACGGCGATCCCAGAGCTATATCCCCTGAAAAGCTTACACTATATATATAAAGCTGAGTGTATAGCCCGGCCCACTCCGCATAGCCACATTCACTATAATATCCCACATCGTCCCGTCAGCCAGAGCCACCGGACTACTACCCCTAATATCCCACATCATCCCATCAAAGCCACCGGACTACTACCGCTAATATCCCACATCATCCCATCAAAGCCACTGGACTACTACCCCTAATATCCCACATCATTTCATCAGCCATAGCCACCGGATAACTACCACTAATATCCCACATCATCCCGTCACAGCTGTCAGACTACTACCCCTAATATCCCACATCATCCTGTCAGCCAGAGCCACGGACTACTACCCCTAATATCTCACATCATCCCATCAGCCACAGCCACCGGACTACTACCCCTAATATCCCACATCATCCCATCAGCCAGAGCCACCGGACTACTACCCATAATATCCCACATCATCCCGTCAGCCAGAGCCACCAGACTACTACCCCTAATATCCCACATCATCCTATCAGCCAGAACCACCGGACTACTACCCCTAATATCCCACATCATCCCGTCTGCCAGAGCCACCAGACTTACTACCCCTAATATCCCACATCATCCCATCAGCCAGAGCCACCGGACTACTACCCCTAATATCCCACATCATCCCATCAGTCAGAGCAACCGGACTACTACCACTAATATCCCACATCATCCCATCAGTCAGAGCAACCGGACTACTACCCCTAATATCCCACATCATCCCGTCAGCCACAGCCACCGGACTACTACCCCTAATATCCCACATCATCCCGTCAGCCAGAGCCACTGGACTACTACCCCTAACATCTCACATCATCCCGTCAGCCTGGGGTCAGAACCAGAGCGCTGAGTGAAATGGCCCTAACTTCCATACCAGAGATACCTTTAGGAGAGTCCTGGCATCAGAACCAAAGCAATGGATGGATTTGCCCTGACTTCCATACCGGAGATCCCTTTAAGAGAGGCCTGGGGTCAGTACCAAAGCGCAGAGTGGATTTGCCCTCACTTCCGTACCAATGATCCCTTTAAGAGGCGCTGGTCTCAGAACCACAGCGCTGAGTGGAACGGTCCTAAATTCCATACCAGGGATCCCTTTAAGAGAGGCCTGAGGTCAAAACCAAAGCGCTGGATGGATTTGCCCTGACTTCCATACCCATGATCCCTTTAATAGAGGCACACACACATTCAATTTAATATATATAGATGGCTTGTTCTATATCGCTCACTGAACAACTCCAAATTAATGGCTGTGTATTTAGTATGGGATGTCATAAAAGCTGCTGTACATGTAATATGTAGGTGTTGCAATACTTTTGTCTATAAAAATGTACATTGAAAAGTAGAATCAGTGTGCAATATTTAGTTAAAGGGGTTGTCCAGTCAAAACTGATAAGTCTGCAGTCACTCTGTCTGACTACAGACTTATGAATCCCACTAGCGCACGCGCTGTGCACTGCGGGGATTCGCTGGTTTCAGACTGGGTAAAGGTTGGTATGAGTTATACATACTCCAGGCCAGCGGGCACAGCCACTTGCATTGAGCCGAGGCCGCGCCCAGACCAGTGACGCGAACTGCAAGTGGGCGTCAACGACTGAGGGCGCGGCTTACAAGTGTATGGAGAGCGAGGCCGCGCCCACTGGCAGGGAGTATGTATAATTAATACATACCCTCTTGTTCCCCAGTCTAAAACCGGCGAACCGCTTCATCCTGGGGGGTTGTTTGATAAACAAAGGTTCCTATGTACATTGATTCTCATATGAATAAATTGAATGAAAGTATCCGCTAGGCTAGTCTAGACATTTTTTCAACCCTTATGTGTATCTCAGATCTAAAATAAGCTATTATTATTGATTATTTTGTAGACATAGTTTGTTCTTATTTATTCCACATGGATTTTTTAGTATAAGCACATAGCACTTTATGTCTGTGTTAGTCAATTAATTCTTGAACTACTTCATTGAAAATCAGATTTTCCTAAAAAATATGGAGGGTAGGATATTTTCTTATACACAGTGACTCGTACGGGAATCATGTATCACCCCACAGGCCTGTTTCAGCCATGATTGTCACCTTTATGTGAATTCCTATTCTATAACTATCTGGCTCCTGTATACTCCAATACTTATTTCTCAATCTATGTATAAAAGAATAATAATTTTTAAAGGGCCACATTGCTTAATTTAGTAGTACTGTTATACATGAACCATTAAGGTTGATATATTCCCTGTGTTTGCAGTTATTTTTGTACTTTGTGTCTCCTTAGCATATTCATTTGAGTTCTACTATATATATATATTTAAGACTATAATCATTTTATATACACTTGGCACCTGCTTCCTCATGTTTATAGGTAAATATCCAACAAATACCCTCTTTCATCTAGTCTTTGACTCACTAAAAGCTTTTCAGGCGTGGATGAATTCAGGTTTCTCTCTAGTCTGTCATGCTTTGTTTTTGCCTCCCCATGGGATTCATCTTTTTTGTAGGTAAGTAACAATTCCCTATTCATCCTTCCCTGGCTTGAATCAAGGTATTCTCCTTTATTTCCTTTATCGTATAATTTGTCATCCTCTATGTCATTATTGTGGAAGCCTTGTGTAATTTTCTTTCACTATGTATTACTCGTATATCTACAGTACAGACCAAAAGTTTGGACACACCTTCTCATTTATTTAAAGATTTTTCTGTATTTTCATGACTATGAAAATTGTACATTCACACTGAAGGCATCAAAACTATGAATTAACACATGTGGAATTATACATTACACTTTACAAAAAAGTGTCTAACAACTGAAATTATGTCTTATATTCTAGGTTCTTCAAAGTAGCCACCTTTTGTTTTGATGACTGCTTGGCACACTCTTGGCATTCTCTTGATGAGCTTCAAGAGGTAGTCACCGGAAATGGTCTTCCAACAGTCTTGAAGGAGTTCCCAGAGATGCTTAGCACTTGTTGGCCCTTTTGCCTTCACTCTGCGGTCCAGCTCACCCCAAACCATCTCGATTGGGTTCAGGTCTGGTGACTGTGGAGGCCAGATCATCTGGCGGAGCACCCATCACTCTCCTTCTTGGTCAAATAGCCCTTAAACAGCCTGGAGGTGTGTTTGGGGTCATTGTCCTGTTGAAAAATAAATGATGGTCCAACTAAACGCAAACCAGATGGAATAGCATGCTGCTGCAAGATGCTGTGGTAGCCATGCTGGTTCACTATGCCTTCAATTTTGAATAAATCCCCAACAGTGTCACCAGCAAAGCACCCCCACACCATCACACCTCCTCCTCCATGCTTCATGATGGGAACCAGGCATGTAGAGTCCATCCGTTCACCTTTTCTGCGTCGCACAAAGACACGGTGGTTGGAACCAAAGATCTCAAATTTGGACTCATCAGACAAAGCACCGATTTCCACTGGTCTAATGTCCATTCCTTGTGTTCTTTAGCCCAAACAAGTCTCTTCTGCTTGTTGCCTGTCCTTAGCAGTGGTTTCCTAGCAGCTATTTTACCATGAAGGCCTGCTGCACAAAGTCTCCTTTTAACAGTTGTTGTAGAGATGTGTCTGCTGCTAGAACTCTGTGTGGCATTGACCTGGTCTCTAATCTGAGCTGCTGTAAACCTGAGATTTCTGAGGCTGGTGACTCGGATAAACTTATCCTCAGAAGCAGAGGTGACTCTTGGTCTTCCTTTCCTGGGGCGGTCCTCATGTGAGCCAGTTTCTTTGTAGCACTTGATGGTTTTTGCAACTGCACTTGGGACACTTTCAAAGTTTTCCCAATTTTCGGACTGACTGACCTTCATTTCTTAAAGTAATGATGGCCACTCGTTTTTCTTAGCTGCTTTTTTTCTTGCCATAATACAAATTCTAAGTCTATTCAGTAGGATTATCAGCTGTGTATCCACCAGACTTCGGCACAACACAACTGATGGTCCCAACCCCATTAATAAGGCCAGAAATCCCACTTATTAAACCTGACAGGGCACACCTGTGAAGTGAAAACCATTTCCGGTGACTACCTCTTGAAGCTCATCAAGAGAATGCCAAGAGTGTGCAAAGCAGTCATCAAAGCAAAAGGTGGCTACTTTGAAGAACCTAGAATATAAGACATAATTTCAGTTGTTACACACTTTTTTGTTAAGTATATAATTCCACATGTGTTAATTCATAGTTTTGATGCCTTCAGTGTGAATTTACAATTTTATAGTCATGAAAATACAGAAACATTTTTAAATGAGAAGGTGTGTCCAAACTTTTGGTCTGTACTGTATGTTGTAACCTGCTTTGAAACAATAGACCAGTCCAAAAGAAAAATGCCGTTCAAGGGTATCTGTCACCAGTTTTTTTTCCACCCCATCACAGAACAGCACAAGTTAGGGACAGAGACACTGCTCCAATGATGTGTCATTTACTTTACTGGGTGCTGCAGTTTTGATTAACTGTTTTATCTGCTGCAGATCTAGTAGTTCTCTGAATGCTGAGCTCTGTATAACCCCGCCCACACCACTGATTGGCTGCTTTCTGTGTACTCTGTGCTTAGGCAGAAAGCTGCCAATCAGTGATGGGGGCGTGGTTGGACAATATGACAACATGTTTACTAGTCCTTTAGTGAAAATCTGATGCTGACAAAACACTGGTTTTATGAAAACTACACTAGGCAGCCCAGTAAGGGACACATTGCTGGAATAAGGGTCACCCAGTGATAGATTCCCTTTAATACTGAAACTGATTTAGACTAACTGGTCTCCACAGTACAGGTGCGCAGTCAGTTGACCAGGAGAACCCAGAAAGGTTGAAACTACTGGTTTAGACCACACAAGTACTATATGTCGCGTGTTGAAGTACAGGATAATGCTAACGTATGTTTTTTTTTCTCTTTATAAATAATAAATATTTAAATTTTAAACATTAAGAAATAAATAATAATAATTAATAGTATAATTTGCTTTGGACGCCCCAAGGAACAATCAGAATTGCGATCCACATCCAAAAGAATAAACTGTGACCTGCAGATTCAGAAGACACCTCACGGTTTCTGTACATACATTTCAATAAATCTACTCAGTGAAAATGAACCATATTTATAATTACCTGATAAAATATATACCTTGTATAATTGACTTTGTAGGCAGCAATGTCCTCAGCCGGGGAACTCTGCCTTCGCTGGGAAGGAGTTTCTAGGTGCCAGTAGTTGATGCGATTTACAAACATTTTAGCCAACTCTATAATAGTCTGCCGTTCTTTCGCTGGTAAATGACTAAATTTATATTGTACAAAATTGTTTACACCCTTTAAAGATAAGAAAATGCAAAAAATCAAAATAAATTTGAAGTACAGCCAGCATTCCAATACATACTATCCATAAACCATACATTAGGTATTTATCTATGGTTACTGAAAGCCAGTCAGCACAAAATACTGTTCAGACCTAGCAGAAACGCTCAGCGCACCCTTGGTGTGGTCATATAGTTCAGGGCACATTCCCACCTACTTTTCTTCCATCTATTTCAACCCTCCTTTGGCTCCTGTGACGCCAAAATTGTCAATAAAGGAAGACGGGGTAAAGATAGATGCAAAATAAGTAGGTGTGAAGGTGCACTGAGCAGTTTGGCCACACCAGGGGTGCACCAAGCATCTGTGCTTGGTCTGAACAGTCATTTTGTGCTGATAAGCTCTATTTAAAACGCTGTTTTCTTATTCGGTTTAAAATCCTGCTTGATACAACATGAAATATAATGTAGCACAAGGATTTCAACATTGATTTTTCTGAAAATGAGCTCCAAACCTGCTGCTGCTTATTCATCACGAGAGAGAAAGAGGGTGATAAAAAGACACCTAAAGGGGTAGCTCTCTTTCAGGCTCTGAAATGGGTTCATATCAGAGCAGGGATCGCAAACACACAGCCCATTGTGCAGCCCCCATGCCCTGAGACAATCACATCCAGGGAGTTAGGGGACAGCGCTTGTCTTCAGCTGATTGTGCTCCGAGGAGAATTGTATTGCGGCGCAAAAACCAGCACCGCAATACCTGAGAAGTATTATTTTTAAGTATGTGAAAAACAGCATATTGGGGTCATTATTGCAAAAATAGGACCAGGATGGGGACATGACTACAAGATAGGACAGGATGGGGGAAATTACTACAAAATGGGACAAGGATGGGGGAAATTACTACAAAATGAAACCAAGATGGGGGAAATTACTACAAAATGGGACAAGGATGGGGGAAATTACTACAAAATGGGACAAGGATGGGGAAATTACTACAAAATGGGACAAGGATGGGGGAAATTACTACAAAATGGGACAAGGATGGGGGAAATTATACACAAATGGGACAAGGATGGGGAAATTACTACAAAATGGGACCAGGATGGGGACATATACTTACAAGATGGACAGTAGGATGGGTGACATTTTTATAAGATGGGGACTAGCAAAGAGACATTACTACAAGATGGGGATAATACTACAAGTTGGGGACTAGGATGGGGACATTACTACAAGAAGAAAACTAGGATAAGGGAAATTACTACAAGAAGCAGGACAAGGATGGGGACATTACTACAAGAAGAGTACTAGGATGGGGGACATTACTACAAGAGGGGGACCAGGATGGGGACATTACTATAAGATAGGGAACATTACTACAAGATGTGGGCCACTCTGACAGGATGGGGACATTACTACAAAACGGAAACCAGGATGAGGGACATTATTACAAGACGGGGGACATTATTACAGGATTGGGGCGAGAATTACTATGTGGGACTAAATGTAAAACAATATTACTATATGGAGCCGCTTGGTGGACAAAAAAAAAAAAGGAAAAAAATCTTATAAATTAAAAAAAACTCAAAATAAAAAAATTTTGCTAAAAATACTAAAAATTAAGTTTTATGTAAAAATTGAAGTAAAAAAACAAATCTTGTACCCTAACATGTGATAAACACCATTAAAAAAAACATACCAAAGATGGTACAAAATTGTCGAAGAGTCATATACTACAAAAACGGTATCACAGAAAAACTAATCTTGTCTCGCAAAGAGCGCAGCTCGTTATATTCCAATTTTTACTATGTGGGGCCCGTTTACCCGGCTGAGTTTGAGACCCCTGCTTTAGAGCAATGTCGCAGCCCAGCTCGTTCACCTGCGGCATTTCGTATTTTGATCACAATTCACACCTTCCACTGAATCCAGCTTGTGACGATTCATCCCCACAGCACTACCTCACCTGAACAAGTCGGCACAGATCATGTGTTGATTCTTTTCGCAGAGCTGCAACCCCCTTCATAATGGGGGGGCAGTAAATTCATTACATCTGAACCAGTACTAAGGAGTACAATAACGGGGGAGGGAGGGGAATCATGAGAAACTAAGCTACCCGCGCTGCCGTTTTAGCCGAGATTCCTCCAAAATTTTTGAAGCAGCTCCCGCAAACATTGGGGGTAAAAAGGCTATGAACATTGAAAAAGTGAAACCAAAAGTAGAAGAAAAGTCACAAGGGGCTAAGTGTGCCAATAGGACAGTCAAGTTTTTTCGCACAACCACTTTAAAGTACCGGACAGCATCGGATTTATACACAATCTAAACATTCTGAGTGAGGAAATTATTTTATTCCATGCCGTTTCTTGAGCTGCATCTGCTGTAGTACATCCTTTGTGAAAGTACTGACTACAGCAAATTAATATTATGGGGATTTAAATGGCTGATTTGTTTTCTACCCTGACAAGTCAAGAAGGCTGTATGCCGTGACCATGAAGCAGCAATGATTTCACAATGACAGACTCTTGATTCAGCGTTTCAGGTCTGAAATTGTGCAGTCACAAGAAATCAAATGTTAAATGAACTTAGCCAGCCATGAATAACAACACTTCTGGACTGGGAAAATAAACTGGAGAGGGTACTACAATGTAGTGGAGGAATTTCACACTGAAAAATGCCAATACCATGTGCTTAAAAATATTTGAAATGCTGAAAAATATCTCATTACGTCCATTTTTCATGGTAAGGATACTGTGTATAGATGACAGATATACATATGATGCAACAATGCTTTTAATGTCGTGCAATGTAACCATCGATCATGGTAATAGAAGCCGCTGCGTATGAGGAAGGCACAGAATTTACTATAGATCGGTATGTTTTATTTTCCATTATGATAAAATATATGAATAACGTTTTTATGGTAAACTTATTTTTAAGCTTCTTTTTATTCATTGTTGTCAGTGGGAGAAATAAAATAATGATCTTGTACTTATGAAACTTTTTAATGGCTAAAAAAAAAATAATAAAAAGTGATGTTACAAAGTACGGTAAGCTTTCTAGACTACTTAGGTCTCTTCATCAGGCATAGATAACAAAGTATTTGAAGAAACCCAAATATATCCCCAAAAAAGCAGCTATGCGACATAATGAATGGACATTTAACAAACTTGAGCTCAGAAAGTGAATTAGTTTAGATAAGTGGTGTGAAAGTTTTAGTACCCCAATAATTATGTAAGATCAGAGACCTGATACCATCATTGTCTCTGGAGCAGATTCCTCAGATTTCGTAGTAAATCTTAAATCCTTGTGACAGATTTAATCCTGTATGGAGGGTATAAAACACTGCCATAATTTTTGTTCCAGACCCTTTGGTGTTGTTGTGATTAGAAGTTGCCTTTTAATATGACAAGGTTCATATTGTTGTGTCATGGACCACAGAAATGTTCAGCCACAGGTAGAGATGGCTGTTTTGGTCTGTACTTGTGTGCTGATGACTGAGCCCTCAACTCTCAGTTTCTGTCCTGTTTCTCCAACATAGAGACCCCCAGCAGGACACAATTACACACGATTACACACAAAAATCGCATCTACAATACCTGTGGTCAAATATTTCTGTGGAATAGGACACAACATAAACCATATGAAAGTTGGCATATTAAAAAGGCAACTTCTAATCACAAAAACATCAAAGGGTCTGATGGTCTTTGATACCCTCCACACAGAACCAAATCAGTCACAAGTGTCACATCTCCATCAGAACCTTCTCCTGCGACTTCTGTCACCAGGAACCGCCGTATTCACTCTGCGGCCAGCGCTGGTGATAGAGTTGTCTGATCCAGTACCTATCTCTAATCTGTTGCCTCAATGCAACATTAGTGGTAAGTACATTGTATGAGTCTGGCTCTGGCAGTCCTGTGTGTACGTGTCCTTGTATTGGTCTTGTGTGAACTTGGTCCCAATTGTCCTGTGTGTACTTGTCCTTATCTGACCCAGTCTGTTCTATGTGAACCTGCTCCTGTCTGTCCTGTGGGAACCTGCGGTTCCCTGTCTGTCTGAATCTGCAGTTCCCTGTCTGTCCGCATCTGCAGTTCCCTGTCTGTCCGCACTTGTGGGCCAGTACCTCCTTGCTGGAGACCCAGTTCTTCGTGAAGCCGTGTCTGTCCATCCTTTCTGAACTGGGTCCTACCTGTTCCTGTATTCCAGTCGTAAAGACCTAGTTCTTCCTGTAGCTGTTCCTGCCATCCAGTCTGAAATGGGTCCTACAACTGCCTGCCTGTATATCAGTCGTGTCCGCCAGCACTATAATATCTCGTTGAGGGTCAGCTGCCGTGTGACCGAGCTCAGTCCTGGTGTAGCAACTGGTGACGCCTCCCCAGGTGATGCCTGTCAGTTGCCATGCATCCATGGTCAGTCTTGGGGAGGCACTTCGTCACAACTCTCCAAGCTCTCCTCGGTCCACAAAACAGTGGGACCACGATCCATGCTCGCACTAAACAGTCCGAGCTCAAACGCAGCATCTGTCATCCAAACTCCATTGTCCAATTCCTCCCGCCTTTTCCAAGAAGGTATCTTTTACTGTTTTTATTTAATTAATTAGTACCCCTGTTAAACAGTTATTAATGGCATCTCACACTATATTACTAGGCGCAGCTCTCACATTAGTGTCAAAGAACGCCATTAATGAGCTTGAGCCAAAATGGGTTACGCTTCCAGCTCAAGGAGTGTCGAACCCTTAATGGGTCTATCTCTAGGGTAGTATTCAATGTTTAAATGTTTAATATAGAAGGAACCATTGAAGAATTGCATAGAATCATATCTATTCTTGAAAGGGAATAACATGTCGAGGACACACACGAGAATGCTCTTAAGGAGAGAAACTTTTCCCTCCATACATTTAGGCTTAGCTCACTAATAAGCGGAATGGAAGTAGACAAAGTGTCATCGCCTCCTGGGAACCTATCTTTACAAGGACTGCAATGTTAAAATCCCCCATTACTATTAAGAAATGTATCTGACCAATTAGCAAGTTTTCCTATCATTCTCGCTGTCTCTAACATTATGTCCACACTCTATCTATAAAACCTATGCCCGATATTGCTATTTCGTGTGTGGTTCTACCATTACTTCGCAGCAATATGGGGTCACTCTTGATTCAGATCTTTTCTTCACCCTCTCGATATCACCTACATCTCCAAAATATTTCTAGAATTCAACCTTTCTTACCTTTGACTTGGCAAAAATTCTTAGGGTCCCATCACACTCAGCGACGCTGCAACGATCCCGACAACGATACGACCTGGCAGGGATCGTTGCTGCGTCGCTTTGTGGTTGCTGGTAAGCTGTCACATAGGCAGACTCACCAGCGATCAGAACCAGCGAGCACGCTGGTATCCAGTGTAAACAGCGGGTAACTAAGCAACGCGCGGCACCTAGTTACCCGATATGTACCCTGGACACCGGATCTCAGCTTCTGCTGTAGAGCGCTTAGAGCCGGTATCCAATGTACATATCGGGTAACTAAGCACGGCGCGGCGCCTAGTTACCCGATATGTACCCTAGATACCGGCTCTCAGCGCTCTACAGCAGAAGCTGAGAGCCGGTAACCAGGGTACATATCGGGTAGCTAGGTGCCGCGCGGTGCTTAGTTACCCGATATGTACATTGGATACCGGCTCCCAGCTCGCTGATCGTTGGTCTCCCGCTGTCACACGCAGCGATGCGCGCTGGCCGGCAGGACACCAACGATCAAAAAATGGTTTAGGACATTCAGCGACGATCAGCGATACCCAGCAGGGGGGCTGATCGTCGCTACGTGTCACACATAGCGAGATCGCTGGCTAGGTCGCTGTTGCGTCACAAAATCGGTGACGCTTCAGCGATCTCGCTAGCGATCTCGCTTAGTGTGACGGGGGCTTTACTGTAGCTCTTATCCATTCTCAACTGGACTATTGCAACTCTCTACTGATCAGTTTCTTTTTCACTAAACTATCTCCTCTCTAATCCATCTTGAAAGCAGCAAACCAGAATTATATTGCTTTCCAACTGCTACACCGATGACTCCACCCCGTGCCAGTCATTGCACTTGTTGCCCATCTGCTACAGAGTTATATATAAACTTATCACTCTCACCCACAAAGCACTCTACAGTTCAGCACCAACCTACATCTCCTATTCGTCTCAGTCTACTACCCTACCTGTGCTCTTCGTTCTGCTAATGACCTAAGAAAAACATCCTTAATAATTCGAACCTCCCACTCCCGTTTCCAAAACTTCTCACAAGCTGCGCCAATTCTTTGGAATGCACTACCCAGGACAATTCAATTAATCCCCAATATCCACAGTTTTAAGCGTGGCCTAAAAATCACATTTTTTCAGACTGAGACCTATCATCTCACCACACTTATCTAACTAACCCTGTTTTGGCCACACAACACTTTCTTCCAAATCAGGACACTCTTATGATCTGTTCACACACACTCCACTCACTTATTAGCCCTATGTGTCTGTATTTGTACTATTACTGGCAGGTGAACAGTTCATGCAGTTTTGTGAACCCCCTATATATTTTATTGATGGATGGACCGTACCATACAAGCATTTTTTACTATTCTCCTTTCGTGTCTCCCATATTTCCTCATAGATTGTAAGCTCGCGAGCAGGGACCTCACTCCTGAGTATCTGTTGATTTTCTGCGTTTTTCTGTAGTGTCTTTATTGTCTGCACAAGTCCCCTCTAAAATGTAAATTGCCGCGGAATATGTTGGCGTTATAGCAATAAAAAATATTATTATTATTCTCTTGAGTGTGATATTAGAGTGCGGAGGAGGTATATATATCACTACAATGATACACTTAAAATGAATTATTGTACACCTTACTCCAACAAACCTCCCTCGTCATCTTTAAAGGAGTCTATATACTTAAAGGGGGTACTTTTATGTACCAAAAGGCTAACTCCCCTTGAGTAACTGGAATACACGGATTGGAGGCTATAAGCAATCGTCCACCTGTGCAACATAGTAATGGAGTCATTTATCATATGCGTCTCCTGCAAGCCTATAATTGCAGGGTTAATTTCCAAATGACACTGATCTTAACATGCATCAGTTACATTATAGGTTAAGCCACCTGTAATTAGCAGTCCTTCATCAGGCTTGAAGAAACACGTGATCATGACATCTATTGGAAAATGTATGGCTACCATAACTGGTTGAATTAAAGGGGTTGTTCACACCCATGGTATTGATGTTCATCTATACTAATGGATCTGTGGAGATCTGACACCCAGCACCCCATTAATTAGCTAGGCCACATGTAAGTAATGTACAGTGCAGAACAACATCGCTCCGTACATTGTTTAGTGGCTTTTCAGAGGGTCTACAGATAAGTTCCTATTCATTTGAATAGAAGCTGTACATCAGTACCCGGCAGCGGCCACAAACAGCGACAGTATTCCCCTCTGTACACGGCTTCATCCGACCACTGATGGAGCTGGTATCAGCCGATTAGTTTGGGTGCTGGATATCAGCCCCACAGAGATCCAATAGGAAGGGTCATCAATATCACATAAGTGGACAACCCCAAGCTGACTATAATACACATTAGATTAATCTGAGTTGGGCCTCCTAATTTATCCTTAATGGCAGGAGAAAAAAAAAGAACAGTAAATTCCATATGATCAAGTCTTTCCATCTAAGGGGAAGCAAGATGCAAACATTCAGAATACATGCACCCGGCCCGAACGCAGCGTGGTTGTGTATTGGTGGGCTCAGGAGAGAAAACTGTTGGCTGAACAAGTGTATAGGTGTATGGCCTTACAATAAGAAAATACATTTATTCCTGCTGATATGCATGAGATAAGGGCCAGGATGCAAGCCAAAAACATGTATTTATATTAGATTATGAAGATAATCATTAATAATAATGATGCTTTTGTAGCAAAACTATCAGCTGCAGCTCCAGCTCAATATCTGCTGCTTTTGGTAGCATAGCTTTAGTGGGAAAGGACAGTTGGCGTCCATGAATAGAGTACAAGTCCTCTTTGTTTGAAGAGGCAATTTGCATATTAAAATTTCCCAGAGGAGCATTGCACGGCGAATAAGCCTCCTTACCTCGACACGCCAAAGCTGGTATGTCACTCTCCACAAGGAGAAACCTTACCCCTCAGACCCCAGTCCAGAGCCTCTCATCTAGCCAAATCAGATCTCTCCTACTTTGCACTGACGAGGACCAACAGTCCGAAACACGTGTCTGCAAATGGAGATTCTGATTTGGCTTTTATCCTAAGTCATATTACAAGACTCGTTAAAGGGTTGATTGTGACTTGTAGGATCGCTACTTCCAACAGGTGGCGCTATAGAGTACAAGTCCTCTTTGTTTGAAGAGGCAATTTGCATACATGAATTAATAATAATTCAGGTAATATCATTACAATAAATCATACATATGCATGCTCCGCTCGGCTGAGAGTGCATGTGTTCTCAATAGGAATGGGGGAGTAAACTGCTGCCAATCTCCAAATCCAATCAATTAAACAGGAAACTGTGAAGCTGCCTAAAAGGACAGTCCATATAAAAAGAATTTGGGCACAACCATATTTCAAGTAAGGAAATCATTCCTGTGTAGGGCCTTATGGAAGGTGCTTTTCTCAAGAACCAGTATAAAACTTCTTACCTGTTCAATACTCGGTTTCTCGAATGGTGGGCTTTCCAACGATCCTTCCACCAAGGGTTTACCCATTTGTAGAATGCATTTTCTTAAAAGCTGAAAAATGATAGGTAAAATGTTAAGTAAAGTCTGTCTGTCCTGGGGAGGATTATCTGGATTATATTGAGGTTAGCTGCCGATAAAGGAATTGTTTATCATTGTGAAATTGTAAGGGTTAATCGCAGCTGACTGGATTGTTGGAGGTTTGTGATGTAATATATGATCTGGCCAGTAGAGGGCAGCAGAGAGGCCAGAATTGCAGTGCAGTTTGGCAGTTGGTGACGGTTGCTAGGGGAGCTGAAGGAGAGACTGAAGCTGCATCGTTGGAAAAAGGTCTGGATAGAGGGGTGCGAATCTGGATCTGTTTTTGGTGGTGACTCTGGGACGTGTTTGTCGGCTTGACATGAGCCGACTTAGTGAGGACTTGGCTAGGAGATGTGAGGCCTTATTTCTAAGGACTCAGACAAGCCCTGCGTTAGAGAGATCGGCATTCTCTAAGGGTACGGTCCCACGATCAGGAATAACTGCGCTTTTGACGCTGTGTGTTTATGCAGTGTGAAAAAAGCAGCGACCAGATGTTACAGCATAGTGGATTTCCACTATGCATCCATATGCGCCTGTGGATCACCCGCGGAGACGGAGATGCGGCGCAAATTTACAAGCCACCGTGTGTCAATTTCAGCAATACAATGTATGAACACACGCGGATTTACCTGCGTGATTAGAACGCAGCGTTTTGGACGCACCGAAAATACGCTGTGTCCAAAGCGTTACTGCTCCTGAATCGTGGGAACGTAGACTCAAAGCTTGAAGTCAGCGTTTCTGACTATTCGCGACTCAGCCCAGCAAAAACCCTTCTATTTCAGTCTCAGGACGTACCGGTACCAACTTACATCTGAATATATACGCGCATACATAAATGACTTTACAGAGGTCTAGTTAGTTAGGAAAAAAGGCCTCTTCCATAAGTGACACTTCAACAACTGCTCCGAGTAGGGGATTACTAAAGTACTGGCACAGCACTGTCGTTCTATGGATTTATGCATAGAAAGGGTTAATTGCGTTTATTTTGCTCGCACATAACTTTTAATTCTGTTACTGTACCTGTGTATACTCTAAGGCTATGTGCCCACGTTCAGTATTCTTAGCAGAAATTTCCTGAGAAAAAACAGACTTTTTCCCAGGAAATCCGGACGCGTTTTTATCGCGTTTTTTGCAGATTTTTTGCGTTTTTTTCCTGAACATCCTAGGTCAATAATATAGAGGGAAATCCACAGATTTACCATGAAATTAATGAACATGCTGCGTTTTTTACAGCGATGCATTTTTTTTCGTGGAAAAAAACGCACCATGTGCACAAAAATTGCAGAATGCATTCTAATAATAGGATGCTTAATGCATGTGTTTTTAAAGCATTTTTGCAGCGGGAAACCGCTACATAAACGCAAAAAAAACGTGAAAAATCCTGAACATGTGCACACAGACTTAAGGGTATGCCACACTAAACGAGATCGCAAACGAGATCGCAAACGAGATCACTAAAACGTCACTATTTAGCGATCTCGTTAGCGACCTCGTTGTGTGTGGCATGTAGCAACGATGTGGCCCCTGCTGTGATGTCGCTGATCGTTCACTAGAGTTCTGGACTGTTTTTTGATCGTTGGCGTCCCACTGGTGAGCCTATATCGCTGTGTTTGGCACCTTTTGCGAACGACGAGCGACCTCGTTTGTGACGCATGTTGTTTAGCGTCACGGAATGGATAGCAATATCTGTAAGTTTTCTTTTGCGTCACAGAGAGGATCGCAGAAGTTGCAAAGCAGGCTAGCAGGACGCAGAGAGCAGGAGCGATGCTGTAAATTCCTATGAATCAGAAGCGCTCAGTACATGCTACTGACAGATCCTAACGACCGCCAAAGTCGTTAAAGAGATTACTGACCGCTGATGTGTCGTTTATGAGATCTCCTGTTTGGCAGCTACTAGCGACCTAAAAGAGATCACATAAACGATCTCATTAGCTTGCGTCGTTATTGAGATCACTAACCAGATCGCTAAGTGTGGCAGTACCTTAAGAGTAACTGCTGTCATCATCCTATTTGTTATTTATACACTGTATACCTACCTGCCTTTCCCCTTTTTTTGTTTACAAACTGGTTAGTAAATATTTACATTATATTATGTAATCTTTGTGCGGGTCTGCTGATTGTTGCTGTACCCCTCGTCCGGTGGCCGTCCCTTGTCCACATTACAAAATAACGTAAGTATTAGCAAAAAATGTATTGCGAAAACCAGTAAATGACGGAGATCACTGAATATACAGTAAGATGAAAAAGCTATGCCCTTCATTAAAACTGTTCTCTTAGGCCTCTTTCACACTTACGTGTGACGTCCGCCCAAGTGTGAAAATGGCGAATCCGTCAGAAAAGTGTAAAAACGGATGTAAAACGGATCATTTTTATGACGGATCCGCCAAGAAGTTTTCACCAGGAAATGATGAAATTTTCGTTCGTTCGAGAGAGAGAGACCCCGGACAGTTTTGGCAGCATTTTCAATCATTTTCTATGGAGGCGACGGATCCGCGGGCGGATTCCGTCAAAAACGGATGCCAGCGGATCCGCCGCTCATAGGCGGCCATTATACAAAATGGCGGATGCGGCGGATCCGCCGTAGTCCGCCATTTTGGCGGACCAAAAAAACGTTGCATTGGACGTTTTTCTGAAATGACTGCCGCCAATTTTTTGGCGGATCCGTCAAAAAGCGGACCTAACGGACGACCATCCGTCAAAATCCGTCACTAATGCAAGTCAATGGGAAAAAAACGGATCCGCCCAAAAAAAATGTCGGATCCGTTTTTTTTCACATTTTGACGGATTTTGACTGACGTCGAACGACTGAAGTGTGAAAGAGGCCTTATCCAACTGTCTGGACCCCACCAATCCCTAAAAAATGGCTTTGAGATGACCGATCTGAATGAAGCGGTGGCTGAGCATTCATACCACTGTTCCATTGATCCTCCATAGGACTGTCAGAAAAAGCAGACTGCTGTACTCAACAATTTCCCTGGGTCCCATACAGAATGAATGAAGTGGTAGCGAGCATGTTCAGCCACCACTCCATTCAGACTGAGGTATTTCATTTACCTCTCAGCTGATTTATGACTAGAGATGAGCGAATTTGTTCGGATTCGGTTTCGAATACGATCGGAATAGAATACTGATTTTGCAATATTCGTTGAAAACAGCTGAACGTCATTAGAGTCAATGGGAGTAAAAATTACCGAATATGTTCGGAACCAATCATTAAACATACATTCGGCACGAAGTGTTTGAATATGGCCTGAATATGTCAAAATCCAAACAAATTCCCTCATCTCTATTTATGACCACAGGAAAAATCAAGTTGAATGTGCAAGAAAGAAAAGTCAGTAAAAGTCAAATGGTGCAAACTTTTTAATGAAACCCAATAGCAAAAATAATTTATATTAGCAAATATATGCATTTTAGCAATAAAAAAATCCCTCAAAGTGGAACAGTCTATTTAACAACACTGTATTTTGGATGTCTCACAGTACCTTGAAGAGATAGAAATAGACTTGTTTGGTATCAGCATCTTCCTCCTTGTGGACACAAGTGAACAAATATTCCACATCAAGCGCAATCCCCAGGAGTCTATTAATTTCCTCTTCTGAGACATTCTCTAAATGGGAAACATGTGATGCTGAAAGACAATAAGGTTTAGTAAGGTAAGATTAATGTTGGATAGAGTTCGGCAAAAAGATATACAGGACCCTGGTCCGATAACCATGTTAGTAGTCTGTGGCTGCCAGACTGGAGCACTATGAACCTCCACTATCTGTGGCATCCCCAGTGCCTTTTCTGATTAGTAGACCCTGCAATGTCATTACATTGTGACACTATTCAGACTGACATAGCGCCTACTCTTCAGGAGAGGCTGGGGGTGATGCACGTAGGATGAGGTTCCTGGTGCTCTGGTTGCATTACTTGAAACTCTATGCTTTAGTTGCCCAATAATTCGGCACACATAGACATTCTCCTAAGAAAGACAAAACTTCACTTTTACTTTCTTTAATGTTCAGGGTTTTTTTGATTGACCAACAGCACTAGCACTATAGCTGTTCAATTATTTAATTTATCATCAAAAATTCAAATTGTCTAATAATTAATTGTGTAGTCCCAATATTGGCCCCACACAAAAGACAAATGACCATTTCAGCTAACCATTGTTTTACAATTATGTTAAAAGAGTAACTAAACCTTTGTTTCAATTTTACAATTTCACTCCGATGCCGTGCCTTCAACTGACAAGCGCTGCGATGTGCTTCTTGCTATTAGAAAGTAAATCACAGGGCTTGTCAACTGAAGGGATGGCACTTCAAAGCTTCGGCAGGATTCAGGCAAAAGAGGAGAGTGAAGTCTGATCTTAGCTCAGTCATGCATGGTGCAGGAGGACTCTGCTGAAGCTTTGAAATGCTGACCCTTCAGCTGACAAGCCATGTGATTTGCATTCTAATAACAAGCAGCACATCGCAGTGCTTGTCAGCTGAAGAGGTGGCACTACAAAGCATCCACAGGATCCGGGACAAGGAGGAGAGTGAAGTCTGATCTGAACATGCGTGCTTAGACTGCTGTCACTCACAGAGGTAGCATCGCCTCAACCAATGATGTGCAATACTCAATAAGTCAGATTTCAGTTTCCTGACCGGAAGTAGCAGAGGCAGGATCACAACAGAAGACTACATGACCCACAAAGAGATGAACTTACAAGAACCAGGCAGGTAATAGGAGTATATTAGAAAAATGATTGTTAGAAAGAGCTAGAACATATGAGAAGAGGTGAAATTAGTAGTCAAACACCTCTTTAATCTAATGTATAAGGGGGCCTTAAGTGTATGACCAACTTAAGTCTACGTGCTATACTCATTTTCTTGCATCTTAAAACTGTCTGGGCTCGAATTAGTTTATTCATCCTGGTTAAAAGGTTCAAGCCACCATAATATCCCATCAATTATACCATTAAAGAGGTCTTCCAATATTTGTTTTTTATTCCATAGGTAAGTCCAGTGCTGCCCCCGATTATTGGTGATGGGCTGTAGCAATGGCGTCACAACAACATTTTTCTTACCAAGAGTGTGAGCACAACTACGACAGGGCTCTGTGAGACTCACAACTGTCTGCTGAAAATCCATTCTGGGCGGTGTGGGAGGAGGATTGGGGTTCTTCCATCCATTGCATTTACATGTCTCATCAGCCTGAAAGGGCATAAAAAAAATATCTAATTACATGAAAAGTTACTTGGACTGTTTTTTTTTCCGATTTCTTACATTACACAAGTCCTAAAATGGGTTTTCCTACGAACAAAGTACATTTTAATTAGATCTTGGAATAAAAATAAGTTCCCTCATTCCTCTTGGTATCTGCTTTGATCTATGTGTTTATTGTTATGCTGTAATGTCTATTGTCTGCACAAGTCCCCTCTATAATGTAAAGTGCGGCGGAAAATGCTGGCACTATAGAAATAAAATTATTATTATTATTATTATTATTATTAAGTTTCACAATTGGATGTGTTAAAAAATATGATCCTGTGCTGAGATAAGACAGAGCTCAACATTCAGAGAACTGCTAAATCTGCAGCAAAACTACAGCAAGCGATACATCGCTGGAATCAGGAGGCGCTGATGAAGACGAGCAAAACGCACGTAGGGGCGGCAGGTCAGGGTCTCCACTAACTCATATTATGTCAGTATTAGCCTAATCTTTTGTTGGTAACATCTCTTTTTCTGCACAGCGGGCACTTTATTCATAACTGTCAATTTTTTGCTTTATTCTCCTCCTCACTTGAGTATGTAACACAATGTTATGGAGACTGTGAGCACATTATAGGACTCTGTCACACAGCACTTTTGCTTTGTGGGCATTAACCCCATATGAACTGAATTATTGTTTATATTGGTGCACAGGCACAATTATATAGCTCATAAGCTGTTGCTTTGTTCTTAATGGATATTACCTCTTTATGAATTGTTTACACGGGTGCAATCATATTGATTATATTTGACGTCAGCGCCTTTTACATTGTTATGTTGTTTTATATGCACAGGGTACTAACCCTTTATTGATTTGATTTTCTTTTTTTCTATATACAGTACAGACCAAAAGTTTGGACACACCTTCTCTTTCATCGATTTTTCTGTATTTTCATGACTATGAAAATTGTAGAATCACACTGAAGGCATCAAAACTATGAATTAACACATGTGGAATTATATATTACACTTTACAAAAAAGTGTGAAACAACTGAAAATATGTCTTATATTCTAGGTTCTTCATAGTAGCCACTTTTTGCTTTGATTACTGCTTTGCGAGCAGAAAAGGTGAACGGATGGACTCTACATGCCTGGTTCCCACCGTGAAGCATGGAGGAGGAGGTGTGATGATGTGGGGGTGCTTTGCTGGTGACACTGTTGGGGTTTTATTCAAAATTGAAGGCATACTGAACCAGCATGGCTACCACAGCATCTTGCAGCGGCATGCTATTCCATCCGGTTTGTGTTTAGTTGGACCATCATTTATTTTTCAACAGGACAATGACGCCAAACACACCTCCAGACTGTGTAAGGGCTATCTGACCAAGAAGGAGAGTGTTGGGATGCTACGCCAGATGACCTGGCCTCCACAGTCACCAGACCTGAACCCAATCAAGATGGTTTGGGGTGAGCTGGACCGCTCACGGCTTCAATTTTGAATAAATCCCCACCAGTGTCACCAGCAAAGCACCCCCACACATCACACCACCTCCTCCATGCTTCACGGTGGGAACCAGGCATGTAGAGTCCATCCGTTCACCTTTTCTGTGTGCAAAGCAGTAATCAAAGCAAAAGGTGGCTACTTTGAAGAACCTAGAATATAAGACATATTTTCAGTTGTTTCACACTTTTTTGTAAAGGGTAATGTATAATTCCACATGTGTTAATTCATAGTTTTGATGCCTTCAGTGTGATTCTACAATTTTCATAGTCATGAAAATACAGAAAAATCTTTGAATGAGAAGGTGTGTCCAAACTTTTGGTCTGTACTGTATGTGCATTAATTGTGTGCTATTTTTTAAGCACATATTACTCTACTCTGTGATATACTTGGGCTATACCGCTAATTTTATTACCCCAACTATTAGTCCTGCTTTGGTAGTGTACTTTGTTTTATCACTTTTATATTTATATTTACGTATAAAATCATTTTATGGTTCAATATACTCTTCTTGACCTTCTTATTGGATATAATACGTTGAGTTGTTTTTTGTGTGCTATTTGTGACTTTTGAGTTGGAACCGTATACTTATTATTCTATATCCGATTTTGGAAACCCTTGGTTTAACTAATTTCAGATAGTGCAGCAAAAACAAATTCCCTTTAATGAGAACATTGGTGAGAACCAAACAATTGCAAAACTACCCCATCTTCTTCAGGCTCAGGAGTACTGAGATGAAGATGTCTTGTTCTGACAAACCAAGCATAAGCCACGTGACAACAGTTTTTTATTTAGCATCTGATCGCTGCAGATTTAGTTTTAAAAAAAAAACACTGACCATCTCTGGCTGGCTATACATATCATACATATTACCTGCACCTCCATTCATGAAACCCATGGACAACCTGGTCCACACCAGAGTATGAAAGCTGTTTGTATGCAACTTTGGCTAAGAAATAAGAATCATTCCGAACTACAGTTGAACAAACCAATTTCCTCTGTTTCATTTGGACCCGAAACTTCCTCGTCCCGCACTCAAATGCCACAATCATGATGGGCACCTTTGGCATATACGAAGCCTCCAAAAGGGCAGAGGGTATAGTAATTACAAGAGATGCCCACCTGAGTGCCAATGGAGGAAGTCTGCACTGCCTTGTCAGACTATCACAGAATATTAATGTGCATACCGGAGCAGGGTCCTGCAAATATTTTTGCTTAACTCTATTCTGGATCCCTTATAATAACCATGTTACCAAATAAGTCATATGGTAAGGGTTGTCTTTATAAAGACCTCTTGAAGTCAATGAGAAAGGTGACAACCATTTTGGTGATAAGCTTCTGAGTGGTGGGCAATGGCTGGTGGACCCATATCGGTCACAAAAATCGGAGTCCCAAAGTTCACTGTGTGAATGGAGTGTCAGTTTGCATGCAGAACCATCACTCTGTTTACTAATGGGCAGCTGAAGAGCCAAGTCCTTTACTTAGTTATCTGTTGTAGTCCCATAGCCAGCGAACAGAACAATGGTCACGCCTGTGCACGACTGTTCTATTGACACAGAGGATTTTGGAGCCCCTTTTTAAAACTGATGAATCCCTGTGAGAATACCACCCCCAATCTGCCATTTATCACCATTCCTCTGAATAGGTGAACCATTAATGTTTAAAAATATTCTATAATATTGCACCAATACACCCAATTCATACAGAGTAGCATTAAGTATGTCCAAGTTTCAGGTAGTTTTCCAATGCAATTATAAAAAACAAGTAAACCCTGTTTTGCCCATTTCAATTTTTTCAGCAGGACTTTAAAAAGAGAACAAATAAAAAAATCATGAAATCAGCGGAACGGGTGCCCATCCTTCATATTGATGCTTGCAATAAAACATTCATTTCACAACAAGTGAGAAGAGAGGATGATCTAACACACAATGCCACTGTGTTTATACATCGATCAGTAATATAACTAATACTATCTGTCCAACAATTCGATATTCACATTCCCTATGTAGAAAATGTCACTGGTGGACAGTCAGCACTGGTACTCTAGAGAACCAACAGAGGGACACACACCGAATAACGGCCACAAAATATAGGCAGCAAGAATTAGAAGTAAAACACTTTTATTGGAACAAGTGGTTACACAACGGTGGCACAGCTACAGAGGGTGCCCGCACATATGAGATAAAATTGAAAATATGCATAAAAGATAAATATGATAGACAGTACAACACACATACAGGTACAAGATGGTAGATCACAGGTAGCAAGTGATGACAGCACAGACCATACTGGTGAAATAAATAATAGAGTCATGTATAAGTAAGGATAAGTGTCACAGTACTGAAGTATGCACTTAATCATATTTAGAGGTTAAGTACATACAGTGATCTAGATACCTAATAGGACCCAAGGGAATATGAAGTATATAAATACATAAAAATGCACACAATGTATTCAATACTGATAGGAAAAATACCATTCTAGTATGAGAGTCATGTAAAGGTACAGGGGATGTCCATACTACCTGGTGGTGTGCTGTATGGGTGCAGGCACGTACCCCGACGCGCGTTTCGGACAGGAATCCTTCGTCAGGGAGTAGTGAACTGGTACTCTGACTAGTCTGGTTGACCTTCCTTCGACTACTTTTCGTAGGTACTAACTACTATACACCTAGCACAAAACCACACATTATACTATTTTGGAGATCCTCTGACATCTAGCAATTACAAGTCACTCAGATTCTGAAGCCTCACATACACAACAGATAGCTGCTGGCCAAACGATGGTTTGGCTGATTGTTCGATCGTCAGCTATCTCTCTTGACTCCTCCATGCACAGAAGTAGGAATGCCGCCATACACATTAGACTGTTGGCTGACTAGGCCGATATCGGCCGATTTGGCCGACGTTGTCTGTGTATGGGGACCTTAACACTTGCCTAGTTATCCTACCTCCAACATATCATTAGTTCCATGATTTTAATGTTATCGCTGATCGACGTACATGAAAATATAGAGTAAATTGCAATTTTCACTCCAGCAAGAGAAAAAAAAAACAAGTAACACATAAGGATCTAATGGAGACGGCATCTCCTGAACTGAAACAAATTAATTGCATCCAATTACTTACAGATTCACACACTCTTTATGCAAATTAACGACATGGTTAGCACTTTCCTGGAAGGCAGTATAAGAGCTGGAAAACACAACCACAACCCACCAGAGAGGAGGGCTATGATTGTAATCCGCAGCAGGGAAGGAAGCACCTGGGTACACCAAGATATCCAGTAATATTACACCAAGCAGCCGGGGAAATAATAAGACCACAGAGCAGTAAATGCGTCGAAGATTTAAGGCTGAATTCTTACCTTTCCCATCTGTGAATCTATAGCAATATGATATATTAATAAAATAAGCTAATCCATTAACATAAAGCTATTTCTTAGGAAACTAAATTATTTCATGGACTTATTTCACCCTGGTTGGAAAGGTGATTGATTTTTCTTTGCTTTATTTATGAGGAAGAAAAATGCATACTGTGAATTTATGAAGAAGTATTGGAAAGAAAAGTATTTTTTGTACCTTCGTATTATTTAATGGTTTAATGTTAAGCTTACTTTTTAACATTTTCTAATATATATATATATATATATATATATATATATATATATATATATATATATATACACATACAGTATTTACACACGTGGTCAAAATTGTTGGTACCCCTCGTTTAATGACAGAAAAACCCACAATGGTGACAGAAATAACTTGAATCTGACAATAGTAATAATAAATCAAAAATCTATGAAAATGAACAAATGAAAGTCAGACATTGCTTTTCAACCATGCTTCCACAGAATTTAACAAAAAAATAAAACTCATGAAATAGGCCTGGACAGAAATGATGCTACTCCTGAAAATAATGTGACAAAAGGGACATGTTAAATCAAGGTCATTAGCATCACAGGTGTCTACAATCTTGGAATCAGTGAGTGGGCCTGTATAGAGGGCTAAAGATATACTGTGCTGTTTGGTGATATGGTGTGTATCGCACTCAACATGAACCAGAGAAAGTGAAGGAAAGAGTTGTCTCAGGAGATTAGAAAGAAAATTAAAGACAAACATGTTAAAGATAAAAGTTATAAGACCATCTCTGAGCAGCTTGAAGTTCCTGTGACTACAGTTGCACATATTATTCAGAAATTTAAGCTCCATGGGACTGTAGCCAACCTCCCTGGATGTGGCCGAAGGAGGAAAATTGATGACAAATCAAAGAGATGGATTATACGAATGGTAACAAAAGAGCCCAGAAAAACTTCTAAACAGATTATAGGTGAACTTCAAACTCAAGAAACATCAGTGTCAGATCACACCATCTGTTGTTGTATGAGCCAAAGTGGACTTCATGGGAGACGACCAAGGAGGACACCATTGTTGAAAAAAAAAATCATAAAAAAGCCAGAATGGAGTTTGCCAAACTACATGTTGACAAGCCACAAAGCTTCTGGGAGAATGTCCTATGGACAGATGAGACAAAAATGGAACTTTTTTTCAAGGCACATCAGCTCTATATTCACAGAGAAAAAATGAAGCATATCAAGAAAAGAACACTGTCCTTACTGTGAAACATGGAGAAGGCTCTGTTATGTTCTGGGGCTGCTTTGCTGCATCTGGCACAGGGTGTCTAGAATCTGTGCAGGGTACAATGAAATCTCAAGACTATCAAGGGATTCTAGAGAGAAATCTGCTGCGCAGTGTCAGAAAGCTTGGTCTCAGTCGCAGGTCATGGGTCTTGCAACAGGATAATGACCCAAAACACAAAGCTAAAAACACCCAAGAATGGCTAAGAGGAAAACATTGGACTATTCTGAAGTGGCCTTCGATGAGCCCTGACCTAAATCCTATTGAGCATCTTTGGAAAGAGCTGAAACATGCCGTCTGGAAAAGGCAACCTTCAAAACATGGGACAACTGGAGCAGTTTGCTCTTGAGGAGTGGGCTAAAATACCTGTCGAGAGGTGCAGAAGTCTCATTGACAGGTACAGGAATCGTTTGATTGCACTGATTGCCTCAAAAGGTTGTGCAACAAAATATTAAGTTAAGGGTACCATCATTTCTGTCCAGGCCTATTTCATGAGTTTTATTTTTTTTAAATTCTGTGGAAGCATGGGTGAAAAGCGATGTCTGACTTTCATTTGTTCATTTTTATAGATTTTTGATTTAGTATTACTTTTGTCAGATTCAAGTCATTTCTGTGACCATTGTGGGTTTTTCTGCCATTAAACGAGGGGTACCAACAATTTTGACCACGTGTGTATGTCATTTAATGTCCACGATTATGCTATGTAAACCAGGCATTAGGCTTAGTGGTCAGTGTAACATTTGCAAGGTTTTAGTTGTTTTTTTTTAAAGAGTGACTAAACTTTTTTATTATATTAATTTTAATTTTCCTCCAGGCATCCCAAAGCTATGTAATTTTGTTATTATATTTTACCTTATTTTGCTTCCTTCCCAAACACTATGGCAGTGATGATTGCTTTCCCCCTTTATGCTCCTTTAGAAGCTGCTGTCAATGTTTTACTAACTGCCAGTCAAGACCCACACACTATATTCAAACAGTCTGTGTTCGGGACTCTCCATGTCTAAGTACAGGGGCAGGGACCAGAGACGTTCAGCCGGGAAAGTCCTGTACACTAACTAAATGTAGTGTATAAATCTTTGCTGAGCAGCAGCTGAAAGCTTCCAAAGGGGCATGAACTGGGCATTGTAGAAAAAGTTTTGGAGAGAAAAAGCGAAATAAATGAATTACTAAAAAAGTAATTAGCAATGCCTGGAGGATAACTGAAAAACTAAAGTTTTATTTTTTTTATACAAATAGTGGTATGGAAAACAAAACAAAAAAAAAAATGTGAAATAATACATTTAACATAAAAACCTGATCTAAACAATTCCCTTTAAAGGGGTTATCAAGAATGTAGGACTTTTTTTCATATTGAGCTAAGAACTTACATGCAGGTAGTTTCTAACTACCTGCCTGTTCTGCCCTGTGACAATCTGTTCAGCTGCTCCTTCTTGTGGTGATGTCATGTCCACAAAGCAGCTTATCTCTTCCACTCTCCTCTGTCTCTGCCGATGTCATGCTGATTGCGGGGAACCAAATGTCAATCAGCATGATGTAGGCAATGATGTTGGGTTGACAGAGAAGAACTGAAGAGGAAGAGCTGCTCTGTTGACGTGAGGTGAAAAGAAGCCGGTTAGTAACAGCCTGCGCTACTCCAGATGATGGATACCATGATTGTAGCACACGTATCCAGCTCCAGCCAGCAACAACCCCCCCCCATTCCCACGTCAGTATCCTAAATACCCCAAGCCGCCCCCGGGATTGGGCCCGGCCTTCGGGAATCACTCCCATTCCAGAGCTAACTGTGCTGGTGGAGGTATTTTCCTGATGACGAGCCCATCACCTGGGACTGCACGAGAGACCCCTGTGGTGACGGTTCCTCTGGGTGTACTACCTCCATCCCCACAGTGGAACTAGTGACTGGAGAACAATGGTTTGCGAACCCTGAGACACCAATGAGAGTAATGGAATGATTGCTTTACCTTTACCAATCTGGGGTCTGGCGTCATGCATACATAAGATCCAGCCTGCACGTCTTCCTGTGCTGTCACTGAATATAAACATTGATTCCTGAGGCTGAACACTTTCCAGAAGAGATTTGTGCCCTTAAACCACAGGTCCCCAACCTTTCTGACCGTGAGAGCCACATCCAGCCTTAGAGAGGGTCGCAAGCCACATTCAGCTCCCGCCCTCTCACAATAGTGGAAACCAAAGCCCCCATTACAGGCATACTGGTAACCAATAATTTTCCACAGAAATCATCCCAAAGAAGTATATCAAGATCCAGGGGTTCTCACAATACCCCCATTCAGTTCTCTCTCATCAAGCCCTCCCAACACACTATCACATCAAGCTTCAAGCACCTCCTCTGACTGGTGGTATCATCTTGTCTCCAGCGTACCATACTTAAATTATCTCAAAACTCCTAAGACCAATATATGTGCATCCAGATCTGCTCTTCTGTGCAGGGCTGCTCACAGAATTCACCATTTTCAGATGCACTCTTCATACCTCTTTGCTAGATCTGGAGCTAATGCGCCAAGCTGGCAGACAGCCGCGAGCCACAATTCATGAGCCCGCGAGCCACATGTGCCTCCTGAGCTACAGGTTGGGGACCCCTGCCTTAAACTGACGAGCAAGCAAATCTCAAATAAGACTCAACAATAAGATCGACGTAACCGATGCTCCTTGCTGGAAAAAGTCTGCATCCCTTAGAACCGTGGATTCCGCTCTATGTGCATTAGTCCAATAGTCTTTAGTCCAAGGCCAGCCTCTCGCAGAAGTCGTCACATAGCAGAAATATCTGAACAGAGCACTAAAACTTTACAGAAGAAATCATCTAAGGGACTTCCAATTGTTGTTTTTTTTACCTTAGGAAGAAATGTTCTCTTTCATATGATGATGACATTTATTCTCATTTTCCATGCTACACTTCATTGGCTTTTTTTTAACCTAACCTTTCAATTTCTCCAACTCTCTGCAATTCAATTTAATGTTCTGCCAAATAGCCTATTCAATTTGGGGATATCAGTAAAAATGGAAATTTTACTTTCAAAACCAAAATCATTATTACGCATTTTTCAAATACCAGAACTCCTGTTACCCACTGGTCATCAGTCTGTCTTTTGCCCTGTAACCCATTATCATACACATTTTTCTCCAGTCCTAAAATTCCCACTGTAAATTTTATGCAGTTCAGTCTAAAACACAATGAAAAAGTCTAGATATCTCATACCATTATCTAACGTGTATGAGAGTCTTAATGATAAGAGAAGGGAAAGCAAATAACTATAGAACAGAGCAGTAGCTCTATTGGATTTGTAAGATTTTGGTAGATCTGCTAGATAAAGACTAAACAGACTCTGAAGCAAAACAGTCGTCATTATTTAATAAAGACTATTAAAGGTACTGTCACACTAAACGAGATCGCTAACGAGATCGCTAATGAGTCACCGATTTCATGACGCAGTAGTGATCTCGTTAGCGACTTAGCTGTGTGTGACATGTAGCAGCGATGTGGCCCCTGCTGAGATGTCGCTGATCGCTTATGAACGTTCTGAGACGTTTTTTGGTCGTTGGTGTCCCGCTGGTGAGCCTGAATCTCTGAGTGTGACACCCTTTATGAACGACTTCACCAGCGTCGCAGGTGGGACTAGGTTTTCCCAACGACCGCAGAGGTCGTTATACAGATCGCTGATGAGTTGTGTTTGGAATCTAACTAGCGATCACATAGCGATCGCGCTAGCGATCTCACCAGGTCGTGTCGTTGTCGTGATTGCTGGTGCGATCGCTAAGTGTGACAGTGCCTTTAGAAAGTTACTTAAATTTGCATTTAGTTTACATAACCTTTAAAGTGTACCTGTCAGCAGGATATTGCTAAGTAAACTACAGACACAGTCAGGTTGGCAGTGGTAAACTGATTAAAATGATACCTGGGGTGATGAAATTCATCTTGTGATTCCTGTGTAATCAGTGTTAGAAGTTTTTAGTTAATGAGATGCCAGTGCTCCGGGGAGGGACTGTAGGCAGAGTCTTATCTTCCTGCTCTAAACTTAAGAAACCCAGGAAAGACCTGCCCACAGGCCGCCCCGAAACACAAACAGTCTGTGTCATGATCCAGTTCGGGATTTGTTTCTGATTATTCTCTCCCGGGATGGTCATGCGGGGGTTAACCTTCACTGCCTCGTTTTGGGATCTGTCTAGCTATTTCAGTCCACTGTTACCTGCAAGCAGCGTCAGTTATAGTTCCTGCCTCTGGCTTGAGCAGCTGACCCCGTTATATCCTGATTTATCCTCAGCCTGTTTACCTAGGTCCTGTTTCTGCTCTCCCCTGTGACTTCGCTCATCTTAGTACTTGCTCTCTGTGTTGTGACCCCTCGGTATTTGACCCGGCTTGTCCTCTGACCTGTTTGACTGTCTTCCTTCTCTGGCTTTCCTACTCCCGACCGGCTCTGACTTCTCTGGCTTGTTTCTGACCACGTGTATTGCTGTGACCTCTGGTACTTCGTTCCCTATCTGTTGCTGAGCCGTCTTGTCAGACTACTCTTCCGCCACCTAGTGGCTCCTGCCTGCGGCACTGTGGTTTCACTGTGAGTATACCTGTTTTCCTTCACATGCACCCCTGGCGGAGGTTGTGTGCTACTGCGCTGCAGCAGGCACTACAGTCTGTCTCTATGATGATGAACATGTTTGTGCTTCGGGGCGGCCTGTGGGCAGGTCTTTCCTTTGTTTCCCTGGCTTAGAGTAGGAAGATAAGACTCTGCCTACAGTCCTACCCCGCATTAACTGAAATCTTCTAACACTGATTACACAAGAACCACAAGATGGATTTCTTCACCCCAGGTATCATTTTAATCAGCATAACAGAGGAAACCTGGCAATGCCTGTAGTTTACTTATCAAAATCCTGCTGACAGGTTTGCTTTAAGCATGTTCACATGGTGTTTGTCTCCTAGCAAACCGCATCCAAAGTCTGATATCTTAGAGATCCATGATATTCCATGAAATAAACTCACATATTATCAATTAATGGTCACTTACAGGGGACCTCTCAGCTCTCCTGACTTGTCTATTTTACTAAATAATTCCATTCCATTTAATATATGATTATTCACAATCATCTTTTTTTTAACTCTTTTTTTTCCATCTTTGGTACATTCCTCCTAGAAATGTATGGCTATATTGACAACTGGGTGTAACCAGGTGGACACCCCTATGCTCTTCTATTACTGGTAACTTTTGTAGAGACACATCTGTTTCACAAAGGGAAAAATAACATCCTTTTGTAAATTCAATAACACATTTCTAGGAGGCATAGCAGAGGATAGTGTGTAAAATCAGCCATAGGAGCATGGTTCTAACGTTGGATTCATGAAAGTCATTTGGGAGCAAAGCCACACATATTCCAAAAACAGAAATGCAATCAATGTTTCATTTCTTATTGTACCCTTCATAAATTACTTCACAGATTTTTTAAAATTATAAGAAAAAAATTAACAATTCGGGGTTGAGACGTAATACTATCTAGTGTTGTACATTACAGAAAGTGAATATATATTTAGAAAATAATAGAGAAAGGGTTAATTTTTGAAAAATAAAATACATGCAGAAATCTAGTGAAATAAATGTGCTGTGTAACCACTGTCTAAAATTATCCGTCGTGATGTCTCGAAATACACAGCAAGTATCTTCTAAATTCCCCTATTCAGGATGTAAGAGATACTGGTGCCAACTACAGATACTTTCATTTACCCATTCCAGTGACATAAATCCGCTATGGTGTCAACCTCATATGCCCTCTACAGTGGTAGCCATAAGCCTGTGCTGCACTTCTCTCCGGTCAAATTAGTACTAAGGGATTTGGCAGTGTAGAATATAGATAGATAGATAGATAGATAGATAGATAGATAGATAGATAGGTAGGTAGGTAGGTAGGTAGGTAGGTAGGTAGGTAGTAGATAGATAGATAGATAGATAGATAGATAGATAGATAGATAGATAGATATAGATAGATAGATAGATAGATAGATCTATATAGAAAGATATAAGGAAGCAGAACCAAAAGATTACAATATGGATGCACAGCTATTTGGACACATATCATACTCCGATACCATGTACAAAAATAAGCAACACTCTTTTTTAAAATGCAAAAAATAAAGGACTTTTTTCTAGAGCTGGAAAGGTTCTGCTATGAAAACAATATGTTGCCACAGTCACATGGACTAATAAATATCCTTAATTTTTGGCATCTTGGACTTGAGTGCTGCTTATATCTTTCCTTCTCTCTCTCTCTAGATATATACAATATGCATATTGTGTATATACAGTATATTTTATCTATAGAAAAAATATACTGTATATATACAAAAGCATAATAATAAGTTATTATTATTTATTGTTATAGCGCCATTTATTCCATGGCGCTTTACATGTGAGGAGGGGTGTACATAATAAATACAAGTACAATATTCTTAAACAACACAAGTCACGACTGGTACAGGAGGAGAGAGGACCCTGCCCGCGAGGGTTCACAATCTACAAGATTATAAATATACAGAGAGAGAGAAGGATATTTATTAGTCCATGAACTTTTATATATGAACTTGTATACAGTATACACTTATATATACACATTCATACAGAAGAAATCCCGTACTCCAGCATTACAGTCGGTCAACAGACACCTAGAAATTAGGGCAAAAAATAATTTAGGGAAAATATGGCGTTATACTTTTTTTTTTGTTTACTTCCTTATTCAGAAACCTAATTCGTAAAGACTGTGAAAGTCCCACTGATCCCCGGTGGGATTAGTGTTATACAGAAGTGTT
>JARQOD010000006.1:72087144-72253890 GCA_033576555.1 Oophaga sylvatica | reverse complement strand
CCTCAGTGTTGTCACTGTCACACACTCCTCTTCAGTGTTGTCACTGTCACACACTCCTCCTCAGTGTTATCATGATCACACACTTTTCCTTACTGTTCTTAATGTCACACACTCCTCACAGTGTTGTCACTGTCACAACTGTTGTCACTGTCACAGACTGATCCTCAGTTTTGTCATTGTCACACACTCCTTTCTCCTCAGTGTTGTCACTGTCACACATTCCTTCCTCCTCAGAGTTGTCACTGTCACGCACTCCTTCCTCCTCACAGAGTTGTCACTATCACGCACTCCTCCTCACAGTGTTGTCACTATCACAACTAATGTAGCTGTCCCACACTCCTCCTGACAGTGTTGTCACTGTCACACACTCCTCAGTGTTGTCACTATCACAACTGCTGTCACTGTAACACAATTCTTCTCACAGTGTTGTCACTGTCACAACTTGTCACTGTCACAGACTGATCCTCAGTTTTGTCATGTCACACACTCCTTTCTCCTCACAGTGTTGTCACTGTCACACACTCCTTCCTCCTCAGAGTTGTCACTGTCACGCACTCCTTCCTCCTCACAGAGTTGTCACTATCACACACTCCTCCTCACAGTGTTGTCACTATCACAACTGCTGTAGCTGTCCCACACTCCTCCTGACAGTGTTGTCACTGTCACACACTCCTCAGTGTTGTCACTATCACAACTGCTGTCACTGTAACACAATTCTTCTCACAGTGTTGTCACTGTCACACACTCCTCACAGTGTTGTCACTATCACAACTGTTGTCACTGTCACACACTCCTCCTCAGTGTTGTCACCATGACACACTCCTCCTTACTATTGTCACTGTCACACACTCCTCAAAGTGCTGTCACCGTCACACACTTCTCCTTACTTTTGTCATTGTCACACACTCCTCAGTGTTGTCACTGTCACACACTTCTCCTTACTGTTGTCACTGTCACACACTCCTCCTCAGTATTGTCACTGTCACACAGTCCTCACAGTGTTGTCACTATCATACACTCCTCCTTAGTGTTGTCACCATCAAACAATCCTCCTTACTGTTGTCACCTTCACACACTTCTCACAGTGTTGTCACCGTCACACTCTACTCCTCAGTGTTGTGCCTATCACACACTCCTCACAGTGCTGTCTCCATCACACACTCCTCCTTACTGTTGTCACCGTCACACACTCCTCCTTACTGTTGTCACCATCACACACTCCTCCTTACTGTTGTCACCGTCACACAATCCTCCTTACTGTTGTCACCGTCACTCACTCCTCCTCACAGTGTTGTCACAGTCACACTCTACTCCTCAGTGTTGTCACTGTCACACACTTCTCCTCACAGTGCTGTCTCCATCACACACCCTCCTTACTGTTGTCACCGTCACACACTCCTCCTTACTGTTGTCACCGTCACACACTCCTCCTTACTGTTGTCACCGTCACACACTCCTCCTTACTGTTGTCACCGTCACACACTCCTCCTTACTGTTGTCACCGTCACACACTCCTCCTTACTGTTGTCACCGTCACACACTCCTCCTTACTGTTGTCACCGTCACACACTCCTCCTTACTGTTGTCACCGTCACTCACTCCTCCTCACAGTGTTGTCACCATCTCACACTCCTCCTCACAGTGTTGTCCCTGTCACATACTCCTCCTCACAGTGTTGTCACCATCTCACACTCCTCCCACAGTGTTGTCACCATCTCACACTCCTCCTCACAGTGTTGTCACCGTCACACACTCCTCCTTACTGTTGTCACCGTCACACACTCCTCCTTACTGTTGTCACCGTCACACACTCCTCCTTACTGTTGTCACCGTCACACACTCCTCCTTACTGTTGTCACCGTCACACACTCCTCCTTACTGTTGTCACCGTCCACACTCCTCCTTACTGTTGTCACCGTCACACACTCCTCCTTACTGTTGTCACCGTCACACACTCCTCCTTACTGTTGTCACCGTCACACACTCCTCCTTACTGTTGTCACCGTCACTCACTCCTCCTCACAGTGTTGTCACCATCTCACACTCCTCCTCACAGTGTTGTCCCTGTCACATACTCCTCCTCACACGTTACCTTGCAGGAGGAGTACACTCCGAGTTTCTCCAGTTTCTTGGCCCGGGGGCTGAGCGGTGCTGCCCCTTTTTAGCAGCGATTTTTAGAGGTGCAGCTCCAGCACCTCCCACAGTCGGACTCTCCGCTCCCCGGGCTGCTCCTCCGGCTGCAACCGTAGCCGCTGCTGCCGCAACCACCACGGCCGGAGAGCCTTGGGGCGCCACATTGCCCACCACCGAGCCTCCGTCTGCAGCCGCCTCGGACATTGCAGGAGCCCTGGAGCCTGCCCGGGGAGAAGAATGCCCCCAACCCTCCTCCGGTGCACAGATCCCTGGGCGAGGTGACGAGATCTGCAGCCGATCCCCCAGCAGGGAGGCAGCTGGAGCACATCACCGCCTCCCCTGCCTCTCTCCTCCTCCTCCTTCTTCTTCCCAGTCCTCCCTCCTTGGTGCTGCTGTCCACTTCCATCGCTGCTGTCAGTCGCGCCGGCGGCTGCGCTGTGTGCAGTGATCAGTCATGGGGCCGGCTTCTCAACCTGGAAGGGCCGACATCATATCTGCTTCAGCAGGCGGCCTAATGTAACCGATAACACTAACTAGGGGGCGCTATGCTCAGCAGTGGACATTCAGAGGTGGCGATGAGCTCTCTGTGCCCCAGCCACTGTGTCCACATGATACATTGTTGTCTGACACATGAGAGACATAACAGGACTGAGGATTCATGTAATTCGTTCACACCACCGTATTTTCGATGTCCATTAAAAAAGCAAAACAATGTTCTTCAATGGAGCAGATGGGATAAACGATTGTGCGCACTGACCGGATTTGTGTGTGAAAAAAGAATGGCAGCGTGCACTATTTCCTTCCATCTATGGGATGAGACTCATCCATTCAAGTCTATGGGTGCGAGAAAAAATCGGGTGCAATACGGAGCTACGGGATAGCATCTGAAGCTGCATGGCAATTCTGTACCATGGAGAGAGACGTAAACCGTGTGCAAATAGAATCAGATGCGCCCTACAAATATTGGCACCATTAATAAAGGGGGTGCAGCATATTAGGGCCAATCAGACCAGTCCCATCACCGAATCTAGCACCCATAACCTGGAATATTATATTCTTCTAGGACGGCACCCAGGCCTCCTGGAACTTTTGTAGTGAATTATCCATTAGAAATAACGTGGCAGAGAGTTCCAGAAAGAATCGCATCTGCCATTATGATTAAAGGGAATCCCCAAAATGGCATTTAAACTGCATTAATATAGGCGACCTAGCCCCTATGTACACCATACTAGGGAAATCACAGTACATTTATTGCCTAGATCCAAAATAGTGCTTCCAAATATCAACAAATTACAAAAAATCATAGGAAGCTTTTTCCACTATAAAAATACAAATTTTATTTAGAACATTTTTAAAATACATATACGGATAAAAATATCCAAATGGGGGACAACATTATGCAAAAAAAGCCTACAGAAAACAGGTACAGGCACAATTGGTAGTGTTCAATAGTGAATATATCCGTATATCATGCTTAAAGCCACATTGACAAACAAGGGGTTATGTATATTTAATGTCTATCACATATACCACAGTGCATAGATTTTTAAGAAAAGTATCCCCAAAACATATCTGTTAGCATAGGGTTAAAACGGACAGAGAGATTGCCCTCCTACCAATAAAGCTAGCATTTCAATGTTTGCTATGCAAGTGCAGAGCATGCAGCAAGTGCTATGATATGTGCAGTAACCTGCATCACGATGCACAAAAAAGTTTTTAGCTTGGATAGTGGAAAAAGCTTCCTATGATTTTTTGGAATTTGACCATACTAGGGAAGTATATTTTAATTTTACAGTTAATTAAAAGTCAACTTTTATTTGCTATGCAAATGAAGGCGGTCCCCTAAACCAGCGAGTGGTGGCCAGGAGCCAGACGTCAGGGAGCGCCCCCAGCTGTTGTGTGCACTCCCACACTGGCACTGTGAGTGCGCCGCTACGTTCATCCAGTGTCCGTGTGCGGGCGCAGACAGGACACTCTGCAATCGCTTTGGGCCTTAGTTGTCAATGTGAGGTTCAGCGTCGGACTGGAGTACCTTGGGCCCACCAGAGAAAATCATTCTTGGGGCCCACTATGTAGCTACATAGAAATAAATACAAGACTACCAATTGTGCGGTAAAACGTGCTAATATCAAGGTATAATATAAGGTAGTACAAGTCTTAATTATGTAGCAGGGGTTGGGGTAGCCCCCCTCATAGAATATAAAGTAGCCCCCTCATAGGGTACAATGCAGCCCCCTCATAGTATATAAAGTAGCCCCCCACAGAATATAATGCAGACCTCATATAGTATAATGCAGCCCCCTCATAGAATATAATATAGCCCTCCTCATAGAATATAATGTAGCCTCCCATAGAATATAATACAGCCAGCATCATAGAGTATAATGCAGCCCCCCATAGGATATAATGTAGCCCCATAGGGTTTAATGCAGCCCCCTCAAGGTATAATGCAGCCCCCCCCATAGAATATAATGTAGCCCCTCATAGGGTATAATGCATCCCTCCCATAGAATATAATGTAGCCCCCTTATAGGGTGTAATGCAGCCCCCTTCATATAGTATAATACAGCCCCTCCACAGAATATAATGTAGCCCCCTCAGAGTATAATGCAGCCCTCCTCATATGGGGCATCATGCTGCCCCCCCTCATACAAGGTATCATGCTTCCCCCCCTGATACGGGGTATCATGCTGTCCCCCTCATACAGGGTATCATGCTCCCCCCTCTCATTAGGGTATCATGCAACCAGGACTCATATATATATAAAAAAAAAAACTGCTCACCTCGCCTCCTCGCTCCCACGCTGATTCCGGCAGCTGCTCCGCTCCGATGTCAGGAGCTGTGCTGCAGTTGGCCCGGCACACAGCGGGTATGTGATGAAGTGATGTCATCGCGCACCCGCTGTGTGTCAGAGGTAGAGGGGAATGATGGGAGAGGGAGCGTCTTCTGACATTCTCTCTTCCATTATTGCTTTCAACTGTATCGGCATCTGATGCCGATACAGTTAAATGCGGCACGCACTGGGGGCGGCTCTGACGCCGGGTCCTCCTGACTTACAGGCCCATAGCGGCCATATGGGCTGAGGGAGCAGAGCGCTGGTCTGCGGGCAGTGTTAGCTGCAGCCTGCGGCAAACACTGCCCGCTATTAAAGTGAAATGAACATTCACTCCTCTGCACACCCATGGGGGCGTGGGGAAGTGTGAATATTCATTTCAGGCTTCGGCTTCCTGTCACCCAGGGCCGGCGTCAGCACCCGGTGCACCCGGGCAAGTGCCAGGGCCCTGAGCAGGCTGGGGGGCCCACTCGACATCAGGGACATCGGTACACTATGGGGGCCTGGTGTCTGTGCCAGTGCCGACTCCCGTGAGTGGGCCCCCCGCTTGCTCAGGGCCCTGTCATTTGTGATACTTACCTCTCCCAGCTCCATCACTGCGGCGTCCTCTGACTGTGATGTTCAGGTCAGAGGAAGCTATGACGTCACGTCTGTGCACCCTCTGCCCGAACAGTCACAGTGTAGAGAGCTGGAAAAAGGCGACGCTGAGGAGTCCGGAGCAGAGCAGCAAGGAGAGGTGAGTATTTCATATTTTTTTTTACGTTTGGAGCATTATATATAAGGATCATCATACACTGGTATGAGGCCCATTATACATTGAAGCATCGTATATGGGGCCCATTATGCACTGGGGCATCATATATGGGGCCAATTATATATGGATCATTATATGGGCCCATCATATACTGGAGCATTATATGGAGTCCATCATAGTGTATGGAACATTATATGGGCCCCTTTATGTATTGAGCAATACATGGGGCTCATTATTCTTTATGGAGCAATATATGGGGCCCATTATGCAGCATGGAGCATTATATGGGGTCCATTATTCTGTATGGAGCAATATATGGGGCCTATTATGTACTGCATGGAACAATATATGGGGCTCATTATTCTGCATGGAGCAATATATGTGGCTCATTATTCTGTATGGAGCAACATATAGGGCTCATTATTCTGTATGGAGCAAAATATGGGGTCCATGATTCTGTATGGAGCAATATATGGTGCCCATAATACTGTTGGAGCATATATGGCCATATACTGTATGAGCATTATATGGGCTCATTATCTGTATTGTGAGCCATATATGAGGCTCATTTATTCTGTATGGCGCAGTATATGGTGCCCATAATACTGTATGGAGGACTATACTGTCCAATTTCTGATCTATTGTAGAATTTACAATAGATATCAGTCATGTAATGTAAGAAGTGAAATCTTTGGCATTATACTATACCTATATTTTTTTGCCGTATCTGTGCATCATGAATTGTGGTATGTGTTAAAGGGGCCCACTGAGACTCTTTCGCCCGGGGCCCACGAAAACCTGGAGCCGGCCCTGCTGTCACCCGCTGCTGCTCCGCTGGCACCGGAGGCCCCATAGCAGCTATGTGACCCTGGTGAGGTTCCTTCTTTATTATGCAACTAGGAGGGCATGACAATTAACCAAGACATAGGAGACATAGGAGACACCAAGGGTCAACCTCATTTGCATATAAACCAAAAAGCAGATTTATAATTAGCTATAAAGATAAGCTATACTTGCCTAGTATGATAGAAATATGTGCTAGATCCTCTATATAAATGTTTAGGCAGTTTAAAGGCCGTTTTGGGGCTCACTCCATTTAAACCTTCTTTCCTCTAGATGTAGAGGATGTCCCCTTGTCCCCATTGCAGCCATAAAAAGATCATTAGAAAGATGTCCATACTGTCCCCTCAGATATTTATACATTGTAATAAGATCACCCTTAAAGGGAAGGTGCCATCAAAATAAAAATAAATTTCAACAATTTAAAAAATGTAAAGTATTAATGATATTTTTTTTAATATTATCATTTATTTTTAATGAAGTAAAATATGAAAAATAATTTTAAAAGTTTGGTATTACCACTTTTAAACTCTAGGGGGAGCCGCTGCTGGAATTTACAATGAAAACCTAGTGTACAGCTAGCTCACATTGCGGCTGCAGTAAATGCGGGTGTGATGTGCGTGATGTTACTGCTCCCCGCCCAATCTGGGTGTTTGCAAAAGAAAGACAGGATGAAGTTTAGGATCACAGAGAGGAGACATTTTGTTGGTGACTGCCAGTGATACTGTCAAATAGTGTCATCAAGGATGGATGTACTGTAAGCTCAGATTCTGTTAGGTGGTGCAGCTGGCAGCATCACAAGCTGGGGTTAGATACATTGAGTGTATCACGTACTGTGATTAGATACGATTAGAGTATCATAGAATGTTAGAGTTGGAAGTGACCTCCAGTGCTGCCACCAGGAATTTCAGGGCCTCATACTGGCAACATTTTTGGCCCCCCTTGAGACACCGCACAGGATTCACCCCAGCTCCACCTCCACGCCTCAAACCTTCCACAGTTCCACTGCCCTCTCTTGGAAAAACTCCACTTCTGCACCCCGTCCTCACCAATCACACATTAACAGTTCCCATCTAACACCAGATCATGTACATAGCCCTCAGCTTTTGTTTTGGCCAAAATATTTTTTAATCCGCCACCACGACAAGGTAGACTCTTTTGGCAGCGTCCTATTCTACTCTAACGTATTAAACCTTTCTTAAGATATCCAATACTCTTTTTTGGTATATTTTTATTCATTTTTCTTTAAGGGAATGTGCCACATACATTTTTTAAAATGACCAATAATACCACATACAAGGGACAAATATCACCACACTATGACCAGACCCCATATTACCACCACATAGTGACCAATAATACTACATAGAAGGGAGAAATACCATCACACCATGATCAAACCACATAATACCACCACATAATGACCAAATACTACAATACTGATTAATAAAAAAACACAATACTAATATTACCTTAAGTGCCATTATACACAGGAGCTCTGTACATAATATACAGTGTATAGTGTAAGTGTATAAGTGATACAGTGATCACCAGTGACATAAACAGGAGCTCTGTATATAGTGTCAGTGTACAGGTAATACAGTTGATTAAGAAGTGCCATTATACACAGTAGCTCTGTATATAGTGTATAGTGTACAGGGATCACTGGTTACATTATACAAAGAAGCTCTTTATATAGTGTCAGTGTACTGGTAATAAAGGGATCACCAGTGACATTATACACAGGAGCTCTGTACACAGTTTATAGTGTCAGTGTACAGATAACACACTGACTCACCAGTGACGTCTTTAGTTAAAGTCCTTCATCTTCATTTTTCTTCTTCATCCAGTGCAGACTGCCATCACTTCTTCCAGCTGGCACTTGTCTCTACATAAAATAGCACACAGTTATCTAGAGCACCACTTCCAGAGCACATTCCCCAACTTCTACACTTCGCAGCTGAATACAGATGTGCACTCACCATTAGTATATAATTAGTTATTATGCAACCCACCATTCCAAATATAAATTTTAATCTACCACTGTGCCTTTACTAACTATACATAGCCCTTTCCCCAACCAATAAATATATAAATTGATTATCACCTGTACTCTTAACCCCAAATCATTACCAGTCACACTCCTGCATTCTCAATGCCCCACACTCTGCACCTCCAACTCCCCTGATTCATTATATTTACATTTCCCAATGAATTATATCATGTCATCTCTCTCTCCCACCCCCACCCTCTATTCATCATCATTTACTCTCCCCCACCCAAATTCATCATTAATTGTCCTCCACCCTCAATTTGTCATTTGCCCATCCCCACCCTCAATTCATTATAATTTTCTCCTCCCATCCACCCTCAAATCACCATTTGATCTTCCACCCCCACCCTCAAGTCATCATTTGCTCTCACCACCCCTAACTTCCAATTCGTCATTTGCTCCCCCCACTCTCAATTTGTCATTTGCTCTCTTCCTCCACCCATCCTGTTATATATATATCCTCCATCGTGGTATATGTGTCCCTCATCCTGGCCCCCTCCTGGTAAAATATATATATATATATATATATATGTCCTCCATCCTGGTATATATATCCCCCATCCTAGCCCCATCCTGGTATATATATCCCCCACCCCGGTATATATATATGTGTCCCCATCCTGATTATATATATATAATGTCCCCCATCCTCATATATATGTCCCTTATCCTGGGCCCCATCCTGGTATATATATCCCCCATCCTGGTATATATGACCCTTCATTCTGGTTCCCATCCTAGTACATCTGTCAACGGTTGGTCAGTCAGCAGACGGCACAACTCACACACAACGGGATGGGAAAGGCGAGAGGAGGACCCTAACAATAGGGAATGAGGTATGGTCTCCACCTGAGCTCAAACCTTAGCCTGTCCCTGCAATCCCCTAACGCCCTATGCGGGTCCTTCCCCCCGCTGCCGTCAGAATACCCCTAGTTGTCACCTATAACTCCCCTGGCTAGTGCACTGGCCGGCAAGGAGCACTAGCCTCACCTCTGCAGATAATAAACATAGGGGAAAGTGACAAACACCAAAGGGACAAGGTAACAAAAAACACCACACTTAGCTTGTGAACACTGCTGCTAAGCTCCACACAGCAGAAACACAGCAACTTGACTCCAAACACCAGACGTGGCTGACATCAGAGAGCTTCTCCTGCTAGGCTGGTTTCCAGAAAGGACCTGTATCACCAACAGTCAGCTGATTTTGGGAGAGGTCACCACCCACATCAGCTGACCCAGCAGCAATGCATAACTGAGAGGAACCAGAGCTGCCACAAATCTAAAAATGGATTGTGTCAATATCCCCCATCCTGGTATATATGTCCCTTATCCTGAGCCCCATCCTGGTATATATATCCCCTATTCTGGTGTATACAGTATGTCCCTTATCCTGGGCCCCTATCCTGGGATATACTATAAATCCCTCATCCTGGTATATGTCACCCATTCTGACGCTGTCCTTTAATGCACAGAAAAAAATATTTATCACAAAAAGATCCTCATGGGGAAACCATTTCAATACCTATGTATCATAACCAAGCCCCGAGCAGGTGTTGCTCAGTAACAGAAGAGAAGTGAATACATGTCCATTATAAAAAAATATATCTTTCATTAAGTAATATATATAAAAAAAAAAAACAATGTGTCTCTGCACCGCAAAGCACTTCAGATGAATATGCATGCGAGAATGCACATCCAGTTGAAGTTTGTGCTGATGTCGGCGGGCCCCTCACCCGCAAAGGCCTGGCTGCGACCGTACTCATCCTCTTCCACCATTTCATGCAGATTATTTTTGAGGGGGCTAACACTGTAATTTAAAAAATAAAAAAAAAAAAATGGAGAACCGGATGCAATACTACATACAGAAGTGCTTCCAGATCTCCATGTTTTGCAACACGTTCATGTGGAAGGACTACTCTGGGCAAGGAAAGCTTCCCTCATCGTGTCTTGGATGAGCGGCATACCTTTCAAAGGATTCCTATTTGTCAAAAGTGACTTGTAGTATTGTGTCTGAATTGCACAACCTGCTCAGGTGAGCACAATTTATTTTTGTTCACACAAACCACGATATCACTAGCTACAACACTCAGAGAGCACTTTTCCTTTTTTTCCCTCAATTCTTCCTTCCTGGGTTCTATTCACCATAATTTTTAGTTTCTTACTGTTTATGTAGAGGAAGAATATTTTTGGATCATTTTTACTTTCTTTGGCAATGAGTCTCTCTGTCTCAATGTTTGCTGCCTTGATTTTTTTACACAATTTGTTTTGAGAGCTGTACATGTCTGCTTGTGCACTCGTGATCAGCTTGAGAAAATGATCTGCAACGTCTCTGTTTTCCTGTGCAATAGATGAATAAAGAAAGTTTGCTTTGATCCAGTTTGAGTGATGTGGTTTCTTCTTATGTGGTCAAGAACTGTTGTATCAGAGTTGTTTCACTACTAGTAATCCAGCAATTTTGCAGAAAAAAAATAGCTGGAAAATCCTTATAGAACTGCTATTCGTGGATTCATATGTCCATGATTTTTCATATCTGCAGACAAATGGATAATTTTTGATCACTGTATTGGACCAGTTTTTACCTATTTTTGATTTTTCTGGTATGCAAAAAAAACTAAACCACTCATGCAACATGAATGGCATCCATGTGCTATCTGTTTTCTCGTAAACCCATTCACTTAAATGGGTGAGTATTGTCCACAAAGATGTCCACAAGTAGGACATCTTCTTTTCTGCAAACATCGGCAAAAAAAATAAACTTGTGAAGCGACCTATTGAACTTATTGTGTCCCTGTACTATTCATTATAAAACGTCCATCGCATGGGTGACGAACACTAACATGTTAGTAAAGCCTAAGTGCTCAAGCAGACGTTTGTGGAAACTGGTCCGATCTCGGACCACTATTGTACGGACTGGCTGCATGTTGTGAATGGGTTTGAGATGAGTTCTGAGCAGAGGCTCCCTCTGGTGGTTACAAGCGGTACTAGTGAGGATTGTGAGGACTGGGAATCAGGTGTTACTGATTGGTCTTATATAAGGGAGTCGTTTTCCCATCAGGGTTGCCGGTGATCAATTGTTCTGGTCTGAATCCTTCTTTCCAGTTTCCCTTGTAGCCTGCTGTGTCGTGTCTGCATCTCCTGCTATCAGATAAGACAATTTCTTATTTTGTGTTTTTGCTATATTTTTGCATTTTGTCCTGCACTTCTGTGGGGGCCTTCTGGGTCCCCTCCGGGGCTTTTGCCCTCTCAGTTTAGTCCAGCCACTGTGTTTTGTACTTTTGCTTTTTCCAGTTTTTTTTCAGTGGCTGCTGTTTTGATTTTTTTTTACACCAGAGAACTAATTTAGGTGGTAGAGGTCGTGTGATCTCAGGTGATTTTGAAATTAGTAGAGTTGGTGTTTTTCAGGGTTTTCTGAGATTGCAGTAAGTACCCTTCCTGTCCTTTTCTATTTAGATAGTTTGGGCCCCAGCGTTTGCTCATACTATTTTCTTTCTGTGTCAGTATTTCCTCTTGTCTAACCGCCATTACATGTTTGGGGGCTTTCTATTATCTTTGGGGTTCTGCTCCGGGGCAGATAGCTTTCCTATTTCTATCTTTAGGTGTAGTTAGTTTCTCAGGCTGTGACGAGGCGTCTAGGACCAACGTAGGAACGCTCCACGGCTGCCTCTAGTTGCGGTGGTTAGTCAGGGTACTGCAATCTCATAGATTCCAACTGCTCTGGTGTATTTCCTTTTTTACCTGCACTCCTCAGCTACCGTAACATAACAGTATCACCGGCCATAAAAATTGTATGGTACTCACAGAAGGGAAAAAATATTTTGAAGGAAGAAAAGTTGTCAGAGATATTTTTCTGTTTGTTGCATTTTTTTTTTTTTTTTCCCTCTGTATCTCTGGGTGCTGGGGAGGATCTTTTCCCAATGGAGTTTGCACAGTTGTCTGGCCGTGTGGATCAGCTTGCCACTGAGGTTCAGAGTATTGCTGCATATCTTGCTAGGTTGCCTGTTGTGGAACCTAGAATCCCCATGCCAGATTTGTTTTTAGGGGATCGAGCTAAGTTTCAGAATTTCAAAAATAATTGTAAATTAGTTTTTTGCCTTAAAATCTAAGTCCTCAGGGAACGCAGCGCAGCAGGTTCAAATTATCATCTCTCTCCTGCGCGGCGATCCTCAGGATTGGGCTTTTTCCCTGACACCTGGGGATCCTGTTTTGAGTGATGTTGATGCATTTTTTCGGGCTTTGGGGTTATTGTACGATGAGCCTAATGTCACTGATCAAGCTGAAAAAGCCTTGTTGGCATTAAATCAGGGGCTTGATGACGCTGAGTTATACTGTCAGAGATTCCGTAGGTGGGCAGTCCTGACCAAATGGAATGACGACTGCTTTGGCGGCCCTTTTCCGAAAGGGTCTGTCGGATAATGTAAAGGATGTTATGGTGGGATTCCCTGTCCCCTCTGGTCTCAATGATTCTATGTCATTAGCGATTCAAATTGACAGACGTTTGCGTGAGCGGAGAAGTATGCGTGGAGTGGTGTTGCCTTGTGAGCCAGCTTCTGAGCCCATGCAGTGTGATAGAGTGGTGTCTGGGGCACAGCGTCATGATTTTCGAAAGCGCAATGGGTTATGTTTCTACTGTGGTGATGCCTCTCATGCTGTTTCAGTCTGCCCTAAGCGGGGAAGACATTTTGCACGCTCAGTTGTCTTGGGTAGTGTTCAGACTAAGTTTTTATTAACTGTCACTCTGATATGCTCTCTGTCCTCATTTTCTGCTCAGGCTTTCGTTGATTCTGGAGCAGCTATTAACCTGATGGATTATGATTTTGCTAAACGTTGTGGGTGTCCCTTGATACCCCTACAGAAGTCTATTCCTTTACTGGGGATCGATTCTACCCCTTTGGCTGAGAATAAACCCCAGTTTTCTACTCAGGTGATAATGAGGGTTGAACCTGATCACCAGGAGTGCTGCAAATTTTTGGTTCTATATAATCTGCATGACATTATAGTGCTGGGTTTCCCTTGGTTACAGTCTCATAATCCTGTTTTGGATTGGAAATCTGTGTCTGTAACCAGTTGGGGCTGCCAATGTGTTAATACCAACACTCCTGTTTTTTCTGCCTCCCCCCAGGCTGAGGATGTTCCTGACTTTTTGTTTGATTTTTCTGATGTGTTTAGCGAAAGTAAATCTGCATCCTTACCTCCCCATAGGAGCTATGACTGCGCTATTGAATTAGTGCCAGGTAGTAAATTCCCTAAAGGTCGCCTTTTTAACTTGTCTGTACCTGAACATGACGCTATGCGGTCTTATATCAAGGAGTCATTGGAGAAGGGTCATATCAGACCATCCTCTTCACCCTTAGGTGCCGGTTTTTTCTTTGTGGCCAAAAAAGATGGTTCATTAAGGCCGTGTATTGATTATCGTCTCTTGAACAATATTACTGTGAAATATCAATACCCGTTACCCTTGATTTCTGACCTGTTTTCCAGGGTGAAAAACGCTACTTGGTTTACCAAGCTTGACCTCAGGGGGGCGTATAACCTTATTCGCATTAAGCACGGGGATGAATGGAAGACGGCATTTAACACCCCTGAAGGGCATTTTGAGTACCTTGTGATGCCCTTTGGGCTCACTAATGCTCCTTCCGTCTTCCAGTCCTTCATGAATGACATTTTCAGGGATTTTGTGGACAAGTTTCTGATTGTTTATTTGGATGATATCTTGATTTTTTCTAATGACTGGGACTCTCATGTGAAACATGTTCGAACTGTATTCCAGATTTTGAGAGAGAATGCTCTGTATGTGAAGGGATCAAAGTTCTTTTTGGCGTACAGAAGATCTCATTTCTGGGATTCATTTTTTCCCCATCTGTTATTGAAATGGACCCAGTCAAGGTTCAGGCCATCTGTGATTGGGTCCAACCTACTTCATTAAAGGCTCTTCAGAGATTTTTGGGTTTTGCCAATTTTTATCGTAAATTTATTGGTAATTTCTCGGTTATTGTTAAACCATTAACTGATTTGACCAGAAAGGGTTCTGATGTGGTGAATTGGCCTCCTGAGGCAGTCTCTGCGTTTCAGGAACTTAAGCAGAGATTCACTTCTGCTCCTGTTCTACGGCAGCCTGATGTTTCTCTGCCATTTCAGGTGGAGGTTGATGCCTCTGAAATTGGGGCAGGTGCCGTTTTGTCCCAAAAAGATCCAGAGACCTCTAAAAGTAACCCTTGTGCCTTTTTCTCTCGAAAATTTTCTCCTACTGAACGTAATTATGACGTGGGTAATCGGGAGTTATTGGCCATGAAGTGGGCTTTTGAAGAGTGGAGACATTGGCTGGAGGGAGCCAAACATCAGGTGGTGGTCCTTACGACCATAAGAATCTGGTCTATCTGGAATCTGCCAAGCGACTCAATCCTAGACAGGCCAGGTGGGCCTTGTTTTTCACACGTTTTAATTTTGTGGTTTCCTTTCTTCCTGGCACTAAGAATGTTAAGGCGGATGCCCTCTCGAGGAGTTTCCTTGCGGACTCTCCTGAGCTATCTGATCCCTCTGTTATTTTGAAGGAGGGTGTAGTTCTTTCCGCCATCTCGCCCAATTTGAGACTTGCTCTGGAGGGGTGTCAGGAGGATAGGCCCGAGCGCTGCCCTGTTGGAAAATTGTTTGTCCCGGACCAATGGAAAAAGAGTGTGATGTCTGAGATTCATTGTTCCGCATTGGCTGGGCATCCCGGAATTTTTGGTACCAGAGACTTGGTTAGTCGGTCCTTTTGGTGGTCTACCTTGTCTCGCGATGTCAGGGAATTTGTGCAGTCCTGCGGGACTTGCTCTCGCTCCAAGCCTTGCTCTCGCTCTAGTGGTTTGTTGATGCCATTGCCTGTGCCCAAGAGACCATGGACCCATATCTCTATGGATTTCATTTCCGATCTTCCTGTTTCTCAGAGAATGACCACCATCTGGGTAATTTGTGATAGGTTTTCCAAAATGATACATCTTGTGCCATTACCTAAGTTGCCTTCCTCCTCTGAATTGGTGCCGTTGTTCCTTCAGCACGTGGTTCGTTTACACGGCATTCCTGAGAACATTGTGTCTGACAGAGGAGTCCAGTTTGTTTCCAGATTTTGGAGGACTTTTTGTTCTAAACTGGGTGTTCAATTGTCTTTCTCCTCGGCATTTCATCCTCAGACCAATGGTCAAACTGAGAGAACAAACCAGACATTGGAGACTTATCTAAGATGCTTTGTGTCTGCTGATCAGGATGACTGGGTCTCTTTTTTGCCTTTGGCTGAGTTTGCTCTTAATAATAGGGCTAGCTCTGCCACTTTGATGTCTCCGTTTTTCTGTAATTCTGGGTTTCACCCTCGATTTTCTTCAGGACAGACGGAGGCTTCTGTCTGTCCAGGTGTTGACTCTGTTGTTGAGGTATGCAGCAGATTTGGGACCAGGTAGTGGAGAGGTTGTCCCTCTCTCAGGAGAAGGCCCAGCGGTTTGCTAACCGGCATAGGACTGATGGTCCTCGGTTTAAAGTGGGGGACTTGGTCTGGTTGTCCTCAAAGAATATTCCTATGAGAGTAGCATCTCCTAAATTTAAGCCTAGGTTCATTGGACCTTATAAGATCATGGAGATTATTAATCCTGTTTCTTTTCGTTTGCTTCTTCCAGGGACATTTAAGATCCATAACGTGTTCCACAAGTCCTTGTTGAAGAGGTTTGTTGAGCCAGTGGTTCCTGCTGCTGTGCCTCCTGACCCTGTTTTGGTTGAGGGCAATCTGGAGTATGTGGTTGAGAAAATATTGGATTCTCGTTTTTCTAGACGAAGACTCCAGTATTTGGTTAAATGGAGAGGTTATGGTCAGGAAGACAATTCTTGGGTGTTTGCTTCGGACATCCATGCTAGGAGACTTATCCGTGCGTATCATAGAACTCATCCTGACCGACCTGGTTGCTCAAATGAGGGTTCGGTGACCCCTCCTCAAGGGGGGGGTACTGTTGTGAATGGGTTTGAGATGAGTTCTGAGCAGAGGCTCCCTCTGGTGGTTACAAGCGGTACTAGTGAGGATTGTGAGGACTGGGAATCAGGTGTTACTGATTGGTCTTATATAAGGGAGTCGTTTTCCCATCAGGGTTGCCGGTGATCAATTGTTCTGGTCTGAATCCTTCTTTCCAGTTTCCCTTGTAGCCTGCTGTGTCGTGTCTGCATCTCCTGCTATCAGATAAGACAATTTCTTATTTTGTGTTTTTGCTATATTTTTGCATTTTGTCCTGCACTTCTGTGGGGGCCTTCTGGGTCCCCTCCGGGGGCTTTTGCCCTCTCAGTTTAGTCCAGCCACTGTGTTTTGTACTTTTGCTTTTTCCAGTTTTTTTTCAGTGGCTGCTGTTTTGATTTTTTTTACACCAGAGAACTAATTTAGGTGGTAGAGGTCGTGTGATCTCAGGTGATTTTGAAATTAGTAGAGTTGGTGTTTTTCAGGGTTTTCTGAGATTGCAGTAAGTACCCTTCCTGTCCTTTTCTATTTAGATAGTTTGGGCCCCAGCGTTTGCTCATACTATTTTCTTTCTGTGTCAGTATTTCCTCTTGTCTAACCGCCATTACATGTTTGGGGGCTTTCTATTATCTTTGGGGTTCTGCTCCGGGGCAGATAGCTTTCCTATTTCTATCTTTAGGTGTAGTTAGTTTCTCAGGCTGTGACGAGGCGTCTAGGACCAACGTAGGAACGCTCCACGGCTGCCTCTAGTTGCGGTGGTTAGTCAGGGTACTGCAATCTCATAGATTCCAACTGCTCTGGTGTATTTCCTTTTTTACCTGCACTCCTCAGCTACCGTAACATAACACTGCATCTCGATTGTGATAGCTTCATATATTTCTATGAGGCTGTCACGCTCAGGTCGGGAGATTCACAGACAGTCGGTGCGTTAGCGTTCCGTGCTTTGCACAGATGTCTACGTGATACCTAACCCCAAGTGCAAAACACTTCAAAACTTGATCTGACCACACTGGATTCTGCTCCTGTCAGATGAGAACAGAAAATTGACAGATGTGATGCCAATCAATTCTCAAGACCTGGTTCAGTAATCTGTAGCCATCAGAGGGGAGCCTGGAAAACCGCCTCTTTCCTGCTCCTATTCCCAGCTCTTACTTTGATTTGTTGGCCTGACGTGACGTCACATACAGTATGCATCACGCCTGCCACAACAATGACGTTGTATCAGGCCGGCTAGATCAAAAGAGGAGCAAGGGATGCTGGCAGGTAAGAGGCGACTATCAGGGCACCTGTTCGGTGGCAACAGATTACTGACGCTGGACTGGGTCCTTCAGATCGATTCGCTCCTATTCTAGAAACAGAAGTTATAATGGTGCAAAACTGGATAACTGGATTTAAGGAGGAAACATATAAAATCAGTAACCAGTAAAAATGGGAGGGGAATAGGGAAGATAAGGCTTATATAAGCATTGCTATCTGCTCCTGAGGTTCAATACAATAAAAAATGTTCTAGTGCAATAAATAATGAATCACTAAAAAAAGTTTCAAGAATGTGACCTTAATATAATAAAAACGGCAATATGTGCCTATAGAATAATCCCTAAGAAGGAAAATAAGGTGCTGATAATAAATAAATTACTGAATGTGCAAATGGGCATATAATAATGTGAAAATAAGCATAAATAAGGTGCGTTTTGTATAATTATAGGCAGCCAAAAATAAAGTGCAAGAAGTGCAGACCTGAGATACAAAATTCCTACAGCTCTTAAATTAAAAGACACCTTCCTGGTGTCAATTAGTGAGGTGCTGGAATAAAGGGTCTTGGTGGTCCTATGTGCTCGATGGAGGTATGAGCGGTGCTGCTATTATACAGGCGGTTCCTTGTGCAGAGAGTGCTACTGTACCATAGTATCCTGAACGGCGATATGATACTTAGCTTGAGAAGTGTAGAAGCGCTCAGAACGGTCCAATGCTGTGGAGAAAATGTCCTGGAGAGCTGCCCCGGCCGCCAGGACATTTTCTCCACAGCATTGGACCGTTCTGCGCGCTTCTACACTTCTCAAGCTAAGTATCATATCGCCGTTCAGGATACTATGGTACAGTAGCACTCTCTGCACAAGGTACCGCCTGTATAATAGCAGCACCGCTCATACCTCCATCGAGCACATATGACCACCAAGACCCTTTATTTATATAAGCCTTATCTTCCCTATTCCCCTCCCATTTTTACTGGTTACTGTTTTTATATGTTTCCTCCTTAAATCCAGTTATCCAGTTTTGCACCAATATTGGTCATCCATTCGTCTGTCATCACACAAGAACACTCACTGTTTTATCATCTCAACTTTTTCTATGCAAACAACTTGGAAGAAATACAGGTACGTGTTACGATCAGTATTGTTTGACTTGTGTCTGCTTCATAGCGCGAGTACTTTTTGATTATCATTTGTCTATGTTTCATTTTCTCCCTGTGGTAGGAGGTTTTGTACTTGCAGCTGATCCAGCACACATATACCTGCGCCGCTACCTCTTTATCATATTTTGAAGTTATAATGGCCCAAAATTCATCAAAACTGGCAGCGTTGGAGATGCAGATGTCCTCACAGCCCAAGGTTATACTAAAATCCCTATCCCTGTCTTTATCACTGATATTACAATGAGGATAGAAATCGAGTTCCCCGGGGCCATGATCACCGTCCACAGGAATATGTACACTGCTAGTAGTCGCGTATCAGTCACGTTACTTTTATCATCATCCACCCAAATATCACTTACTTGGAAGAACAAACAGGGTGAGGCTGGTGTCTTATTATTCTGGTATTGTAGTCGATGCTACAAAGTTGTATTAATATAAGGGGCACGACTGAATGTATGACTGACTATTGTTCACACACGAGACATCGCACTAAAATCTTGGCTACAGGTGTGACTGTTACTGATGTATCCAGGGTTACGGTAGCCATAGTAACATATAAACACACATGCCACATACATTATCTGAGCCATCTGCCTGATCAATAGTGAAGCCTTCCTTCCATCAGGTGAGTTCACAGAAATAAAGTTGATGAATTTGTTTAATTCTAATTATTCATCTGACGATTGTTATTAATAATCTCTATTGTGATTTAGGAGCAAAAATTGTGAGAAACTGTTTGAGACTTTGGTAATTCACTAAATAGAAAGAATTTCTTGATTTAATGGGTTTTCACATTAGATCACATACACTTTTGTAAAGGACCTAATAGGACATTTTTTAACCCTTACTGTTTCTCTTATTCGTTCTCGTCTGGACTATTGTAACTCTCTACTAATCAGTCTCCCTGTTACCAAACTCTCCCCTCTCCAATCTGTCTTGAATGCTGCAGCCAGGATCATATTCCTCACCTCACCAATCATTATACCGATGCCTCTACCTTGTGCCAGTCATTACACTGGTTACCCATCCACTCCAGAATCCAGTACAAACTTATTACCCTCACCCACAAAGCACTCCATGGGTCAGCACCACCCTACATCTCTTCCCTCATCTCAGCCTACCATCCTACCCGTGCCCTCCGTTCTGCTAATGACCTGAGGTTAGCATCCTCAAAAATCAGAACCTCCCACTCCCGTCTCCAAGACTTTTCACATGCTGCGCCAATTCTTTGGAATGCACTACCCAGGTTAATACAATTAATCCCCAATCCCCACAGTTTTAAGCGTGCCCTAAAAACGCATTTGTTCAGACTGGCATACCGCCTCAACGCATTAACCTAACTATCCCTGTTGGCCCATTCAAATTTTTTTTTACCATAATCAGGTATCTCGTATTATGTTCTCACCCGCTTTATGCATTTAATAGCCCTATGTGTCTGTACTGTTACATACTTTGGCTGTTTACTGGTTCATGCAGAATTACATGAACACCGATTCTTACACTATGGCTGGTCCGAACAATGAAAGCAATTGTTACCATCTACCTTTCATGTCTCCCCTTTTCCTCATAGATTGTAAGCTTGCGAGCAGGGCCCTCATTCCTCTTGGTATCTGTTTTGATCTATGTGTTTATTGCTATGCTGTAATGTCTATTGTCTGTACAAGTCCCCTCTATAATGTTAAGTTCTGCGGAATATGTTGGCGCTATAGAAATTAAATTATTATTATTATTAATATTATACAGTCATGGAGAAAAGTGTTGGCATCCTTGAAATTGCTCAAGAAAATAAAGTATTACTCCAAGAAAATTATTGCAATTACACATGCTTTGTTATACACATGTTTACTTCCTTGGTGTCTATTGGAATAACAGAAAAAAAAAGTCAAATTGGACATAATTTCATGCAAAAACTCAAAAATGGTCCGGAGACGTAAGGAGAAGTTAGTCTATAAGTCAAACAGTTCAATTCCCTAAGCTGTCCATATACTGTACATTCATACAATGGTGGCCAAAAGTATTGGCACCCCTGCAATTCTGTCAGATAATACTCAGTTTCTTCCTGAAAATGGTTGCAAACACAAATTCTTTGGTATTATTATATTCATTTAATTTGTCTTCAATTAAAAAAACACAAAAAGAATTGACCTAAAGTCAAATTGGATATAATTCCACACCAAACCTAAAAATGGGGGTGGACAAAAGTATTGGCACTGTTTGAAAAATCATGTGATGCTTCTCTAATTCGTGTATTCACCAGCACCTGTAACTTACCTGTGGCACCTAACAGGTGTTGGCAATAACTAAATCACACCTGCAGCCAGTTAACATGGATTAAAGTTGACTCAACCTCTGTCTCTGGTGGATAAAGAACCTCGACTAACATCCAAACAAGTTCAAGCTGCCCTGCAGTCCGAGGGTACAACAGTGTCAACCCGTACTATCCGTCGGCGTCTGAATGAAAAGGGACTGTATGGTAGGATACTCAGGAAGACCCCACTTCTTACCCCGAGACATAAAAAAGCCAGGCTGGAATTTGCCAAAACTTACCTGAGAAAGCGTAAAAGGCATTGGAAGAATGTTCTCTGGTCAGATGAGACAAAAGTCGAGCTTTTTGGGAAAAACCATCAACATAGAGTGTACAGGAAAAAAAAAGAGGCATTCAAAGAAAAGAACATGGTCCCTACAGTCAAACATGGCAGAGGTTCCCTGTTGTTTTGGGGTTGCTTTGCTGCCTGTGGCACTGGACTGCTTGACCGTGTGCATGGCATTATGAAGTCTGAAGACTACCAACAAATTTTGCAGCATAATGTAGGGCCCAGTGTGAGAAAGCTGAGTCTCCCTCAGAGGTCATGGGTCTTCCAGCAGGACAATGACCCAAAACACACTTCCAAAAGCACTATAAAATGGTTTTAGAGAAAGCACTGGAAACTTCTAAGGTGGCCAGCAATGAGTCCAGACCTGAATCCCATAGAACACCTGTGGAGAGATCTCAAAATGGCAGTTTGGAGAAGGCACCCTTCAAATATCAGGGACCTGGAGCAGTTTGGCAAAGAAGAATGGTCTACAATTCCAGCAGAGCATTGTAAGAAACTCATTGATGGTTACCGGAAGCAGTTGTTCGCAGTTATTTTGGCTAAAGGTTGTGCAACCAAGTATTAGGCTGAGGGTGACAATACTTTTGTCTGGCCAATTTTGGGAGTTTTGTGTGAAATGATCAAGGATTTGATTTTTGCTTCATTCTCTTTTGTGTTTTTTCCTTGCAAGCAAATTAAATAAAGATAAAAATAGCAAATAATTTGTGATTGCAATCATTTTCAGGAAGAAACTGAGTATTTTCTGACAGAATTGCAGGGGTGCCAATACTTTTGGCAACTACTGTACATCTATTTAGCAAAGTGCTTTATGGGCTCTACACTTAGCTATACAGTTATGTTTTGCCACCCCTCATATACTTGGACGCATGGCTCAGATGAGCGTGTACGCAATCTCTAAGGAAAGAATGGATCCATACACCTTTGCAGGTGGCCTCTCTCTCTTAGAAGGAAAAGGATCAGTCATGATAAAATCCAAGAGCTCAATCCTTCTTTCCTCCAATGACGGATCTGCCATCAAGACACTCCATACATGTTAGAAGATTGGGACAGTCCTGCTGAAATCAATGGGCTGGGGAGACAGTAATTTAATGTGACTCACCCCCCTTTACAATCCAAAATGTTAACTAGGAGTTTGTAGGCTGGATTTGTAACATTTTTGAGCTTTTTGAACTGTCCAAGATTTTATAAGGTTTACAAAACACCATAAAACCTACTGCAAAGTCCAGTTTTTTTAAATCAAAGTGACAATTAGTGGCAGCCATAATGCGGATATTAAGATGCAGCCCTTTTATATCTAGTTACAAAAGATAATATTAGTTTTAGAATTGTTAATTTTACATGTAGAAGCAGTAAAATAATTTCTGTCATTGGAAATCTGCAACATAAGCCTCATGACACTCATTTAGTGCAACTAGACAAGTCCCATGAAACCAACTTTCCTGTACAATGACGTATATGGACATCATGGGTAACTGCCATTTTATGTTCCTGCACAATCACCTTCAGAAGGATGGATTGACTGAAAGCAATACACCCGCACTAACAATTTATCCCTTCAACATTTGCAAATATGGACTGCGTTGTAAACAAAGGTTGAAGACCCTGTCAAAAAAGTTCTGATCTGTGACCAAATTATATGGCTTTTAATCTAGTGGTAGTTGCGAATGATATGTTTGTGAGCTTAGTGCAAGGTTTCGGTGATGATATCAGGTCTTTGGGACACAAAAACTTTCTGTATACCCACAGAGAGGATACATGGGGCATAAACTACTGATTGAGGGACAATGTTTTAAAAGAACAATCCAGGAAAAACTTTTAAATAGCAGGGGCCTTATGGAAGGGCTTTGTTCCCTATCCCAACACATGAACATTTGGTGTATGGGAGACTTGGAAGAAGTATCTGGTTGCCAAATGAGAGTTTGGCCAACAGCATTCTAAGGTTTATGGGAATCTTAAGTAGTTGGTTTTTGACTTAAATTCTCTGTTTCGTGATCTCTGAATCCCTTTCTTATGGTCCCTTTAACATTGGTGGAAGCCCGTGGACAAAACATTGCCCAGGGGCCTTCGCCAATGAAACAATCAGGGGATATACAAAAGGGAATATACAAAAGGGTATCAAAAATAACTGTTGGGCATGTTATGATGATGATGTATTCATTGTGCTCCTGTTGCTATCATCTTTTGGGTTGTAATTTGGAAACCTTAAAGCTAAACCATTTCCAAAAATTACACAATTTTGAGAGTAAGAGTAATTTTATTTCAGTAAAGATCTTAGATCCTCACTTCTTGTTTTTCTTTCTTAATTTTAGAATGAGAAAAGTTCTGTCAACTATCAAAGAAGCGTCAAATGTGGATTTACATATTTCAGATGATAAGAATGAGCAAGAATCTCAAATTAATGAGATCTGGTTGCCTTGTTCTATGTGCCAGGAACGAGTTAATTTGTGTTCACTTATAAACCACAAGCAGTGGCATGAAGCTAATAATGTACTGGGCTATAAGCCAGAGGACAGTCCGTCAAATCTTCATATCCTCGCAGTCCAAAAGGAGAATATGATATCTAGGATTGAAAGCTCTTCACAATGCAAATATAGACAACACCAGAAGATTAATCAATCCTTCGAAATATTAAAAGGAAAGCTGCTCTCTATGGCGCTGTATACTAGTAGGATATGGATGCCCTTTGAAGCTAATTGCCATGTTTATGACATGAATGGAAACGATGGCTTAGTAAAATCTATAGTCATTTGTTCTGATAAAAATGCTTCTTGGCAAAGTTGCATGGAAGACTCGTTTACAGTTCTTAATAACTATGGGCACAGACAAAACTCGTGTTTTGCTGGTATTTTTGATGGGTATCACGGGAATGCTGCGGCGCTCGCTGCAGCTGCAGAGTTTCCTATTTTACTTCTAGATCATATTTCAGCTCTGGATCCATCTTACAAGTTAAATGAAGAAGAAAGGCTTTTTATCAGGTCATTTGATACCATTTTTAAAGATGATTACAAGGAAACAGAACATGTTTTCTCCGTAGAGAACACGAAAGGAGCCAATGAAAGACGTGTAGAAAGCATACACCAAGTATACGCTAAAGCTTTTTGGCGAATGGACAGAATGTTGAAGTTAGGAAGGAAGGAGAGTTCAAAGTCAAGGTGGAGTGGGTGCGCTGCTGTGACCTGTCTAATAGAGGGGTGTGCAGAATCGGACAACCAAAGTCCAACAGATGAAGATACAAAACAGCTCGGGATGTTACATGTAGCAAATATTGGTAAGTGAGCTTCTACGCGAATACTAATGTAGCAGAAATAATCAATTACCTAAACCTGTATATCAAAAATAACACATCCTACAATCCTATATTACCCTACATTAGTGTAGAAAATCACTTGACGATTCTAAATCAAATACATACAAAATAACAAGTATTGGCAATTACATTATCTGATAAACTTATATATGCGGAGGGACAGAAGACAAACATCAAACAATTAAAGGACAGCAACAGTGTCCCTGCTCAAATAATAATAATAATTTTATTTCTATAGTGCCAACATATTCCGCAGCACTTTACATTACAGAGGAGACCTGTACAGACAATAAAGACATAACAGTAAACATATAAACCAACAGATACTAAAAGGAGTGAGGGTCCTGCTCCTAAAGGGTATGCCACACTAAGCGAGATCGCTAACGAGATCGCTACTGCGTCACCATTTATGACGCAGTAGCGATCTCGTTAGCGACTTAGCTGTGTGTGACATGTAGCAGCGATGTGGCCCCTGCTGAGATGTCGCTGATCGCTCATGAACGTTCTGAGCCATTTTTTGGTCGTTGGTGTCCCGCTGGTGAGCCTGAATCGCTGAGTGTGACACCCTTTATGAACGACTTCACCAGCGTCGCAGGTGGGACTAGGTTTTCCCAATGACCGCAGAGGTCGTTATACAGATCGCTGATGAGATGTGTTTGGAATCTAACTAGCGATCACATATCGATCGCACTAGCGATCTCGCCAGGTCGTGTCGTGATCGCTGGTGCGATCGCTAAGTGTGGCAGTGCCTTAAGCTTACAATCTATAAGGAAAATAAAGCCAAATCTGAGTGACCACTCCATGTTATAAAGTGCTAGATGCACAGCCTCATGGATACCCCACAATCTGGACCCATCTTACTGTTTTAATACCCAATCTAAGCAGGATTCACAATCCGACACAATAAATAGATGTAAAAAAAATCTTTACTCTTAGGCTGCCTGAATCCACCCAGGGGCAGTGAGCAGAAGCAGCGACATGGAAAAACAGCTTAAGGCCATGTTCATACGTTCAGTATTTGGTGATTTTTTTACATCAGTATTTGTAAGCCAAAACCAGCAGTGGGTGATACATGCAGAAGTGGTGACGTGTTTCTATTATACTTTTCCTCTGATTGTTCCACTCCTGGTTTTGGCTTACAAATACTGAGGTAAAATACTGACCAAATACTGAAGGTGTGAATATCACCTAGAACGCATTGACAGCCATATTAAAAAAAAGCCAGTCACATCTGCAAAATTCAGACATGATTAGGGGGTGCCTGGTACAGAAGAACATGCTGTGATTTTTTCCACAGAAATTAACAATTGATATTTAAAAATTCCCATGAGCACTTGCTACGTCGCGCACACAGACATCACTTGCACATTGGCCACGTTGTGCACACAGACATCACTTGCACATTGGCCACGTTGTGCACACAGACATCACATGGACTGAGAACATGCTCATTTCAATGAGCCCTTAACTGAAGCATGAATGTAACAGCTCATGGCCGCTGTAGATTCAGACCACAGAGCGGTGTCCAATGTCCTCCAGTTCTTCCTACAATGTGTAGCCATGTGACGTGTCCATCACTTTACAAGGAATAGACTCAGAGAAGCACAAAATGACTGGATGGGTAGTTCCCGATGCTGCAACCTAGAGTGGATAGAAACACTACAAGCTCCAATATCACTATATAATGATCGGTTACAGTTTGAGGGCTCGCTCACATTGGCGTATAGTCTCTCATGCAGGAGAATCAGGCAGATTACGCTAATGACACTTGGCTCAAACTGTTGTCAGAGTCTGATCTGATTGTGATCTGATTCTCAACTAATTTTGTGTTGGTTGCCATATTGTGTGGCCTAATTATTAAAAAGATTGTCACCACATTCCTACATACTGTTTGTTGACCCCTGGCACTACGACCTTTGGCAACAGTCTTGTAAGTTTTAATTAAATTGTATAAAAGTAATAAAACATTATAAAAAACATTTAAAATTTGGCATTTCCATAATCATACTGACCCACAAAATAAAGATAAAGGGGTTGTGTGACTAGAAAAGTAAGCAAGTTAAAGATGAAATTATCTCTAAAAGGCCTAAAGTTAAAGATGACACATTTACTTTGCATTTTACCCAAAAAATAAATATATTTTCACCTTTTAAAAATTACGAAAAGGAAAATGGTCTGATGCAAAAGTTTGGGCACCCTGCATGGTTAGTGTGATCAGTGAGTGAAACAGGCTGCCACGAGAGGTGGTGAGTTCTCCTTCAATAGAAGTCTTCAAACAGAGGCTGGACCGACATCTGTCTGGGATGATTTAGTAAATCCTGCTTTGAGCAGGGGGTTGGACCAGATGACCCAGGAGGTCCCTTCCAACTCTACCATTCTATGATTCTATGATTCTACATAGTAGCAACCCCTTCTGCAAGTATCACATCTTGTAAATGCTTTTTGTAGCCAGCCAATAATCTTTCAATTCTTGTGGGCTTTTCATCCATTCTTCCTTGGAAAAATCTTCTAGTTCTGTGAGATTCCTGGGTCGTCTTGCATGCACAGCTATTTTGAGGTCTAGCCACAGATTTTCAATAATGTTCATATCAACGGACTGTGAGGGCCATTGTAAAACCTTCAGGTTGCGCCTTTTGATGTAGTCTGTTGTGGATTTTGACGTGTGTTTAGGATCATTATCCATTTGTAGAAGCCATTCTCTTTTCAACTTCAGCTTTTTTACAGATGGTGTTATGTTTGCATCAAGAATTTGTTGAAATTTAATTGAATCCATTCTTCCCTCTACCCGTGAAATGTTCCCCGTGCCATTGGCTGCAACACAACCCCAAAGCATGATTGATCCACCCCAGTGCTTATTGGTTGGCGAGATGTTCTTTTCCTGAAATTCCGTACCCTTTTTTCTCCACACATACCTATGATCATTGTGGCTATAGATTTCTATTTTAACCTCATCGGTCCACAGGACTTGTTTTCAAAATGCATCAGGCATCTTTAGATGTTCTTTTGCATACTTCTGACACTGAATTTTTTGGTGAGCACGCAGGAGAAGTTTTCTTCTGATGACTCTTTCATGAAGGCCATATTTGTTCCTGTTAACTGCCATTTCTAAAATACATTTCGAACTGAGGAAACGGCAACTTGAAAACGCATTGCTATCTTCTTATAGACTTCTCCTACTTTGTCGGTCTACACTATTTTAATTTCCAGGGAGCTAGGCAGGTGCTTAGAAGAACCCATAGCTGCTGCCTTTTGGCACAAGGTTAGGGGAGGCTGAGTTTTTATAAAGCTGTGAAATTTGCATTACCTGGCCTTTCCGAACAATGATAGTAAACAAGTCATAACCCTAACAGGATAACTAAGGTCTGAAACTTTGGTCAAAACTATCTGAGCACACAAATGTCCAAGGGTGCCCAAACTTTGGCATTGGCATATTTTCGTTTTTGAAATTTTTAAAATGAAAAACGAAGGAAATATGTCATCTTTAACTTTAGACCTTTTAGAGATCATTTCATCTTCAACTAGCTGTTCACAATAACAGTAATTTTGACCAGGGTTGCCCAAATATTTACATGCCACTGTAACTCCCCTATCAGCACACACCTAAATCCAGTGCAGGGTGCTCTATGGTCTGTACTGGAGGAAGAAATGGGGATGTCACCACTCAAGGAGCCGCTGGACCACTGCACCAGTGACTGGCTGCAGTGGTCAGGTGACTATTACCAGGGATGCATCAGAAAACATCTGATGACGTGATGCTCAAGTCACTTGATCTGTGCAGCCAATCATACGCCACAGCGGTCCAGCGGCTGCTTGTATGGTAAATGCAGACCATGGAGCAGACTGTTCAGTATCCAGGTGGGTAACAGTTAGTAAGTGTTCATGAGGTTAAAATTTTTCACACATCCATTCCCCAGAGCAAGCTTTTATTTTGCAAAGACAACCCCTTTAACACTGGCTCCTGTTATTTCATGATGGAAAAAAAAATATTTACCTGGGCAACCCCTTTAAGGTCGTATAATTTTGATCTCAGAAATTTGGCATGTGTTAGCAAATAGCTTTTATACAGAAAACTGCAAGAGCCTGCTTTTGTATCCTTCATTAAGCCTAACAAATAGGTGTAATGTTATAATTAATAGACTTTATTCCTCTTGGGTTGTTTGTGGAAGAAGCATTTTCTAAATTGGGTCAAACAATCTGCAACAATGAAGTATAGGCAGATAATTTCACCAGACTGCACATATTATGTACGTGGGATTGAAAGAAAATGGAGCGCAGACTAATGTAGACTCAAATAGAGAACAAAATAATATGCTGACATACTTAATATTATTCCATTAACACAGTTTTCACAGTGAAAAATTCTGTTACGACAAAAGAACTGTTTTACAAGAGTGCAAACAGCACAAATTTTGTCTCAGGAAAGACTTTAATCTTGAGGACTTGTGAAATGTTTAACATGCGGGAAAAATGGGGAAAGTTCCTTTTTTCATCTGAATGCAGTCCAGTATAATTCCTAAAACAGACTGGTCTTGAAACTGCCAACTTGCCGGTTTATTGTGCAGTGTATACCAACATTTAGATATAAAAACAAACGGTAAAACTGTAGAGACAAAAAGCACAAATAGGGTCTTATCTGATAGCCAAGTGGTATCCGATATTTAGATATGCACACCTGATAGGGTTTTGGCAGTCACAACACCTATAGAAGCATGTAAAAGGCTGCAGCAGGACCACCAAGGGGATACAATGCAATGAATGAGGAATATGGTGGTGTAAAATCCGTGCTGCCCAAGGTGAAGCATGAATGCGGTTTATTTGTCAACGCGTTTCAAGGTTTACAAACCACTTCATCAGGACGAAACCACAATGATAAGGTACAACTCAAAAAGTCCGGGAATATATGAACAATACCTTAAAAAAAAGGCGCAGCAACGAGCCTTTGCTGTCATATGATTCTCCGTCATAGTGGCAGATACAAAGATTGCATCTGTGGAGCTCAGCCACAGTGATCTTAGGGTTCTTCTTTACCTCACTCACCAAGGCTCTTTTCCCACGAGTGCTCAGTTTGGCTGGACAGCCAGGTCTAGTTAGACTTCTGGTGGTCCCAAATTTCTTCCATTAAGGGTATGTGCACACGTTCCGGATTTGCCTGTGGAATTTTCTGCGCGGATTCTCCCTCTCTTGGTAGAAAACGCAGGTAAAATCCACCTGGATTTCGTGCGGAATTGATGCGGATTTGATGCGGAATTGATGCGAATTGTCCTGCGTTTTTTGTTATGCGAATTTGCCTTATTCAATGTATAGTCAATGAGCCAATGGGTGCAAAAAGAATTGACATGCTGCAGAAAAAAAACGCTGCGTTTCCGCACTGATTTTTCCGCAGCATGTGCACAGCAATTCTCAAATTCTCATTGACTATCATTGGTACTGTACTACACTGCGGATTTGATGCAATTCCACAAGTCCAAAAATGCTGCAGATCCGCATCAAAATCCGCAACGTGCGCACATACCCTTAAGGATTATGGAGGCCACTGTGCTCTTAGAAACCATGAGTACTGCAGAAATTATTTTGTAACCTTGGCCAGATCTGCGCCTTGCCACAATTCTGTCTCTGAGCTCCTTGGCCAGTGCATTTGACCTCATGATTCTCATTTGGTCTGACATGCACTGTGAGGTCTTATATAGACAGGTGTGTGCCTTTAAAAATCAAGTCCTATCAGTTTAATTAAACAAAGCTGGACTCCAATGAAGGAGTAGAACCATCTCAAGGAGGATCACAAGGAAATGGACAGCATGTGACTTAAATATGAGTGTCTGAGCAAAGAGTCTGAATACTTATGACCATGTGATATTTCAGTTTTTCTTTTTTAATAATTTTGCAAAAATTTCTACATTTGTTTTTTTCAGTCAAGATGTGGTGCGGAGTGTACATTAATGAGAAAAAAAATGAACTTTTTTGAATTTACCAAATGGCTGCAATGAAACAAAGAGTGAACAATTTAAAGAGGTCTGAATACTTTCCGTATCCACTGTATGCTTCAGCCCACCCTGGTGTAGTTTTCTGCATGCTTTTCAAAAGTTGTATTTTTTTGAAGCATTTTAAAAAAGATGTAAAATTTCTGTGGCAAAAAATTTGCAAAAAAAGGTTAATGACGGGACACAACTTTTTTGGCTTTGCGCCAAATTCATGAGCCAAATGCCCCATTTGATGAATTTGGCACAATAAATTTCAGCGAATACCACAAGAGTATAAAAGAAAAGTGATTTAAAAAAGATGCAAATGATGAATTGGGGCCTTTGTTATTATTATGCCACATTATTAGAATCTGCACATTTCACTGTGTGATATGAAAGGACAAAAAAAGTGAAAACTACATATATCTGTGCACAACAAATTCAAAATCTCCTTGCCATGAAAAATGTTACATAATAAATTACCATATTTTGCGGACTAAAAGATGCACCGGACCATAAAACTCAACAAAAATTTTGAGGAGGAAAATGGGGGTTCGTCTTATAGTCCAATTTTAGCTTACTGGGGGGTGGCGGCGGTGGAGTGTGGTCACAGGAGGTAGGGTCGCCGCTGCTGGAAGCCGGCAGCACCAGAAGTGGGGCGATGCTGCAGGCCCTAGTCTGGGACAAGGGGGTGTCCAGTGTCCAGGTAGTGGACAAGAAAATGTAGGCGGTGCCGGAAGGAGCAGAGTCCCCGCACTGCACATTGCTCTCCCAGTGATGGGCTTCAGGACAATAGGCGCAAGAGCGGCGCAAGCACCGATTGAAGTCATGATATGACCCCACAGAGCCCTGATCTCATTATCTTCTGGCCTGCATGGGATTACATGAAGCGACAGTAGGAACTGCACAAGTCTACATCCACAGAAGACCTGTGGTCAGTTCTCCAAGATGTTTGGAGCAACATCCAAGACTCTGTGCATGTGAAGCTAGTAGAATTAATGCTTTGATGTTGTTTGAAAGGCTGGTCACAAAATATTGATTTAGCTTATTTTTTTATTTTATTCATTCACTTTACATTTTGTTAATTGATTAAAAAAAATCAACTATTATTAACACTTTTATTTGTAAAAACATTTTTACTTTGGAGCATATTTTCCACACCTGCCTAAAACCTTTGCATAATAATGTATAAAAAATAGAGGAGTGATGAAGAAATAAAATGAGATATGGTCAATGGGGTTGGATGGGTCAGGTCTGGCCCTCACCATGTTGATAAAACAAAATTTTTTGGACTTAATATGATATCAATGTTCATAAGGTTAGTTATCTAATTGAAATAAATGTTTAGTAAAATCGTAGGTGCACACATGATAAGAACAAAAAAAAAGCTGTGGATTACTAAAAGATATCCTTGATAAAAGATAACCTTTGCCTTGGATTTGTTTTTAAAGGGAAACTATCATGATATAATGACCTATTGCTTTAAGCAGGTTTTTGAGTTACATGTATTTCTTTTTGTAAATTGCAATGTGTTTTTTACATATTACAATCTTTATTTAAAAATAAAAAAAAATAAAATAAGTAATCTGGCAATTTTCATACTAACCACTAGCACTTTTTTAAGACTCAAACTTTGTTATTTTAGGAAAAGTTTGCAGAAAGGCTCCGGTATTATCAGAAGTAGGATTACAATGCCAGATGACTCCTCTATACATTGCTGATAACACAGAAGCCACCAATAACAATATGTTACAGCTGACCTTGCTTTACCCTTTACAGTGACCTTTGCGCTCTCTCATTTGTCACTTCACTATGAAAGATAGGGTTGGGATCTGATCATTGTGACCGTGTACATGCATCATTTTCTCAAACATTAAGAAGTGTAAAAAAAAGCCACAAAGGCCAGTGTAAAAAATTACTACATTTAGTTTTTTTTTAAATTTTTAATCCAGACTGATATGCAAAAAAAAAAAAAAGTCAAAAATGTTTTAAAAATACATTTAACACAAAACCCTGATTTATACAATAGGTAGTTTTCTGCTCACACGTTCCGTTTAAATTTGCAATTTTTTTCATTTTTTTTTTAACCTACTCTAGTAGGGGTCTAGATAACACGGCCGTACCTAAACATGTACTAAATCTTGTAACTATGATGAGCAGAGATGCTTCAAAATTCTGTTAATCTTTTCTTTGTTTGTTTTTATAAGGAAACATTAAGGCAGTCTTATGTAAGAACGGGAAGAGACACTGCCTTACCAGAGATCACAGTACGGCAAATGGTCAAGAAAGAAAGCGAGTCTTGAAATCCGGAGGATCTGTCAGTTCTAATGAAAGCTATGGATTAATTGAAGGGTTCTGCATTGTTACAAGGGGACTTGGTTTCCATGGCGATGCTCAACTTAAGAAATCCGTCATCCCAGCACCCCATACCATATCTGTACCGATAGACAGCAGAAGCCAATTCCTCATACTTGCCTCTAGTGGCTTGTGGGAAGTCATGAGCACCAGCGAAGTTGTAAGAATGGTGCAGGATCTCTTTACGACTTTCTTCATGTTCCCGCAAAATGTAAATCCAAAGAATATGAGAACTGAAGAGGACGCTGAATCCGATGACATAGCGAGTGGTCAAGATGAGTTAGGAACATCTAAGCAGTTCTGTGCTACTCATGGAGCACCAGATATTCAAGGGAACAATTTAGAAAAAGAAATAAAGACAGATGATGCAAGTAAGCTGTACAATGCAGCAGCAATTTGTGTTTGCCAGCAGATAATTAAGGCAGCCATGTTGGCAGGATCTCAACAGAACATTACAGTGTGCCTCATTCTTCTTCCAGGGTGTGAGAAACGTTTCAGTCCAGACCAGTCATCCGGCTGACCGTCTTATGGCACACAGACACCAAATAAACCAGAGTCTCCCTGTTGTCACTCAGCATTTGAGATGCGCTCAGTTGTTCCTTAGCAGCAGATTACTAACTCGTTCAATAATATCTGTTACCTACAGAACAGCAGCCGGGAAATTCTGTTTTTGTTCATTATAACGCCAGTTTTCAGCACGTACAAATGAATTCCAGCTTCTGCACCAGCAAATACATTTACCCTGAAGCAGCCAAAGCTGGATGAGGCTCAGTCTCCATTAAGACTTCTGGTCTCCCCGGAGTTGGGGTAATATTACCAATGTCCACATATGAAAGAGTTGCCAGATAATTGTGGCATCGCAAGAATATCAACCATGTCAGAATTCTTATGATAGTCATGTGAAAAGGTGACTTAAGGTACTGTCACACTAGGCGAGATCGCTAGCGATATCGCTTAAGCGACACCGATTTTATGACGCAGCAGCGACATCGTCAGCGACGTCGCTGTGTGTGACATGTAGCAGCGATGTGGCCCCTGCTGTGATGTCGCTGATCGTGCACGAACGTTCTGGGCCGTATTTTGATTGTTGGTGTCCCGCTGGTGAGGCTGAATCGCTGAGTTTGACACCCTTTATGAACGACGAGCGACCTCGTTGGCGACTCATATGTCAGCGGCGCAGGCGGGACTAGGTTTTCTTTAGTAACGCCCCTCAGCTCCGATTGGTGGCCACAACATCACCTCAGCAATGGATGAAAACGGAAAACTGCGCCCCCATTCATTGTTCCAGAGCGCTTTGTGGATTACTCCAACGTTCTAGTCCTTTGTGCGTTGTTGCGAGGATACTATCGCAATTGCAAACGCAATAGCGGCACAGACTGGATCGCAGTAGCTGCAAAGCAGAAGGCTAGCAGGACACAGTATGGAACGATGCTGGAAATTCGTATGAACCACTTGCGCTCGAGAACAATGGAAGGGAGCGCTAATACGTCGTCTTTTATGACGCGGTCGTCCAATCACAAAGCGAGAGCTGTGACATAAACAGTCATGACATACAGTGACCACCAATCTGTGCTGAGGGGCGTGGAAAAGGTTGCGCTCAATCACGCCTATCGAGGTCGTGATCTTTAACAATACATGCTGTGTGACAGGTCCCAACGACCGCCGAGGTCGTTATACAGATCGCTGTGTGTTGTTGATGAGATCTTCCTGTTTGGAAGCTAACTAGCGACCATATAGCGATGTACAAACGATCTCTGCCAGGTCGTGTCGTTGTTGTGATCGCTGGTGCGATCGCTTAGTGTGACAGTACCTTTAGGGATAAATCATCTATCTCAGATCAGTGGGGGTCTGACACCATCATCACCCCCACCGATCAGCTGCTAGTACCTCCATTCAGCCGCACAGGACCTGGCAACACCTAGCTGTGCTGTCAACTGTGCCAGCATTTACTTTACTGGACCTAGCAGCAGCTAATTGATTGGGTTGCCGGGTATGGACCCCCACCAATAGTACATTGGTTACCTATTCTGATAGGCCATCAATATTATATGAGTTAAGAACTCCTTTAACTTTTAGCTTTAAATCAGTGGGTGATCAAATGCAGTGAAGCTCTAGCCTAAGAGTGTGGCCACCCAACAGCTTCCTCCAGTGATGGCATCTGATTCCAGGGGTCAACAGTTCGACCTGACTTTGGAGAAGTGCTTGCCCAGTTGGGACACGACTTTTAAACAAATAGTGACGCCACCAGTTTTGGTGTTCATGACCAAACCCATTTTCCAAATCTGCCATGTCAGTTTACGTAGTGATACCTTAGGAATGCGCCTATATATCCCAGCACACAGACATTTCTCACAGATGTGTGAATGTAGCCTAAAGAACAGTTTGCAGCCAGGGGACAGGTTTTCCAAAAACGGAAAACCCTTATTATTCCGATATTTAATAAATAACGATTACCTTATGATTAATCCGCATCAGCATTATTTTTCAAAAGTCCTTTTACTTTATTAAGACGTTAGAAGGCTTAAAAGTTTACCAGCAATTTTTCATTATATCAATGAATTTTACTAAATCTATTTTTTTAGGGACCATTGCAGTTTTAAAATGACTTTGTGGGCCCTATATACTGGAAAGACCTAAATGACACCATTTTAAATTCTGCTCCCTCAAAGTATTCAAAATTTGTATCTGGAAATTTGTTAAAGCAGTATTTTCTCCATAAATTTTCAATGACAAAGCTATATGAAGGCTTGTTTTTTTCCAGGATGAGTTGAAGTCTATACTGTATTTTGTACTGATATGGAGAACGTAACTTTTTTTTATCACTTTTGCTCTGATTTTGAGACAGAATGAACAAAAACCAGCAATTAAAGATTTTTTTTTTAAGCCCTTCACGGTTATAAATATAAGAAATTCTTCAGTTCAGTAAGATTACTCTGATAACAGATTTACGGTATATGTTTTTTTTTTTCATGCTTTACTACTGTTGCACATTAAAAACTGTTTAAAGAATAATTATTTGGTATCACGTCATCATATTTTGAGACCTATAACTTGTTATTTTTCCAACAGTGCCATACAAGAGCTCAGGGCCGCCATCAGGGCAATACTGCCCTGACTGACGTATGGGGCCCAATGAGCAGAGGGGGCCCGCATCGGGCCCCAGCGGCAGGATTATGTAGGTGCAGTAACTGAACCTGCGTCCAAGACGCAGGTTCAGTTAAACTCTATTGCCATGCGGGCCCACACGGCAATAGTTAAAAGCTGCCAGCCAATCGGAGGCTGTCAGCGCGCACGTCGCTGGCGTATGACGTCTTTGTCATTCACCGGGGAGTGCGCACTTGAACTGCATGGAGGAAGCATTGCCACAGGAGCACAGCCAGGTAAGGAGAAAAATATTTTTATTGAAAGAGGCACGGGGGCAGGATGGAGACACAGGGGAAGAATAGAGACACAGGAAGAATAGAGACACAGGAGGAAGAATACAGACACAGAGGGCAGGATGGGAGACACAGGGAGCAGGATAGAGACACGGGGCAGGATGGAGACACAGGGAGCAGGATGGAGACACAGGGAGCAGGATTGGAGACACAGGGGGAAGATTGGAGACACATGGGGAAGAATGGAGACACATGAGGAAGAATGGAGACACAGGGTGCAGGATGAAGACAGATGGGGCAGGTTCATGGGGCAGGATGGAGACATGGGACAGGATAGAGACACATGGTGCAGGATCATGGGCAGGATGGATACAATGGAGACAGATGGGACAGGATCATGGGGCAGCATGGGACATCATATGGTGGCAGAATGGATACTCATGAGGGCAAGATGGGAGAACATATGGCTGCAGCCAGGAATGAGACACACGGGGGCCAGGATGGGGGATATTATTACTGCAATCATGTATTTATTTTATTTTTTGAGGATAGTTTTAAATGGGGGGGCGGTCCTGTTACTGTGCAGAGCGACACTATGTCGCCTTTTTTTCTTCACCTGGTGTAGTTTAGAAGTTGGGAAAAAATTAAGTAATATATTCTGCAAGCGGTGCTCTAGATAACTGTGTTATTTCCTGCAGAGACGAGCCCTGGCTGAAAGAAGTGATGGCGGTCTGTGCTGGTTGAAGATGAAAAGCAAAAATGAAGGACTTCACCTAAAGACATCACTGGTGAGTCAGTGTGTTACCTGTACACTGACACTATATACTGTATACAGCGGTCTTGTGTACAATTTCTCCAGTGATCACTGTATTACCTTTACACTGACACTATATACAGAGCTCCTGTGTATAATGTCATTGATCACTGTATAACCTGTACAATATATACAGCGCTCGTGTGTATGTCACTGTTGATCACTATTACCTGTACACTGATACGGTATACAGAGCTCCTGTGTATGTCACTGGTAATCACTGTATTACCTGTAGATAGACACTGTATACTAAGTACAGATCACCTATGTATAATGGCACTTACTGTATGGTGATATTAGTATTGTGTTTTTTTTATTAATGATCAGTATTGTAGTATTCATTAACCATCCAGATGCTGCAGTCATTATTGACAGTAGAATTTAGGGGGTTAAATGACTGGGATAGGTGGTAGCACCCATTGTCGTGTATGCAGGACGTCAGCTGTGACACACAGCTGACAAAAGCTCAGCCTGCACCCACTGAGCAGTGCTATACACTTATTCCTTTGCACTATAAAAATTAATGCTAAGTAATAAGGCCCCTTAATTACCTCCATAAAAAGGCGTAACAGCGAACATCAATGGGGTAAAAAGCTTGTTCAAAATATAAAAGTGTTGTTTGAATGCTGCAATGTCTGAATGTCACACCAACCTCTGCTGGTTATGGCTTCCCTTCCATGTTCTTTCCAGCACAGACAGGAGGGTTTCTCCTTCGGTATGTCGGGATGTAACCAGTAACGTCATAATGGGATGGTTCAGTTTGTGACTTCATCTGGCCACCTTCTCAAACATGGTTTATACAACACAGAGAAGGGGGATGGGTAAGGTGATGAACATACACAGAAGTGAAAATTTTTGCAACAGGATTTCATAATTTAAAAGGACTATTAACCCCTGTATCATACTGCCACGCCGCTCTCTGTACCTGGTTGTTGGAGTGACAATGCATGTCTTTGCTTTAACCCTTTGCTCCTTTCCCCCTAATTGAGCTAGGATACTGTTAGCTGTTACCTGTATGGAGCCTGCTCAGTTCCCTGCTCTGCTGTGTAGCCGTACATGGGTTGTTAGGTTTTTGCTCTGCTGCATGACCATCCGCATGTACAGTCCCTGTTTGCCGCTGTGGAGGCTATCCGCGTGTTGCGATGTCAATTGCAGCTGGTGCATGACTTTCCACGTGTGTCTGGGCCTCAGTTCCTGCACGGATTGTGCTGTAATGGTTTCTGCTTTTATCATGGTTAGTGTGTGTACTTGAAATGCTGTCCCTAGCCAATTGCTGAGGGGCAGCTCCTGTATAAAGTTCCTCTGCCCTATGGGCGGGGCCTGAGCTACTCACAAAGCTCCTGAACTTGCTATGTGTGTTTTCTGTTCCTGCACCTCTCCTGTCTATGTTTTGGTACCAAAGTCCTTGCGCCTTGATTCCTGTTTTGTCCTGTTCTGGCGCCTGTCCTGGAGGCGGTATATCCAGGCCTGAATCCTTGATCCTGTACCTGTCCTGCACCTGACCCTGCCTGAACTGTGTCGGCTGTGTTATGTTCCTGGAATCCCTCTGTGTCTGGAGCCTCGCACCCAGTGACTTTGAGTCTCTTGTAATCGGTGTTTCTGCTGAGCATCTACTACTCTGTGCTCTGACTACCATGCGGTACTAGCTCCAGGCAGGCCCAGCAATCCTGCGGTTCTAGCACCATCCTGCTTGACTTCCTTCCTAGGTCCAATGCCCGGAGCCTGACAACCGTAGTCTGGAACCTGATGACCGCGGTGGTACCTGTAGGTCGTGTCGGATGTCCGGAACCGAACGACTCCTGTCTGATATCCTCGTGTACCCTGATATCCTGCCTGCGTCTTGATGACCTTGTGTACCCGGATGTCCTGCCTGTGTCCTGATGACCTTGTGTACCCTGTCCTCATGTATCCTGATGTCCTGCCTGTGTCCTGATGTCCCGCCTATGTTGGCCTTGGTGATCCGTTGGTACCTTGGGGTCCACTGGGTGGTACCCTTCTGGGAGGTGTGGAATCGGGAGCCTGGCATAGTCATGTTTGGTTTATGTACTGTGTGACTTTACTTCAGTAAACTTTACTTTCCCTATACCTGAAGTTGTGCGGTGTAATCAAGTCCTACGTGTCTTTTCTTTGTCCACATGCTCAGCTGCCACAGAACCCCGCCTCTGCCCTTCCCTAGTTCGGGTAGGCCTGGGTCCCCCTCTGCAGTATAGAGGATCCATATTGCATCATGGTCGATGTGGTGGCGCTTATGGACTGGGCAGCGGCTGCAGCTAATCGTGACACATACCTTTCCGATCACCTGGGGTCTGGTCACCGAGACCCTCACTAATCTTGAAAACTGGGGCTTTGTGAATGGTGTGAGGGTCTATCAAACGCATTGCCACTCAATACATCCTTAATGGGACTGTTGGAGGCAAGCGCAGCGCTCAGCTGTCTTCAACATTTCCATAAGAATAAATGAAGAAGCTCTAAAGAGTCCCAGAAGTTGGGATCAATTGTGGTCCCAGTCATCAGACCCCAGAAACTGGTGAAGTTATCCCCTTTCAAACTTGAGAATATCCCTTTAGTGTACATTAGTAAGTTTATGTAAAACATTCAAACAATATTTTATCGCTGGACAACCCTATTAATTATTTAGAACTGTTCCCACTAGCGATGCCTTCCATAAAATGAAAAATACATTTTTTTTTCATGGATATAATATGGGGATAAATACAAGTACAATGACTCCACCTATAAGGCAACAGAATAAATATGGTCTGTAGTGCAGTGCTTATTCTATTCTACTATTTCTAAACATTGTTTTTCGGTGATTACTTTGTATCTCTGTTCATACCGCACCCATACACACAAATGATACACCATTTGAAAGGTAAACTTGCCCCTTTCAACAAGAAAATACCAAACTACACAGCCACGATTTGATCACAAAATAGTTTAAACATTAATTTTCATAAACCTGTAGTAAGGAAAAATGACCTGCAGGTGGCACCACAGTACCCCAAAGTACCACAAAGCTGCTTACAGACATCACAAACAAATGCAAACATTTGCCTTGGGGGCTTTCCAGCTTGCCTAACTGCTTGCCCAGCCTATTTTAGCCAAATTGGAGGATTGCACACTTCACTGCAGGTGAGACACATATGCAAACACATTTGTAAACATGCACTGCTTTTTCGCTGATTACTTTGCCCCCCACACACAAATGATACACCATTTGAAAGGTAAACTTGCCCCCTTCAGCAAGAAAAGAGCAAAACAAACCACGCATTCATGATTTTATCACTAAATACAGTTTAAACATTTATTTTCATAAATCTACAGAAAGACACAATGACCTGCAGGTGGCACCTCAACCGGAAGACATTTTTTGGCCTCTACTTATCAAACCAATTTATTGTATTACCAAGCTACATACCAACCAACGACCAATGTGCGAAAATTTCCCACGGGCCAAGCTAGTAAGAATATAATAGCACCGATACCATCCTCACATAGTGGCAATACCCATGAACAGGTAAGTAATGTAACAAAATGTGGAATAAAACTCCTTATAACATTAAAAATGGTAGCTAGACATAATGGTAATTGCTATAATAGCCGTGATCAAATAATGCTTTCCGCTAGATACAAAGTAAGGAGAAATAATTGTAAACATAAATTACCAGTAAACAGGTGGCCACAGGGATATGCTGGGCATCCCCTCACCCCGACGCGCATTTCGCCAACAGCTTCTACCATTTTTGTATTTATCCCCTTTGCTAAGTGTATCCTGGCTTACCTCACTATTTGCTTGGTGTCCCTTTATGGCATTTTGCTTTTTTATTTCCTGCTTTTAATATTATACATTGAATAAAAGTTTATTTTAATTGTATCTGCTTTGGATCTCTGCCTATTCTCCCGCATATACCACATGTGTGTGTGTGGGGGGTCTTTGTTGTTATACCATATTCAATTGGGGCAACTGCGTTGAAGTGATTGTCCAGCTCTCATTCACTTCAATAAGAGATTAGCTGTGGTACCCAAGGACAGCCACTACACAGTGTACAGCGCTGTACTGTCCTGGCACTGTACATTGTGCACATGCAGCTGCAGAAGGGGGTGCAGACAGCTGATAGGTGGAGGTGCTGGGTGTTGGATGCCCGCAGATCAGATATTGACAGATCATAGTTACATAGGTTGAAAAAAGACCTAGGTCCATCAAGTTCAACCTTTCTCCACCAAATGTATACTTTGTCACTAATTTAACTATAACCCACAATGTTATGTGTAATCATCCAGCCCTTTTTTAAAAGCTGTCGAAGGACATTCCACAGTCTGACGGCTCTAACTGTAAAGAACCCTTTACTATTTAGCTGCCGGAATCGCCTTTCTTCCACTCATAATGAATGCCCCCTGGTCCTCAGTGTAGTCTTTGGAAGGAATAAGTCATGTGCCAATCTTATGTACTGACCACACATGTATTTATACATGTAAATGAGATCTCCTCTGAGGCGTCTTTTTTCTAAGCTAAAAAAGCCCAACCTTTCCAACCTCTCATATGAGAGGCCTTCCATACCTTGTAATAGTCTAGTTGCCCGCCTTTGAAATGACTAACTTCTGAATATCTTTTTTAAAATGTGGAGCCCAAAACTGGATCCCACATTCTAGATTTGGCCTCACCAGTGACTTATAAAGAGGTAATAATATGTTGGGATCGCAGGTTCCCCCCTAACCATCCCCCCCCCCACACACAGGCCGCCCCGGAGCATGAGAATCTCATGAACTGAAAGTAAAGATTAACAGCCACAAGACGGATTTCATCAGCTCAAGTATTATTTTAAGGCCGGCGTCACACTGGCGAGTTTGATGCGAGTAAGTCGCACGACTTTCTCACATCAACACCCGGCACGGCCGCCCGCTCTCAGACCCGAGTGTGCGGCTGCATGTATTTCTATGCAGCCGCGCACTCGGGTCCGAGAGCGGGCGGCCATGCCGGGTGTTGATGCGAGAAAGTCGTGCGACTTACTCGCATCAAACTCGCCAGTGTGACGCCGGCCTAATCAGTATAACGGCGCCAACCTGACACTCTGTAGATTACTCAGCTCCATCCTGCTGACAGGTTCCCTTTACGTCTCCTCTTAGTTTGCAGTCTGCTCACCATCCTGTTAGCTCTTTTCTGAACTTGTTCCAGTTTTGCTATTTCTTTTTTAAAATCTGGTGTCCAGAACTGAACAGTATTCCAGATGAGGTCTGACCAATAAGGAGTACAAGGGGATAATTAATTCATGGGATCTAAAAATAGTTAGAATTGAGAGTCCTCAGTGGTTGATAACTTTTAATGGCTAATTGAAAAGATGGTAACAAATTGCAAAAGCTTTCGAGACTACTCAGGTCTTTTCATCAGGCATAGACTGATGTCTCAAAAGCTTACAATTTGTTACCATCTTTTCAGTTAGACATTAAAAGGTATCAACCACTGAAGACTCTCAATTCTAAATATTTCTCTATTTACTGACTAACATATATCTTTCCTGTTTCATGTGATCTAGACTCTATGCTTCTGTTTTTCCTGCAGCATCACACTGTTGATTCATGTGCAGTCTGTGATCTATTAGCACACACAAGTCTTTTTCACAAGTGCTGTTGTCTAGTTCTATTCCTCCCATACTGTAGATGTAATTTTAGTTTTTCTTGCCCAGATGTAGAATCTTGCATTTCTCACTATTACGGATTTCAGACCAGCACCATCACTTTAGTGAAGAGATTTCAGCACCTCTCTCTCCACTAAAGGAAATTTTTATTCCTCCGGCCATGGGGCTGCAGTCGCAGATTCCAAGACACTTATTGGTGTTGTGTCCATACACAACTACCCCAGGTGAGCACTACAATCACTCTCACCTGCTCTCATTTCTCTTGTGGTATTGCCCTACTGCGCGCTTCAGACCCCAAACCATCACCATGGCAGAGCCACTGACCCGAATTATGCTTCTCATAATTACAAGCTTTATCTCTGCAGCATCAAACTAGCAAAGTGACACTAAAGTTGGTAGGATTCAGGTATCTTGCCAGCTTCAGAGCAGGACTTTCAAGCTCAAAAGAAAAGTTTAAATCATTCAATCCATTAATAGGAAAGTGGCCTCCTCTGATACACTGCAGAGGTGGCTGGTTCCTTTCGAAATAAGCTATAAAACAGGGGTCTCAAGCACGCGGCCCGCGAGGCTCGATTGTGTGGCTCCCATGCCCCTGAGGCCCCAAGACTATCGCATCCAGGGAGTCTGTGGACCGCTGATGCCAGCGCTGATTTTCAGCTGAATGTGCGTATTTTTTGGGACAATATTACAAGAAGAGGACCTGTCTAGTGGAAATTACAAGATGAGACCAGGATGGGGAAAATACTACAAAAAGGGGCATAGAATGGGGACCAAGAAAGAGACATTACTACAAGATGGAGAATTATTACAAGATGGGGACATTACTACAAAGTAGAGACCAGTATGGGGACATTACAACAAGAATTGGACTAGGATGGGGACATTATTACAGGACAGGGGCAGAATTGCTATTTGGGGCTAATTGTTAAACAATATTACTGTATGGGGCTGATTGGAGCGTAACAAAATATAAATTACAAATTAAAAAGAAATTCAAACTAAAGAAATAAAAATATTTTGCCACTAAAAATGATGTTTTATGCAAAAGCTGAAGTAAAAAAACAAAAAAAAAAACCAACTTTTAACAACTAGATGTGGGTGAATATGTTCAGAATCGGTCACCGAATCTGACTTTGCCATATTCGTGCTATATTGGTACACTATTTATGGCAAATTTATGTTTGACGATCGATTCCGAACATATTCAGTCGTTTCTACTCCCATTGACTTTGACTCCAATGATGTTCGGCAAATATTGAAAACACAATATTCTCTGCCGATCATAATCGGAACCAAATTTTGAAAAATTCGCTCAACTCTACTTATAAAACATGATAAACACCATAAAAAAATGCCAAAAATGGTACAAAATGATCTAAAAGTCATACAGAACAAAACTGGTATCACTGAAAACAACATCTTGTCCCGCAAAGAACGTGGCGCGGCATATTCAAATTTTTACGATGAACGGCCCATTTACCCGGCTGAGTTTGAGACCCCTGCTTTACAGAATTATCAATCCCTCCAATCTTGAGAACGAAGAGTATTTTTAACCAGATGTAAACGGTAAAATTACTTGTTTTGACATTTTACCAATTTATGATGAGAAAATCCCTTTAAATATGTAACTGCTTGGATCATTTATTTCAAATGAAAGTTAATACAAGTAAACACGATGCCATCCAGATAGAGGAAAAAAACATTAGCTTTTTATTTCATCATTTTAGTAACTGTACAATTTTAACCAAATCTTACAAGTAACAGAACATATTAAACATAAATGAAGACTACAATCCAGTACCCTATTTACAATACAATTTTACCATCCAATTTTAAGATAACTAAATGGAGTACACATAATTGTTAGAACATTGTATTTGTATTGGGCAAAGATAAAACAAAAAAGATAAACCCCATAAAAGCAGAATTAACGGACACTTAAATGTTTTGTGAAGGCAAAAAAAAAATGTAACATCTCAAATCACTTTAGAATAGCTGACAATTTTAGAATGATTTTAAGGAGTTGCTCTTGAAATAAAATGGCAAACTATTCCCCAAAGAGCTAATAAAACCAGTATTGTAATTCCCAATCTCCTATTAAAAAGCAGAACAATTAGTGGATGATAAGTTATACAGTAAGAAGCGGAATGTACATTTTAGCAGAGGAGGCGACGTTTAATGAATACTGTGAAGAGGCTGAACCCACTTCCTATTAGACGTTTACTCGTTAAAAATCAATTGTTTCAAACGAACCATTTAAAATGTGCCCCAAAGGGTTAATGATCACCATTATAAATTAGTACGGCCCGGAATTCATCACTGATAAAAAGTTAGGACTTTTTGGCGACAGGTTTTCTTGAGTGTATCTGCAACAAGACGACATTTTATCTGCTTTTAGAAATGAATGCATGCATGTTAAAAACCAGATTCAGCACTTAAAAGAACTCGGGGAGAGACGACGCTGCGAGTCTCTTCGGCGGTGTAAAGTTCCACTGGGCCACGTTATTGAATTCATTGCCAGGGGGACTTCCAACGCATTGCGCTGAAGGGTCGCCACCGAGGTGAGAAAAGGGGTTAAACACTCAATTGTTATTTTAACAATTAGGAAGCAAGAGAATATCAATAGTTGTAAAAGTACATGAAGGCTTAGTTACTACAGCATTGACTTTTGCTAGGCTGTGCGCTTTCGGTAAGATCTACTCCCCGTCCTCGGACAGTGTTGCCTCCGCCAGTCTGTGGTTCCGTCTTGGGAAGCTTTTTGGCTTTAAAACAACAAAAGAGAAATATTAAGAATAATAAGATTGACAATATAGAATATAAACCAGTATACACACACAGCTCTAGATATCCTTCAACACTCCTTCCATGCTGTATGCCAATGACCATAGAAGCGTCAGATGTCTTGTCTTGAATAGGAAAGATTCTCCATGATCCTGCAATTACTGTGAACGAGCGTGTCTTAGAGTCATTTAGACTTGAGAATAGGTTTCCAGTCACCTGATGTACGAGCAAAACGTTTGTTCAATCAGGCGGTAGCGTTTTTGCAGCTCAAAATATTGTTCTCGGCAGCCGCATCCAGTGTAAACAGGACCTGCGCTGCCGAGAACAATGGCATCCTATGCACACTGAAGAGCTATTAGCTTTTCCAGTGTGCATCAAGAGTGCAGTCTACCTGTGTAATCAGGCAATTAAATCACCCAACAAGTGCCGATGGGTGATTGAGAAGTGCTGCCTTATTTAGGTGCAAACACACGATTATACAGTGGCATGTAAAAGTTTGGACACCCCTGGTCAAAATTATTGTTATTGTGAACAGTTAAGCATGTTGAAGATGAAATGATCTCTAAAAGGGCAAAAGTTAACCCCTTAACGACCGCCGATACGCCTTTTAACGGCGGTCATTAAGGGTACTTAAACCACAGCGCCGTTAATTAACGGCGCTGTGGAAAAAGTGAATAGCGCCCCCCAGAGGCGCATTTTCTCCGGGGTCTCGGCTACCGGGGGTAGCCGAGACCCCAGAGAACATGAATCGGGTCGGTTTTTACCGACACCGATGTTGCGATCGCCGTTATTAACCCTATAACGGCGACCGCAACAAAAAAAAAAAAAAAGTTGTGCCATTTAATTTCTCTGTCCTCTGATGTCATCGGACATCAGAGGACAGAGAAAAAGGGTCCCCAGGACCCCCATGTGGCCCCCAATAAGGTCCATGTGGCCCCCGGACCCTCCGGTGTCCCCCGGTGCCGGCGCCGTTAAGACAATGGCGGGCGCATGCCCAGTGCGCCCGCCGCTATGTGCCGCTGTGCTGGTGGGGGGATGTGCAAATATTCTCTGGGGTCTCGGCTACCAGGGGTAGCCGAGACCCCAGAGAACATGTTCCGGGTCGGTATTCACCGATCCCGGTGTTGCGATCGCGGCTATGCAAGCATAGCCGCGATCGCAAAAAAAAAAAAAAAAAAATGATTTCTCTCCCCTCTGATGTGATCGCACATCAGAGGGGAGAAGATGAAGGTCCCCCGGTCCCCCGATCGCCCCCCCGTATACTTACCGGTGTCCTCCGTCCTCCCGCAGGCCCCAGGATCCCGGCTTCTTCTCCCTGCAAAACAAAAATGGCGGGCGCATGCGCAGTGCGCCCGCCGATCTGCTTTGGCGGCAGATTCAAATTTTTTTTCATTCATTCTCATAAAAGTACATTTTGATCACTGTGATAAACTATCACAGTGATCAAAATAAAAAAAACAGTACATAACCCCCCCATTTATCACCCCCTTAGTTAGGGACATATAATAAAAAGTAGAAATTATATTTATTTTCATTTTTCTGTTAGGGTTAGGGTTATAATTAGGGTTAGGGTTATAATTAGGGTTAAGGTTATAATTAGGGTTAGGGTTAGCATTAGGCTGGTTTCACACATCCGGTGTGCGCCTAACGGCGCCCCCGGCATTTAGCCGCAGCGCCGCATCAGAAAATCTGATGCGCCGCATGCGTTTTTTTGCATTGACTTGCATTAGCGCCGGATGGCGCCGCATGTCAATGCGTTGCATCCAGTTTTGTCCGGATACGGCGCAAATGTACATTGCGGCGGCCGGACAAAACGCTGCATGTAACGTTTTTTGTTTTTGCCGGATGGTTTCTGATGTCTCCGGGCATCAGAAACCATCCGGCAAAAAACCGCATGCGGCCGCCGGCGGCGCATCAGGTTTTCTGATGCGGCGCTGCGGCAAAATGCCGGGGGCGCCGACAGGCGCCCGCTGGAAGTGTGAAAGCAGCCTTAGGGTAAGGGTTACAATTAGCGTTAGGGTTAGGCTGGGTTCATACTGCGTTATGGCAGTCCGTTAGACGGACTGCGTTACACCGCGGTATAACGCGGTGTAACGCAGTCCGTTAACGCTGCCATTCACCCCCATTTGAGGGCGCATCGCGACGCATGCCGTAAAGCGGCATGCGTTTGCGACGTGCCATCATTCAGTGACGGAGCCTCGGACGCGGGCTGCAGCGTTTGGGCTCCGTCACCGCTAGCGCAGATGAATCATCTGCTGATTCCTCTGCGCTAGCGGGTATAGCATAATGCGATCGCGTTATGCTATACCATTACCAGCCCGTCAACGCTATGTGTTGAACGGGCTGGTAAAACGCAAAATGAACCTAGCCTTAGGGTTAGGGTTATAATTAGGGTTATAATTAGGGTTAGGGTTACAATTAGGGTTAGGGTTATAATTGAGGTTATAATTAAGGTTAGGGTTACAATTAGGGTTGGAATTAGGGTTGGGATTAGGGTTGGGATTAGGGTTAGGGGTGTGTTGGGATTAGGGTTGGAGCTAGAATTGAGGGATTTCCACTATTTAGGCACATCAGGGGGTCTCCAAACACGATGTGGCGTTCAAAAAGTCAAATGGCGCTCCCTCCCTTCCGAGCCCTGCCGTGCGCCCAAACAGTGGTTTACCCCAACATATGGGGTATCAGCGTACTCAGGACAAATTGCACACCAATTTTGGGGTTCTAATTTCTCCGATTACCCTTGGGAAAATAAAAAATAGCTGGCTAAAAAAATCATTTTTGAGAAAAAAAATGATTTTTCATTTTCACGTCTCTGCGTTTATAAATTTCTGCGAAGCACTAGGGGGTTCAAAGTGCTCACCACACATCTAGATAAGCTCCTTAAGGGGTCTAGTTTCCAAAATGGGGTCACTTGTGGGGGGTTTCCACTGTTTAGGCTCATCTGGGGCACTGCAAACGGAACATGACCCCCACCAACGTCTGCATTCCAAAACGTTATTACTTCCTTTCCAAGCCCTGCTGTGCGCCAAAACAGTTCCCCCCCCCACATATTTGGTATCAGCGTACTCAGGACAAATTGGACAACAACTTTTGGGGTCCAATTTCCTTGTGAAAAATCAAAAATTTGGGACTAAAAAATCATTTTTGTGGAAAATTGATTTTTTTTTTTTCACACCCAGGCATTATAAACTTTTGTGAAACACTTGGAGGTTCAAAGTGCTCACCACAGATCTAGATAAGTTCCTTATGGGGTCTAGTTTCCAAAATGGGGTCACTTGTGGGGGTTTTCCACTGTTTAGGCTCATCTGGGGCACTGCAAACGGAACATGACCCCCACCAACGTCTGCATTCCAAAACGTTATTACTTCCTTTCCAAGCCCTGCTGTGCGCCAAAACAGTTTCCCCCCCCACATATTTGGTACCAGCGTACTCAGGACAAATTGGACAACAACTTTTGGGGTCCAATTTCCTTGTGAAAAATCAAAAATTTGGGACTAAAAAATCATTTTTGTGGAAAATTGTTTTTTTTTTTTTTCACACCCAGGCATTATAAACTTTTGTGAAACACTTGGGGGTTCAAAGTGCTCACAGCGGATCTAGATAAGTTCCATAGGTGGTCTAGTTTCCAAAATGGTGTTACTTGTGGGGGGTTTCCACTGTTTAGGCGCATCAGGGGCTCTCCAAACGCGACATGGTGTCCAATCTCAATTCCAGCCAATTTTGGTTTGAAAAAGTCAAACGGTGCTGCTTCCATTCCAAGCCCTGCCGTGCGCCCAAACAGTGGTCCCCCCCCATATATGGGGTATCAGCATACTCAGGACAAATTGTACAACAACTTTTGTTGTCCAATTTCTCCTGTTACCCTTGTGAAAATAAAAAATTGGGGACTAAACGATCAGGTTTGTGGAAAAAATATGATTTTTTATTTTCACGCCCGGGCGTTATAAACTTCTGTGAAGCACTTGGGGCTTCAAAGTGCTCACCACACATCTAGATAAGTTCCTTAGGGGGTCTAGTTTCCAAAATGGGGTCACTTGTGGGGGGTTTCCACTGTTTAGACACATCAGGGCCTCTACAAATGCGACATGGCGTCCAGCCAATTCCGCGTTGAAAAAGTCAAACGGAGCTCCTTCCCTTGCGACCTCTGCCGTGCGCCCAAAAAGTGGTTTACCCCAACATATGGGGTATCGGCATGCTCAGGACAAATTGCACAAAAACTTTTGGGGTCTTGTTACCCTTGGGAAAATAAAAATTGGGGTGAAAAGATCATTTTTGTGGAAAAAATATGATTTTTTATTTTCACGGCTCTACGTTATAAACTTGTGTGAATCACTTGGAGGTTCAAAGTGCTCACCACACATCTAGATAAGTTCCTTAGGGGGTCTAGTTTCCAAAATGGGGTCACTTGTGGGGGGTTTCCACTGTTTAGGCACATCAGGGGCTCTCTAAACGCGACATGGCATCCAGCCAATTCTGCGTTGAAAAAGTCAAACAGCGCTCCTTCCCTTGCGACCTCTGCCGTGCGCCCAAAAAGTGGTTTACCCCCACATATGGGGTATCAGCATGCTCAGGACAAATTGCACAAAAACTTTTGCGGTCTTATTACCCTTGGGAAATTAAAAATTGGGGTGAAAAGATCATTTTTGTGGAAAAAATTTTTTTTTTTTTTTCACGGCTCTAGGTTATAAACTTGTGTGAAGTCAAAGTCAAAGTCAAACGGCGCTCCTTCCCTTGCGACCTCTGCCACGCGCCCAAAAAGTGGTTTACCCCCACATATGGGGTATCGAAGTATTCAGAAGAAATTGCACAACAAATTTTGTAGTTCATTTTTTCTTTTAACACTTGTGAAAATAAAAAAACTTGGTTCCGAAGTAAAGCTTTTGCAAAAAAAGTTAAATGTCAATTTTTTCCTTCCACATTGCTTCAGCTCCTGTGAAGCACTTGAAGGGTTAATAAACTTCTTGAATGTGGTTTTGAGCACCTTGAGGGGTGCAGTTTTTAGAATGGTGTCACTTTTGGGTATTTTCTATCATATAGACCCCTCAAAGTGACTTCAAATGTGATGTGGTCCCTAAAAAAAAATGGTGTTGTAAAAATGAGAAATCGCTGGTCAACTTTTAACCCTTATAACTTCGTAACAAAAAAAAATTTTGGTCCCAAAATTGTGCTGATGTAAAGCAGACATGTGGGAAATGTTATTTATTAAGAAATTTGTGTGACATATCTCTCTGATTTAAGGGCATAAAAATTTAAAGTTTGAAAATTGTTAAATTTTCAAAATTTTCGCCATATTTCCGTTTTTTTCATAAATAAACACAAGTCATATCAAAGAAATTTTACCACTAACGTGAAGTACAATATGTCACGAAAAAACAATCTCAGAATCAGCGGGATTCGTTAAAGCGTTCCAGAGTTATAACCTCATAAAGTGACAGTGGTCAGAATTGTAAAAATTGGCCCGGTCATTAAGCTGCAAAATGGCTCTGTCCTTAAGGGGTTAAAGATAAAATGTTTACTTTGTATTTTAGGCAAAAAAAAATAATACAAAAAAATATTGGCATTAGTGAGACTGTGGTTGGATAAGGTGTTATCTGAGCATGCTTGGGTGTTAACTGGTGTCTTCGGCGTGCTCGAAAAAATATGTTTGTGTCTCTGCGCCTGCATATCTTGCGGCTGCTCGACAGCCGCGAGGCATGCAGGTGCGGCGACGTGAACAGATTTTTCAAGCACACCGAAGACACTCGGTTAGCACTCGAGCATGCTCAGATAATACCTTATCCAAGCACATTTGCTCATCACTGTTTGTCATTTTTTACATTTTAAAAAATCCAAAAAAGGAAAATGGGCCAATATAAAAGTTTTGGCACCCTGCATGGCTAGTACCCCCTTGTTGCAAGCATCACAACTTGAAAAGGCTTTTTGGAGCCAGCCAAGAGTCTTTCAATTGTTGTTTGAGGAATTTTCATTCATTCTTCCTTGGAAAATTCTTCCAATTCTGTGAGATTCCTGGGTAGTCTTGCATGCACTGCTATTTTGAGGTCTAGCCACCAATTTTCACTGATGTTCACGGTTGGCGAGATGTTTTATTTCCTGAAATTCTGTGCCCTTTTTCTCCACACATACCTTTGATCATAGTGGCCTAAGAGTTCAATTTTAACCTCATCGGTCCACAGGATTTGTTTCTAGAATGCATCAGGCTTGTTTAGATGTTCTTTTGCATTATACTGACGTTGAATTTTATGGTGAGGATGCAGGAGAGGTGTTCTTCTGATGACTCTTCCGTAAATCATATCTGTGCAGGTGTCTCTGAATAGTAGAACAATTTACCACAACTCCAGAGTCTGCTAAATCTTTCTGAAGGTCTTTTGCAGTCAAGTGGGGATTCTGATCTGCCTCTACAGCAATCCTACGAGCAACTCTCACTCAACTTTTGCTTGGCCTTCCAGAACTTAACTTGACCTCCACTATTGTATATCTATGGAAATGTGTTATCCTTAACTTCAGGGCTTTTAGACATCATTTAATCTACAACTTGCTTAACTGTTCACAATAACAGTAATGTTGATAAGGGGTGCCTAACTTTTCACATACCACTGTATTTGCACCACATTCTTCTACACCAGAACAGTGAACACAGGCTGGTCCTGGCATTAGTCTCGCTTTCTTTCAGCACATGCGCTGTTCCAGAGCTCAGACTGTAGAGTAGGCTGTACTATTTGCACTTGCCATCACCTATATGTTGATTACAGCAGTTTAAAAGTGGCATAAAAGAGCAGACAAGTTCCCTCTGGATGAATTTTCCTGGAATAATGATTTTTATATTAAATTACATAAATAAATAATACACTGCCCAAAAAAGGAAACACTTAAACAACACAATGCAACTCCAAGCTGATCACACTTCGGTGAAATCAACCTGTCCATTTATGAAGCAACACCGATTGTGAATAAATTTCTCTATTGTGCAAATGAAACAGACAACAGGTAAAAATGATAGGCAAGTAGTAAGACAACTCCTATAAAAGGAGTGGTTCTGCAGGGGGTGACCATACACCATTTCTCTGTTCTCATCCTTTTTGGTTGTTTTCACTACTTTTGCCTTTTGCCATTGCCCTCACCCTTGGAGGTACAGTACAGTAGCATGAGGCGGTGTCAACAACTCTCAGAAGTTGGTCAGGCAGTGCAGCTCATCCAGAATTGCACATCAACACGAGTAGTGGCAAGAATGGTAGCTGTGTCTGTCAGCAGTGTCCAGAGAATGGAGCAGATACCAGGCGACAAGCCAATACACCAGGAGACGTGGAAGGGGCCATAGGAGGGCAACAACCCAGCAGCAGGACCGCTAGCTCCTCCTTTGTGGAAGGAGGAATAGAAGGAGCAGTGCCAGAGCCCTGAAAAATAACCTCCTGCAGGCCACTAACATCCATGTGTCTGCTCGAACTGTCAGAAATAGGACTCCAAGAGGGTGGTATGGGGGCCTGATGTTCACAAGTGGGTGTTGTGCTTACAGCAGGGCGATTGGCATTTGCAGTGAACATAAAAGACTGGCAGATTTGATACTGGAGCCATCTGCTCTTCACAGACGAGAGCAGGTTCACACTGAGCGCATGTGACAGACGTGACAGAGTCTGGAGACGAAGTGGAGAATGTTCTGCTGTCTGCAACATCCTCCAGCATGCCCGGTTTGGCAGTGGGTTTGTAATGGTGTGGGTGGCATTTCTTTGGAGGGCTGCACAGCCCTCCATGTACTAGCCAGAGGTACTTTGACTGCCATTAGGTACGGAGATGAGATCCAAAGAACAATTAGAAGACCATATGCAAGTGCAGTGGGCCCTGCGTTCCTTCTGATGCATGACAATGCTAAGCCTCATGTGACTGACGTATGTCAGCAGTTCCTGCATGATGAATGCACTGATACTATGAACTGGCTTGCAAGTTTTCCAGACCCGAATTCAATTGAGCACCCCATTTCTCGTTCCATCCACCAACGCCACGTTGCACCACAGACTGTCCAGGATTTGACTGGTGCTTTAATCCAGGTCTGGAAGGAGATACCTCAGGAGAATAACCTACAACTCATCAGGAGCATGGGAAAGCATTGTAGGGAGGTCATACAGGCACGTATGTAGAGGCCACACACTACTGAGCATCATTTCCTTGTCTTGAAGCATTTCCACTGAAGTTGGATCAGCCTGCAACTTGATTTTCCACTTTCATTTTGAGTATCATTCCAAATCCAGACCTCCATGGGATATTAACTTTGATTTACATTGATCATTTTTATGTTTTACTGTTCTCAACGCATTCCACTATGTAATGAATAAAGATTTGCAACTGGAATTTTTCATTCAGTGATATCAAGGATGTAGTATTTTAGCGTTCCCTTTATTTCTTTTTGAGCAGTGTATTACTCCAGGAGCTTCCATCCATTGGGTGGCACCCCACTCCAGAATTCAATAGTTTAGCCACCTGTCTGCTGTCACATAGCCAATCAAGGGGGCCAGCTTATAAACAGAAATAAGCAGTCATCCAGCCCCCTTCACATACTTCTGCCATTACATTATGAAACAGAAAACACTGTCCTGTTTCTAGCAAAGGAGTCCCCCAAAAAGAGAAGAGAACATCAGATCTGGGCTACTACAACTATAATAGTAAGTTGTATAACGTACTACACTAAGCTTTGGGTTTGTGCACACGGTGTCTTTTTCGTTCAGATTCCACCTAAAGAACGGCTGGCAAAGCCGCTTAAGGAAAACAACAGCTGGCTTTTCCCTCAAGTGGCTTCACCTGGGAAAACTTGGGAGGTGAGCCAGAGTCCAAATTTGGGGGCAAAATGTGGGTGCATCTTATAATCCGATGTGAGCTTACCGGGGGCAGTGGCGACGGAGTGGGGTTACAGGAGGCAGAGTCGCTGCTTCAGGAAACCCGAGATCTCAATCTGAGCATGAACAGCCTCTGGCGGCCATTTTCCCAAGCCCAACACAGGGATATCATTGGGAAATTAGACTCCACTCATCGGCGCCGATACCTTCGGAGATCTCAGGCACCGCTGCATCACCCCGCTCCTACCGCCACCAGCCTCCTGAACCAGCGACCCTGCTTTCTGTGATCCCAATGCTCCAGGTACGCTACTTTCAAAAGGGAATATAAGATGTATATTTCACAATACTGACAGAAATCTTTTGCACAGTATTTGGTATTAATGATGCAAACCCATAACACACTATTCAATACTCCGTGTGTAGGGACACGTCATTCATTCTTTAAGCTTACCTATTGCCATGAATATTTCATTCACATTTGCTGATGTTTTGGCAGACGTCTCCATAAACAATAAACTGTTGTCATCTGCATAAGCCTGAGCCTCCTGCAAAAGATCCATACATAGAGTTCATACGAGTACCTACATGTGAAGCATTGCAGACTAAGAAGGGAATGCACTGCATGACACCCAAAAATGAACTTGGCAAAACAAAACAAAAGAAACACACACACCCCACTAGCATGTCATTTTGTCGTGAGTGATCGGGGCTCTGACACCGAGAGCCAATGACCAAACCACCATCTTGTGATTTTTTGCATCCCTCCTCTAAGAGTCTTATATTGGCTACAGACAATACATAGCCCATATACAAGTCTTTGAGGAGTAGGGTTCTCAACACATCGACAGCTATAGTCAGTCATGATGCGTGCTGTCAATGTAATGTCACCACCACAACCAAAACACCATGACTGGAGCAGCAGTGGGAGCACTGGACCCAGGGGAGTGCGGGTACCTGCTGTGTTTGTTTTTTCACCAGGTTTGCCCTGGCCTTCCCCAGACTCCTAGGCTGACTTCCTCGCTTTAACCATACTTATTAGTGATGAGCGAACGTGCTTGGATAAGGTGTTATCCCAGCAAGCTCGTGTGATAACCGAGTGTCTTCAGGGTGCTTGAATGTGTTTTAGTCCCCGCGGCTGCATGTCTCATGCCTGTTTCACAGCCGCAACACATGCAGGGATTTCCTGTTTGTTAGGCAATCCATACAGGTATTGCGGCTGCCGAACAGCCGCGAGACATGCAGGCGTGGGGACTCGAACATATTATTCAAGCACCCCGAAGACACTCGGTTATCACACGAGCATGCTGGGATAACACTTTATATGAGCACGTTCGCTCATCATTAGCACTTATGGGTCAACGGATTGTCTAGAAATTGGTCCTAGTGAACGTGTACTTGTATAAGTGACCTAGATAGGGGCCAGATGTGATGCAAGTGATGACAATCCACAAAATGTTGCAGAAGATGTTAGTGTTATATGAATTACAAAAATTTATTTTTATTAGAAGAAAATCACATTTATTTAAAACAGAATAATATTAAAATAGTAAAATAATAACACTAATGATATTAATAATATAATGACAATAGTGAGGCTATGTTCACACGTATTTATTCCTGCAAGCAAAACCTGCTGTATTGGCAGTAAAGAAACGGCTTACAAAAAGCAGATTTTGCTGCGCTTATTGGTAACGATTATACGTGTCGTTTGTCTATAGTACATATATATGTTTAATAAAGTTAATTGTATTCAACCAAAAAAGTAGCAAATATGCATTGTTGCATGTTTTTGCACCAGTTTTCCAATTCAGTCAGGGAAAAATAAAAAAAACAAAAAAAAAACAAAACAACAATCGTGTGCATGAGTTTCCTGAAATCTCATAGCTTTTGCTGGTACTTTAAAAATCAGCTTTTAATTAGCATTAAAAACCACTTCAAGAATGCAATGTGTGAACACAGCCTAATATAGTCGTTCTGTAGATAGATAGGAGATTCTTCTCTATACTGTACAGATGACATTTCATTCCAGGCTCTGATACATACAGTTTTTCTCAAAAGTTTACATAACCCGGCAGAATTTTTGCTTTCTTGGCCTTTTTTCAGAGAATATGACTGATAATACAAACTTTTTCTCCACTCATGGTTAGTGGTTGGGTGAAGCCATTTATTGTCAAACTACTGTGTTTTCTCTTTTTAAATTATGATGACAACCCAAAACATCCAAATGACCCTGATCAAAAGTTCACATACCCCATTTCTTAATACCTTGTATTGCCCCTCTAACATCAATGACAGCTTGAAGTCTTTTGTGGTAGTTGTGGAAGAGGCTCTTTATTTTCTCAGATGCCCACTCTTCTTGGCAAAAAGCCTCCAGTTCCTGTAAATTCCTGGGCTGTCCAGCATGAACTGCGCGCTTGAGATCTCCCCAAAGTGGCTCAATGATATTAGGTGAGGAGACTGAGATGGCCACTCCAGAACCTTCACTTTCTTCTGCTGTAGCCAATGACAGGTCGACTTGGCTTTGTGTTTTGGATCATTGTCATGTTGGAACGTCCAAGCACGTGTGCAATGTCTGGACTGATGATTGCAAATTTGCCTCCAGTATTTGCTGATAACTTGCTGCATTCATCTTTCCTTCAACTTTGACAAAGTTTCCTGTGCCTTTGCAGCTCACACATCCCCAAAACATCAGCGATCCACCTCCATGCTTTACTGTAGGAATGGTGTTTCTTTCATAATAGGCCTTGTTAACCTCTCTCCAAATATAACTTTATGGTTGTGGTCAAAAAGTTAAATTTTAGTCTCATCACTCCAAATTACCTTGCTCCAGAACTTTTGAGGCTTGTCTCTGTGCTGTTTTGCGTATTGTAGGCGAGATACTTTGTGGCATTTGCGCAGTAATGGCTTTCTTCTGGCGACGAAGAAAAATGCATGCATGGTTTAAAGTGCCTCCTTTATTGTGCGTCTTTAAACGACCACACCACTAGTTTTCAGAGAGTCCTGTATTTCATCTGATGTTATTTGTGGGTTTTTCTTTGCAACCTGAACAATTTTCCTGGCAGTTGTGGATAACATTTTTGTTGGTCAACCTGACCGTGGTTTTGTTTTTACAGAGCCCCTGATTTTCCTTTTGTTAATCACAGTTTGAACGCTGCTGACTGGCATTATCAATTCCTTGGATATCTTTTTGTATCTCTTTCTTGTTTTATACAGTTCAACTACCTTTTCAATAGATCCGAGAGAATTCTTATGCTTTCCCCATGAACTCACAATCCAGAAACGTCAGAGGCTGGATGAAGGATGCAAGAGTCTGTTTGGATCCCAGAAACTCACTCAGCTTTTATGCACACAGACTGATTACAAGCAAAGAGGTCACAGGTGATGCTGTTACCTTTAATAGCCATTCAAACCCATTTGTGTCAACTTCTGTGCATGTTATCAGGCCAAAATCACCAGGGTATGTGAACTTTTGATCAGGGTCATTTGGATGTTTTGGGTTGTCATTATGATTTCAAAAGAGGAAACACAGTAGTTTGACAATAATAATAATAATCTTTATTTTTATATAGCGCTAACATATTCCGCAGCGCTTTACAGTTTTGCACACATTATCGTCGCTGTCCGATGGCTCACATTCTAGTTTCCCTATCAGTAGTTTGAGTGTGGGAGAAACGGAGTACCGAGAACCACGCAAACACGGGGAATACAAACTCTTGCAGATGTTGTCCTAGTGGGATCGACCAGGACCCCAGCGCTGCAAGCTGTAGTGCTATCCACTGAGCACTGCTGACATAAATGGCTTCACCCAACGACTAACCATGAGTGGAGAAAAAGTTTTGGTGTTATCATTCATATTCTCTGAAAAAAGTCCAGAAAGCAAAAATTCTGCCGGGTTATGTAAACTTTTGCGCACAACTGTATATATATTTGCTTCCCCACAGTTTGACTCTTTTCCTTGCAGACCATAAAGAGTAATCAGAGCCTGGGATGAAATATTGTCTGTACAGTATAGAGGAGAATCACAATGATCACCCATAACCATAGTTATCTCTGCCATACGAGACACAGACAATGCAATCACATTTTATGAAGACAGACATCTCATTGACAATGTGATTTCTACCAGTCTTTACACAGAGGCACACATAGATTGTCAACACAAACACATAAAAAAGCAAAAACGTCCACATACCTGGAAGTCCACAGCTCGCTTAGAAGCCAGATCGGCTTTGTTACCAGACAGGGCTATGACAATATTGGGGCTTGCTTGTCTCTGAAGCTCTTTTACCCAGTTCTTTGCTCTTGCAAATGATTCCTGCATGAGAATACAGATGGTACATTACATCTCGGTGGGATACTTGCTCAGCACTTTAGTACGGTCATAATTATGGAACATACACAATCTTCCCGCTAGCTCAACTGACGTTCTACAGACTGAGTAAATCATGACAACCCACCAATATCATCTGTCAAATGTAAGGACGTAGCCAGGACCATTACTGTTCAGTTCACTGCTCATACATTGCTCTCGACCTGATGGGCATCTGTAATGTCAGCAGGAGGACCCACAAAAGGTGACTCTTCAGAGAGGCAGCTCCACCACCATGACCCCCTACTGCTTATTACAATAAAGGGTGCACAGTTTTTCTATTGTCTGCTTTGTTAGACAGAATATAGGACATCAGTGGCAACCTGTTACTGACCAGGATTACAAGTTGGTGATGGTTCGGGGGCCTAAACCTTCTTGAAAGAATACCTTTAAATTATGTTATTTTTGTTCAAGTAGACACTTTTTGTAACAGTGAATATAGAGAACACAAAGCTCTCCCGGCATGTAGATATGTACAACTCAAGAGTTGATTTTCCTAATTGTAGCTGTATCTAATCACTGTGCACAAAGCAACTGAAATGTCATTTTCTCTGTGAAGTCACTTTGGTTCTTATAAGAAAAGTAATTTACAGCTTAAAAATTAGTTTCAGTGATTTTTATTATTTCTAGACAAAAAAAAAAAGTTACTGGCCACTTGCAGACCTAATCCTTATGACAATGACTGAATGAATACCAACTGTTCTTTAATGCGCATTCGCTCCTTGTTACTTTTCTCGATCCAAAGAAATTAACGAGTTGGAACAGCCGACCCATTGTGTTAGAATAGGGCTAAGAACCAGTCCGAAATTGGCTCTGTGCCCTGGCATCTACCGTATTTTTCAGACTATAAGACACCGGTCCATAATTTTGGGGTGAAAAATAGGACAAAAAAAAAGATTTTTGTACGATTGGGGTTCATCTTATAGTCCGATTTTAAGGCATCTTACCTGGGGGCGGCGGTGGAGTGGGGTCAAAGTAGGCATGGTCCCTTCCTCAGGAAGCCGGTAGCGGCAGAAGTGGGGCAATGCTGCGGGTTCTGGGTGGGCGGAGAGGGTATCCCAGCAGCGCGATGCTGCGGGCCTGGTGTAGACAGTGGGGCACAGCAGAGTGTGTTGCAAGGAGTAGGGTCCCTTGCTCAGGAAGCCAGCAGTGGCAGAAGTGTGGCGATGCTGCTGGCCCGCTGTCTGTGGTGAGCAGAGTGGAGTACATCATTGGTTTCCCGATGGCCAGTCTCCCAAAGCCAGATTGGGATCTCGGTCTGGTCATTTACTTGACGCTTACAGCCTCAGGAAAATGCCCACTGGAGGCGGCGCATAAGCAGATTGAGATCTCGGCCGGGCAGAGATCCCAATCTGTGCCCGCACCGATCCACGTCTTCAGAAAAATGGCTGCTGGGAAACCAATGATGGACTCCGCTCTGCTCACCGCCGACACTGAGCCTGCAGCATCACCACACTTCTGCCCCTGCCAGCTCTCTGTGGAAAGGACCCTGCTCCACCCATGCGACAACCCTTGCCCTTCGGTAAGCCTTCATTCAGACTATAATACGCACCCCCATTTTCCTCCCGAATTTGCGGGGGTGGTGGTATGGGGGAGAGAGTGTCTTATAGTCTGAAAAATACAGTAAGTGTTACCTAGACACATCTGACATTCATAATAAAAAATATTACTGCCAAGAGTATTCTTATTTTAAAGGTTAATCCTAAAACCGAGGAATAGGGAAGTGTTGTGTACGGTACCAACTAATGCACAGACTCTACAGACTACACTACACAACCATGACTGCAAAGAGGTCAAATGAAATAGCTTTTTTTTCTGAATAGTGAATTTTAAAAGAAATCTGTCAGCAGGATTTTGCTGTATAATCTGAGAGCAACATAACATAGGGCAAGAAGTCCGATTCCAGGGATGTGTCACTTACTGGGCTGCTTGGGGTAGTTTTCATAGAATCCTTGCTTGTCTGATGTAGGTAAGCTAAAACTTTTGGACTGTGTATCATGTCACCCACATCCCTGACTGACAACTTCCTGTGTACACTGAATTGTCAGTGGTGGGGACAGGGTTACCCAGATTAGCTTGACTGATCTGCACATGAGATGTAGTCGTCTACATTGTGTAGACTGAATTGACACTACACCACACCGCCTACTAAGTGACGTATCCCTGCAATCAACTTCTTGTGCCCTATATTATGCTTGTTTCAGATTAAATAGCAAACACCTGCTGACAATTTCCCTTTAAAATGACTGTTTACACCTAGCACAGGCGCTCTGTGCATCATCGCATGGCCAAATCGTTTACATGCACCTTCCCACCTGCTTGTTTTCCCTGTCTCCTCTTTTCTCTGGCTCTATGAAGTCAGATCTGTCAATCAAATGAAGGGGGTGTGGAGACAGAGAGAATAAGCAGATGGGAAGGTATATATCATGAATGGCCCCACCATGAAGCACCGAGCGGTGGGGCTTTGTTTGAACAGTCATTCTGTGCTGACAAGCGTCTTTTAAGAAAAGAAATAAATACCACAAGTCCCAGTATCATCAGCGTTATAAGCAGTGACAGAACACAAACAAACTAGCCACGGATGTCAGCTGCGGGTCAGATCACGCATGAGATGAAAGAAATAAATAGATTTTATAACTTTGACACAAATCCACAAAATTAACTCCCGGTACCTCATTTGTGATGTCATATACAACTATGGCAGCCTGGGCTCCTCTGTAGTACATTGGTGCAAGGCTGTGGTATCGCTCCTGACCAGCTGTATCCCAAATTTCAAATTTTACCGTTGTGTCATCAAGGCAGACAGTCTGGGTAAGAAATGCAGCTGTAAAAAAAAAAGAAACAATTATAATATATATTTAGTTGGTGAATATCAGGGGTTCGCTAAATAATATATACCTGGGTTCCCCAACTCCAGTCCTCAAGGCCCACCAACAGGTCATGTTTTCAGGATTTCCTTAGTATTGCCCAGGTGATAATTGCATCCCTGTGCAATACTAAGGAAATCCTGAGTACATGACCTGTTGGTGGGCCTTGAGGACTGGAGTTGGGGAACCCTGATACATACAACAGTGAATATACAATAGTGTATATACTGTGAAGCTGCTGTAGATGCAATGTAGTGGCTAATCATGTTACAAGCAGCTGACTTGGGTACAATTTGCTCTTTGCTAACCTTTACACCTTCCAAAAACTCCAAAAGGACCCAAAGAAAAAGGGCATTTACATGGGACAATTAAAAAAAAAAAAAAAAACAGTTTGACTGATCAAACCAAGCTCAGGTGCTCTGTACACCCTCATCGTGACAAAACACTTGGGTGCACCCTTTCCTCCTACTTGCTTCCATTGATTTTTGCCCTTTGACATCTCCTGTAAAGTCAAAGTTGTCAATTAAGGAAGAGGAGGTTGAGATAGATGGAAAACCAGTTGGTGGCAAGTTGTACTGAACTTTTTCTTTTTTCTTTAACAGCCACAAGGGTGACTGGAGAGGGTGCTTGTTTTGAACAGACATTTTGTGCTCACTATAATCGGTTCGCATGACCCAATCCAGCAGCCACGTCGGTGATTTGGGTCTGTTGGATAAGAGCCCTGAGGACTTCTTACTGCCTGCATCCTCCGACTCCTCCTCTGACTAGCCAGCCATGCGTAATTTCATGCTTGCTGCACATGTTTAATCGCGTCATGCCATCTGATCAACAGAAGAACCTCGGGTGCAGTCAGGTAAGAGGCAACCATCAGGGTCTCCATTCAGAAGCCAAAGATTGCCGAACAGTCCGGGTCTTGAGAACTGATTCAAACCAATTCTATGTGGGGAAAAACAAAAAATCCTACTTGGGGTTTCTTGATGTGTGTCCGAGTATTTGGGTGTGACTTGGCCCTAATGAGGTAGTGGCCAATGTTAGTAACTACTAGAGTTGAGCGAATTTGTTCGGGTTCCCTCTTATTTGGCAAGCTATAGTGCTTACCGAATAATCTGCAGAGGGAACCCGGCTTCCTGGATCGCACCGGCTGATCAGCGCCGCAGCTGCATGTGTCACAGTCACAGCACATGCATGGAGTGCCCAACAAACAGGTTCTCCATTCATGTGCTGTGACACAGCCGTGACACGTGCAGCTGCGGCTTCGATCAGCTGATCAGCCGGCGCGATCCAGGAAGCCGGGTTCCCTCTGTAGATTATTCGGTAAGCGCTATAACTTGCCGAATAAGAGGGAACGCGAACAAATTCGCTCACCTCTAGTAACTACCTGTGTTCACAGCACACTTTTTCAGGATCACACAGGGGCATAGTATTGATTTTTATTCTTACAGCTTCTTTTAACCTCATCATATTCATTCATAGTCATAGAAAGGTTTCCTTCAGGTTGGGATTTCTATAACCATTTGACTGGACTTTTTACTTATATGAGGTTTTGGATCAGCTTCAGGATCATAAAATCAGAAATAAAATGATCCCACTAATTGCAATGGGAAGGGGAGAGTCCCAAATTTTTGGATTAAAGGGGTTGGCCATAACTAGGACATCCCTCTTCTCAATCTGAATGTTTGCTTCAGTTAAAATAAAAACACCTACACCTCACCTCTAGTGCCGTTGCTGTTCCAGCTGTGTCGGCACTCGTGTTTCCGGGTCTTACGTAAGGGTCTTATGTCACGTGAGCCCAGCACCCAATCCGTGATGGGGTCACTGTCCTCGCCTTGGGACGTACAAGTAATCAAGAGGAAGTTAGCTGCCGGCTCTTTATTTTAACGGGGAGCAAACATTCAGATTTAAAAGACATTGTCCTAGTGGAAAACCACTTTAAAAAGACTGTAGTCTGCACAACTTTTGACAGCGAAAAAATAAAAATGGATGGCAACTGGATTGTTTTTAAACAATGAGGTTTATAGGAACAGAACTTACAAATACAAATATTTCTGCAGCAAAAACAAGAGCGTTGGCAGGAAAAAAGCTACGTAAAGTACATGAGTTTTTTCCCCCAATTCATCTGAATGGGTGAAAAGCGCTGCAAAAATGTAGAAAGAATTGACATAAAAAGTTGCAACTGTCACCCATAGCAATGACTGTCTATAAAAAAAAAGAAACCTGATGTATATACCTTGGTGTCTATGGATTGATTTGATGTATGCAGAGGGAGCTTTTCCAGCACATACAACAAACAGAAATAAAAGGCAAAGTGTGAAAAGACCCTCAAACAATAGAAGTAGCTGCACAAAACAGTCTGGTGTTTTGCTACAAAGTATCAGTCTGAGGGTACTTAGATTGTGAGCCCCATCGTGGACAGCGATAATAATGTGTGCAAACTGTAAAGCGCTGCGGAATATAAAAAAAAATAAAGATTATTATTATTAGATTGAGTCTCAGTTGTCTACGCAAGACTAGGTCTGGATAAGTATTGCATGCTACTTCTGTGATCTCATTCACTGAGAGAAAACTAAGGCTATGTGCACACGGAATTTTTTGAGGCTGTCAAAAACCACTGCTTTTCAGGGAGTGTTTGGAGGAGCTTTTCTTTTCTTGAAGTGGTTTTGATGAGTTTTGGAGAAGCTTTTCTCCCCCAAAGTGTTCTTTACAACCTTACACAGAGTCTAGTTTAGAGGTTTTTTTTCCCCAGAACACTTTTCAATGAAGTGATTTGCACTTTTTCCCCACCAGGCTGTTTTAAGAACATCTTCAAAATAAAAAGCTAAAACCAAAAAAACCTTATATGAAGAGATTTTTTTGAGAATTTTGAGGAAGATCCGCTTAAAACTCAAGAAACACCTAGTGCACACAGCATAATATACCCATACCCCTTAGAGCAGTGTTCCCCAACACCAGTCCTCAAAAGCCACCAACAGGTCAAGTTTTCGGTATTTCCTTTGGTATTGCCCAGATGAAATACGGATTTTTGTGTTACTCACCGTAAAATCCTTTTCTCCGAGACGCTCATTGGGGGACACAGGACTGTGGACTGTGGGTGTATGCTACTGCCGCTAGGAGGCTGACACTAAGTAAATATAAAAAAAGGTTAGCTCCTCCTCCGCCGTATACACCTCAGCACTGGCCGCAGGCAAACCCAGTTTAGTGCAAAAAGCAGTAGGAGGCTAAAGAATAAATCAGTGTTAATACAGGTACAATATATCCAGAAGTAAATCTACTGATATAGACCCAAACAAATAGAATTAACTTAGAAAACGAAGCCATCCGGCTATAAGGGAGGTGCTGTGTCCCCCAATGAGCGTCTCGGAGAAAAGGATTTTACGGTGAGTAACACAAAAATCCGTATTTCTCCTTCGTCTCATTGGGGGACACAGGACTGTGGGACGTCCCAAAGCAGTCCCTTGGGTGGGAAACCGACTCCACAGTGTAATTTATAACCAAGCATTGCTTATAGGTGCGCAACCGCGCCCTGAAGAATCCTTCTACCCAGACTGGCATCCGCAGAAGCCTGAGTATGGACATTATAATGCTTGGAAAAGGTATGCAGACTGGACCAGGTTGCCGCCTTACAAACCTGTTCCACCGAAGCCTGATGCCGAAGGGCCCAGGAGGCACCCACCGCTCTGGTGGAGTGAGCCCTGATTCCTGCGGGAACCACTGCGCCTCTGATGCGGTAAGCCTCCTGAATGGCTAACCGAATCCACCTAGCCAAGGTTGATTTAGAGGCAGCGAGTCCCTTCCTGCGACCCTCAGGGAGAACAAACAGCGTGTCCGTTTGCCGAAAGGACGCTGTCCGAGATACATATCTCTTGAGCACTCTCACCAGATCTAGCGTATGGAGAGCCTTCTCAACCCGGTGCGTAGGAGCTGGGCAAAAAGAAGGTAGAACAATATCCTCATTGATATGAAAAGAGGACACGACTTTAGGCAAAAAAGGTGGTGTTGGCCTGAGCACCACCTTATCCTGATGGAAAAGCAAGTACGGAGCCCGACAAGACAGTGCTGCCAGCTCCGAAACCCGCCTAATGGATGTTATGGCTACCAAAAACACCACTTTCCATGAAAGAAATGCCAGAGAAACCTCCTGCAGAGGTTCAAATGGAGATTCCTGCAGGACTCCCAGGACTAGATTGAGATCCCAAACATCTAAGGGAGCCTTGTAGGGGGGAACTATATGGACAACCCCCTGAATAAAGGTCCTAACCTGAAAATTAGACGCGATCCTTCGCTGAAAAAGCACTGACAAGGCTGATATCTGCCGTCTAAGCGTACTTGGCGCTAGACCTGAATCTAGGCCTGCCTGGAGAAATGACAGAATGTTTGAAATTGAAAACCGAAGCGGGAACAACCATGTTCCCTGCACCAAGCAAAAAAGACCTTCCAAGTCCCGTGGTAGATGCGAGCCGAGACGGGCTTTCGGGCGCTAGCCATCGTCGCGGCGACCTTTTTAGAGAATCCAGCCCTGGTCAGGATCCAAGATTCAACGGCCAGGCCGTCAAACACAGGACCGCTGAGTTCTGGTGGTAAACTGGGCCCTGGGAGAGAAGGTCCGCGCGCTCTGGTAGTCGCCAGGGTGCGTCGGCGAGCAACTGTACCAGCTCCGCGTACCAAGAGCGACGCGGAAAAACCCGGAGCGATTAATATCGCTGGAACCCCCTCTATCCTGATCTTTCTGATCACCCTTGGGAGAAGAGCTATTGGTGGAAATAAGTATGGAAGATGGAATTGATTCCACGGTAGAACCAGGGCGTCCACCGCAATTGCCTGCGGATCCCGGTACCGGGAGACGAAGTTGGGCACCTTGGCATTCATCCTGGAAGCCATCAGGTCCACATCTGGGGTTCCCCAGCGTCGGCATATCTGCTGAAAAATCTCGGGATGTAGTGACCATTCCCCTGAAGCTATGCCGTGACGGCTGAGAAAATCCGCTGCCCAGTTTTCCTCGCCCGGAATGTGGACTGCTGAAATCACGGAGTGATTTACCTCTGCCCAGGACAGAATCTGTTTTACCTCGTGCATAGCCGCCCGGCTGCGGGTACCTCCCTGATGGTTTATGTATGCCACCGCCGTGGCATTGTCTGATTGTATTCGGACTGGGCGGCCCGCCAGATGCTGGTGAAAATGCCTCAGAGCCAGCCGAATAGCTCGGATCTCTAAAATATTGATCGGGAGGATCGACTCCTGCTGCGACCAAGTCCCCTGGGCTGTGTGGTGACGAAACACTGCTCCCCATCCGAGCAGGCTGGCATCCGTTGTGACTACCATCCAGAAATTCGGAGGAAACAAACGGCCCTGTTGAAGAGTGGAGCTCCTCGTCCACCACATAAGAGTCTGTCTGACCTGCAGGGACAGACGGCACCGAAGACTGAGGGAATAAGGGCTCCCGTCCCATACTGCCAAGAGTGCATGCTGAAGGGGGCGAAGATGAAACTGGGCAAATGGAATTGCCTCGATCGCTGCCACCATCCTTCCTAGGACCCTCATGCAAAACCGGATGGTATGAGGAATCGGTTTGCGAAGGATCCGTACCTCTTGACGGAGAACTAAGGCCTTGTCCTGAGGAAGGAATATCAACCCTTGAGCGGTGTCGAAATTCATCCCTAAGAAGGTGATCTTTCGAGATGGCACGGGAGATGACTTCTTCATATTCACCAGCCACCCCAGGCGAACAAGGGTGCCTAGGGTAATGCTGACACTTTCCTCGCATGTTTGGAAAGACGGACCCTTGATGAGAAGGTCGTCTAGGTAAGGCAAGATGACTATCCCCCTGGAGTGCAGAATGGATACAACAGCAGCCATGACCTTTGTGAACACTCTGGGAGCTGTGGCTAGCCCGAATGGCAAGGCAGCGAACTGAAAGTGAAGTTTGCCGATGGCAAACCGAAGAAACCTTTGATGAGGGGGAAATATGGAGATGTGAAGATAGGCATTCTGGATGTCTATTGATGCTAGAAATTCCCCTTTTTCCATGGCAGCAATGACAGAGCGGAGAGACTCCATTCGGAAATGTCGAATTCTGACAAACCGGTTCAGTCTCTTTAGATCCAGAATGGGCCTTACGGTACCGTCCTTTTTGGGTACAATGAACAGATTGGAATAAAACCCCCGACCTCTTTCGACCTCTGGTACAGGTACGACAACCCGCTGTGTCGAAGAGATTCGACCGCCTTGAATAAGGCGCGAACCCGAGACTCCTCCTTGGGAAGGCGCGAGGGAAGAAAACGATTTGAGGGAAGGCTGGTAAATTCTATCTTGTACCCCGAGGTGACTAATTCCCTGACCCACTCGTCTTGAGTAATCGAAAGCCAAGTGGGGCGAAACCAGAGTAGACGGCCGCCTACTCTGGATGAATCGACCGGATTCTGCCTCCAGTCATTTATCCGAAAATCTTTGGGGCCTAGACCCTCTAGATCTCGGTTGTTGAGACCGCATTCTTCCCAACGGGTTGGTCTTGTAAGAGACCTGACGATCTCTGGCCTGATTAGGTCGACCTGAGCCGCTGGAACTGGCTGTTGCGGCCCAACCTGGGTTGCGAAAGGCTCTAAAACGAGGCTGAAGCTGTCGGCGAAAGGGCTGTTTGACTTTCTGCTGAGGCAAAAAGAGCTCTTCCCTCCTGTCGCATCAGATATAAGCTGATCCAGCTTTTCACCAAATAAACGACCGCTTTGATACGGCAAGGACGTAAGTGACTTCTTTGAAGTTGAGTCTGCTCGCCAAGTCCTCAACCACAAGGATCTCCTAATGGCAATCGCATTAGCAGCGGCTAATGCTGCGCAATTTGCCGCATCCATGGAAGCGTTGATCAAAAAATCACCTGCGAGAGCCATCTGATTAGATATCTCAAAAACCTCAGGTGGCACTTCTACTCCGTGAAGAGCTCTGTTCAGAGACTCCGACCAGGAAATCATGGCCTTAGCAACCCAAGTCGCTGCGAAGGAAGGAGAGAGAGATGACCCAGATGCTTCAAACACCGAGCGAGCCAGGCTTTCAATCAGACGATCCGTTGGATCCTTAATCGAGGAACCATCAGGAAGGGAGGAAGCGTCTTAGATGCCAAGCGTGACACCGGAGGATCGACCACTGGGGATTCCGCCCACTTCTTAAGAAGTTCAGGAGCAAAAGGATACCTGGTATTGAGGGCCCTCTGTCCTGCAAAACGCTTATCCGGTTTTTCTCGGTGGCGCTGCACAAGCTCCTCAAACTCAGGATGAGCACCAAAGACCTTATGAGTCTGTCTGGCTCTTTTAAAGGACACCTTATGACCCGAAGTCAAAGTGGATTCGTCGTCCACTCCCAGGGATTGATTGACAGCTTCTATAAGACTGTCAATTGTCTCCTGACAATTCGGGGCCTCTAGATTAAGGGACCCTTCAGACTCAGAATCCGAATATTGATCACTCGCTTCCGAAGGTGAGGGAGAGCGAGAAACGGAACTGATAGATGCCGAGGCCCCGGTGGGCATAGGCGACGCAGTATGGGTTCGTTTCCCCTGCGTCTGCCTGGTGAGAGCGCGGCCCCTGCAGGCCGGAGGTTCCTGAGCCGCAACCAATACGGATGAACCACTGTTCCTGCTCCTATCGGGAGCTTGAAGGGACTCAATCGCTCTTGTTAATGACACCATAGACTGCGACAGAGACAAGGCCCATTCCGGAGGACCTGACGCATTGGGCTCAGCTATGGGTGAGGGCTCCTGAGCCCGTTCGGAATCACAAGCCTCGCAGACCCGATTAACCTGGGCATGCGGAAAAGGTGACCTACAAGCAATGCATGCGGTTATATAGCACCGTATGGATCTTGGCCCTTCTGGACATAGTGGATCTGTCACAATACCCTTCCTGCAGCACTAGCTTTAAATGAGGCTGTGGTACTGGAGGAGCGAAGAAGCGCTGAGGAGAGCAGCTAAGCGGAACAGCCAAGCTGGCGGTAACAGCACCTACCCCAGATCTGTATCCCCACTCAGAGCACAATCTGATAGCCAGGTTTCAAAAAACGGTGCTTCCCCTTCAGGGAGGAGCGCCTGAAATAGTCCAGCCTTGGAGGGAGGGAACAAGGGCGTGGTTTAGCGTCAGCTGATGTCGGGGCCTAATTTCCGGTTGCGGCCTAGTCCCCGAACCAAGCCGGGGACTAAATTTCGGCCGCGGCCTAGCACCGGCCGAAGCCTCGGCCTAAATTTCCGGCGGAGGCCGCCCGAAGGAACGAGGGCGGGCCCGCCGGAGCTACCGCCGCCGGAGGCGGAGCTCAGAACCGCGGCCAGCCCCAAGCCTGGCGCCAAGTTATCGTCCCAGGCCCGGTCTCCGGCCGAGGCCAGGGACTAAATTTTACCTGAGGCCCAGCAGTGCCAGGAAATAGGGGGGCGGTCCCGGAGATGACGCAATCCTGTGGGGGAAGGCGCAAGTCGGACTCCCAGCGTGTCCTGCCTGGCTGCAGCCAGCTGATCAGATGCCGGGTATGAGTTTCCACACCAACGTTCTCCTCCAGGGCTCCAGAACTCGCAGGTGGGCAAACAATTTCCCTTAGAGGGAACTCTCCAGGCAGGAGAAAAAGAGGACAGTGCAGGCACCCTAACTCCATCACCCCTTCAGGAGGTGAGGAGAGGGACTGTCCGCCGCCTTGCAGCACCGCAGTCTAGCATTGGCGGAGCAGTGGGGGCCGCACGGACTTCCTCCTGCCTCTGTACAGCCCAGGGTTTCACTACCCTAGGGTGGTCAGGGCTAAGTCCGGAACTCATATCCCACGTAGCAGGAAAGGATACGTGGAGGCTTCACTCCACGTGCTCGCCCGTTGATGGTTTGGGGAGATCGGACCCCTTCAAAAGGGTCCGTCGCCCCTGTCTCAATATCGTGGGAAGAAAAAAAAAAAAAAAAAAATGGTCTGAACAAAACAGACGTGTGCCTCCATGAGACACTAAGCATAAACTGGGTTTGCCTGCGGCCAGTGCTGAGGTGTATACGGCGGAGGAGGAGCTAACCTTTTTTTATATTTACTTAGTGTCAGCCTCCTAGCGGCAGTAGCATACACCCACAGTCCACAGTCCTGTGTCCCCCAATGAGACGAAGGAGAAAAATGAATCACCTGGACAGGCAAGAATTCCATCGCCTGTGCAACATGCAGGAAATCATGAAAACAGGACCTGTTGGTGGCTCTTGAGGACTTGAGTTGGGGAACACTGCGCAGTCTAAGGGTAATGGTTGCACACTCATTTGGTCACCTGTAGCGATGAGCGAACGTGCTTGGATAAGGTGTTACCCGAGAATGCTTGTGCGCTAAACGAGTCTCTTAGGCGTGCTTGAATAATATGTTCGAGTTTGTGCACCTACATGTCTCGCAGCTGTTCGACAGCCACAAACACATTTATAGGGACTGCGTAACGGACAGGCAACTCCTGCATGTGTTGCTGCTGTCGAACAGCAGTGAGACATGCGGCCAGAGGGACTCGGGAACATATATTTCGAGCCCGCGTAAGACACTCGGTTAGCACATGAGCATGCTCCGATAACACCTTATCCAAGCACGTTCGCTCATCACTAGTCAACTGCTGTTTCCTAAACTTGCCATACATATACATGCTCTCTTCAGCGGAGTGTACACATGTTCTCTATGCAGTAAGGAGATCAGGTAGCTGCCAGACGTATCTGTTGGCAGCTTGACTCCAGGTTAATCAAAATGATCTGGAGTCGCAATTCAAAATGCCCAATTTTTGCATCCATGATATCATGTCATCATGAGGCCTCCACACTAGATGGTTCACCGATCCCACCGAAATTGGCAGGTATAGTCAACTTTTCTCGAATGTTTATGTGATACATTAGAAAGGTGTAAAACATCTCATGTATAAAGTGATTAGCGGACAACAATGTAGTAAATGTGGCGTGTATACATCTGACGTAAAGAACATTAGTCATTTTCTAACCTCCAATTGTGCTTTCTTGGAACTCGTGGAACTGTCCCTTTACGAAGCGTAGCACTAAGCTGGACTTTCCAACAGCAGATTCCCCCAGGAGGACGAGCTTGAACTGACAGATTTTATTTCCAGCATTTGGTCCATTGGGCCGGGTGGCTCCACCTCGGTTAGCCATGTTTGTGTACGGACAGATCAGTCTACTGTAACTGCGAAGGGCAATCCAGGAAGCAGCGCTCGGTGGTCACTTAACCTTCTGGAAATCTGCGATAAAGTAGAAAAAGACAGATTTACTTTATATTTTGAGGCCTAATAATAATTTCTTGGTTTGCAGGCAAGTCGTACAGTCAGGGTTACATTTTTATTGACAATGAATGAGCAATTAGTAACCCAGTGTGGAGGGGCATGTTCTAGCTCAGCGTGGGGGGGGATCGCACTTACTGCGACAGTAATACCATTCAATAGGGTAAAGTGAAACAGTGCTGCCCCCACAGCACAGGAATTACCCGGACAATACTCATGTTGTGCATTCTGACTAATAATCCCATTAAAAGTATGCATGCTATTTTACATCAATGGAAAGTCAGACGGGAATATGTTAACCAAGACATTTCTCACAGGGGAATGCAATTGTTTCATTAAAACATTTAGTCCGAGATTTAGAAGCACAGTAATTATCAGATTACCGTACACACACAAAGAAAAAAAAAGAAGCTATGATTATATATAATGCAGAATGCCTGCTCCCCTCTGCTGTCCACCGGCAATGTCCAGCGCAGGTCATCACAGGGCAGATTGTTAGGCATTCTGGATTATTCAGCGGTTACAGAAGGTGCTAGTCTGATTGCCGTATGTGGAGTCGGGAAGGAATTTTTTTCCCCAATGTGAAGTTTACTGTTTGCCACTTGGGTTTTTTTTTTGCCTTCCTCTGGATCAACATGTTAGGGCAGGTTAGGATAGGATATGGGTTGAACTAGATGGACTTAAAGTCTTCCTTCAACCTTAATAACTATGTTACATGTTCATTATACTTAAGAATTAACGCAAGAAACGTCGCTGGTGAAAATCAAGATTATAATGCAGCTTCATTTTGGGAAAACTGAGAAGTAACCCAAATTTCTGAGATTATAAGATGCCAGATTAAATGAATGTATAGATTTACATGAATGCTAAAGCACTCAGTGATACATTTACAAGATGACAAGAACCGGGTGTGACCTAGTGACTAGTGAGTGTTCATACAATGCAGTTTCTGAAAGCTGTCAGTTTATTCTTTTTAGGACTCATACTCATTTGCGAGAAAAACAGATGAGAGCAATCAAAAAAAAAAAAAGAATCGGATTGCACTCTGGGCAATGTTATTCAATGGGTTACATCTTATCTGCAATTTTTTTTTCAGCTGATATACTGAGAAAAAAAAAAATCAAAGAATGCTGCGATTGTCCTCGTATCTCAGACGAGACTCGCCAATGCAAGCCTATGGGTGCGAGAAAAAAAAAAAAAAAACGCACAGCACTTGGACTATGTGAGTGCTGTCCGATTTTTACGCACCGGTGTCCTTTGAAAAGCCGGCATTTCATGTGCCGCATACTGTAAAATCACAGAGTGACATTATATACCCGAGTATAAGCCGAGGCACCAAATTTTGCCACATAAAACTGGGTAAGCTTATTGACTCGAGTATAAGCCGGGTATGCGTGGCTTCCCTCGTCCCGTCGCTGTACGCATGGCTCCCCGGTCCCGTCGCTGTACGCATGGATGCCCCGGTCCCGTCGCTGTACGCATGGATGCCCCGGTCCCGTCCCATCCTTGTATGCATGGTTCACCCCCTCCCCGTCCTACTCACCCTCCTATCGCCGTCGCTGCATCTCCATTGTCCCGACACGGCAGCTCTTCCTGTACTGAGCGGTCACATGGTACCGCTCATTAAGGTAATGAATATGCGCTCCACACCTATGGGAGTGAACAGTGCATATTCATTACCTTAATGAGCGGGGCCACGTGACTGCTCAGCACTGGAATAGCTGCCGGCGCCAAGACCATCGGAGATGCAGCGACGTCGCAAGGAGGGCGAGTATGATGTCTTCACAGCCACCGGCTCCTGCCGCTGCACCCCCTCCCCTGCCAGCTTCCTGGCCAGTGACTCATGTATAAGCCGAGGGGGGGCATTTTCAGCACAAAAAAATTTGCTTATACGCGAGTATATATATTATAGATAGAAGAAAAGCCGGCAATTCAGCAGCCACGTAATGTAAAATAACTGCAGGAGCCGACAGCACAGAATAGATGGATTATAGACAGTTAATACACATAGAATAGATAGACATACAGATGTCTGTGACAAATACAATTAGTACAGTTTGTGTGCAGCTTACTGTACATGTATTTAATAGAAGATCATTTTTCAGAAAAAATGGCGTGGGCTCCCACGTAATTTTCGTAACCAGCAGAGGGAAAGCCGACCTTCCCAGGCTATTAATATCAGCTCACTGCTGTATACTTAGCCTTAACTGGCTATTAAAATGGGGACGGTCCCCCTATAATTAATAACCAGAAAAGGCTATTAAGACAGCTGCAGGCTGATATTGATAGCCTTGACGTTGGTTGCGAGCTTATCTATTTTGGCCAAAATATCAACCAATACCTCATTTAATGTATTTATCATATGCATTATTTTTTTCAACTTTTATTGCACTTTTTATCTTTTTTTGCAGGATGCAGCCAGGCCCCTTATTGTTGGCTTGGTGTACTAGGGAGCCTGTCCCTGTGGGGTGCATATACAGTGGTGAAAAAAGTATTTAGTCAGCCACCAATTGTGCAAGTTCTCCCACTTAAAAAGATGAGAGAAGACTGTAATTGACATTATAGGCAAAATGAGAAAACAAATCCAGAAAATCACCTTGTCTGATTTGGCAAGATTTATTTTGCAAATTATGGTGAAAAATAAGTATTTGATCATTAACAAAAGTTCAGCTCAATATTTTGTTATATATCCTTTGTTGGCAATGACAGAGGTCAAACGTTTTCTGTAAGTCTTCACGAGGTTGGCACACACTGTTGGTGGTATGTTGGCCCATTCCTCCATGCAGATCTCCTCTAGAGCAGTGATGTTTTGGGCCTTTCGCTGGGCAACACGGACTTTCAAATCCCTCCAAAGGTTTTCTATGGGGTTGAGATCTGGAGACTGGCTAGGTTACTCCAGGACCTTCATATGCTTCTTACAAAGCCACTCCCTCATTGCCCTGGCGGTGTGCTTGGGATCATTATTACCAATAGAAGATGGTTTCTGTTTGCAGATATATTGGGGGCATGTGCACCAGTCAGTAAACGCTGTGGGTTGCACGCTGCGCACATCCGCAGCGTTCAGCTATTACAGCATAGTGGATGGGATTTCAAGAAATCCCATGCCCACAATGCGTGCATCGGTGCCTGCGGCTTCCCTGCAGAGACACACGTGGAGCATCTTTCCAGATCGCAGCATGTCTATTTATGTAGTGGAGACGCTCAGTCTCCACTGCGTAAATTACCCATAGACTTTTATTAGATGCGGTAAAAAACACACTATCTTCCTAATCACATGCGTATTAAGTGCGGGAATGCAGCTTACTACGCATGTGTACTAATTTAAATAATGTTAAATCTTGTGGCATAGCCAGACGTACATGACACAGGAAGTGGAGGAATGCTCAGAGAGGTCCCCTCCTTTTTAATAATGAAAAAAAAATAGAGTGGGGTCCCCCTATATTTGTTAACCAGCCAGAGTAAAGCAGACTACTGGGACTGATATTTCAGACTGGTAAAGATCAATATACATGAACCTTACCAACCTAATAAAATCAGGCCGAAGCAGTATGCTTACCTTGGAAAGTTAGCAAACATACTGGGATCTCCTCTAAAAAAAAAAAATAGCGTGGGGTCCCCCTATTTTTGTTAACCAAGGAAAAAGCAGACATCTGCGGCCTGGTAGTCTCAGGCTGGCAAGGCCCATGGATTTTGGCCCTCACCAGCCTAAAAATAGCAGCCCGCAGCCGCCTCACAATTTGCACATCCAAGGATGCTCCAATTGTGGCACTTTACCTGGCTCTTCCCACTTGCCCTGTAGCAGTGGCAAGTGTGGTAATATTTATGGGGTTGATGTCACCTTTGCATTGTCAGCTGACATCAAGCCCACGGCTTGATAACTATCCATTACTAATCCTATAGTTACATGGTAAATAAAGACACAGCCAGAATAAAGTCCTTTAATTGAAATAATGACACAGACTCCTTTAATAGATCTTAATTAAACAATACTTACTGCATTGCCTATTCCACTGATGCCCTCGTTCTCCTGTAAGGGTATGTGCACACGTTCAGTATTAGGCAGCGCTTTGGAAGCAGCACATGTCCGCTGCAGGCAAAGCGCTGCGGGCTTCTGAACGCAGGTGATTCTGCTTGTGTTCATTGAACCGTGTGGAATCACCGCATCCAATACATTGTACGGGTGACATTTATCTTGTGGAGACTGAGCGTCTCCGCAAGATAAATAGACATGCTGTGGTCAGGAAATATGAGCCGCATGTCCGTCTCCGCAGGGAAGCCGCAGGTGCCGATGCACGTATAGTGGAGATGGGATTTCTTGAAATCCCATTGCTATGCTGTAACATCTGGCCGCTGTGGGTTGGACGCTGCAGATGTACGCAGCTTCCAACCCGCAGCGTTTACTGACCGTGGAAACATACCCTAAGAGAATTAAAATAAAAAAGCAACAATAGCCTTACCTGTCCGCCGAGAAGATATACATACTGTCCCACGACGAGTCCAGCTTTGTGACATCTGGATGCCTTTGGCTGAACGGTGGCATTATGCCACCATTCAGCCTGACATCCAGACACAGCGGAGCTTGAAGATGACCACCGGAGATATCCCCGGCGGTCATGTGCACGGCAGTTCTTGCGATCAGCTGATGGATCGTAAGAACTGCAGTGTGGGTGAACTTCCGGCTGAAATAAGGTACGCTATTATGTAAATTAGTATACATGCATTTCCCGCACTTATTACGCATGTGACTAAGAAGATAATGCGGTTTTACTGCATCTAATGAAACTGTATGGGAAATTTACGCAGCGGAGACGGAGCGTATCTGCTACATAAATAGACATGTTGCGGTCTGGAAAGATGCACGGCATGTCCTTCTCCGCAGGGAAGCCGGAGGCGTCCGTGCACGAATAGTGGAGATGGGATTTCTTGAGATCCCATCCACTATTCTGTAACATATGGACGCAGCGTCCAGCCTGCAGCGTTTACTGACCGTGGGAATATATACTGACGTTATCCTGCAATTCTGTGCTAGAAAAGAACCCCAAATTATCAGATGACAGACTATTAACTAGTCATACATCATTCGATGCTCCAAGTGAAAGGAGAAAGGCAAACAAAACTGAAACAAATCCTGTGCTAGCATTCTCCAAAATGAGGAAGGATCAGAGTCTAACAGTGACACAGTGTTGGCCAATGATCTGAATAACAAACCCCGCCAAATAGGACATCTGTATACAGTTACCCATAAAACAAAAAAAATGCAATTGGTTTGGTTTAAATCTGGTAATAGGACCATTCATTGAGACTAGGGGCCAACAAGTAAAGCTCCTTAAAAAGGGTGCGAGCTGTTCACACATGGCTCCTGGCCTGGGGAAGGCAGGCACTGCCAACCTGTAGGAGCCAACCCCATCACAGGTATGTGTGTGTTGTGGTACCAGTCATCAGGTTTTAGAAATTCAGGGAGTCGTATGATAAATAGTTAGTGGCCGTACGGCCGTCAAGTTCGTTGTGTGCCAACCATGACGATTACAATGATTATCTTGAACTGATCTGGATTTATTAACCATCAGAGCTGAATCCAAAGTTCTGCCAGTTGCCAATTGAAACCAGTTTATTGACTCTGATCAGACAGTGGCTTATTTCCTTTTTGCTCCCCTTTAGCCGAAGAGAATAATTATGGTGAAGATGTGACAAAACCATGAAAGAAAAATCAAACAATGGTTGAAGGAAATGCACATTTAGGAGCCAATCCACACAGCAGGTAACATAGAAAGCACGATTTGGAAAACTGGCTGAAAGGTAACCTGAAAGTCAACTTTTGTTGTGAAAACTGTCATGTGCACAATATAAAAACCAATAATTAAAACTTTTCAGAGTAAAAGTAAGTTTTTTCGCAAACTACAGTAGAAGGTCAAGATTACAAAAGGGGAAAAAATATTTTCTGCATAATTCTTCTGCCGAAAATCTGTTCTTCACGGAAACGAGTACCTGCTCACATCGGGGATCTGTGCCAGACGGTGGAAAAATACTCCAGACTAATGGTAAACTACAAATGAATGGTAAGAACAAAACATCAATGAAAGGCATCTGTACATCAGGCCCAAAGCGGAAAAGTTTTTATTTCAACTCCAGAGAGGTACCGGCAAAGAGAACGAGCACCTTCAGAAGTGTGAATTAGACTTCTGCACATAAAAAGATCCCTGAATCATTCAGGCGCTCCTCTGAATAAGGGAAGCGGGGGGCAGCGAGGCTCTGATAGGCAAAGTCCTGTCCTCAGACTGTTTGACTCGAGCACAAATCTTTGCTAAGCACCAGTTTTTCAACAGCTTAAAAAGAAGAAAGAACAGGGCATAAAAAAAAAGAAAAAAAGAGCTGCAGTATGATGTCAGGGAGAAAAGGAAGCAAAAAGAAAATGACAAAAATATAGTAACTTTGAAATGCATGGCGGATAAAGAAAGTTTAGTTACTCTTCAAAGTTATGGCTGATTAGTATATAATACAGACACGTACGGTGACGCAGGTAGACGTCTCCTAGAGGCTCGCTACACACTTTCACATTCCAGTGTGACCTGTTTGTACTTGGCAAGTGACAGGTGATGTCATTCTGACAAGGGCTTACTACAGAAATGCTACACTCCGTGGACACACCTCTACTTGTCAAGAGTAATATAACCTTCAGGCATAAAGTTGCGTTAAGCACAAAGTATGAATAGACCAGAAGAAGTGTATATGTGCAATCCGTACAAGCAACTCTGTTACTCTGCTTAGGATAAAAAAAATATATAGTTCCGGGTCAAAAAGGAAAATGGATCTGGCCCCCTGTGGTCGACCGGCTCAGCTGCTCAAAGAGGGAGTCACAGGAGCACCATTCGTTTATGTTTTCAACTGGTTTATAAACCCCTTAACGACCGCCGATACACCTTTTAACGGTGGCAGTTAAGGGTACTTATTCCTCAGCGCCGCTTTTTAACGACGCTGAGAAATAAGGGTATAGCGTCCCCCAGCATCGGAAAATCTCCGGGGTCTCAGGTACCGGGGAAGCCGAGTCCTCAAAGAACATGATTTAGGTCGTTTTTTACAGTCCCCAGTGATCACAGTTATTAACGGAAGAACGGCGACCGCAAAAAAGAAAAAAAGTCAGATTTCCCATTTATTTCTCTCTCCTCTGATGTGATCTAGCATAGCGCCTTCTTTCAGAAAGCAAAAACTGGCGGGCATGTGAGCAGTAAGGCTGCCGAGATCTGCCGGCCGGCACCCGGAAACAATAGATTTTTCCTATTGGTTCATTTTGATCACTGTGATAGGGTCTATCACAGTGATCAAAATAAAAAAAAAATAGTAAATCAACCCCCCTTTATCACCCACTTACTTAGGTAAAAATAATAAAATAAAAAAAATGTATTTTTTTCTGTTTTTCCATTAGGGTTAGGGTTGGGGCTTGGGTTAGAGTTATGGTTTGGATTAAAGTTAAGGGTATACTGGGGTTGGGTTGTGTTAGAATTGGGGGGTTTCCACTGTTTAGGTACATCAGGGGGTCTCCAAAAGCAACATGGCGCCACCATTCATTCCAGCCAATTTTGTGTTCAAAAAGTCAAACGCTGCTACCTCCCTTCTGAGCCCTGCCGTGCGCCCAAACAGTGGATTTCTCCCACATACAGGGTATTGGTGTACTCAGGAGAAATTGCACAACAAATTTTGTGGTCTATTTTCTCTTATTACCCTTGTGAAAATAAAAAAGTTGGAGTCTAAAGTAATTTTTTTGTGAAAAAAGTAAAATGCTTATTTTTTTTCAGTTTTTAGAATGGTGTCAATTTGGGTATTTTTTTTTATACTGACCCCCCAAACTCACTTCAAATGTGAAGTGGTCCGTAAAAAAAATGGTTTAGTAAATTTTGTTGGAAAAGTGAGAAATCGCTGGTCAAATTTTAAACCCTTATAACATCCTAACAATAAAAATTGTGTTTCCAAAATTGTGCTGATGTAAAGTAGACAAGTGGGAAATGTTATTTATTAACTATTTTATGCGATATCACTCTCTGATTTAAGGGCACAAAAATTAAAAGTTTGAAAATTGCAAAATTTTCAAAATTTCTGGCAAATCCCATCACAACTATGTGTCAACAGATGCCTGCGGAGACCGAAGTGTGGCTTCCTTAAATTGGCATGCCAGGGCTGGTATGTCACTCTCCACAAGGAGAAACCTTACCCCTTAGACCTCAGTTCCTTAGCCTCTCACCTAGTCAAATCACTTCTCATGCTTTGCACTGACGAGGGGCAACACCCCGAAACACCGTGTTTGCAAGTTGAGAATTTGATTTGGCTTTGGCCAAGTCATATTGCAAGACTGGTAAAGAAATGATACAGAGAGGGGCGCAATAGCGCAGTTACCAAATTAACAATTAGTTTACTGTAAAGTAAAATTCTCACCTTTACACGTTGTGAGTATGCACAACACATATAGTAAGTAGGATAGGAGGGCTGCAGATGGCACCGGACCCGCAAAAGATTTTCAAGAAATTCTGGATAGGATATTCAAAATGCCGACAATTCCGCGCTCCTCCAAAATCAGGCAAGGGAATCACAGAGTTCAGACGAGTTGCATACTTTATTAAAGGCTATCAAACTACGCGTTTCATGGACGTCCTGTCCACTTCCTCAGGTACATAGCCAATAGTGGTTAGTATTGGCTATGTACCTGAGGAAGTGGACAGGACGTCCATGAAACGCGTAGTTTGATAGCCTTTAATAAAGTATGCAACTCATCTGAACTCTGTGATTCCCTTGCCTGATTTTGGAGGAGCGCAGAATTGTCGGCATTTTGAATATCCTATCCAGAAAGACTGGTAAAGAGTCAGTAGTGACTTGTAGGATTGCGGCATCCAACAGGTGGCGCTATCGAGTTCAAGTCCTCTTCTTCTCTGAATTGGCAAATCTGAGGTCAAATCTGTATTCAGTGAATACACTTTCCCATTACGGAGATAGAATTTTATCAGTAGCAGCTGCCATCTCCTATCTAGAGAGCTCCTCCCGTCAACATAGGACTGTATCAGTAGAAACCTGCCATCTCCTGAGTGATGGGGAAGTCTTGCTTTTCAAAAAGTGAAATATGCAGCCCCTCCGCCCTTTCATGGCAATGACAGCCATAGTGAAATACAACTATGGCATCTCTACTACGGGAGGTCCACAATGGAGATGTTACGTGGGGTTAACAGAATGTCTAACTGATGAGTCAATAAGAGGGCGGACAAATATCTAATGTTATGGGCCACTGCCCTCTGACTGCATGGTAATCATTCAGAGGAGCCTAAAGGGATGACTGACACTTACCTGCAATGCCAACTCCTTAAAGGGTATTCCCATCTCCAATATGTAGTTGATGTAATAATAAAATTAGCAAATACCTCCAATTAGAAATTTCTTCTGATTCACTATGTCTCTTTCTTCTTGTGCAGGGCATTAAAAAAGGGTCCTGACGAAGTCGATTAAGCCGAAACGCGCGTCAGGGTGGACGCCACGTGGATTGAGGAGCCGTGTCATATGTAAGCTTTTTTGCCCTTATGATTCAGTCTGTGGCTATTGGTTCTATGCTAGCATAAGCATTATTACCTTTTTTGTATATACACATTTTACCTGTTGCCTATATTTTGGCATATAAATAAGTGATGACCTATCTTATTTAGTCACACTTTGTAGGAGTGACCTATGCTCCAAGGCTACTAGTATACACATATATGTATTGCACACTGCACTTTATAATAAATTATTATATTAAATTATTTTGGTATTATTCATACTTTATTGTTTATTGATGATATAGTAGCACTGCATATTATTTTGGTAATATTGATTGCATTTTTTGCACTATATTTATTACTCATATCTTCGTTTTTAGTATTTTGACCTTGGTATAGATAATTTTTCCTTGTTACCCCTTTTTATGTGTAGAGCATTGCAGAAGTTTAGGTATCCATGGTTACGTCCACTATCAACTAGCTGTCACTATAGGAGTGGTCGTAACCATAGATACCCAAATTACTGCAATGGCTGCACATGAGGAAAGAAACATAGTGAATCAGAAGAACTATACTACATTTCTAATTGGAGCTATTTGCTAATTTTATTATTATTACTACACCTACTACATATTGGGATAGGATCTTTTCAGATGGGAATATCCCTCTAAGCAGTTATGAAAATCAGGCCATTTACGTCTACAGATTGCAGACACCACTGGCGCCAAATCCTCATCTGCATCATATCCATAAAATGTAACGGATTAATGCATGCAGTCGCTCGGTTGCACTGGCACGTAGGATAATATTGGTGAGTGTGCACATGGACAGAACACAGACTGAATAGTCTAAGAAAGAGAAAGGGTCTTAAAAGGCCAAAATGCAAGGTGTGATTCTCTGGCCCATGCCCCTGACTGGCATCTAATGAGGTAAAAACTGGAGATCTAAGTGTTTCTTTAGCCAGGCAAATTGTTTTTTTAGTAATTAGAAATGTAAATAACAAATAATCCAAACTGTTCTCTCAAAAGGGTCTCAATCCATAGCAACTGCCCTGTGTAAGCGCAGGTAAAACCAATGCATTACTATCATTCCCATGACAGAGTATAGAAAATTGGGGCCAGTTCAGACATCGCAGTCCAAACGTGTGAAACCAACCTACTAATAAAAAAAAGAGTTGTGAGCGACATATGACCATTTAAGATGGAATTCCTGCAATTGTCATCCAACTTTCTCTCTCACAAGGGGCCACTGATGTCACACGAGTTCCACATGGGTCTATCTTCTTGTACCACCATGGATAAGGCGAGTGGACCCTTCATGGTTTACCATACACCTGGTAGAGGCAGTGCCTGGCGCTTCATCTAACCGCGGCTCCAGTGAAGGGGAATGAGCGGTAAAACCAGACCTGGCATCTACCGGACATACGGCACTGTGCCTAGCGCTGCCCCATCAATCGGCTGATCTTATGGGTGCCGAGAGTCAGATCCAAACTGATCTGATATTAATGGCCGATCCTAAGACTACGCCATCAATATCATAGTCTCTAGAAAAAAAAATTCTAACAAGCATAGAAAAAAAATATATTAAAAATGACATATCCAATATTCCACAAATACAACGACCACATTACTTACAACAATTCTGTCTGCAAATGCCCAGATAGTAAAAATGGCGGAAAGCGACCATTACGTGCTGTAACTAACCCGCGCTATATCTTATGTGCGGACCTTTATCATCTGCAACATTCTGCGTTTGCACGGAGCAGTTATTGCTACCAATGCTGAAAATCAGAACAAAAATGTCAACTCTGCAAATGTGATTGCAAAGCTGTGCCAAAATCTGCAGGTGATTGCAGTCTTCTCTGCAAGGTGTGAATGGGGTCTTGTATGACCACGATCATAAGCACTGACTGCTTTGTAGCTTATTACAGATTGACTGAAGCAGCCACACGGGCTGAAACGTCAAATGATGCAGTTGATGGTTGCTGGAAAATCGGCTGCAAGATCTGACCCTCCAGACTCCGCTTATTCTGTATTTTGGAACTGCGGATCTTGCTGCGAGACTGTGGGTAATCTGCAGAAAACTCTGCAAAAGGGCTTACTTACAGATTTTGACTTCCACAATGAATGAAATCAAACACAACTTATCCTCAACATAAATTGACATGACGTAGATGAAGCAAATCTACACATAAAATAACCGCAGCATGTGTATGAGAGTTCTTTAGGGTTATCCCGGTAGGCACATAGGTCATAACTTCCAGATCAGTTGTAGTCGGACAGCCGGGACCCTCACCGATTACCAGAATGGAGCATTTTTACCCCAGCTAAAATGGGGCAGCAATTTATAGGCGCAATCGTCACTCAATTCATACTCCACTTTCTCCGGCAGTCCCATTGGGAATGAATGACGCATGTTAACCATACTTGCAATTAACTGCTGATACTTTCTACCTACCAGAAAACCCTTTTAAATCCTCATTCACTTTGCCGCTACGGTAAAACGCTATGGATTTTTCAAACCAAAAATTTGGATGCAAAATCAGCAGCAATTCTGGTATTTTAGGCAATAGATTTCATGTGAATTAGGCCGGGATCACACATGCTAGTAAGTCGTCCGACACTCGCATGTGAAATCCCAGCTCTGGCGCCGGCACTCGGGAGTGGAGCGCGCGGCTGCATAGAACTACATGCAGCTGCTCGCTCCACTCCTGAGTGCCGGCGCCAGAGCTGGGATTTCACATGCGAGTGTCGGACGACTTACTCGCATGTGTGATCCCGGCCTTAATATGAGTACAATACATGTGGCGGTATAAAATGCCTTAGTACTTTATTCTAGATTATCTTTCCATTCTTCCAAGAACACATCCCTAATAAAAACTGGTTTCAGAAAAGAGAAATCTATGCTGATCCTATAGAGACTGGTACTCGCTTTAGGATATGAAAAAACATAAGAAACAGTGAGCATTATACTGAAGGGCTATATATATATATATATATATATATATATATATATATATATATATAATGGTGATGACAGAATATTATAAAAGCAAACAAATAGGCATCTCCCACTGATAATCCCCATGTAAATATGAAGGAGCCGAGGTGTACAGGTATCAATGAGGGACGTGGAAGGCTCTGCCTACATCTTATACTCACATTTGGAAACATCCTACTTCTCTTTAAAAAGTATATTCACAATGGGATTTTGCAGTGGATTTTTCATGTACGGATTTTGACAGCTTTTTTTTTTTTTTATACTTTCTGTTATTAAGTGGTCAAACTTGGGTCTTTTTAAAAAAAAAATTAGCAGTTTTTTTCCCCCACATCTTCAGAGGTGCATAGTCCCAGGTCGGCTTTTCTAAACAACTTTTTTCCTGAAACGGCGCAATATTTGAAAGTCAGGGTATGTGCACACGACATCTTTTTCAGACGGATCCCTCCTGGAGCCCATCTGCAAAAAATGAACATAATGCGCGCTAATGTAAAATGACACTACTGTGCACATGCGCAGCTTTGCTACTTCTTTTAACTGCTTCACGGTTCGGAAACTGTGACACGGTTACAAGAAACAGCATGGCCATCCTATGGCACCTTCCAAGTTATGGTTTAGACAACACAAAAGAAAAACGTGCCGCATCAAAACCGCTAGCTGCAGGAAAACGTCAGCCAACCTTTGCCTGAAGCGGCTTTGCCTAGAAAATTAAAATGTACCTAGCTGCAATAATGCAGCCAGACTCTTAATTTTACCCATGGTTCGGGCAGCATGAATCAGATGACAGGTTTTCCAATATATTTTGGAAAACGTTGCTTCGACTGCATGCACACATTCAAATAAAGTCTGAGTACAGCCAGATGGAGAGTGCGATCCCGAACTGGCCACTAATATCCTGATCCCGACTTGACAGCCTCATTCATGAATGTGTACTATCCATGACCATTTTCACATGACTGTATTTTTGTGGATTAATGATCAGCAAAAAAAAAAAAATACAAATTTGAGATGTATTCAATTTAGGGACCAAACTCAGCAGTTCACAATAATGGATCAGTAAAAAAAAAATCAGACAGCAAATGGTGGTCATCCATGTTCCTTCTGTCTTTTTCCTAATGCTAGAAAAAATACAGATTATACATGGACGGCAAAAACAGACACGCAGACAAAAAAAAATTTGATTTGTTTTTTAAGAGAAAGAAAAATCACCGATGTATATATTTGGCCTTATACAGTATAGACGTTTTACTGAGAGAGTTAAATTTATGTGAAAAAGAACCTGCTAGCCAATAAGTGTATTTCTGATCTCTTTTCATTCCCAATTGGAGTGAATATATAACGTAGCTTAAGGGGTCGTACAGACAACCGTCTCATCAATCCAAGTACCCTCCAATAAAATATCGTATCACACTGGGACCAGTGTCATTCTACGGCGACGTGCAAGCGTCCAATTTTTTCCTCGGGCTGAGCGGGTCCAGGAGGGAGGATGGGGGGTAGAGCTTCATGCCTGAGATTGAACTGATACTCGGATTGCACTCGGCCATGCAAGTTAATGAGTGTGTGGGAAACATCAGACTGCATTCGGATGACATCAGATGAAGACATTTTTTCTCCATTTTCTCCTCATCGGATCACGCATTGATGAGAGTGTAATCTCTGATGAGAGAATACACGCTCGTGTGATCCCAGCCTAAGGGTATGTGCACACGCAGTCTTTTTGCTGTTTTTGGAGCAGAACCACCAAGTGTTTGAGTTTTTGAGGAGGATTTGGAGATTTTACACTGCTTCTTTCAACCCACAAACCTGTTAAAAAACCCTTTCAGTGCGCACATAACCAAATGCTGGATGTGGGTTCCATAGATTTGGGGAAGGAATCAGCGCAGATATCCAGCAAGTGGAACCCACCGTATACGAGCGGAAGAGATGTTCTGGTGTTTGCATACGGCAGGGTTGGTGTAGCGGCCTCACATGTAGGGATACATGGCGGTGGTGCACATATGTGCGTGATCAGACCGCGTTCACACAGCCGCACCTGCCATGGACGGATGATCACCATACACTCCTGTAGTAATGAGGCCAGGAGGCTTTGACTCTATGCAGCATATGAGATTGGTTGATCAGATGTGACTACAATCTCTATCTGCAGACTGCTGTCATCACTATGTATTAAAGAAGGTGGACAGGAAGCATTAGTAGTAGTACTCCTGGTCACATCGATCCTGTGGCTTCCCAGTACGTGATCACCCCTTATATATGGTCCCTGATAGGCCACTGGTGGCTGCAGCGATCACTACGTGTACGAGCAGCTGCTGATCGGAGGCCTGTAGTCCTCCCGAGTGTTAGTGGCCCGGTCCTAGTCCCGTAGACAGAGGCTGAGCCGTGTGATTGGCTCAGGATCCCCCTGCCAGTGGCACCATGTAAATAACAACACACGCACATCAATGGAAGCCCCTTCCCACAGCCCTCGTCACCGCCATTACCGGGGAGCGGAGCAGACACTCACGTCAGCCGCACAGTCATATCAGGCGCACGGACTCCTCTCCTGGCTCTTCCTGCTGCGCCTGCCTGCACTCCGCCAGCTTCCTGGGCTACCCGACGGCTCCGGTCTGGCCCAATCACATGATGTCGATGACATCAGCACGAGACGGGAAGTCGCTAGGACCAAAGTCCTCAAAAGTCGCAGCTCTTTTTCTTGCTCCTAGTTCTCCACTCTTCTGTCACACGTGTACACCAGTCAGTACTTTGTGCTATGGAGCTGGGAAACACGCAGGGCCCAGTGCCAGTCTGATATTGGGTGCACGGAATTCACACATGCCCCAAATAACAGACCCAATATGAAGTCCACAAGTAATATGGCTACGTGCACATTATCAGGATTTGGTCAGTTTTTTACTTCAGTATTTGTAAGCCAAAACAAGGAGTGGGTGATAAATACAGAAGTGGTGACGGGTTTCTATTATACTTTTCCTATGATTGTTCCACTCCTGGTTTTGGCTACAAATACTGAGGTAAAATACTGACCAAATACTGAGGTAAAATACTGACCAAATACTGAGGTAAAATACTGACCAAATACTGAGGTAAAATACTGACCAAATTCTGAACGTGTGACCGTGGCCTTTGTACTGAAATAGTGCTGTCCTATAACATAAAATAAGGCCACACTTTCGCCCGTCCCCCGAGCGTTCTTACTGTATTGGCTTCTAGTTTGTTTTCTGTAGCTGAAAAATCCTACAAGCTTTTCAAGCACAATCTGCCTCAGTAAACGCTGCTTTTTTGGGGAGAGTTTCTTTGTCCCCCACACTGTATTTTGCATCCTTTCACTTTGACAGTGTCAGGTGCAGACAAGGGGGAATCCACCTCAGAAGTAACGCACCACTTCATTGATTATAGTCTTGATGGAAAAAAAAAATGCTAAAAAAACCCTCATCACCTGAACACAAAGTATTCAAGATGTATTTGAAGTAATTTTTGAGGAAGTTTTTGGAGTTGATCAGCTTCAAACTCCTCAAACTAGTCAAAAGACTTCTTCTAAGGCCGGAGTCACACTACCGTATAACACGGCCGAATGCTGTGCGCTAAAACATCGCCTAGCACTCGGCCCAGTGTTATTCTACGGGGCAGCTCGGATCTGCGATTATTTGCATCGAGACTGCTCACTGACAGCCGGACACAATACAGAGAGAGTGTCAGTAAGGGCCTGGGCCGGTTACAGCGGCCACGCTGTTTGCTCAGAGTGGTGACTGTGTAAGGAGGTGGCAGGTCCCCTCAGTTGCACCCTCTCCGTCTTCCGTGTGACCCCCTGTGCACTTGATGTAAATATGTTCTTTGTTCATTAAGGCAATGTATATGATGCACCTGTATGTTATTGTGTCATTATATTTTATTGATTTGTGTATGTTTCCCTTTAATGCCTATGTATAGAGTAGGGAAAGAGTTGATGTTGTGGGCTGGGCCAGCAGCAGGAGAGAGAGAAAGCTGCTGTCCCCAGTCAGAACTGCCTGGATACTTTGGCCAGAGCAGAGGTGCTGCACAGACGGGGCACTGCCAGACCCCACAGATTACCCCCAGACTCCAAGGACTCCAGGGACTCAAGAGGGGTTGAAGAACAGCTGCCTTAATTGCCTGGACTGCTGTGACCAGAATAGAGAAGGTAATCTGTGGGGAAAGCCGAGGTTGTCCTGTGTTCTGTGTGCAAGGGGTCGGGTGTCTACAGACTGTGTCTTTGTGGGTGAGCTCGGTCAGAACTACCACCCCGGTTGCCCTTATTACAACTGAACCAGCGCCGGAGCCGCCCCCCATGACTGAAACTGAATACTGGTGGGGAGAATAAAGATCTTTTTCTCCCTGCTGCATTCAGCTGCTTCCAGGCACTGGACAGCATCATTACACTGTAAACCTGCAGATTAACCCCATATCTGCAGGTTAACAGTGTTATTCCCTTTAACCTTTGCTACTTTTTGGGGGGTTTAAACACAGACCCTACATCTTTTTGGCGCTAATTGATATCATTACACACAATATTATGGTTCATAATTTATTGGTTCCTTATGTACCTTCTTACAGACAGGTGGATTAGACTCCAACATTTTAGTGTTGGGGTCCGACATATTAATACAGCCATTTGTGTTTTTAACCCCTTCGCGACATACACCTTACATGTACGGCACATGTCGTGTCTCTCCCTTTTCCGGTGCTGAGTCCACATCTTTCCTGGCCCATGGCAGCTGCTTTGAACTGCTGACATGTGTCCCTTACAGACGCGGGTGGAATCGTGATTCACCTGTGGATGTTAACCTGTTAATGTGATTGCGCCGGAAGCGCGCCATTAATCTCGCCCATCGGCGCCCATGTCACATGACTGCGGGTGGCCTATGGGTTGGCATGGCAACCCGGGGTCTGCAGGAGACCCCTGTGGTCGTCATTGCCAGATTGCTATGAGTGTCCAGTGGTCGGCGCTCATAGCAAGTGAGCATTCCTGCTACACACTGGCGATCTGATCATCGCCTGTGTATAACAGAGGTGATCGGGTTATCGCAGCTTCTAATCTCCCATGGAGTCTATTGAAGCAAGTGAAAAGAAAAAAAAAATGTTTTTAAAAATATTAACCCCTCTCTGACATTAGACGTACTATCCCGTCCATAAAACCCGTGCCATTCTGCCCATGGACGGGATAGTACGTCATAGGCGATCAGCTGCGCTCCTGAGGGGAGCGCAGCTAATCGCAGCCGGGTGTCAGCTGATTATCACAGCTGACACCCGTGACTGTGTGTCAGGAGCGGTCATGGACCGCTCCCGGCACATTAACCCCTAGCACACCACGATCAAACATGATCGCGGTGTACTGGGGGCACAGGGAAGCATCGCGCAGGGAGTGGGCTCCCTGCGCGCCCCCCGGAGACCCTCAGACCAGCGCGATGTGATTGCGCTGTTCTGAGGGCTTCCTCCCTCCCAGGACCCGGATCCAAGATGGCGCCGGGGTCCTGGAGGGAGGCGGCTTCCTCAGTGCCTGCTGAGAGCAGGCACTGAGAAGCCTGCTGCACTGCCTGAGCGATCGCTGGTGTGACAGTGTGCTGTGCACACTGTCACACCAGCGATTTGATAAAATACAGTGATGTCCCACCATGGGACAAAGTAAAAAAGTTAAAAAAATAAAAATAAACATGTTATAAAAAAAAATCCAAAATAAATAAAAAAAAAATAATAATATTCCCCAATAAATTCATTTCTTCCTGTAAATAAAAAAAACAAAACAATAAAAGTACACATATTTGGTATCGCCGCGTCCGTAACGACCCCCCCTATAAAACTGTCCCACTAGTTAACCCCTTTAGTGAACCCCTTAAAAAAAAAAAAAAAAACGAAGCAAAAAAATCAATGCTTTATCATCATACCGCCGAACAAAAAGTGGAATAACGCGCGATCAAAAAGACCGATATAAATAAACATGGTACCGCTGAAAACGTCATCTTGTCCCACAAAAAACAAGCCGCCATACAGCATCATCAGCGAAAAAATAAAAAAGTTATAGCTCGCAGAATAAAGCGATGCAAAAATAATTATTTTTTATATAAAATTGTTTTTATTCTATAAAAGCGCCAAAACATAAAAAAATGATATAAATGAGGTATCGCCATAATCGTACTGACCCGAAGAATAAAACTGCTTTATCAATTTTACCACACGCGGAACAATAAAAACGCCTCCCCCAAAAGAAATTCATGAATTGCTGATTTTTGTTCATTCTAACCTCCCAAAAATCAAAATAAAAAGCGATCAAAAAATGTCACGTGCTCAAAAATGGTACAAATAAAAACGTCAACTCGTACCGCAAAAAATAAGACCTCACATGACTCTGTGGGCCAAAATGTGCAAAAATTATAGCTCTCAAAATGTGGCGATGCAAAAAACTATTTTTGCAATAAAAAGCGTCTTTTAGCGTGACAGCTGCCAATCATAAAAACCCGCTATAAATAGTAAATCAAACCCCCCTTTATCACCCCCTTAGTTAGGGAAAAATAATAAAATTAAAAAAATGTATTTATTTCCATTTTCCCATTAGGGTTAGGGTTAGGGTTGCGGCTAAAGTTAGGGTTAGGGTTGGCGCTAAAGTTGGTAGGGTTAGGGTTGGGATTAGGGTGTGTTAGGGTTAGGTTTGTGGTTAGGGTTGGGACTAGGGTTAGGGTGTGTTGGGGTTAGGGTTGGAGTTAGAATTGGGGGGTTTCCGCTGTTTAGGCACATCAGGGGCTCTCCAAATGTGACATGGCGTCTGATCTCAATTCCAGCCAATTCTGCGTTGAAAAAGTCAAACGGTGCTCCTTCACTTCTGAGCTCTGCCATGCGTCCAAACAGTAGTTTATCCCCACATATGGGGTATCAGCGTACTCTGGACCCCAAGAGTTATTGTGCAATTTGTCCTATTTCTTCTGTTACCCTTGGGAAAATAAAAAACTGGGGGCGAAAATATCATTTTTGTACAAAAAAAAATATTTTTTTGTTTTTACGGCTGTACATTATAAACTTCTGTGAAGCACTTGGGGCTTCATAGCGCTCACCACACACCTAGATAAGTTCCTTGTGGGGTCTATTTTCCAAAATGGGGTCACTTGTTGGGGATTTCCACTGTTTAGGCGCATCAGGGGCTCTCCAAATGCGACATGACGCCCCCAGACCATTCCATCAAAGTCTGCAATCCAAAACGTCACTACTTCCCTTCCGAGCCCCAACGTGTACCCATACAGTAGTTTTCTCCCACATATTGGGTATCAGCGTACTCCGGACAAATTGGACAACAACTTTTGGGGTCCAATTTCTCCTGTTACCCTTGTAAAAATAAAATATTGGGGCGAAAAAATCATTTTTGCAAAAAAAAAAGGATTTTTTATTTTTACGGCTGTGCGTTATAAACTTCTGTGAAGCACTTCGGGTTCAAAGTGCTCACCACACATCTAGATAAGTTCCTTGTGGGGTCTATTTTCCAAAATGGGGTCGCTTGTGGGGGGTTTCCACTGTTTAGGCGCATCAGGGGCTCTCCAAATGCGACATGACGCCCCCAGACCATTCCATCAAAGTCTGCAATCCAAAACGTCACTACTTCCCTTCCGAGCCCCAACGTGTACCCATACAGTAGTTTTCTCCCACATATTGGGTATCAGCGTACTCAGGACAAATTGGACAACAACTTTTGGGGTCCAATTTCTCCTGTTACCCTTGTGAAAATAAAATATTGGGGGCGAAAAAATCATTTTTGTAAAAAAAAAAAATATTTTTTATTTTTAACGGCTGTGCGTTATAAACTTCTGTGAAGCACTTCGGGGTTCAAAGTGCTCACCACACATCTAGATAAGTTCCTTGAGGGGTCTAGTTTCTAAAATGGCGTCATTTATGGGGGTTTCCACTGTTTAGGCAGATCAGGAGCTCTCCAAACACGACATGGCGTCCAGCCAATTCTGCGTTGAAAAAGTCAGACGGCGCTCCTTCCCTTCCAAACTCTGCCATGCACCCAAACAGTGGTTTACCCCCACATATGGGGTATCAGCGTACTCAAGACAAATTGCACAATAACTTTTGGAGTCTTGTTACCCTTGGAAAATAAAAATTGGGGTGAAAAGATCATTTTTGTGGAAAAAATATGATTTTTAAATTTTACGGCTCTACGTTATAAACTTGTGTGAAGCACTTGGGGGTTCAAATTGCTCATAAAAATCTAGATAAGTTCCTTAGGGGGTCTAGTTTCCCAAATGGGGTCATTTGTGGGGGGTTTCCACTGTTTAGGCACATCAGGGCTCTCCAAATGCAACATGGCATCCAAACTCAATTCCAGCCAATTTTGGTTGGAAAAAGTCAAATGGTGCTCCTTCCATTCCGAGCTCTGCCGTGCGCCCAAACAGTGGTTCCCCCCCACATATGGGGTATCAGCGTACTCAGGACAAATTGTACAACAACTTATGTGGTCCAATTTCTCCTGTTAACCTTGGGAAAATAAAAAATTAGTGACTAAAAGATAATTTTTGTGGGAAAAAAATAGGATTTTTTATTTTCATGCCCGGGCATTATAAACTTGTGTGAAGCACTTGGGGGTTCAAAGTGCTCACCAAAGATCTAGATAAGTTCCTTAGGGGGTCTAGTTTCCAAAATGGGGTCACTTGTGGGGGGTTTCCACTGTTTAGGCTCATCTGGGGCACTGCAAACGGAACATGACCCCCATTAACGTCTGCATTCCAAAACGTTACTACTTCCTTTCCAAGCCCTGCCGTGCGCCCAAACAGTTTCCCCCCCCCCACATATGGGGTATCAGCGTACTCAAGACAAATTGGACAACAACTTTTGGGGTCCAATTTCCTTGGGAAAATTCAAAAATTTGGGACTAAAAAGTCATTTTTGTGGAAAATTGATTTTTTTTTTTTTTCACACCCAGGCTTTATAAACTTTTGTGAAACACTTGGGGGTTCAATGTGCTCACAACAGATCTAGATAAGTACCTTAGGGGGTCTAGTTTCCAAAATGGTGTCACTTGTGGGGGGTTTCCACTGTTTAGGCGCATCAGGGGCTCTCCAAACGCGACATGGCATCCAATCTAAATTCCAGCCAATTTTAGTTTGAAAAAGTCAAACGTCGCTCCTTCCCTTACGAGTTCTGCCGTGTGCCCAAACAGTGGTTTTCCCCCACATATGGGGTATTGGCGTACTCAGGAGAAATTGCATAACAACCTTATCTGTCCATTTTCTCCTTTTACCCTTGTGAAAATAAAAAAAAAGTTTGTAAAAGATAATTTTTGTGGCTAAAAAGTAAAATATTCATTTTTTCCTTCCACGTTGCTTTAGTTACTGTGAAGCACCTGAAGGGTTAATAAACTTCTTGAATGTGGTTTTGAGTACCTTGAGGGGTGCAGTTTTTAGAATGGTGTCACTTTTGGGTATTTTCTGCCATATAGACCCCTCAAAGTGACTTCAAATGTGAGGTGGTCCCTAAAAAAAATGGCTTTGTAAATTTTGTTGTAAAAATGAGAAATCGCTGGTCAACTTTTAACCCTTATAACTTCCTAACAAAAAAAAATTTTGGTTCCAAAATTGTGCTGATGTAAAGTAGACATGTGGGAAATGTTATTTCTTAACTATTTTGTGTGATATATTTCTCTGTTTTAAGGGAATAAAAATTCAAAGTTTGAAAATTGCAAAATTTTAAAAATTTTCGCCATATTTGCGTTTTTTTCAAAAATAAACGCAAGTTATATCAAAGAAATTTTACCACTAACATGAAGTACAATATGTCACGAGAAAACAATCTCAGAATCGCGAAGATCCGTTGAAGCGTTCCAGAGTTATAACCTCATAAAGAGACAGTGGTCAGAATTGTAAAAATTGGCCCGGTCATTAACGTGCAAACCACCCTTGGGGGTGAAGGGGTTAAAAAAATATATAAAAGTTCAAATCACCCCCCATTCAAAATAAAACAATTAAAAAAAAATAAAAAATATAGATATTTGGCATCGTTGCATTCAGAATGACCCGATCTATCAATATTTAAAAAGAATTAATCCAATTGGTAAACGACATAGCGAAAATATAAGTCAAAACCCCAGAATTACGTTATTTTTGGTCACCGCAACATTGCATTAAAATGCAAAGTACGATCAAAAGATTGTATACACACTAAAACAGTATCATTAAAAACGTCAGCTTGGCACGTAATAAATAAGCCCTTACCCAGACCCAGATGACGAAAAATGGAAATGCTACGGGTCTCAGAAAATGACGCAATTTTTTTCAAACAAACCTAGACATGTTTTGTATCTACAAACTCGTAATGACCTGGAGAATCAAAATGACATTTGGTGAACATGGTAAAAAATTTTTTTTTAAAAAAACCCTTGTGGAATTGACCTTTTTTTGCAATTTCACTTCACTTGGAATTTTTTTCCTGTTTCTGAGTACAAAATATGGTAAAACCAATAGAGTCGTTCAAAAGTACAACTCGTCCCGCAAAAAAACAAGTCCTCACATGGCCTTATGGATGGAAAAATAAAAAAGTTATGGCTCTGGGAAGAAGGGAGCAAAAAAACAGAAACGCAAAAATGAAAAAGGGCTGTGGCGTGTAGAGGTTAAATGTCTCTGTTTTGGCTTCTGTGTCTATGGTTCTTTGTGACTTTTCCACAGACTCTATCTGGTGTTTTGAAGCCGGTACTGTTTGGTTTCCTCTATAGATACATGGACAGATTCTATTTTTTATACATATATTCATTTCTATTGACTTATTCATTGCAATGATCAAGTCTTTCAGGTGTGATTCAGAGGATGACAATAACTTCAGTACTAGTTACTATTGTCTCACTGAGAGGGGAGATTGCTGCAATGGTAAACATTCCACTCCAGCCTTGGCTGATGTTCATTAGGGTTATCTGCATTAGCCAGTGAGGACTCAGAATCTGATTAGCACACAGACCCTGCTGCACTCAGTGCCATTGCTCCATTATGTGTCACATCATGTGCAACCTCCAGCTCCTTCCTTTTCATTCTTCCCAATTGCATTCCAATTGATGGGGATTCTAGCTGTATTTAGTCCCTCTCCCCCTCTGCTTGAGCGTAGCAGAAGTGGATGTATCTCTGGCAAGCTGCGGATCTCTGAAGCCGTCACCGTCTTTGTCAGTGAGACAGGCTTGGAAGAATGTGAAGGAAGCTTACTTGCAATGCTTGTCTTATGGTGATCCGTGAATGCCATCTTTACCAGGTTTGAAAGTTTTCTTCTCCAGTTCTTCCATCTCCTACTTTCTCTCTAATTTCGGCATTGTAGCTGGCCACAACGTGTACTGGATGTTTTTAGCAATATTTACAAAAATATTAAGATTTGAGAGCCGTCAGTGGTTGATACCTTTTAATGCCCAACTGAAAAGATGGTAACAAATTGCAAGCTTTCGAGACTACTCGGGTTTCTTTATCGGGCATAGAATAACACAAAATCTGAAGAGTCACATATTATATCACGAGAGCACAAAAATAACGCAATGGATAAGACAAGTGACTTGTACCATCATTTTGGAAGAGGGATAAACAGTCCCTTTAGCAATAAATACAGATGCTCATTGAAGCTAAAAGCTGTTGGGGTGGATGCTCAGTGTTGCTTTTATGGGGAATCTGAGTGGGAGCTCAGTCCAGTGCTGCATGCAACAGCTCCAACCGAATCCTGATCACAGAGCATATGACCTGTGATCAGGGCCGGATTGGCCATCTGGCAATTCAGGCAAATGCCAGAAGGGTCTGTCTGATCTTGGGCTGCCTTGGCCGCTACATTGTTATCAGGATCTGCATCCTTAAGACGCCTACACTGTTAGCAGTTGTGACACAGCACAAAGTCGCTGGCTTCATCACCTACCCCATCAGGCTACTGGCATCCCTTTTGTATGCGACCTGCCGAGGCCAGCATCAACAGGGTAGCATGAAAAACTGTAAAGGTTGCACCATAAATTACCAAGAATGATAACTCTAGAACATTGAGACTGCATTACTGCCATAGAAAATGGGACAAAAGGAAAAAAAGCGCTATATAGCGAATATGTGAATTATTCCTCTGCAATATTGCTATGAAAAATACAGTAAAAAAGAAGGTACTTAGCGCATAGATTGGCCAATATATGTGAGCACAACTGCCATGTCAAGGCGTCCTTCAAACTTGGGTCCCTGTCCTCATATGTCAACTCTCATGAGGAAAAAAGCCTACAATTTATGGGACAGGAATGGACCAGTTAATTACTTAAAATCACCCGTGGCTGATTGGTGTGGGAGTGCACATGTCCAAAAAGGCTTTGATACAAATAGAGAAAAAAACCAGCACATCCAAGCTAGTGTGAACAGGTGCCAACCAAAAAAGCATATAACTTGAAAAACTATAAAGATTGCACCATGATTTACCAAGAATGATTACTCTAGAACATTGAAACTGAATTACTGCCATAGAAAATAGGAAAAAAGGACTCAATAATGTATATATGAAATATTCATCTGCAAAATTGCTAAGAAAAATACAGTAAAAAAGAAGGTACTTAGTGCATAGATTGGCCAACATATGTGAGCCCAACTGCCATGTCAAGGCGTCCTTTAAAGTTGGTCCCTCTCCTGATATGTCACATGTCCTGGGCAAAAAGGCAAAATCTCTAATGGGGCCCCCAATTATTTCACGTCTTTAATAGCATTACTCTTTTTATATAGGCCAAAGGGACTTTTGGGGCCCCCTAGGCTCCAGGGCCCGGATGCGATTGCAACCCTTGCACCTACTGTAGTTTCGTCCCTGATCATTTTGCCGCAAGTATGCGATTTGCATACATGCAGTCAGGTGCTGACTAGATGTGCACGGCCTCGCTCAATTCAAGTGAAATTAGCAAAGCCATGACGGCCAATGCCGACACCGGAGAAGTATTATTATAATAGTATATGCTGGTAATATTTGGTTATTGTTTGTTGGTATTTGTCTGTTGTGTCGACCCGCCACCACAATTGTGGATTACCAGGGCAATGGGGTACTCAGAGCCGAGCCCATGGAAGTCTATGGGGGTTTTGTCACAGGTAGCTGTGGCTCGGTCTGTGGCCCGGGCGGTCTGGCGTATGTTGGGGATATATTTACAGGGGATTGATTTATGTACAGTTCGTGACGCCACCTGTAGTATTCTGGTAATTTGTACCAGCGCTGCTGTAGATCTCTGAGGGGATGGTGAGGCAGCTAGATGTCGGGTCCCCTACAGGTGGGACTGGTCCCTCAAAGTCTATGGGATTTGTGAAGTCGAGTGCGGATAAAGAACACAGTCTCACACGGTCAGCGTCTTTCCATACCTTTACTTGTAAGATGTTCAGGCAGGTCCCAGGGAGGCTGATCCAAGGAGGATGTATTTCGAGATAGCAGCTGGGCAAGTTAGGGGCCTCCTTTACTTCCAATATGACGAGTCCAACTAGCATGAAGCGTAGTTCCCTCCAATAAATCTGGTTCTTCTACCACCATGCATGAAGCTATGGTGATGCTTCGGTCCCAGTAACCGGTTAACAGTGCAGGACTTCCAATCCTAAAGCACTCACAATATCTACCACTGTGCCTTTCGCCTTGCCCGTGCTGGTAGCATAAGCATCCCTCACTTCACAGATATATATATCAGTCAGTTCCTTCTTAGTTCCTTCCAGAGCTTGCTAGCAGAATACCAGTAATACTTTTAGGCAGAAGCACGTCTCTGAACCTCTACCGTCCTCTAGACAGGCGTCTGAATTATCTGCAGCTCACTCCTCTTTCTCCTGCTCAGACTTCTCGCTGACTGACTGTCTCCTCAGACAAACTGAACTGACTGAAGACAGGACACTCTCTGACTGAACACTCCCTGCTGATGTCACAAGCTTATAAACCTGTGGGCGTGTCTAAGTGCATGTTGGAATGAATGTTCATTTAGCATTAAACTGCTATCTCTCCACACATCCTCCAGGGTACTGCGTGTGCCTTCACACACCAGGGCTACACATTCCCCCATGGTAAAAGACAGCACTCCCGGGCTGTGAAATACAAGAAGACAGAAAATTTTGTTTATGCAATAACAATAAACATTAACTTCTTCCCATCCGGGAGGTGAGAATATCTTGAACGTTGCATTAAACATAGAAAAATACACAAAGTATTAAATAGACATTTTTCATATTAACGGTACAAACTACTTTCACTTTTATAAAAACTTATATACATCTTCTCAGCTGCGGTAAACCCTGTCTGGGTCCTACCGTTCTTCACATCTCTTTATTAATTTCTGTTACACTTTCCATCCCGGGGGCTGGAACAATGCGATGATCCCTAGATCTCATGACGAACAGATCATGTGCTGCGATCAGAGTCTGGGTCGCAACAGTCTTTGTATGAACCATCAGGGGCGCAACGGGTATCTCTTTCTCGTGAGACGCCGACTGCGTCTCAATTTGCGTTGCAGGGGGCGATTCAGCTGTAACCGCAGTTTGCGATGTAGATTGGGTCGCCGATTGCGATGCAGAGGTGTACGCAGGGGGCGATGCGGAATAGGACGCACAATGCTGGTGTGATGCAGAGCAGGAAGCAGGTGTGCGCAATGGCTCAATTGAGGACGCACTAACCTGCTGCTGTCGCTGCTCCATCTCTTCCCAGTCGCTCTCCATCATTGACGGCTGGGTCCCCGCCGGTGTCCCTACCAGGGATTGATCATCTGCTGCGGCCTCCTGGCCGGGCGGGCGTTCCGGAACTGGCGGTACCTCCTCAACCTCCTTTGCCTCCACCGCTCCATCGGTGGGATCAGGATCGGTACTTTTGGGGGCAGCCTCCGGTTTCTCTTCAGCCTTCCTCAGCAGGGAACTTGGGAATTCAGGAGACGGCATTATGCTTGTAGGAGAGAACACTGCGTCCCTCAGCAGCCGCTGTTTCAGGGCACGCCAGCGTCTCTCTGTCTCCTTCATTCCTTTTCGGTGGGGACAGGACCTTCGTCGCAGGCGCTCTGATGTCAGAGCGTTCACTTCCTGTCGCAGGACCTGCCGCTGAGTCAGAGCTGGGGGCGGAGCCAGGCAACAGCGCGCTTTTACAGGTACGCCCACCTTCTTCTCCAGCGCCTGAGGGCGTGAATATGGCGACAAAAATGGCGATTTTGGCGCCAAAAGTGCAAACAGTCCTTTTTCACAAAAGCAATTCCTTAGGCACACAGGGCTCGCAATTTCGCGAGTTTCGTATCCTGTTCGTGACGCCAAATTTTGTGTCGACCCGCCACCACAATTGTGGATTACCAGGGCAATGGGGTACTCAGAGCCGAGCCCATGGAAGTCTATGGGGGTTTTGTCACAGGTAGCTGTGGCTCGGTCTGTGGCCCGGGCGGTCTGGCGTATGTTGGGGATATATTTACAGGGGATTGATTTATGTACAGTTCGTGACGCCACCTGTAGTATTCTGGTAATTTGTACCAGCGCTGCTGTAGATCTCTGAGGGGATGGTGAGGCAGCTAGATGTCGGGTCCCCTACAGGTGGGACTGGTCCCTCAAAGTCTATGGGATTTGTGAAGTCGAGTGCGGATAAAGAACACAGTCTCACACGGTCAGCGTCTTTCCATACCTTTACTTGTAAGATGTTCAGGCAGGTCCCAGGGAGGCTGATCCAAGGAGGATGTATTTCGAGATAGCAGCTGGGCAAGTTAGGGGCCTCCTTTACTTCCAATATGACGAGTCCAACTAGCATGAAGCGTAGTTCCCTCCAATAAATCTGGTTCTTCTACCACCATGCATGAAGCTATGGTGATGCTTCGGTCCCAGTAACCGGTTAACAGTGCAGGACTTCCAATCCTAAAGCACTCACAATATCTACCACTGTGCCTTTCGCCTTGCCCGTGCTGGTAGCATAAGCATCCCTCACTTCACAGATATATATATCAGTCAGTTCCTTCTTAGTTCCTTCCAGAGCTTGCTAGCAGAATACCAGTAATACTTTTAGGCAGGAGCACGTCTCTGAACCTCTACCGTCCTCTAGACAGGCGTCTGAATTATCTGCAGCTCACTCCTCTTTCTCCTGCTCAGACTTCTCGCTGACTGACTGTCTCCTCAGACAAACTGAACTGACTGAAGACAGGACACTCTCTGACTGAACACTCCCTGCTGATGTCACAAGCTTATAAACCTGTGGGCGTGTCTAAGTGCATGTTGGAATGAATGTTCATTTAGCATTAAACTGCTATCTCTCCACACATCCTCCAGGGTACTGCGTGTGCCTTCACACACCAGGGCTACACACTGTAATATTGCAATATTATTATTTTGATATTATAATTATTTAATCTTATATAGCAATATTATTGTTATTATTAGAAATATTGGTCTTGTAATAAATCTTGATTACCTCCAGGCAGGCTAATATTAGAAATATTTCCCCATCTAGGGTTCGGGGGCGAGGACAGCAAGGGTCTCTGTGATTTTAAATGCCAGGGCTGAATTTCAGTCCCAGTCCGTCCCTGCCTGTGATTAGGGCAGTGTGACCAGGCAGGAAGCTCACGTTCCATTTTACAGGGATGTGTGAACAGAATAGAACTCCAGAACTGAGTGTCGTCACTGGTTGCCAGGTAACGGACTGTACACATTCAGTGTTGCCGGGCACCAGCAGAATCTTTGCTGGAGTTACCAGAGTGGAGGGATAATGGGAGCTGAGAGGAACGAGGAGCCGAGCCTGATCTATCAGGGGAGATTTATAGACCGCTACCCCCACATCCGCAGTGTGAGTAGCACCCTGTCCTCTGCTTTCTGCACAATAATGGGGGACAATGTTCTGTTATTAGAGGGACATCTCATAAAATGTGGCTGCAATCAATAGGTCTGTTCTGTTTTATTTCTTTCATTACTACAGTACAGATAAGTTACAAGCTGTTTTGTAAAATGCACGTCATCATTCAGCCTCAGAGGTGGGTATGTCATGTAGTGATCGGAGATGCCACTGTAAAATCAGCATTGTTTTTTTTAAAGGGGAGTCTGTCACCACATTTCACCTGGATAAACTATTAATATGGGCATACATGTATACCTCATATCAGATGTCTTGCTGCTGAGAAATCATTGTTTATCGCTTTATCAGTTACCTCTTCCAGGCTCTGGGGAGGATGCTGTCTTTCGGAACATAAGGCTATGTTCACAAGTTGCGCTGTTACTGTTTTTTTATGACATTTTAACCCCTTTCTGACCTTGGATATACCCAGCACATCATGGTCGGTTAGTACTTACCGATCTTGGACATACAGAGTACGTCAAGGCAATTTTGCGCGCACATGTGCGCTCAGGGCCGGCTTTAGGGGCAGGTAAACCAGGCAGCTGCCTAGTGTCCCCACTCTTCCAGGGGGCCCCCAGCCAGTGGCCGCTACACGGCCTGTAAGAGGGCCCCCCCCATTGCTCATTCAACTGTATCGGCATCACAGACGCCTTAACAGTTGAAAGCAGTGATGGAGGAGAGAGCATCAGATGACACTCCCTCTCCCATCACTCCACCCTCTGCTACTTGTGACTCAGCAGTAGAGGCAATGAGACTGGAGCAGAGCCTGGAGCAGGGAAGGGAACAAGCAGCAGAGGTGATGTGTGTGTTACAATATGTTGGGTGAGCTGCACTGTACTGTGTGTGGGGAAGCTGCACTATAGTGAGTGTGGGGGAGCTACACTATACTCAGCTGCACTATACTGTGTGTTGGGGGAGCTGCACTATACTGTGTGCAGGAGAGCTGCACTATACTGTGTGCAGTGAATCTACACTATACTGTGTGTTGGGGAGCTGCACTATACTGTGTGTTGAGGAGCTGCCCTATACTGTATGTTGGGGAGCAGCACTATACTGTGTGTGTAGGGAGCTGCACTATACTGTGTGTGGGGGAGCTGCACTATAGTGTGTGTGGGGAGCTGCACTATACTGTGTGTGGAGGGGGGCTGCATTATACTGTGTTTGGGGGCTGCATTATACTGTGTATGGGAGGCTGCACTTTACTGTGTGTGTGGCTGCATTATAGTGTGTGTGTGGCTGCATTATAGTGTGTGTGTAGCTGCAGTATACTCTGAAGTGGGTTGCAGTATACTCTGAGGTGGGCTGCAGTATACTCTGAGGTGGGCTGCACTATACCCTGAGTGGGGCTGCCGTATACTCTATCAAGGACCATGGGGAGTGCATTATACTATATGGGACCTGCATTATACTGTATTGAGGACTATCTGTCCTCATCATTCTTCCTCAGCCGGTGTAAACAAACTCGGGAACAAGCGTCGAACAACTTAATTATTGTCGATCACACTCGCTTAATGGCCTGAACTCAGCGCATGTAAATACAGCCAAAATGTTACTGTGTGATGGTGCAATATGTGAGCATTTGGGGCCCCACTTTAAACTTTTGCCCAGGGCCCCACTTTCTCTAAAACCAGCCCTGTGTGCGCTCGATTGTCACCGGGTGTCAGCTGACTCAGGCAGCTGACCTGGCTCGCTCTCAGTTCCAGGAGTGTTGCCCGCACCACTCCTGGCACTTTAACCTCCTAAATGCTGTGATCGGTACGATCGCAGCATTTAGCGAATAAGCACCCCATGACGTCATCGCGGGGACCCGATTGTTGCCATGGTGACCCAATGTCATCTTGACGACATCCTACGGAAAGCCCCTCATACCATGTGCAGAGCATGGTCTCAGGGGCTTGTGTCAGTGCAGCACTGACAGTTATAATCCATTGCAATGCTCGTGGAGTAAAATGTTCCTGTGTACCATTGGCATGGAATACATTTTTTTCATATTTTTTTTGCTATGTTTGGAGTGCGACCTCTCTTTCTCCTATATTTCATTAAGGAAGGATTTAACCCCTTTCTGACATCGGACGTAATATTCCGTCTATGTGCCCTGGGCCTATTTGACCATGGACGGAATATTACGTCATTGCGATCGCTCGTGCACATGGGCAGTGTGCGGACGATTACCGCCGGGTTTCAGCTCATTCTGTCAGCTGACACCCGGCACTAAGTGCCAGGAACGGTCACAGACCGCTTCCCGCACTTTAACCCCCGAAATGATGCGATCGAACACGATCGCTGCATTCCGGGAGCAGGCAGAGGGCTGACAGCCCCTCTGCCTTTGGATCGGAGACCCCGCAGCATGACGCGGGGTCCCAATTGTTGCCATGGTGACCAGATGTCGTCATGATGACATCCGCGTCACCAGACCTAGCAAACTTGCTCATCATGCCCAGCGTAAAAATATATATATATATATACAGTACAGACCAAAAGTTTGGACACACCTCATTTAAAGATTTTTCTGTATTTTCATGACTATGAAAATTGTACATTCACACTGAAGGCATCAAAACTATGAATTAACACATGTGGAATTATATAGTTAACAAAAAAGTGTGTAACAACTGAAATTATGTCTTATATTCTAGGTTCTTCAAAGTAGCCACCTTTTGCTTTGATGACTGCTTTGCACACTCTTGGCATTCTCTTGATGAGCTTCAAGAGGTAGTCACCGGAAATGGTCTTCCAACAATCTTGAAGGAGTTCCCAGAGATGCTTAGCACTTGTTGGCCCTTTTGCCTTCACTTTGCTGTCCAGCGCACCCCAAACCATCTCGATTGGGTTCAGGTCTGGTGACTGTCGTGGCCAGGTCATCTGGCGTAGCACCCCATCACTCTTCTTCTTTGTCAAATAGCCCTTACACAGCCTGGAGGTGTGTTTGGGGTCATTGTCCTATTGAAAAATAAATAATGGTCCAACTAAACACAAACCGGATGGAATAGCATGCCGCTGCAAGATGCTGTGGTAGCCATGCTGCTTCAGTATGCCTTCAATTTTGAATAAATCCCCAACAGTGTCACCAGCACTTCCACACCATCACACCTCCTACTCCATGCTTCATGGTGGGAACCAGGCATGTAGAGTCCATCCTTTCACCTTTTCTGCGTTGCACAAAGACACGGTTGGAACCAAAGATCTAAAATTTGGACTCATCAGACCAAAGCACCGATTTCCACTGGTCTAATGTCAATTCCTTGTGTTCTTTAGCCCAAAAAAGTCTTGAAAATAAGACATATTTTCAGTTGTTTCACACTTTTCTGTTAAGTATATAATTCCACATGTGTTAATTCATAGTTTTGATGCCTTCAGTGTGAATGTACAATTTTCATAGTCATGAAAATACAGAAAAATCTTTAAATGAGAAGGTGTGTCCAAACTTTTGGTCTGTACTGTATATATATTTATATCTATATATCTATCCATCTATCTATCTATATACACTGCTCAAAAAAATAGGGAACACTTAAACAACAGAATATAACTCCAAGTAAATCAAACTTCTGTGAAATCAAACTGTCCACTTAGGAAGCAACACTGATTGACAATCAATTTCACATGCTGTTTAAGTGGAATAGACAACAGATGGAAATTATCAGCAATTATCAAGATACACTCAATAAAGGAGTGTTTCTGCAGGTGGGGACCACAGACCACATCTCAGAACCAATGCTTTCTGGCTGATGTTTTGGTCACTTTTGAAAGTTGGTGGTGCTCTCACACTCGTGGTAGCATGAGACGGACTCTACAACCCACACAAGTGGCTCAGGTAGTGCAGCTCAGCCAGGATGGCACATCAAAGCGAGCTGTGGCAAGTAGAATTGCTGTGTCTGTCAGAGTAGTGTCCAGAGGCTGGAGGCGCTACCAGGAGACAGGCCAGTACACCAGGAGGCGTGTAGGGGGCCGTACGAGGGCAACAACCCAGCAGCAGGAACACTACCTCTGCCTTTGTGCAAGGAGGAACAGGAGGAGCACTACCAGAGCCCTGCAAACTGACATCGAGCAGGCCACAAATGTGCATGTGTTTGCACAAACGGTTAGAAACTGACTCCATGAGGATGGTCTGAGTGCCCAACGTCCACAGATGGGAGTTGTGCTCACAGCCCAACACCGTGCAGGACGCTTGGCATTTGTCACAGAACACCAGGATTGGCAAATTCGCCACTAGCACCCTGTGCTCTTCACAGATGAAAGCAGGTTCACACTGAGCACATGTGACAGACGTGACAGAGTCTGGAGACGGCGTGTAGAGCAATCTACTGCCTGTAACATCCTTCAGCATGACCGGTTTGCCAGTGGGTCAGTAATGGTGTACGGTGGCATTTCTTTGGAGGGCTGCACATCCTCCATGTGCTCGCCAGAGGTAGCCTGACTGCCATTAGGTAACGAGATGAGATCCTCAGACCCCTTGTGAGATGATATGCTGGTGCGGTTGGCCCTGGGTTCCTCCTAAGGGCCCCGTCTCACATAGCAAGATTGCTAGCGAGATCGCTGCTGAGTCACAAGTTTTGCGACGCAACAGCGATCTCAGCAGCGATCTCGCTATGTCTGACACATACCAGCGATCAGGCCCCTGCTGTGAATCGCTGGTCGTGTCAGAAATGCCTGGACTTTTTTTTGATCACTGGTCTCCCGCTGGCCAGCACGCATCGCTGCGTGTGGCAGGCAGGAGACCAGCGATCAGCTGGTAACCAAGGTACACATCGTGTTTCCAGGCGGGGGGCTGTGCCTGGAAACCCGATGTGTATGTTGGATACCAGCGCGCTGCTGCAGGGGAACAGGTACCCAAGGTACACATCGGGTTTCCAGGCACCGCGCAGCGCCTGGAAACTCGATGTGTACCTTGGTTACCAGCTCCCTGCATCAGCGGGCAGGTATCCAACATACACTGCGGGTTAGTAAGCGACGTTACCCGCATGTTGCTGTCCTGATCGCTGCTGAGAGCTGCCTGTTTGGCAGCTCAGCAGCGATCATGTAGCGACACACCAGTGATCCTGACAAGTTCATATCGTTGTCGGGATCGCTGGTGCGTCGCTATGTGAGACGGGGCCCTAATGCAGGACAATGCCAGACCTCATGTGGCTAGAGTGTGTCAACAGTTCCTGCAAGATGAAGGCATTGAAGCTATGGACTGGCCCGCCCGTTCCCCAGACCTGAATCCGATTGAGCACATCCGGGACATCATGACTCGCTCCATCCACATACGTCACATTGCACCACAGACTGTCCAGAAGTTGGCGGATGCTTTAGTCCAGGTCTGAGAGGAGATCCCTCAGGAGACCATCCGCCGCCTCATCAGGATCATGCCCAGGCATTGTAGGGAGGTCATACAGGCATGTGGAGGCCACACACACTACTGAGCATCATTTTGACTTGTTTTAAGAACATTACATTCCACTTTAATTTTGTGGGTGACTCCAAATCCAGGCCTCCATTGGTTAATAAATTTGATTTCTATTGATGATTTTTGTGTGATTATGTTGACAGCACATTCAACTTTGCACAGAACAAGTATTCAATGAGAATATTTAATTCATTCAGATCTAGGATGTGTTATTTAAGTGTTCCCTTTATTTTTTGAGCAGTGTGACCCTCGCCTAATGAGGCAGATGGAGGCACTGTGGACGCCATCTGACCTGTGATCCAGCGGTGTCTGTCTTTTTAGCGTGCAGAAAAGTGCCATCGTCCACAATTTTGTGCGCTTCTGAAAAGAAGGACACAACTGAATACAGGCCAGACGGAGTCCAGAATAACTCTGCTGCCTCATTATAGTGAATGGATCCCTTGGGGGTTTCATCTGAATCACGTCACTCAGAGTGCTCAGCGTAGAGTGCCAGATAAATGTGATCCCAAATGTTATGTAAAATGTTCCCAATAAAAGCTTCAACTCAATCCACAAAAAAGCAAGTCCTCACCCAGATCCGTTATCTGTTAACGGAAATATAGGGGGCTTCCACGTTACTGGTAGTACAAAGGCTCTGAAAAAAGCGAAATGGCTTCTCACCCTCCAAAAGAAATTCAGCAAATTCTGTGCTCCCAAATCCAAATGCCCCCCACCCTTCTGAGCCCCACAGCATACCTAAACCACATATAGCATCCACATTTGGCATTTCTGAAGTGATGAGAGTCAGCCTAACTTATGGGTGCATGCCTCCAAAACCACAGGCTGGGCATAAAGTACTGGTGACTGCAACATACTTGTCCCTACAACCGCAGTTTGCAATTTTCATTTGGCAACATTCATTTCTGCTTGTTTCTGGAAAATACCCATGGAGTCAAAATCAGCACTACACCTGTAGATAAATTCTCAAAGGGGTATAATTTCCAAAATGGGGTCACTTGAGGGGTAATTCTGATCTTCTAGCAATTAGGGCCTCTGTATATGGAGTCTGCAAACTCTTCTAGGAAAATCTGCGCTCCAAGAGGCAAATAGCGCTTCATCCCTTCTGAGTCTCTTTGTATAACTAAGCAGTACTGTACACCAAAACATAGCATCCTGACAGCACTCACTGTATCGGGGCGCTCGTCCCAAACCAAGGAACCTTTCTTGGATATATCAGACCAAAGCAAATTGAAGAAACAGCACTCCATCCAGGTGAATTATATATCAATGCAGTTTATTCCACCATATAACAGCAACGTTTCGACCCATAACAGGTCTTTTTCAAGCATATTACAAACATACAAAGGCTGGCCTTAAATAGTCATGGTGTACAAAAGACACCAATCAGAATCAAGTACCAGCCCACCCACATATTATACAATAAACGGTATAAATACAAAGATAATTTACATATCGACATACTTGAAATACATACATCGACACTCACAGGTGCCCAAAAATAGCTCTGATGGCAAAAATCACCTAGAATAATCACCGATCGGGCGTATTATAACTGTGCAGTGTTATTGCGTTCCCGTATCCATGGTATCCATTCTCCAATCAGGGAATTCTCCTATTCATATGCCCTACGACGTTGTTTTATCTGATGTAGAGCTTGGTTTGCTGTCTTCCTCTCACTGTCGGTGTACCCCAGGGCTCAGTCCTTGGCCCCCTTCTCTTCTCTCTCTACACGGCCCCAATTGGACAGACCATCAGCAGATTTGGCTTTCAGTACCATCTTTATGCTGATGACACACAACTATACACGTCATCCCCCGACCTTACCCCGCTGTACTACAGAACACCACCGACTGTCCGCAGTCTCCAACATCATGTCCGCTCTCTATCTGAAACTCAACCTCTCCAAAACTGAACTTCTTCTGCTCCCGCCGTCTACTAACCTCCCTAAATTTGACATATCCCTCTCCGTGGGCGGCACCATAATAACACCCCGGCAGCAGGCTCGCTGTCTGGGTGTTATGTTTGACACCAATCTCTCCTTCACCTCCCATATACAATCTCTTGCCCGCTCTTGCCGCCTACACCTAAAGAACATCTCTAGAATCCGCCCTTTTCTCACCTTGGAAACAACAAAAACCCTCACTGTAGCATTGATCCACTCCCGCCTGGACTACTGCAACGCTCTATTACTTGGCCTCCCCATTACTCGACTATCCCCTCTCCAGTCCATCCTTAATGCAGCAGCCAGGGTAATCCATCTGGCTAATCGGTACTCGGACGCGTCCGCTCTTCGCCAGTCCTTACACTGGCTGCCCATTCATTATAGGATCCAATTCAAAGTACTTGTTCTCACCCACAAAGCTCTCCACACTGCAGCACCCCCCTACATCTCCTCCCTCATTTCTATCTATCGGCCTAACCGACTGCTGCGCTCTGCAAACGACTTTCGACTAACCTCTGCACTAATCCGTACCTCCCACTCCCGACTCCAAGACTTCTCCCGCGCTGCGCCAATCCTCTGGAATGCTCTACCCCAAGAAATTAGGACTATCCACAATTTGCATGGTTTCAGGCGCTCCCTCAAAACACATTTGTGAAGAGCGGCCTATGACATTCACTAATCAAAGTCATTCTATGTGTAAGTCTGTGTGTGTAGCCCATTCACCATCTCCATCCATGCCTCACTCCCTCAAGATGGCTGGACCATCATTGTAAATGCACCATTGTATATATACACCTGTACTTTGTATCTCCCCCACCTCATTGTAGATTGTAAGCTCTCACGAGCAGGGGCGGCTTATTTTGCTTTAATTATTGTATTAACGTTGTTACTTATGACTTGTGTTCTGAAACTGTTAAACTGTAAAGCGCTGCGGAATATGATGGCGCTATATAAATAAAGATTATTATTATTTTATTATTAAAGGGTTGTCTTTTTGTCCCTCAAACAAACCAGATTGGTTTGAGATTGAGGGTGATTTACAAGCCTTCTTTAGGAGGCTTAAATTGTCTCTTTATTTTTCCGAAAAAATACCTAAGGCTAGCACTATTGATGGGGATCTCGGTTCTGGTTTTTCTTTACAGGAGGTGGGCCTTTACAATAAGAGCAATTTTCAACCACCAAATAGGAATCATTTCCTGGAGTCCTATATGGAATTAGTCCGGAGGGATATTGAGCAATTAAAAAATAATTTCAGCCGATAAGGGTGGGGCGGTGGTGATCATGGATAGTTTTAAATACAAGGCTGAAATATTGCGACAATTGAATGATGAGTGTGTTTATAAAAAATTGATTTCGGACCCTACTCCGATTTTCTTAAATGAGTTACGGCTTCTTGTTCATGAAGCATTGTTGTCTGGTCTTATTGATTCCAAGCTTTCTGATTTTCTTATTACGGAGGCTCCGATTACTCCGGTGCTATACACGTTACCTAAGATTCACAAAGATTTAGAGAACCCTCCTGGACGACCCATTGTATCCGGGAGGGGATCTCTTTTCAATAAAACTGCTATATTTTTGGATAGTGTATTGCACCCCTATGCGACCTCTGCAATTTCATATGTTAAAGATACCAATGATTTTTTGGATAAGATGAGAGATATTGTGGTGACTGATTCTACTATTTTAGCCTCCTTTGATGTCGTATCTTTATATACATCTATTGAACATGACAAGGGCTTGGATGCTGTCTCTTGTGCGCTATCGGGCTCTGACATGGCACCAGAGTGTGCACAACTTGTTCTCACATTGCTTGAGTTCATCCTCAGGATAAATTATTTTCTTTTTGGGGATGATTACTTCTTGCAATTACAGGGTACCGCCATGGGGTCCAATGTGGCCCCACCTATGCTAACATCTTTATGGCGGTATTTGAGAGCAGGTTTGTGTACAAATCCATCTTTTGGCGCCATGTCAGAGCCTGGTGGCGCTATATTGACGACATCTTTCTTATATGGGATGGTACTTCAGAAGAATTGTGTGATTTTCATAGTGAGCTTAATCAGATTTATCCTGAGTTACAGTTTACTCTTCTGCAGTCGTTGCTTCAAATACAGTTCCTGGATACTCTAGTGTATAAAGATGGCCGGAATCTTGGAACCAATATTTTTGTTAAACCTACTGACAGAAATGGTTTACTGCGATTTGAGAGTAATCATCCAAGAAGGATGGTGAGTTCCCTACCGTGGAGTCAATTATTGAGAGTTCAGAGGATAGTGGCTGATAATGATATTGTTGATCAAAGATTGGAGGAGATGTGTTCTAAGTTTGTGGCTAGAGGATATCCGAAGAAGGAAGTATATAGATATAAGGAGAAGGCTTTGAATTTGACCCGGGAGGATACCCGAAGTAGAATGCCTCTGAAATCTACTCAAAAACGTATACCTTTTGTTTCTACGTATAATTCAGCAAGTAATCGGATAGGTATGATTTTGAAGAAACGTTGGTCTCTATTACACTGAGGATTATCCTCTATTCCTGAATTTGATTCGCCGCCTATGTTGTCCTATAGGAGGGGGCGTAATGTAAAGGACAGATTGGTGAAGTCTGATCTGGGCCCTAGTAAACTCTCCATACAGAGAACTTTGAGCGCACCCCGACATGGGAATTTCCCATGTCTGGGTTGCGCTTGTTGCAATAATATGCTTAAAGGGGACTCTTTTTATCACCCCCACACAGGGAAGAAATTTATGTTGAAAGAAAGATATACATGTATGTCTAGTTATGTGGTATACATGATTGTCTGCCCCTGTGGTTTGATATATGTGGGGGAGACAACGATGGAGGTGAAGGCAAGGATCAGTAAAGTAAACACAAGAGTACTATTAGGACGGGACTTACTGAATTACCAATACCTAAGCATTTTTTGGAGAGTAAACATTCAGTGAATCAATTAAGGTTTAGGGTCATTGACAGTGTGCCGACTCTTAGGAGAGGTGGTGACAGACTAAAGTTATTGAAAAAGAAAGAATTGAGATGGATCTATACATTAGATTCTTTATACCCTAAGGGTTTGAATTTGGATTTTAACTTGTCTTCTTATAATATATAATGTTTATGTCACACTTGTCTTACGTGTTATCGTTATGTTTTTTGATGGTAGATTTTCTTTGATTTTATATTTGGTTATTAATTCTTTTGTTTTTTTTCTTTTTTCTTTTTATCTTTATAGGTCATTTTTTTGTGGCACGATCGGTGGACATAAGGAGTGGCTACCTGCATGGATCTTTAATTATGTGTTGTGATTGCTGATTGTAATTTTGTATTGTTATTCTCGGTTCCCTCCTTCTGCCCCCCGATCTTGATTGTATTAAATTATTTTTCACAAGTTTGATTAATTGTTATTTAGGAAGTTTATGTTTTTTCAAGGAAGAGAATTTTTTTTCTCTAAAGTCCTCAGTACGCTCTAATGCGGCTGCGCAGCGTACTGGTATTACCTTGGCAACAGTCTTGTAAGCGCGCACCACATGACAGGCACTGACGTGTTGGTTTTGTGCGACTGCCGCCGGGTTTGGACTGCGATCACGTGAGTAATCATGTGACGCGGCTCTCCCCGATGACGTGGCACTCCTACACGTCGGTGTTGTGTCTTAGTGGGGGCGTGTTGCTGGGCTGTTTGCTTAGGCTCAGGACGCTGATGATGTGGGCCTCTCAGGAAGATAGCGGTGAGATAATTGGCTTAGGGGCATATTGTAGGTTAGAAGTGATGTGGGGATTGGTTGCAGGATTCTTTTGGCGCGATCTCATTGAGTCCTATGGATTGGGGCACTGGGGATTGCGTCGTAGGGCGTGTGAATAGGAGGATGCCCTGATTGGAGAATGGATACCATGGATACGGGAACGCAATAACACTGCACAGTTATAATACACCCGATCGGTGATTATTCTAGGTGATTTTTGCCATCAGAGCTATTTTTGGGCACCTGTGAGTGTCGATGTATGTATTTCAAGTATGTCGATATGTAAATTATCTTTGTATTTATACCGTTTATTGTATAATATGTGGGTGGGCTGGTACTTGATTCTGATTGGTGTCTTTTGTACATCATGACTATTTAAGGCCAGCCTTTGTATGTTTGTAATATGCTTGAAAAAGACCTGTTATGGGTCGAAACGTTGCTGTTATATGGTGGAATAAACTGCATTGATATATAATTCACCTGGATGGAGTGCTGTTTCTTCAATTTGCTTTAAGCAGTACTGTACAGTCAAATATGGGATATTGACACGTTCATTAGAAATTGTGGGACAAATTTTGGTGCCATTTTACCCAATTCTTGTTTTAAAATGTAAAATCTGGGGCTAAAACTAAATTTTGATGGTAAAAATGTACTTAGTTTTTTCTCACTGCTCAATGGTATAAAATTCTGTGACACACCCATGGTGTCAATATGATCATTGCATCCCTAGATGAATTCATTGAGAGGTGTAGTTTGTAAAATGGGGTCACTTATGGGGAGGGGGTTCTGCTGTTCTGACACCTCATGGGCTCTCCCAGTGGGTCATGGTACCTGCAAACCTTGACAGTAAAATCTGGCGCTCCTTGCCTTCTGAGCTTCGCACTGTGGCTGAAAAATATTTCCCGATTACATGTAGGGTTTGGCACACTCAGGAAAAAATGGAACTCAGTTTGTTGTAAAAAAATGTCTTATTAGTCCTTAGAAAAAATAAAAACTTGGGGCTAAGACAACATTTTGTGATTTCATTATTTTCATGGCTCAACGTTATAAACTTCTTTTAAGCACCTGGGGGATCAAGGTGCTTACCATGCATCTAAATACATTCCTTGAGGGGTCTATTTTCCAAAATGGGGTCACTTGTGTGAGGTTTCCACTGTTTAAGCACATCAGCGGCTCTCCAAATGGGACACAACGTGCGCTAATGATTCCAGGAAATTTTACATTCAAAAAGTCAAATGATGCTCCTTCCCTTCCGAGCTCTGTAATGCACTCAAAAAATTGTTTTCTCCCTCATATGGGGTATCAGCGTACTCAGGAGAAATTGCACAACATATTATATGGTGCAATTTCTCCTGTTACCCTTATGAAAATGCAATATTTTGTGCTGAAAACATATTTGTGGGGAAAATTTAATTTTTTTTATTTATACTACTCAACGTTATAAACTTCTGTGAAGCACCTGAGGGTTCAATGTGCTCACCACACATCAAGATCAGTTCCCTGAGGTGCCTGGTTTACAAAATGGTGTCATTTGTACAGTCATGGCCAAAAGTTTTGAGAATGACAGAAATATTATATTTTCACATGATCTGCTGCCCTCTGGTTTTTATGTGTGTTTGACAGATGTTTTTATCACAGACAGAAATATAATAATTGCAAACATATGAGTAACAAAAGCTTATATTGACAGTTAGAATGAGTTAATGCAGCAAGTCAATATTTGCAGTGTTGACCCTTCTTCTTCAGAACCTCTGCAATTCTCCCTGGCATGCTCTCAATCAACTTCTGGACCAAATCCTGACTGATAGCAGTCCATTCTTGCACAATCAATGCTTTCATTTTGTCAGAATTTTTCGGTTTTTGTTTGTCCACCCGTCTCTTGATGATTGACCACATGTTCTCAATGGGATTAAGATCTGGGAAGTTTCCAGGCCATGGATTCAAAATCTCTATGTTTTGTTCCCTGAGCCATTTAGTTATCACCTTTGCTTTATGGCAAAGTGCTCCATCATGCTGGAAAAGGCATTGTTGATTGCCAAACTTCTCTTGGAGGGTTGGGAGAAGTTGCTCTTGGAGGACATTCTGGTACCATTCTTTATTCATGGCTGTGTTTTTAGGCAAGACTGTGAGAGAGCTGATTCCCTTGGCTGAGAAGCAACCCCACACATGAATGGTTTCAGGATGCTTAACAGTTGGCATGAGACAAGACTGGTGGTAGCGCTCACCTTGTCTTCTCCGAATGAGGCGTTTTCCTGATGTCCCAAACAATCGAAAAGGGGATTCATCAGAGAAAATAACTTTACCCCAGTCCTCAGCAGTCCACTGCCTGTACTTTTTGCAGAATATCAGTCTGTCCATGATGTTTTTTTCTGGAGAGAAGTGGCTTCTTTGCTGCCCTCCTTGACACCAGGCCTTGCTCCAAGAGTCTCCGCCTCACAGTGCGTGCAGATGCACTCACACCTGCCTGCTGCTATTCCTGAGCAAGCTCTGCACTGCTGGTAGCCCGATCCCACAGCTGAAACACATTTAAGAGACGGTCCTGGCGCTTGCTGGTCTTTCTTGGGCGCCCTGGAGCCTTTTTGGCAACAATGGAACCTCTCTCCTTGAAGTTCTTGATGATGCGATAGATTGTTGACTGAGGTGCAATCTTTCTAGCTGCGATACTCTTCCCTGTTAGGCCATTTTTGTGCATTGCAATGATGACTGCACGTGTTTCTTTAGAGATAACCATGGTTAACAGAAGAGAAACAATGATGCCAAGCACCAGCCTCCTTTTAAAGTGTCCAGTGGTGTCATTCTTACTTAATCATGACAGATTGATCCCAGCCATATATAAAGAAACTGGGCACACTCAATTCGTGTGAATGAAATAAAATTTAATACATACACTTGGTCACTAATACAGACGTTTCGGTCACGTCATATATTATGTATAACAGGCTGTTCAATATTAGACCTGTCACAAAAGTACTCAGAATAATAGATATAGAGATAATTAGTTTGAGGACATACCTAGTGAAAGTGTATACCCAGTATGTCCTCAAACTAATTATCTCTATATCTATTATTCTGAGTACTTTTGTGACAGGTCTAATATTGAACAGCCTGTTATACATAATATAATATTTTGATCCATTAATGTGTATATACTGTATCTTGTTCATATAAATTTTCACTGATCACTTATTTTTATAGTACACTGATGAAGGTCTGACGTGACCGAAACGTCTGTATTAGTGACCAAGTGTATGTATTAAATTTTATTTCATTCACACGAATTGAGTGTGCCCAGTTTCTTTATATATATTCATATGGTTTGGGAACCTACTGGTGCACCTCTTTAGAGCTGTGCAAATATTATATTATACTGATCTCCAGCCATGTCCTCATCAACACCCACACCTGTGTTAATGGAGCAATCACTGAAAAGAGGTTAGCTGGTCCTTTTAAGGCAGGGCTGCAATGATGTTGAAATGTGTTTTGGGGGATAAAGTTAATTTTCTAGCCAAATATTGACTTTGCAAGTAATTGCTGTTAAGCTGATCACTCTTTATAACATTCTGGAGTATATGCAAATTGCCATTAGAAAAATTGAAGCAGTAGACTTTGTAAAAATTAATATTTGTGTCATTCTCAAAACTTTTGGCCATGACTGTAGGGGATTTTCACTGTTCAGACTCTCCAAACTTGACATGGCGTCTGCCAATTGTTGCAGCAAATTTCATTCAAAAAGTCAAATGGCGCTCCTTACCTTCCGACCCCTGCTGTGTGCCCAAACAGTGGTTTCTCCCTACCCTTATCACAATAAAAAAATTTGGATCTGAATTAAATTTTTGATGAAAAAAAGTTAAATGTTCATTTTTATTTTAAACATTCCAAAAAATTCTGTGAAGCACCTGAAGGGTTAATAAACTTCTTGAATGTGGTTTTGAGCACCTGGAGGGGTGCAGTTTTTAGAATGGTGTCACATTTGGGTATCTCCTATCATAAAGACCCCTCAAAGTGACTTCACATGTGATGTGATCCCAAAAAAAAATGGTGTTGTAATAATTAGAAATCGCTGGTCAACTTTTAACCCTTTTAACTTCCTAACAAAAATATTTTGGTTCCAAATGTGTGCCAATGTAAAGTAGACATTAAATTTTCGCCAAATTTCCAATTTTTCACAAATAAAAGTAAGTCATATGAAAGAAATTTTACCACTATAATGAAGTATCAACAAAAAAATCAAGAGATGTGTGACTCACAAAAATATATAATATATAAAATATGAAATAATTATTTAAAATAATAATTGTGACAATATCACCTGAACCTTGGATGGCAGACCATCCGGAAATGAGAAGAAAAACCCAGGAAATGGAAAGGGATACCCCGGTGGCAGGGAAAGAAAAAAGACCAGAAATACACAATATATATAATGAATAAATTGCCTTTATTAATCAAATGGCACGCTAGAAACAACAATATATATTCCTTCGTCAGGAAGGCATATATTTCCGAAACGCGCGTCGGGGCACGTTCCTTGAGGCATACCGTGCTGATCTGAGGCTCCCAGGTAATCTAGTCCACATGTTTTGTTTTATTGGTGCGGGTCCTGTGTGTATCTTATTTACCCCACATATCTTTGCCGGTTCACTACTGTACACATGGCAATCTAATTGTGTTTAGTGTGTGCACATTTTTTATGTTTTTTTGCCATCATTTATTGCTGAGCCAATTTATTGCACATGGCACTTTAAATTATTTGTTATTTAGTCACATATAATGTGGACTTTTTTCCTGGTCACATTACTTGAGCCTTTTTATTCTGCTGCATATATACAGATATATTATCTATCTTTTTGTGTATGGTCAAATTGATATGCATGCAGGTGTTGATTTATAGCTGTATCATCCCTTGTCATTCTGTATGCCTCTTCTTTTATTTATATATTTTTTTATATACATTTTATATATACATGGTCATTGTTGTTTCTAGCGTGCCATTTGATTAATAAAGGCAATTTATTCATTATATATATATATATATATATATATATATATATCGTGTATTTCTGGTCTTCTTTTTTCTTTCCCTGCCACCGGGGTATCCCTTTCCATTTCCTGGGTTTTTCTTCACTATAATGAAGTGGAATATGTCACGAAAAAACATTCTCAGAATCACCGGGATCCATCCAGAATTGTAAAAATTGGCGTCATTAATGTGCAAACCACCTTTGGTGGTAAAGAGGTTAAAAATACATATATAATGTATCTTTAACACACTAGACAAAATATTTAACAATAATACAGAATTAAAGGGGTTGTCCAGTTTTTAGGTCAAATATACATAAGAAGAGAAGAGAGAAGCAGATCACAATGGAGTGCCAAACAAAGGATTCACTGAAGTCAAGAGTAAAATGGAGCAGATACTGAAGTAGCAAGATATGTCAGTTCAACAACCAAACACATCCAATACACGTGTTTCACAAATGCTTTGTAAGGGGTGTTGATGGCAGGGCCAGGAAACACCTGCTTAGGGTGCTAACTGCTGCCTACCTGAGGGGGGCACAGGCACGGAGGTGAGCGATGTCAGTCACTTACACCGCTCACCCCCATCTCTGTCCTGCTGTCCCTCCCTCCCTGCTCTCAATTGCATTCGAGTCTATGAGATGCAAATTCAATTGCTGTGTGCGCCGCCGGCACAGGGGCAAAGGTGCTGTCATTTCCCCCGCTCCGCCGGGATCTCCAGCAAGATGCAGGCCACTTCCGGCCTGCACCTTGTTGGAAAAGAATCTCAATGGTCGATGTTGGGTTTCACCTTGCAGTGATGTCATTGCGCCATCCAGCATTAACTGCTGCACAGCACAGAGGAGACAGTGGACCGGTATCCAGGATTAGGTAAATATGAGCTTTTTTTAATTCTTATATTACTGTGCACGGATCTATAAAAGTGAGGGGAGGGCTGTGCTGATGGGGGGGCATAAAATGAGGTGAGGGTCTGTGCTGATGGGGACAAAATGAGGTGAGGGGCTGTGCTGATGGGGACAAAATGAGGTGAGGGGCTTTGCTGATAGGGGAATAAAATGAGGTGAGGGGCTGTGCAGATGGGGAATAAACTCATGGGCTGAGCAGATGAGGGAAATAAACTGACAGGCTGTGCTGATGGGGGAGTAAGCTGAGGGTTTGTGCAGAGGTGGGGAATAAAATGAGGGGCTGTGCAGATGGGGGGAATAAGCTGTGGGGATGAGCAGAGTGGGGTAAAATGAGTGGCTGTGCAGATTCAGGTGAATTAACGGGCTGTGCTGGTGGGGGAATAAAATAAGGTGTGCGGCTGTGCTGATGGGGAATAAAATGAAGTGATGGGCTGTGCTGATGGGGATAATAAAAGTAGTTGAAGGGCTGTTCTGATGGGGGAAATAAAATTATGTGAGAAGCTGTGCAGATGGGGAATAAATTGACAGACTCTGCAGATGAGGGAAATAAACTGACAGGCTATGCAGGTGGGGGAGTAAGATGAGGGGTTGTGCAGAGGTGGGGAATAAGCTGAGGGGCTGTGTAGATGGGGTAATAAACTTGGGGGCTATGCAGGGAGTAAAATGAGGGGCTGTGCAGAGGGGAGAATAAAATGAGGGGCTGTGTAGATGGGGTGAATAAACAGAGGGGCTGTGCAGATGAGGGAGAATAAACTGAAGGCCTGTGCAGATGGGGGGGCATAAGCTGAGAGGCTGTGTAGATGGAGGGAATAAGCTGAGGGGCTATGCAAGGGGGGTAAATAAGGGGCTGTGCATATTGGGGGAATAAAATTATTGGCTGTGCAAATGGGAATAAGTTGAGGGGCTGTGCAGAAGGAGGGTAAAATGAGGGGCTATGCAGATAGATTAAAATGAGGGGTTGTGCAGATGGGGGAATAAACAGAGGGGCTGTGCAGTAGGGGGAATAATATGAAGGGCTGTGCAATTAAGCATGAAATGAGAAGCAGTGCGGGGGGGGGACATGAAATGATGTGCTGTACGGTGGCCATCAAATGATATGAGGTGCTGTAAAGGGGGGACAGCAAAGCATGAAGGAGCTGTGGTGACCATACTGTATATGGGGCTGTAGAGGTCATTATACTGTGGGCTGTGATGACTATAGTGGATAGGGGGATCTAGTGATGCATTCATGTACTAATGATGGTTCTGGTGATGTATTCATGTACTAATGGTGGTTCTGGTGATATTCATGTACTGATAATGGTTCTTGTGATGTTTTTACTGATGATATTTTTGCTGCCATATTCATGATTCTCACAAAATTAGAATATCATCAAAAAGTTAATTTATTTCAGTTCTTCTACACAAAAAGTGAAACTCATATATTATATAGAGTCATTACAAACAGAGTGATCTATTTCAAGTGTTTATTTCTGTTTATGTTGATGATTATGGCTTACAGCCAATGAAAACCCAAAATTCATTATCCCAGTAAATTAGAATAATTAACAAAAACACATACAAAGGCTTCCTAAGTGTTTAAAAAGGTCCCTTAGTTTGTTTCAGTAGGCTCCACAATCATGGGGAAGACTGCTGACTTGAAAGATGTCCAGAAGGCAGTCATTGACACACTCCACAAGGAGGAAAGCCACAAATGGTCATTGCTAAAGAAGCTGGCTGTTCACAGAGTGCTGTATCCAAGGATATAAATGGAAGGTTCAGTGGAAGGAAGGTTCAGTGGAAGGAAAAAGTTTGGTAGAAAAAGGTGCACAAGCAACCAGGATAACCGCAGCCTTGAAAGGATTGTTAAGAAAAGACCATTCAAAAATTTAAGGGAGATTCACAAGAAGTGGATGCTGCTGGAGTCATTGCTTCAAGAGCCACCACACACAGGTGTATCCAGGATATTGGCTACAAGTGTCGCATTCCTTGTGTCAAGCCACTCATGACCAATACTGTAGACAATGCCAGAAGCATCTTACCTGGGACAAGGAGAAAAAGAACTAGACTGTTGCTCAGTGATCCAAGGTGTTGTTTTCAGATGAAAGTAAATTTTGCATTTAATTTGGAAATCAAGGTCCCAGAGTCTGGAAGAAGAGTGGAGAGGGACACAATCCATGCTGTTTGAGGTCCAGTGTGAAGCTTCCACAATCAGTGATGGTTTGGGGAGCCATGTCATCTGCTGGTGTAGGTCCACTGTGTTTTATCAAGACCAAGTCAGCGCAGCTGTCTACCAGGAAATTTTAGAGCACTTCATGCTTCCTTCTGCCGACAAGCTTTTTGGAGATGGAAATTTAATTCTCCAGCAGGACTTGACTCCTGTCTACACTGCCAAAAGTACCAATACCTGGTTTAAAAACAGCAGTATCACTTTGCTTGATTGGCCAGCAAACTCGCCTGACCTTAACCCCATAGAGAATCTATGAGGTATTGTCAAGAGGAAGATGAGAGACACAAGACCCAACAATGCAGATGAGCTGAAGGCTTCTATCAAAGCAACCTGGGCTTCCATAAGACCTCAGCAGTGCTACAGGCTGATCGCCTCCATGCCACGCCACATTGATGCAGTAATTGATGCAAAAGAAGCCCTGACAAAGTACTGAGTGCATTTACTGAAAATACATTTCAGTAGGCCAACAATTCAGATTTTAAAATAATTTTTCAAGCTGGTGTCATAAAGTATTCTAATTTACTGAGATAATGACTTTTGCGTTTTCATTGGCTGTAAGCCATAATCATCAACATTAACACAAATAAACACTTGAAATAGATCACGCTGTTTGTAATGACTCTATATAATATATGAGTTTCACTTTTTATATTAAAGAACTGAAATAAATTAACTTTTTGATGATCTTCTAATTTTGTGAGAAGCACCTGTATTATTGATGGCTCTAGTGCTCTAATTATGTACTGATGATGATTTCGGCTTCATATTCTTGTATGATGATGGTTCTGGTGATGATTGTATCACTAGAATCCTCCTCACTACATGAATACAGCGCCAGAACAACCATGACTACATGAATATGTCACCAGAACTGGAATGCATCACCAGAACCACCATCAGTTTTGTGCAAGCCGTATTTGTTGCAAAAACCATGAGACGTATCCAGCGTCGGACTGGAACACCTTGGGCCCACCAGAGAAAATCATTCTTGGGGCCCACTATGTAGCTACATAGAAATAAATACAAGACCACAAATTGTGCAGTAAAACACACTAATATCAGGGTATAATATAAGGTAGTACATGTCTTAATTATGTAGCAGGAGTTGGGGTAGCCTTCCTCATAGATTATAAAGCAGCCCCCCTCATAGGGGATAATGCTGCCCCCCTCATAGAGGATAATGCTGCCCCCCCTCATAGGGTATAATGCTATATATATATATATATATATATATATATATAGATAGATAATAGATAGATACCATATATACTCGAGTATAAGCCAACCCCCTAATTTTGCCACAAAAAACTGGGAAAACTTATCGACTCGAGTATAAGCCTAGGGTGGAAAATGAAATTATGCCCCATATGCTGCCCCATGTATTATGCCCCACAAGATGCTCCATAGATTGTGCCCCATATGCTGCCCATGTATTATGCCCCCATAGATGCTCCATAGATTATGCCCCCATAGATTATGCCCCATAGATGCTCCATAGATTATTCCCCCATAGATGCTTCTTAGATTATGCCCCCATAGAAGCTCCATAGATTGTGCCCCCATAGATGCTCCTTAGATTATGCCCCCATAGAAGCTCCTTAGATTATGCCCCCATAGAAGCTCCATAGATTGTGCCCCCATAGATTATGCCCCTATAGATGCTCCATAGATTATGCCCCATAAATGCTCCTTAGATTATGCCCCCATAGATTATGCCCCCATAGTTTCTCCTTAGATTATGCCCCCATATATTATGCCCCCATAGATGCTCCTTAGATTATGCCCCCATAGAAGCTCCATAGATTATGCCCCATAGATAATGCCCCCATAGATGCTCCATAGATTATGCCCCCATAGAAGCTCCATAGATTATGCCCCCATAGATGCTCCATAGATTATGCCCCCATAAGTGCTCATTAGATTATGCCCCATAGAAGCTCCATAGATTGTGCCCCCATAAATGCTCCTTAGATTATTCCCCCATAGATGCTCCATAGATTATGCCCCCATAAATGCTCCACAGATTATGCCCCCATAAATGCTTCACAGATTATGCCCCCATAAATGCTCCACAGATTATGCCCCCATAAATGCTCCACAGATTATGCCCCCACAGATTATGCCCCCATAAATGCTCCACAGATTATGCCCCCATAGATTATGCCCCCATAAATGCTCCACAGATTATGCCCCCATAGATTATGCCCCCATAAATGCTCCAGATTATGCCCCCATAGATTATGCCCCCATAAATGCTCCACAGATTATTCCCCCATAGATGCTCCATAGATTATGCCCCCATAAATGCTCCACAGATTATGCCCCCATAAATGCTCCACAGATTATGCCCCCATAAATGCTCCACAGATTATGCCCCATAAATGCTCCACAGATTATGCCCCCACAGATTATGCCCCCATAAATGCTCCACAGATTATGCCCCCATAGATTATTCCCCCATAAATGCTCCACAGATTATGCCCCCATAAATGCTCCAGATTATGCCCCCATAAATGCTCCACAGATTATGCCCCCATAGATTATGCCCCCATAAATGCTCCAGATTATGCCCCCATAGATTATGCCCCCATAAATGCTCCGCAGATTATGCCCCCATAGATTATGCCCCCATAGATGCTCCACTGTGCTCCCATAGATGCTGCAAAAAAAAAAAAAAAGACATACTCACCTCTCGTCGCTGGGGGCCAGGTGCTGGTGTCCTGGGCACCTGCGATATTTACCTGTCACCCGCTCCACCGCTGAGCGCCGCTGTCTTCGGTCCTCCGGCAGTGAATGCTCAGGCAGGGGGCGCGGCGCTCACTAATGACGTCATCGCGCCCTCTGCCTGAACATTGCAGCAAGAGAGGATGCGATGACACAGCGGTGCTCAGCGGTTGGAGCGGGTGGCAGGTAAGTAATGATATTCACTGCTTCCCACGCCCATGTGGGCGTGGGAAGCAGTGAATATTCATTTCTCTTTAGCAGTGGGGACAGGGGCTCCTGCCTCCTGTCACCCGCTGCTGCTCCGCTGGCACGGGGCCCCCATGGCAGCTGCGTGGTGTGCCGCTATTAGCGACACGCCACCGGCTGGGGGCCCCTGGAGCAGCGGGGGCCCTAGGCAACTGGCCCCTGTATGCCAGCAGGTGCCAGGGCCCCCCAGATGCCAGGGCCCACCGGAGAATCCTCCGGTTCTCCGGTGGGCCAGTCCGACCCTGGACGTATCCTTTTATTTATAATGAGGTCTGGTTTATTGTTCATTAGGGTATTTGCCAAATGCTGGATGCCTTAATTGAAAAAAAAAACAGCCCCTATTATAGTTCCGCTTTATAAGTTCCCATAACTATCCTTGGGTTCTACATTTAAAATATAGGACGTCAGAAACAAATTGTCTTCATCTGCCTTGGACACCAAAATGCTGTGTCATGGTCCCGGTTGGTGGTGATCAAGGTCTGAAATATAATGTAAAGAAACAATTAAAGGACATGTAAACATCACCTGAAGAGATAGAGAGTAAACCGTGAACATGGAATTACCTTCGAGCACATATGGCAGATAGTAGAGGCTGGTGCTTGCTGAGTATTAGTGCATATAGGTTGGTCACATGACTGGCTGAGCAATGTGACATCATATAACAAGAAACAAATCTAAAGTACTTACTCTCTATTGGGAATCCATTTAGCTAATGGGAGATTCCGGTGTGGCGTGACTGCAAAATCGATGAGAGAAGGATCAATTGGGAGAGAATTAATTTGGTCCCATACTTTGTCTACTATTGGTTTTTGTTTTGTGTCAGTGCTCTGGAGCCTCAATCTTTAACATGGGTTATGATTTTTGGTTCTTTTTATTGTAAACTGCAGTTTTTTACCATTGAAAAAAAACAGGGCAAATAAACAGCGTGTTAACAAGCCCTTTATAAGCCCATTATACCTTTCCTAATATACTGCCAATAACCAAGTCAGTACTGGTGCTGATCCTGCTTGTATACATATTCCACTTGAAGGTACATTGTTTTGTTTTATGAAACTGAAGCAACAAAACATTGCTTTCAACACCAGAACAAAGCAAAAGTCACAAAAGGAGCAAATGACTCTGGAAATTCAGTCCCTGCTGCAGACAAAGCAAAGGAGATAAGGTTGATAAATGTCACCCATCAGCGGTCACTTTCTCTGCTACATTTAATTGATGAATCATTTATAGAGCGTTACTATTTTGAGTTGTATGCACCTGGGGCGTACACTGCTGTGCAGACTGAAAACCTTTTATACCTACTCACCAGCAGAAAAAGAGACAACGAAAAATGGAGATTCTTTGCTTTTTATGATATTTGTGTCATATTCATTTGCTCTAAAACATCAAATCTGTGATTTTCTGACACTTACTTTTGCAATTTTGCACCGACTTTTAAAAGAGAAGCCTTATCCAAATTTACCTTATGTGTAATATAAAGTACAGTAGTCATTTTATAAAAAACCAACTTCATATCTTGCACTGATTTATTTCATTCTTATGACATTCTCAGTCATGTTCAAGAATTCACTTGGTATTAACTTTGAGGGATATGATGTTCAAGACCCCCTTCAATGCTGAGAATATTTGTAAGCCAAAACCAAGAGTGGGTAAAAAATACAGAAGTGGTGACGTGTTTCTATTAGTGTTGAGCGATACTGCTCGATATCTAAAAATATCGGATCGGAATGGTATCGCCGATATCACTAAATATCGTCGATATCCGATTCCGATACCGGAAATATATCGCAACTAAAAAAACACTTTCTTTCCTTGTAAACACAAAATATACACACTTAGAATACATATATATATATATATACATGTCATTGTGACATATATATATACATATATTTATAGTTTATTCACTTCTACATAGTAAAATAGCCTCTGATTCAATTGCCGGGTAAAGCCGGCATTTGTGAAAAGACAGAAGCACCCGAGGGTCCAGTCGCCACAGAGATGTTGCATCGCACCCAGCGAACAGGATTCAGAAGCTCGCTATAAGCGAGTCCTGTGTGCCTTAATTGAACTGTTTTTTTGCTTGAGAATTGCAAAAATCATCATAGACTGTATTTGCCATTTTTTCGTCATATCTGCGCCACGAGGCACAGGTGAAGAATAAGGGGTGCTCTCGTGGGCGTACACTCACTCCGTGGCGCGAAAACGATGTCCGCACACTCTAAATGTTACCTCAATGTAAGATCGTGCCCCACAGCTCTGGAGTTCCGCCTCCTCATCCTCCTCAGTGGGCGTAAACGAACGCGAAGGTCCCGCCTCCCTACAAAAGATGTCGCCTCTCCTGATGCTAATGACACATGTGACTTTGCTGAGATGGCGAATGGACGTGAGCAGAAGTGGGAAGGGATGGAGGAGTCAGAGCTCTCCCCCCACGGAAGCAACCCGATCGCCACGGAGCCACCGTTTGGCACCCGGCCTGGAAACCCTCCTACGCTGGAAGAAGCGGAGGATACCCTGAGAGACCTGGCCCGGCATCGGGAGGAGGTCGCCAGGATGGAAGCGAGCTGGCGGGCCCTAAAACTACAATTGGAGCGGCGCCAATCCCTCTTATCCCCTGAAGTGTCTGTACCGGAAGGTGAGGCACCCGTTCCAGTAGAGGAGGCCGTGCGGGCATCCCAGCCCTTGCAATCTGAACCGGTTGCCAGTATCTCAGTGGAGGCACCCGTTCCAGTACAGGAGGCCGTGCGGGCATCCCAGCCCTTGCAATCTGAACCGGTTGCCAGTATCTCAGTGGAGGCACCCGTTCCAGTACAGAAGGCCGTGCGGGCATCCCAGCCCTTGCAATCTGAACCGGTTGCCAGTATCTCAGTGGAGGCACCCGTTCCAGTACAGAAGGCCGTGCGGGCATCCCAGCCCTTGCAATCTGAACCGGTTGCCAGTATCACAGTGGAGGCACCCGTTCCTGCAGAAAACGCCGCACCAGCACCCCAGATCCCGCTGTCTGCCCCCGTCGCTGAGGCAGAAGAAGCGACACCCGTCCTCATGGAGGAGGCCGCGCAGGCACCAGAGCTCTACCTGCCTGTACCAGAGCCCCGACCGTCATCTGTTCCAGAGCCGGCTGCTTCCGCCACAGGTGAGCGCCGCCAGGACTGGCGGGCGCCAGGAGAGCTGCCGCAAACCGTACATCGTAAGCTGGCGTTTGATGGTGGAGACATGGAGATGCTGGTGGAGGAGAATTACAACCGGCGTCAGGAGGAAGAGTGGAGACGTCGGGAGCGGGAAGCAGAGCGACAAAGGGAGCAGCGAGAATCCCAAAAGCTTCGGCAACGTCACCTGGAGAAGGACCTGGCAGAGAAGGCACGTATGAGAAAGGATAAAAGTACGGTGAGGGAGCCGCGGCGTAAGGGTGCAGTACGGAACTTTAAGTTAAAAGGTGGTTGGGGCTTCATCCAGGAGCCTGGACTTTATTTAGAAGTTTTTGTAACCCGGCGGGACGTGGAGGCTCACCTCCCAGAAGGACACCCGGGGAGGGACCTGTTGCCAGGAGACTTGGTGACTTACACCCGACACTGGGGTTACAATGGATGGTACGCCCTAAATGTTACCAGGTGCGACCCCTACTCCCCAGAGTGTCAGGAAACTGACAGACCCTACGAGCCTTTAGCCTCCCCCAACCAGGCCTCTGCACAAGTGCCCACCCCACGCCGTAAATCTCCCCAGCCTCCCTCAGTGGTCTCCTCAGCAGCCCCAGCTATGGACATGATAATGATAGCTGGCCCGTACCCGGCGCCTGTTAGGCCCCCTGGGGTTCGTACAGTCCAGGACATAGGGTTCCAGACCCGGAGGGAGACGAAAGAGGTGGCCACACAGACCCAGATAGCGGGTCACGACGTCACTGTACACGCCACACGACGTCATCAGGTCTGGGTGGACCCTCCTGTCACGGATGTTTGGCAAGCTCCAGAACAGTACCAGGTGGTACCTGGAAGAGGCCAGCCAAAGAAGTCTAAATAACCCGGACAGGGTCTCTGTATGTAAATAGTTAAATTATTGATGTACCCGGACGGGTGAATGTTCATAAAAAGAAGTTTATTGTTGCCTTAATATACCCATGTTGGGTAATGGTTTGATGTACCCGGACGGGTGAATGTTCAGAAGAACAAGTTTATTTTTGCCTTAATATACCCATGTTGGGTAATGGTTTGATGTACCCGGACGGGTGAATGTTCAGAAGAACAAGTTTATTGTTGCCTTAATATACCCAGGTTGGGTAATGGTGTTTCACTGTAATGAAAATGTTGAACTTTGAAGCCATGAACTGTACTGGCTCGCAAACTTTTCTGTAAATAGTTGGCACTTCGGTGCTCCATCTTGGTTTTACAAAAAACTTTACTGTGCACAATTTTCAACTACCTCAGAAACTAAAAACCCGTTTGGTGTGGCCGAAAGTGAGGTCTGCTCAAGGAAAGTCTTGCAGCCCACCCAAGACCACAGTTGGAGGTTTGGAGCGGGTCCTCCACAAGCACAAGTAAAGGACACTGTGAAGTTACCCCTGTGGGGGTAGTCCTAAGAAGTCTCCACGAACTTCGGCACTAATGCTATTTGCACTTTTGTTGAATATGTATTTATTAACACACATGTATAACACATATCAAGGGTATGAACAGTAACAAAACATGTCACATAATATAAGCCATTTGCACTTTTGTAATGTTATTATTAAAAATTTTATTATGCAACGTTTAACTTGAAGTGTTTCCTGCTTTCTTACTACGTCGCATAGTCCACTCTGCTACATCACTTTGCACCATTGCTCTATCTCACATCTATCTGCCCTGGAAGGATAGCGTGTTACCTGTAGAAGACTTTTCACCTACCTGCACTACACCATCCCTTCCAGAGGACCTGCACAGCAGCGCTGGACACCCTGACCAGGTACTACAGGTGGCGTCACGACAAACTACACGAACATTCTATCATCCCCTGGAAATATCCCACATTCCAGTGATCGCCCAGGTCACGGACTGAGCTGTGCTACTCGTGACATCCCCCATAGAAGTCGACGTGATCGGTGCCGAGTACCCCCAAAACCCCTGTCTCTGTGCGACTCAACTTCCCTCACTGTGCTGGCACTTTACATTTACAATGCCTCTGTGTTTTTTTTTTTGGGGGGTGGGGAACATTCAGACTTTTGCTATGGGGCCCCATGATTTATATGTATGCCCCTGCTGCTGAGGAATGGTATTTAAGGCTGTTAAGGAGCCAACATACATGGACCTTGCCAGCCTGATAATACCAGGCCACAGCAGTTTGCTTAGCTTGGTTGGTTAACAAAAATAGGGGATCCCCTCGAAAAAAAAAAGGCGTAGGGGTCCCCCTATTTGTGTTAACCAGCCAAGTAAAATGCAGACTGCTGCCGCCTGGTATTAAAAGACTGTCAAGGCCCATGGATTTTGGCCCTCAACAGCCTGATAATACCAGGCTACAGCAGCCCCACATTTGGCGCATCAAAAGATGTGCCAATTGTGGCACTTTACCCGGCTCTTCCCACTGCCCTGTAGCGGTGGCAAGTGGGGTAATAAGGGGTTAATGTCACCGTTGATTGCACGGTGAGAATAAGCCCGGTTAATAATGGAGAGGTGTCAATAAGACACCGATCCATTATTAATCCCAAAGTTTTTAAATGTATAAAAAAAAAGACACAGCAAGAAAAAAGTATTTTAATGAAATAAAAGAGACAACACAGTTTTCATTTCTTTTATTGTACTCTCATTCCTGCGACGCCATCGATCTCCTGTAAAAAAATAAAAAAAACAAAACAACAGTATACCACCTGTCCGACGCAGTCCATAGTAACGACTGTCCCACGGCGATCCAGCTCTGCTACATCGCAATGACAGGCAGAGCCTGTCATCTCGACGCAGCACAGCTGATTACCTGCTTCCCCGGCGGTGACGTCATCGGACTGACTGCTTTACGGCCGGGATTACCCAGCAGTCACTGCAGTTATCTCGAGAAACTGCATGTGACCGCCGGGGAAAGATGATGGCGTCCATGAAGCAGTCCAGCCCGTGACCGCCGGCGATCTTCTGCCAGGTAAGTGCCGCTGACTCCTGACAGACCCGACCGACGGACACTGACAGTGACAGTGACAATCCCGATTCCGGTATCCGATAAGACGAAAATATCGGAACTAAGTATCGAAAGGCCGATAGAGCTAATATCGGCCGATACCCGATACTTGCGGTATCGTATCGCTCAACACTAGTTTCTATTATACTTTTCCTCTGGGTGTTCCACTCCTGGTTTTGGCTTACAAATATTGATGTAATAAAACCTCAAATACCAAACCAAACCAAACACTTAACGTGAGCACGTGGCCTTTAGGTTACTTGCTTTTTTACATGAGTTTTTATCTTGTTTTTGGTGATGTGGTTTTTGACTCTTTTTGGTATCTAATAGGGTGAGTTTCCACGGTCAGGAAACGCTGCGTGTTTGGCGCTGTGCGCTGGCGCAGCGCCAAACACGCAGCGTCCAGATGTTACAGCATAGTGGAGGGGATTTCAAGAAATCCCGTCTCCACTATGCGTAACAATACGCAGGTGGCAAACCTGCGTAAACGGACATGCGGCGCGTCTTTTTAGACCGCAGCATGTCCTCGCGTATTGCGGCGACGTTGCGTCGCCGCAACAGAATTTAACACAGGGCTATGTAGCCCTGCGTTCTTTCCGGAGGTGTTCCGGAGGTGTCCTGAACACCTCCGGAAAGATCGCGCGTCATAAAGGGGGCGGGGCTTAGACGGAGCGGAATTTCCGCTCCGTCCAAAGCGCTGTGGTTCCGGACCGTGGAACCACAGCCATATAGTGATGAGCGAGTATGCTCGTTGCTCAGGTTTTCCCGAGCATGTTCGGGTGTCCTCCGAATATTTGGGTGTGCTCGAAGATTTAGTTTCTGTTGCCGCAGCTGCATGATTTGCGACTGCTAGACAGCCTGAATACATGTGGGAATTTCCTAACAAACAGGCATTCCTCACATGTATTCAGGCTGTCTAGTAGCTGCAAATCATGCAGCTGCGTCGACAGAAACTAAGTCTCCGAGCACACCAAAGTACACGGAGATCACCCGAGCATGCTCAGGAAAACCCGAGCAATGAGTATACTCGCTTATCACTAATCTAATGTTTTAACCCCTTAACGACCGTCGATACGTCTTTTCACGGCGGTCATTAAAGGTACTTAAAACAAAGCGCCATTAATTAATGGCGCTGTGGAAAAAGTGTATAGCGCCCCCCGCAGTCGCATTTTCTCTGGGGTCTCGGCTACCGGGGGTAGCTGAGACCCCAGAGAACATGAATCGGGTCGGTTTTTACCGACCACGGTGTTGCAATCGCCGTTATTAACACTATAACGGCGATCGCAACAAAAAAAAAAATGTGCCATTTAATTTCTCTCTCCTCTGATGTGATCGGACATCAAAGGAGAGAGAAAAAGGGTCCTCGATTCCCCCCTTGTGGCCCCCGATCCCCTCCATGTGGCCCCCAGGCCCTCCTGCCTCCTCCGGTGGGCGCCGCCATCTTTGAGGCCGAGAAAATGGCGGGCGCATGCTCAGTGCGCCCGCCGCGATGTGCTGGGGGGGCTTTGGCAATTTTCTCCGGGGTCTCGGCTGCCGGGGGTAGTCAACATTGTAATTTATAGGGGCTTTGAGGATTAGTTGCCAAAAAATGGGATAGCAAAGCTTGATCAAGGGGTCATCAACCTCTGTTGACAAGTGGATCTAAACTATATGGGTTATAATACTCTTAGGCTGTGTTTCCACCATCAGGAAACACAGCGTATATGACGGAGCGGAAATTCCGCTCCGTCTAAGTCCCGCCCCCTTTCTGACGCGCGTTATTTCCGGAGGTGTTCAGGACACCTCCGGAACACCTCTCGGAAATAACGCAGGGCTACATAGCCCTGTGTAAATTCTGTTGCGGCGACGCACCGTCGCCGCAAGACGCTAGGACATGCTGCGGTCTGAAAAGACGCGCCGCATGTCCGTAAACGCAGGTGTGCCGCCTGCGTAATTTTGCGCATAGTGGAGATGGGATTTCTTGAAATCCCCTCCACTATGCTGTAACATCTGGACGCTGCGTGTTTGGCGCTGCGCCAGCGCACAGCGCCAAACACGCAGCGTTTCCTGACCGTGGAAACTCACCCTTAGAGGTGTCTCATGTCATAAATATTGGTAATTAAATATTTATATTTGGATTGATCTTAAGCTTTGGATGTTGTTGCAATATTCTACCCCCCCCTTAGTGCTAAAGGAAAAACACTGCCTAGCATTAGTGTTTCCCTATGCTTTTGCTGCGGTGACAGACTATTTAATAGGGTTTATCAGGGCCTTTTAGGGATAGCCGCCGAGGAGCGGGGGTGCCACAACGTTCCCCCCTACGGTACTTAACTCCGCAGATAGGCAGAAGTTACTGCCTGCATACCTTCTGTAGTGGCTTGTTACCTTTGCTTGGTACTCTGGGGTGGTCACAGACTCTCCGATCCTCCAATCGGTGAACACATTTTTTTTTAGTAGTCTGTATGTGACACCAAAGGGGTTATTCAAAATGTAGTAACTAGTGATGAGCGAGTATACTCATTGCTCCGGTTTTCCCAAGCATGCTCGGGTGTCCTCTGAGTATTTTGGCGTGCTCGGAGATTTAGTTTCTGTCGAAGCAGCTGCATGATTTGCGACTGCTAGACAGCCTAAATACATGTGGGGATTCCCTAACAAACAGGCATTCCTCACATGTATTCAGGCTGTCCAGCAGCCACAAATCATGCAGCTGCGTCGACAAGCTAAATCTCCGAGCACACCAAAATATTTGGAGGACACCCGAGCATGCTCGGGAAAACCCGAGCAACGAGTATACTCACTCATCACTAGTAGTAAGTTATCCACAGCTCTCATATCTTTCTGTCAGTCCCACATACAATGAATGGAGCAGAGGCTGAGCATTCGCACCTCTGCTCTATTCAAGACGGGTATCTGCGGAGCCTGTTTCCCCTGTTCATTAACACTAATCTCAGGATCGCAAGGAGTATCCGGGATCAATAGGTTATTCCCTGTCCTAATGATAAGGGATAACTTAATATTTTTGGAAAAAACCTTTCAATATTCTGTAAATTACATAATAGCTGGGAGATTATAAAAATGTTACCTTTTTATACCTACAGTCTTGTTCTTCATCTTATAGGCTGGAAAGCTGTTCCCTACTGGAGAAAGAGCATCAAGCTGTCTAGCTGAAGTTAACACTAGGGTAAGAAATAACCAGTAATCATTTTATACACAGTATAAACAGTTTTTTATCAGTGTGGTCAACCTTGTAAACCCCCTCAAATCAGCACATAAAAAGGGGCGCCATCTCACCTGCAATCACTTTAGCCCCTTCATTATTAAATGGGCAAAAAAGCCTACCTATACTGACTGCGGCTTCTAATAAAGCAGCAGGATCCATTTACTTGAATGGTGCTGACTCCTGAGCTGTAGGTCGGTGCACAGACACTTGTATGGGTGGGAACATGGTGCTTGCAAGACTACTTTGACCCCATTCATTGAACTGGGGTGTTCAGGAGGTCAAACCCTCTCCATTCAAACCTCAAGTGCCCATTCCTAGCATATCTGTCACGACACAGCTGTAGGATGACCCGGAACCAGGGGCACCATCGCTGTCCATAACACAAAGGGGCACCCTAGCTCGCCCTATTCCCCCTGATATGAGAGCATCGGATGCGATATGCTAATGACCCTCAGCTCCTGCTCGGTGCATGCGACTGTGCTCCGAGCCTCTCTCACAGAGGGGATCAGAGCACAGCTGCGGAGAGGCAGAGAAATTAATTTCTCCATCTCCTCTATTGCCGGGGGTCGGCGTATATCGCACAGCACTCGGATGATATCCGAGTGATGTGCGTTGTCTTACTCGCACCCATGGGCTTATATGGGTGCAAGTGAGCCGAGACTCGGCCGAGTGTCGGTGAAAATCACAGCATGCTGCGATTTCACTCGCACGTTGAAAACGGCAGAGAAAAAATACGCTGATGGGAGCTGCCCCATAGATGAATACTGGTCCGAGTGCTATGCAATGTTTTATCTCATAGCACTCGTCCGTATTTATCGCATGTGTGACCCCGGCCTTAAAGGGATGATGCACTGCTTCTCTCTTCCAACCAAGCTGAGGTCAGAGACGATAGATGATGAACATTTGCTGAGGAAACCTTCCAATGCCCATAAAGTTCCATGCGCATATTCTATTAATAAGAATGGAATAATTTCTGCTCATCAAACACTTATCTCGTGAACTGCTCCACCTAACATACTCCAACTTCTCTCCATACCTGATGTCAGGAGTGCTATGCTGCACAGTGTTTTCAATGTAGCCATGGATGTGCAGTTAAACATTGATAATGTGATATTGAATGACAGCTTTTATTAACTGCTTTGTATGTAATGTAGAACTTTGAATAAAGAGACAGTAAATGACTTATAGGACTTGTCCAGCAGTGTTTTTTTAAATAAATAAGCACCCCAGCATAAGTTTAAAAATTCATACACACCTACTGATTTCCCTCTGAACTGCGTCTGGGTACCCTGCCTATTTTCAATGTTCTTTCCTGACCTGTGCAGTTAGTCACTAGCTGCAGCGGTCACATGTACATATGTCCAGAATCGGATGTGTTATTGGCTGTGTTTATACAAATGGAATCGGATGTGTTTATTCATAAATGTGATGTGTTATTCAGTGCTGAGGCTTTGATTGGTTGAAGGCTTGACATATTGTTTAAGCCAGAAGAAAAGCCTTGGAGACCAGTGGTAACCTGACAGCTGAATGGAGGGGATCGACTGGTGACTATAGATATTTTTTTATGTTTTTTACCCTTGCTCAGGCTTTTTTTTAATGTATTGGACAACTGTAAAATGTCACTGATATGCTTGCCATAGTGCTCATATCTGGCCATGTCCTCTCCTTCCAGCCTACAATTGTGCATAACTGTTATGTTTCGGTAGCTGAGGAGTGCAGGTAAAAAAGGCAATACACCAGAGAAGTTGGAATCTATGAGATTGCAGTACCCTGACTAACCACCACAACTAGAGGCAGCCGTGGAGCGTTCCTACGTTGGTCCTAGACGCCTCGTCACAGCCTGAGAAACTAACTACACCTAAAGATAGAAAGAGGAAAGCTATCTGCCCCGGAGCAGATCCCCAAAGAACATAGAAAGCCCCCAAACATGTAATGGCGGTTAGACAAGATGAAATACTGACACAGACAGAAAATAGTATGAGCAAACGTTGGGGCCCAAACTACCTAAATAGAAAGGGATAGGAAGGGCACTTACTGCAATCCCAAAAAACCCTGAAAAGCACCAACTCTACTAATTTCAAAATCACCTGAGATCACACGACCTCTACCACCTAAATTAGTTCTCTGGTGTAACAAAATCAAAACAGCAGCCACTGAAAAAACTGGAAAAAGCAAAAGTACAAACATCAGTGGCTGAACTAAACTGAGAGGGCAAAAGCCCCCGGAGGGGACCCTGAAGGCCCCCACAGAAGTGCAGGACAAAATGCAAAAATCAAGCACAAAAACAAAAAGAAGAAAATGTCTTATCTGTTAGCAGGAGATGCAGACACGACACAGCAGGCTACAAAGGAAACAGGACTCAAGGATTGAGACCAGAACAATTGATCACCGGCAACCCTGATGGGAAGGCGACTCCCTTATATAAGACCAGTCAGTAACACCTGATTCCCACTCCTCACAATCTTCACTGGACAGTCCAGTACCGCTTGTAATCACCAGAGGGAGCCTCTGCTCAGAACTCATTTCAAGTCCATTCACAACAGTACCCCCCCCTTGAGGAGGGTCACCGAACCCTCACTTGAGCAACCAGGTCGGTCAGGATGAGTTCTATGATACGCACGGATGAGTCTCCTAGCATGGATGTCCGAAGCAAACACCCAAGAATTGTCTTCCTGACCATAACCTCTCCACTTAACCAAATACTGGAGTTTCCGTCTAGAAAAACGAGAATTCAATATTTTCTCAACCACAAACTCCATATTGCCCTCAACCACAACAGGGTCAGAAGGCAAAGCAGTAGGAACCACTGGCTCAACAAACCTCTTCAACAAGGACTTGTGGAACACGTTATGGATCTTAAATGTCCCTGGAAGAAGCAAACGAAAAGAAACAGGATTAAGAATCTCCATGATCTTATAAGGTCCAATGAACCTAGGCTTAAATTTAGGAGATGCCACTCTCATAGGAATATTTCTTGAGGACAACCAGACCAAGTCCCCCACTTTAAACTGAGGACCATCAGTCCTATGCCGGTTAGCAAACCGCTGGGCCCTCTCCTGAGAGAGGGACAACCTCTCCACTACCTGGTCCCAAATCTGTTGCATACGCTCCACAACAGAGTCAACACCTGGACAGACAGAAGCCTCCGTCTGTCCTGAAGAAAATCGAGGGTGAAACCCAGAATTACAGAAAAATGGAGACATCAAAGTGGCAGAGCTAGCCCTATTATTAAGAGCAAACTCAGCCAAAGGCAAAAAAGAGACCCAGTCATCCTGATCAGCAGACACAAAGCATCTTAGATAAGTCTCCAATGTCTGGTTTGTTCTCTCAGTTTGACCATTGGTCTGAGGATGAAACGCCGAGGAGAAAGACAATTGAACACCAAGTTTAGAACAAAAGGTCCTCCAAAATCTGGAAACAAACTGGACTCCTCTGTCAGACACAATGTTCTCAGGAATGCCGTGTAAACGAACCACGTGCTGAAGGAACAAAGGCACCAATTCAGAGGAGGAAGGCAACTTAGGTAATGGCGCAAGATTGTCATGGGTGCATCGCCACGAAGATCGTCGCGGTTGCACGTTCTGACTTCTCACAGCTGAGCTGCTGTTTCTTTGTGTTTGGTAATGAGAGAGTTAATTTTACCTAGCTCTTTGCTAAGACTAGGTCCAGCCTCGCCCGGCTGCTTTTGATTATGTTCTAATTAGTTTCCTTTATATTCCTGCCAGTCTGGGTGTTAGACGCCGGTGAAAGCCTTTATGTAGTCTAGCAGACTGAAGCGGTTCTGAGAATATTTAAGCTAAGAGCTCCTTAGTTGTTTTTACTCTTATAGCTTATAGTTTATCTCTGAGACCTTAGGTGTTCCTACTGTGTGTGAGTGTTGTATGTAAGACTTTATTTACTTTATTTTTTGTCTTTCTTGTATGTCTTTCTGTTCATTAACCGTTACCTGTTCATTCCCTTTGGTGGTATTCAGGGTCCTTCTTAGGACTAGAATACAGTTGGCAGGGATTGATAGGAGACAGGGTTTACGCTGGTGGCCTGGACCTCTGTACCTTTAACAGTACCTCCAGGTTGAGGGATTAGTTAGGACCCCAGTTTAGGGTCAGCTTAGACCCCGGTCACCCTCTAGCCGGAGACAGCGTATAACGGATTCCGTTTTGACCCACTGGACATTCTGTCAGGTAAATCTATGTTATCATATATCTATGCGCATGTTATATAGTATGTTGCCCTTTTGATATAGATTACTGACATCACATATATATATCTGCTATACAGCGTGACATTTTCACCGGCCAAACTAAAGATTCTCCCCAGCTGTCATGGATCCAGTAGCCCAGCTGGCCCGGCAGTTGCAGGGGTTGTCCATGGAATTTGCAGACATTAAGTCCAAGGTTTTGTCCCCCCCGGAGCAAACCAGATCTGAACCTAAGGTTGCTCTCCCGGACAGGTTCACTGGTGGGCGGGACAAATTTTTTACTTTCCGGGAGGCATGTAAATTGTACTTTCGGCTGCGGCCTCGGTCATCTGGGAGTGAAGAGCAGAGGGTTGGAATTGTTATCTCGCTCTTACAAGGGGACCCTCAATCTTGGGCGTTCTCTATTCCTCCAGGCTCCCCAGATCTCCAGTCAGTGGATCGATTTTTTACTGCCCTGGGTCTGGTATATGATGATCCGGATCGAGTCTCCCTTGCTGAAACAAGGTTACGTAAAATACGGCAAGGAAATCGTCCAGCGGAGGAATATTCTTCTGAGTTCCGTAGATGGGCAACAGATACTCAGTGGAATGACCCAGCTCTTAGGAGCCAGTTTTGTCAAGGGTTGTCTGACAAATTAAAAGATGTGTTGGCTCAGTATGATTCTCCTCCATCACTGGAGGCTACTATGGCCCTCGCTATTCGCATTGATAGACGACTTCGGGGAAGACGCGAGGTAACTCCGCCCCCCGTGATGACTCCACCTACTACTAAAGTCCCTTATACTGAGGTTCCCCTGGTCTGTTCTGAGGAACCCATGCAGTTGGGAGGGACATCATTTTGTAGGAGGGAATCGGCGGTGCGCCGCAAGACTAGAAGGTGTTTCTTTTGCGGGAGAGAGGGACATTTTGTTGGGGGGTGTCCATCCCGGACCTCTTTGAGCCAAGGAGTTAACCTGGGAGTGTGTATTTCGTCCCCAAATCCCTCTCAGTTTCTCGTGCCTGCGGAGGTGGTGATTGGTACTAGAACTGAGAGGATTTCTGTTTTTCTTGATAGTGGGTCCGGGCTAATCTGGTGGACGCTCGGTTTGCCCAGGTGCATGGTATGCAACTGAGTGTATTGGCCAAACCGGTCCCTATACTCTCTATTGATTCTAGACCTCTTGGTCAAGGTAGCTTGGTACAAGCTGTTCATAACATAGATCTTCGAGTAGGGGCAATACATAAAGAGCAATTGTCTTGTTATGTGTTGGAGGGTCTACCTACTCCTATTGTGTTGGGACTTCCTTGGTTGGCTAAACATAACCCAGTGATTGATTGGCAATCCAGAAAGATAAGCCAGTGGGGTGAATTTTGCAAGAATAACTGCATGAGCACGGTCATCGGTGCGGTTGTGCCTAGGACTTTGCCTCCTTTTCTGGAGGACTTTGGGGAGATGTTCTCAGAGGAGGGGTGTAAAGAGTTACCTCCTCATCGCGCATATGACTGCTCAATAAAGTTGCTTCCTGATACCTTATCTCGTACTTTCCCAGGGACCGGGAGGATGGATGATCCGGTTCCTATTCCTCAGGAGGGAGTTGTAGTGTCAGCTGTATGCTCTGAGCTTGAGGGGGAGGTATTGGGGCTCAGGGGGACGCCCCTGTGGGACTTCCAGGGAGACTGATAGTTCCAGATCGGTTAAGACTGAAGGTTACGGAGAACCGTTACAAACGGATGGCTGATAGGGGGAGAGTTTCTGGTCGAGATCTGAAGGTGAACGATCTGGTGTGGTTGTCTACCAGGAATATAAAACTTAAAGTTCCCTCCTGGAGGTTGGGTCCCAGATTCATCGGGCCGTACAGGATCAGTTCCATAATTAATCCTGTGGCATTTCGTCTGGACCTCCCTCCTACGTTTAAAAATCATAATGTGTTTCACAAGTCATTACTTAAAAAGTATGTGGCACCAGTCATACCGTCACCTCTACCTCCTCCTTCAGTGGTAGTCAATGATAACGTGGAATTTCATGGGTCGAAAATCATTGACTCACGTCTCAGTCGCCGATCCCCTCAGTACTTAGTTCATTGGAGGGGGTATGGTCCTGAGGAGAGGACGTGGGTCCCTGCGTCTGATGCTAACGCAGATCGATTGGTTCGGACCTTTCACACAACTTACCCGGACAGACCTGGTCATGAGGGTCCGGAGGCCCCTCGTAGAAGGGGGGGTACTGTCATGGGTGCATCGCCACGAAGATCGTCGCGGTTGCACGTTCTGACTTCTCACAGCTGAGCTGCTGTTTCTTTGTGTTTGGTAATGAGAGAGTTAATTTTACCTAGCTCTTTGCTAAGACTAGGTCCAGCCTCGCCCGGCTGCTTTTGATTATGTTCTAATTAGTTTCCTTTATATTCCTGCCAGTCTGGGTGTTAGACGCCGGTGAAAGCCTTTATGTAGTCTAGCAGACTGAAGCGGTTCTGAGAATATTTAAGCTAAGAGCTCCTTAGTTGTTTTTACTCTTATAGCTTATAGTTTATCTCTGAGACCTTAGGTGTTCCTACTGTGTGTGAGTGTTGTATGTAAGACTTTATTTACTTTATTTTTTGTCTTTCTTGTATGTCTTTCTGTTCATTAACCGTTACCTGTTCATTCCCTTTGGTGGTATTCAGGGTCCTTCTTAGGACTAGAATACAGTTGGCAGGGATTGATAGGAGACAGGGTTTACGCTGGTGGCCTGGACCTCTGTACCTTTAACAGTACCTCCAGGTTGAGGGATTAGTTAGGACCCCAGTTTAGGGTCAGCTTAGACCCCGGTCACCCTCTAGCCGGAGACAGCGTATAACGGATTCCATTTTGACCCACTGGACATTCTGTCAGGTAAATCTATGTTATCATATATCTATGCGCATGTTATATAGTATGTTGCCCTTTTGATATAGATTACTGACATCACATATATATATCTGCTATACAGCGTGACAAAGATGTATCATCTTGGAAAACCTATCACAAATCACCCAGATGACGGTCATTCTCTGAGAAACAGGGAGGTCGGAAATGAAATCCATAGATATATGGGTCCATGGTCTCTTGGGCACAGGCAATGGCATCAACAAACCACTAGAGCGAGAGCAAGGCTTGGAGCGAGAGCAAGTCCCGCAGGACTGCACAAATTCCCTGACATCACGAGACAAGGTAGGCCACCAAAAGGACCGACTAACCAAGTCTCTGGTACCAAAAATTCCGGGATGCCCAGCCAACGCGGAACAATGAATCTCAGACATCACACTCTTTTTCCACTGGTCCGGACAAACAATTTTCCAACAGGGCAGCGCTCGGGCCTATCCTCCTGACACCCCTCCAGAGCAAGTCTCAAATTGGGTGAGATGGCGGAAAGAACTACACCCTCTTTCAAAATAACAGAAGGATCAGATAACTCAGGAGAGTCCGCAAGGAAACTCCTCGAGAGGGCATCCGCCTTAACATTCTTAGTGCCAGGAAGAAAGGAAACCACAAAATTAAAACGTGTGAAAAACAAGGCCCACCTGGCCTGTCTAGGATTGAGTCGCTTGGCAGATTCCAGATAAACCAGATTCTTATGGTCCGTAAGGACCACCACCTGATGTTTGGCTCCCTCCAGCCAATGTCTCCACTCTTCAAAAGCCCACTTCATGGCCAATAACTCCCGATTACCCACGTCATAATTACGTTCAGTAGGAGAAAATTTTCGAGAGAAAAAGGCACAAGGGTTACTTTTAGAGGTCTCTGGATCTTTTTGGGACAAAACGGCACCTGCCCCAATTTCAGAGGCATCAACCTCCACCTGAAATGGCAGAGAAACATCAGGCTGCCGTAGAACAGGAGCAGAAGTGAATCTCTGCTTAAGTTCCTGAAATGCAGAGACTGCCTCAGGAGGCCAATTCACCACATCAGAACCCTTTCTGGTCAAATCAGTCAATGGTTTAACAATAACCGAGAAATTACCAATAAATTTACGATAAAAATTGGCAAAACCCAAAAATCTTTGAAGAGCCTTTAATGAAGTAGGTTGGACCCAATCACAGATGGCCTGAACCTTGACCGGGTCCATTTCAATAACAGATGGGGACAAAATGAATCCCAGAAATGAGATCCTCTGTACGCCAAAAAGACACTTTGATCCCTTCACATACAGAGCATTCTCTCTCAAAATCTGGAATACAGTTCGAACATGTTTCACATGAGAGTCCCAATCATTAGAAAAAATCAAGATATCATCCAAATAAACAATCAGAAATTTATCCACAAAATCCCTGAAAATGTCATTCATGAAGGACTGGAAGACAGAAGGAGCATTAGTGAGCCCAAAGGGCATCACAAGGTACTCAAAATGCCCCTCAGGGGTATTGAATGCCGTCTTCCATTCATCCCCGTGCTTAATGCGAATAAGGTTATATGCCCCCCTGAGGTCAAGCTTGGTAAACCAAGTAGCGTTTTTCACCCTGGAAAACAGGTCAGAAATCAAAGGTAACGGGTATTGATATTTTACAGTAATATTGTTCAAAAGACGATAATCAATACACGGCCTTAATGAACCATCCTTTTTGGCCACAAAGAAAAAACCGGCACCTAAGGGTGAAGAGGATGGTCTGATATGACCCTTCTCCAATGATTCCTTGATATAAGACCGCATAGCGTCATGTTCAGGTACAGACAAGTTAAAAAGGCGACCTTTAGGGAATTTACTACCAGGCACTAATTCAATAGCGCAGTCATAGCTCCTATGGGGAGGCAAGGATGCAGATTTACTTTCGCTAAACACATCAGAAAAATCAATCAAAAAGTCAGGAACATCCTGAGCCTGGGGGAGGCAGAAAAAACAGGAGTGTTGGTATTAACACATTGGCAGCCCCAACTGGTTACAGACACAGATTTCCAATCCAAAACAGGATTATGAGACTGCAACCAAGGGAAGCCCAGTACGATAATATCATGCAGATTATACAGAACCAAAAATTTACAGCACTCCTGATGATCAGGTTCAACCCTCATTATCACCTGAGTAGAGAACTGAGGTTTATTCTCAGCCAAAGGGGTAGAATCGATCCCCAGTAGGGGAATAGACTTCTGTAGGGGCATCAAGGGAAACCCACAACGTTTAGCAAAATCATAATCCATCAGGTTAATAGCTGCTCCAGAATCAACGAAAGCCTGAGCAGAAAATGAGGACAGAGAGCATATCAGAGTGACAGTTAATAAAAACTTAGTCTGAACACTACTCAAGACAACTGAGCGTGCAAAACGTCTTCCCCGCTTAGGGCAGACTGAAATAGCATGAGAGGCATCACCACAGTAGAAACATAACCCATTGCGCTTTCGAAACTCATGACGCTGTGCCCCAGACACCACTCTATCACACTGCATGGGTTCAGAAGCAGGTTCACAAGGCAACACCATTCCACGCATACTTCTCCGCTCACGCAAACGTCTGTCAATTTGAATCGCTAATGACATAGAATCATTGAGACCAGAGGGGACAGAGAATCCCACCATAACATCCTTTACATTATCTGACAGACCCTTCTGAAAAAGGGCCGCCAAAGCGTCGTCATTCCACTTGGTCAGGACTGCCCACCTACGGAATCTCTGACAGTATAACTTGGCGTCATCAAGACCCTGATTTAATGCCAACAAGGCTTTTTCAGCTTGATCAGTGACATTAGGCTCATCGTACAATAACCCAAAAGCCTGAAAAAATGCATCAACATCACTCAAAACAGGATCCCCAGGTGTCAGGGAAAAAGCCCAATCCTGAGGATCGCCGCGCAGGAGAGAGATGACAATTTGAACCTGCTGCGCTGCGTTCCCTGAGGACTTAGATTTTAAGGCAAAAAACAATTTACAATTATTTTTGAAATTCTGAAACTTAGCTCGATCCCCTAAAAACAAATCTGGCATGGGAATCCTAGGTTCCACAACAGGCAACCTAGCAAGATAGGCAGCAATACTCCGAACCTCAGTGGCAAGCTGATCCACACTGCCAGACAACTGTGCAAACTCCATTGAGAGAAAAAAAAAAATCCTCCCCAGCACCCAGAGATACAGAGGGAAAAAAAAATGCAACAAACAGAAAAATATCTCTGACAACTCTGACAACCTTTTTTCTTTCACAATATTTTTTCCCTTCTGTGAGTACCATACAATTTTCAATTTTTAGGCCGGTGATACTGTTATATTTCGGTAGCTGAGGAGTGCAGGTAAAAAAGGCAATACACCAGAGAAGTTGGAATCTATGAGATTGCAGTACCCTGACTAACCACCACAACTAGAGGCAGCCGTGGAGCGTTCCTACGTTGGTCCTAGACGCCTCGTCACAGCCTGAGAAACTAACTACACCTAAAGATAGAAAGAGGAAAGCTATCTGCCCCGGAGCAGATCCCCAAAGAACATAGAAAGCCCCCAAACATGTAATGGCGGTTAGACAAGATGAAATACTGACACAGACAGAAAATAGTATTAGCAAACGTTGGGGCCCAAACTACCTAAATAGAAAGGGATAGGAAGGGCACTTACTGCAATCCCAAAAAACCCTGAAAAGCACCAACTCTACTAATTTCAAAATCACCTGAGATCACACAACCTCTACCACCTAAATTAGTTCTCTGGTGTAACAAAATCAAAACAGCAGCCACTGAAAAAACTGGAAAAAGCAAAAGTACAAACATCAGTGGCTGAACTAAACTGAGAGGGCAAAAGCCCCCGGAGGGGACCCTGAAGGCCCCCACAGAAGTGCAGGACAAAATGCAAAAATCAAGCACAAAAACAAAAAGAAGAAAATGTCTTATCTGTTAGCAGGAGATGCAGACACGACACAGCAGGCTACAAAGGAAACAGGACTCAAGGATTGAGACCAGAACAATTGATCACCGGCAACCCTGATGGGAAGGCGACTCCCTTATATAAGACCAGTCAGTAACACCTGATTCCCACTCCTCACAATCTTCACTGGACAGTCCAGTACCGCTTGTAACCACCAGAGGGAGCCTCTGCTCAGAACTCATTTCAAGTCCATTCACAACACATAACAACACAAACTAGTCCTTATTGTTAAATTAATCAACAGAAGCTCCTCTTCATCATTGAACTCCCACATGCAGCACATCTCTATAAGAATGCTACTGTAATGTCTAGATTTTTTACTTGAGAGTCCTCAGTGGTTGATACCTTTTAATGGCTAACTGAAAAGATGGTAACAAATTGCAAGCTTTCGAGATTACCCAGGTCTCTTCATCAGGCAAAGACTAATACAAAATCTGAAGAATCACATATTTATATACAAGAGAGCACAGAAATAATGCAATAGATAGACAAGTGACGTGAAGCAGAACTGTCATTATGGGAGGGAGATGAACATAAATATTGGAACTGTTCATAGATAAGGAGTGTGAAAGTTTTATTGTCCTCTAATTAGGGTCTGGTATTGTGATGCCCCCAGAATGTCTGAAGAGCAAATTCCTTAATTGATGTAAAAAGACATAAAAACATTTTTTACAAGATTGGTTCTGCCCGTGTAGTGGTACCGTGTTTCTAAAAAAAACAAAAAAACAAACAAAAAAAAGAAGGCAACTTTGCCCCTATGCTGACCTGTGTGTCTCAAGTGTTAGAGACTAAAAACAAAACTTATGTAGTCTAAGGCCGGGGTCACACTTACAAGTGTGATGCGAGAAGCTCGCATGAGTCTCTTGCATCAATACCCGGCACAGCCGCCGGCACTCGTGACCTGTGTGTGCGGCTACATAGAAATACATGCAGCTGCACACTCTGGTCCCGAGTGCTGGCGGCAGTGCCGGGTATTGATGCAAGAGACTCATGCGAGTTTCTCGCATCACACTCGCAAGTGTGACCCGGCCTAATTCTGCAGTCGCACACCCTTCCAAATGTGTCTATCTTGCCTTCCAACCAGATGTATGTTAGCAACAAGTAAGGGAGAGATTGGACAGAGTACCGTATGTCTGCAGCACTAGACTATATAGGCATTATGATTTGCCTGGTGAGGTGGATTCTCAATGTTGTAGGTTTGGAGGAGCAGCACAGAGCAGAAGCGTTGACTCAGTAAAAAAATCAGCTGGGCAGAATATGTTGGAGAGTCCCTTGAGATTCATGGAATAGCAAAGTGGAATAGGTTGGACGGCACCTTAGGAAAATGAATAGTAGAGATGAATGTGCGGACGGCACTTTGAATGTAGAACAGTAGAGCTGGATTGATTGAATGGCACTTTAGGCATGGAATAGCAGAACTGGGCATGCAGGACGGCAGCATGGTGGTGGACTGGCATAGCTGTGTATGAGGAGTGGACATCTAAGAACAGCAGAACCGATTATGCGGGTAGCAGAGATGACTTCAGGAGACTTACTTTGGGATTTGGGAGATATACAGCAGACCCCACCTGTTAGGCTGTGGTTCCACGGTCCGGAACCACAGCGCTTTGGACGGAGCGGAAATTCCGCTCCGTCTAAGCCCCGCCCCCTTTCTGACGCGCGCTCTTTCCGGAGGTGTTCAGGACACCTCCGGAAAGAGCGCAGGGCTACATAGCCCTGTGTTAAATTCTGTTGCGGCGACGCACCGTCGCCGCAACACGCGAGGACATGCTGCGGTCTGAAAAGACGCGCCGCATGTCCGTTTACGCAGGTCTGCCACCTGCGTGTTGTTACGCATAGTGGAAACGGGATTTCTTGAAATCCCCTCCACTATGCTGTAACATCTGACGCTGCGTGTTTGGCGCTGCGCCAGCGCACAGCGCCAAACACGCAGCGTTTACTGATCGTGGAAACTCACCCTGAAGCAGTGCTGGATTTGTCTTGTGAGTCCTGGCACATTGTAGCAGTGTGGACACCGACTTACCTGAATATTCATGGCCGAACCTATAAGGTCTTTTTGACATGAGAGCTGCATGCCAGGTTAACATGGAAGCCCCATGCGCACTGCAGCAGAGGGAGCTGGCCGCCGGGGAAGGAGGAAACATAGCTCGGAGCAGGAGCTAAAACAGGTGTGTAACAATTTGATTGTCATCTGTTACCATGGAGATGTGTAAATCTTCTTAGAAGATTTAAAACACAAAATGGTGGTTTATAACAAAACATTGTGCAACAGTCAACATAGCAGGTAAGCGCATTAATATCTCAGTGTTATTGTTGATTTTGTTGTCTTTTTTAGTATTGTTTTATTAAATATTTGTTTGGTTTTAGCCTACTACTCCTCCTGTTGTACTGAAGTTTCTTAACTCAAGACGCCCCAATCCTGGTGTGCCAACCGTATTTTATGGCAAAGCCAATGACCCTAGGAAGGAAAATGATATCATTCATGGCGTGAGCACCCGTCCTTCACTGAATGTGAGTAGCTTCTGTAACTATTCATTTTTATTTTTTAAAATGTTGTAAACCTACATTCTTCATTTTGTTTATTTTGTTTTTATTCTTCTTTATTGGTTATATAACTCTGTGATAAGATTATTCCTCCATTTCTTGCACCATTTAGGCTGGCTCCTTAATAAATGCACCCTTAAAAACACTGTTCCAACAAAAATTATTGGAGAAGAAAGAATCAATATACGCTAGCGCCACACGAACTCCTCTCGGGAAATCTTACGATCAAGCAGCAGCGTTCCCAGCCAATATCAACTTCAATGAAACTACATTTGGGCGAAAGTATCAGCGCAGTTAGTAACCGGTCTATTCAGCTTTGTCATTTTATCTGAAAGATTATATCATACAATTTCTCTCTTTCTAATTAAGTTCTGTTTCTCTTTTGGATGATGTGAAACAATTTACCACTCATTTACAACAGATATACGGCAAGTTATTATTGGTGAAGTTGTGAAAACACTTAAATCGCTCCTGATTCAATTTCTTCCAGTTGTTTAAACAATACCATCAAAATGAAAAATACTTTAAAAGAAGAATACACTCAGAAAAATACGATTTTATTCAGTGTTATAAGCAATACCCAATGCAGATGTGTGAACCACTTAAAAGGAACCTGACAGCTGATACATGCTGCCCGAGCCACAGGCAGCATGTATCAGGCACTGATTGTATAATTTCATCTACATATGTTTAATTCTGAAGTGCTGCGGTGTTTCAGAAGAAAACATAGTCTAATAGCCACCAGAAAAAGAGCAGGTAGAAAGAATAGTCAGACCTGGGACCCACCTGTCAGACTAGTCTTCCCAGCGGTCCCTGGTGGCTTCTCCCCACTTATTGTCAGTGTCTGACAGATCTCTACCTGAAAGCGTCTATAAGGAGAGACCTGTTACTCCAAGACAACAGGTGGAGAGAAACCCCAGAGGTCCCGCTTCACCAACAGTCTCCCATGCAGCTTGGTTCCCGACAGCTATTGAACTATGTTTTTCTCTGAAATGCCTTAGCATATTTCTTTATAAGCAATCAGTGTATTTCCAAGTGGCAATTAAAGGGAATCTGTTAGCAGGTTTTTGCTACCTCATCTGAGAGCAACATAATGTAGGCAAAGAGACCCTGAATCCATCAATGTATCACTTTGTTTACTTGGTGTGGCAGTTGTGACACAATCAGAGTTCTTAGATTAAGCATGAAGCAGAGCTGAGAAAGCTAACCCTGCCCACATGTAGACAGTCTATATAGAGTGAGCTGCTTATCATAGGAGGTGGCAAAGTTGGACTAGCAAGTGTGTCTAGACAATGATAATCACTAGGAGATAAAACTTCACTGTAAATAAACAAGTGACACTGCTGAATTCTGTGTGTTTAACCCCTACCTCATGTTGTCCTCAGAGTACATAGTAAAATCCTGCTGACAGATTCCTCTTAATTGATATTGTCATCTTACTGAGTGACCCTCACCAATCCTGAGAATGATTCAGCTCTGAACCCCCTTAATGGGGTTGTCCAGGTTTATCATGAAAGTGTGCAGTCTTTGTGACTGTGGACATGTGAATCCTCACATCATGTGCACTTTGTGCAGTCAGGATTCTCCAGTGCCGGCGCCAAGACCGAATGCGATGTGCATGCTCCCGGGCACATTACAACTAGACGTGCGCAGCCTCGCTTAATTCACTTGTGTTGGTCCCAGAAGTCATATCACGGCGATCATTAAGTGATGGCATATTCTAGCGACATACTATTACTAAGTGCCTAAATCTCTCCATTCTAAAAAGCGCTAATAATAAAAGAGTTATATGAACTGCAAAATTATACTGCTGGAAAGTTTAACTTGTACCGCAAAAAACAAGTCGCCATAAAGCTATGTTGATGAAAAAAAAAAACGATATGGCTCTTTTATTATGCAATAAGTTATTAAAAGGACAAAATATGAGTCTGCAAAGGCAATATGTTATCAGAAAATTACATACAGTGGCATGTAAAAATTTGGGCACCCCTGATCAAAATTGCTTGTATTCTGAACAGTTAAGGAAGTTGAAGATGCAATGATCTCTAGAAGGCCTAAAGTTAAAGATGACACATTTCCGTTGTATTTTAGGGGAAAAAAATAATATATATATATATATATATATATATATATATATTACATATATATATATGTATATATATATATATATATATTCATCTTTTTCATTTTAAAAATTAAAAAAGGAAGACTCCATTCTTCTCTCTACCTGTGAAATGTTCCAGGGGCGTGTCAGGCTGTGAGTGACAGCTCAGCTGCCCTATGAATAGCAGGGGGAATGTTGGGCTGTCAGTGCTGTGAGTGACATCTCAGCTGCCCTATGGAGAGCAGGGGCGTGTCAGGCTGTAAGGCTGTGAGTGATGGCTCAGCCACCTTATGTATAGCAGGGGCGTGTCAGGCTGTCAGTGCTATGAGTGACAGCTTAGCTGCCCTATAGATAGCAGGGGCGTGTCAGGCTGTCAGTGCTGTGAGTGACAGCTCAGCTGCCCTATGGATAGCAGGGGCGTGTCAGGCTGTCAGTGCTGTGAGTGATAGCTCAGCTGCCCTATGGATAGCAGTGGCGTGTCAGGCTGTCAGTGCTGTGAGTGACAGCTCAGCTGCCCTATGGATAGCAGGGGCGTGTCAGGCTGTCAGTGCTGTGAGTGATAGCTCAGCTGCCCTATGGATAGCAGTGGCGTGTCAGGCTGTCAGTGCTGTGAGTGACAGCTCAGCTGCCCTATGGATAGCAGGGGCGTGTCAGGCTGTCAGTGCTGTGAGTGATAGCTCAGCTGCCCTATGGAGAGCAGGGGCATGTCAGGCTGTCAGTGCTGTGAGTGACGCTCAGCTGCCCTATGGAGAGCAGGGGCGTTCAGGCTGTCAGTGCTGTGAAGTGACAGCTCAGCTGCCCTATGGATAGCAGGGGCGTGTCAGGCTGTCAGTGCTGTAAAGTGACAGCTCAGCTGCCCTATGGATAGCAGGGGCTGTCAGGCTGTCAGTGCTTGAGTGACGCTTAGCTGCCCTATGGAAGCAGGGGCGTGTTCAGGCTGTCAGTGCTATGAGTGACAGCTAGCTGCCCTATGGATAGCAGGGGCGTGTCAGGCTGTCAGTGCTGTGAGTGACAGCTCAGCTGCCCTATGGATGAGCAGGGGCGTGTCAGGCTGTCAGTGCTGTGAGTGACAGCTCTGCTGCCCTATGGAGTAGCAGGGGCATGTCAGGCTGTCAGTGCTATGAGTGACGCTTACTGTCCCTATGGATAGCAGGGGCATGTCAGGCTGTCAGTGCTGTGAGTGACAGCTCAGCTGCCCTATGGAGAGCAGGGGCGTGTCAGGCTGTCAGTGCTGTGAGTGATAGCTCATGCCCTATGGTAGCAGGGGCTTGTCAGGCTGTCAGTGCTGTGAGTGACAGCTCATCTGTCCCTATGGGTAGCAGGGGCGTGTCAGGCTGTCAGTGCTGTAAAGTGACAGCTCAGCTGCCCTATGGAGAGCAGGGGCGTGTCAGGCTGTCAGTGCTAGTGAGTGACAGCTCAGCTGCCCTATGGATAGCAGGGGCGTGTCAGGCTGTCAGTGCTGTGAGTGACAGCTCAGCTGCCCTATGGAGAGCAGGGGCGTTTCAGGCTGTCAGTGCTGTAAGTGACAGCTCTGCTCCCTATGGAGAGCAGGGGCATGTCAGGCTGTCAGTGCTATGAGTGACAGCTAGCTGCCCTATGGATAGCAGGGGCGTGTCAGGCTGTCAGTGCTGTGAGTGATAGCTCAGCTGCCCTATGGATAGGAGGGCGTGTCAGGCTGTCAGTGCTGTGAGTGACAGCTCAGCTACCCTATGGAAGCAGGGGCGTGTCAGGCAGTCAGTGCTGTGAGTGACAGCTCAGCTGCCCTATGGATAGCAGGGGCGTGTCAGGCTGTCAGTGCTGTGAGTGATAGCTCAGCTGCCCTATGGATAGCAGGGGCGTGTCAGGCTGTCAGTGCTGTGAGTGACAGCTCAGCTGCCCTATGGAGAGCAGGGGCGTGTCAGGCTGTCAGTGCTGTGAGTGACAGCTCAGCTGCCCTATGGATAGCAGGGGCGTGTCAGGCTGTCAGTGCTGTGATGCTGTGAATGACAGCTCAGCTACCTGTATCAATGTTGTGCTATGGGGCCATGCAGTCCACAAAAGAAAGGGATTGATCCAGCATTTTAGATAAAATGCAAAGTTTACTCCATCAATTAATACATTGTTCGAAGGATGATCAACATAACCAAATAAGTAGCTATATCATCCGAGGAAAAAGTCCCAAGCCAAAAAAATATTCAAAGTCCTGGTTGACGCGTTTCAAAGTGATATTCATAACCTGCCATTCATTTTTTTCTTCGAGCTGGTCTGCCTGAGTTTGTTCCGATATTCGGATTGCACTCTGCTGTGCAAGTCACTAATCCCGCAGAAACCATCGGACTGCATTCAGATGACATATGAGTAAAATACAATTTTCACGGACTGACAGAATGGAGAATGTTTTTCTCCATCTTCTCATCCAAGAGAATTCGGATCACATTTTGATCAGAGTGTGATTTGCCTAATTAGGCCGGGGTCACACATGCGATGAATACGGTCGAGTGCTACTAGATAAAACATTGCATAGCACTCGGACCAGTATTCATCTATGGGGCAACTGCCATCAGTGTTTTTTTTCTCGGCCGTTTTCAACGTGCGAGGGAAATCGCAGCATGCTGTGATTGTCACCGACACGCTGCTGAGTTTCGGCTCACACGCACCCATATAAGCCTATGGGTATGAGTGAGACAACGCACACCACTCTGATATCATCCGAGTGCTGTGCGATATCCGCCGACCCTGGCAAAGGAGGAGATGGAAAAATTACTTTCTCTGCCTCCTCCGCAGCTGTGCTCCGATCCGCTCTGTGCGAGAGGCTCGGAACACAGTCGCAGAGCTCTCGCATCGGATGCGATATGCTAGTCTGACCCCGGCCTTAACCCGATTCTCAAGGATGAGAGAATATACGCTCGTTTAATCCTAGCCTTAGGCTTAGTGGGTGGTATGAAAAAAATGTTATCAATAGTGATGAGTGATTGCTAGTTTGTTAAGTAATCCCCACATGTGTTTCGGCTGTCGAACAGCCGCGAGACATGCAGCTGCGGGGACTCGAACATATTTTTCGAGCATGCCGAAGTCACTCGGTTAGCACCTGAGAATGCTCAGATAACACCTTATCCAAGCAGGTTCACTCATCACTAATTATCAATGTACATTTAACATAAAACCCTAATTTAAAGAACAGGTCATTTTTCTGATGCCACAGTGACTTTAAGGAGTTAAAGTACCGTATACAATATTCATTATATTCAGAGCATGCTTTATCGTATAACACACTATACCATGACAGGGAGACTGTATCCACAGAAAGTTTGCTAACTTATCAAATTATTTAAAAACTAAGGACTTCAATGTGTTGCTGTTTTTAGAAATGTAATTATACAGCCAGGATTAATCTGTTGTATTTATTTAACCCAGTCCAATGTGTTGTAATGGTAAGAAATTCCTAATTAGTGGTATTTAGAGTTGAGAGTCCTGAGTTGTTGATACCTTTTAATGGCTAACTGAAAAGATGGTAACAAATTGCAAGCTTTCGAGACTACTCAGGTCTCTTCATCAGGCGAAGACTAATACAAAATCTGAAGAATCACATATTTATACACCACACAGCACAGAAAAAATGCAATAGTAATGTTTATTGCATTTTTTCTGTGCTGTGTGGTGTGTTGTGAATGGACTTGAAATGAGTTCTGAGCAGAGGCTCCCTCTGGTGGTTACAAGCGAAGATTGTGAGGAGTGGGAATCAGGTGTTACTGACTGGTCTTATATAAGGGAGTCGCCTTCCCATCAGGGTTGCCGGTGATCAATTGTTCTTGTCTCAATCCTTGAGTCCTGTTTCCTTTGTAGCCTGCTGTGTCGTGTCTGCATCTCCTGCTAACAGATAAGACATTTTCTTCTTTTTGTGCTTGATTTTTGCATTTTGTCCTGCACTTCTGTGGGGGCCTTCAGGGTCCCCTCCGGGGGCTTTGCCCTCTCAGTTTAGTTCAGCCACTAATGTTTGTACTTTTGCTTTTTCCAGTTTTTTCAGTGGCTGCTGTTTTGATTTTGTTACACCAGAGAACTAATTTAGGTGGTAGAGGTCGTGTGATCTCAGGTGATTTTGAAATTAGTAGAGTTGGTGCTTTTCAGGGTTTTTTGGGATTGCAGTAGGTGCCCTTCCTATCCTTTTCTATTTAGGTAGTTTGGGCCCCAGCGTTTGCTCATACTATTTTCTGTCTGTGTCAGTATTTCATCTTGTCTAACCGCCATTACATGTTTGGGGGCTTTCTATGTTCTTTGGGGATCTGCTCCGGGGCAGATAGCTTTCCTCTTTCTATCTTTAGGTGTGGTTAGTTTCTCGGGCTGTGACGAGGCGTCTGGGACCAAATGTGGGGGCGCTCCACGGCTGCCTCTGGTTGTGGTGGTTAGTCAGGGTACTGCAATCTCATAGATTCCAACTTCTCTGGTGTATTGCCTTTTTTACCTGCACTCCTCAGCTACCGAAACATAACAGTGGTGTATAAATATGTGATTCTTCAGATTTTGTATTAGTTTAGCCTGATGAAGAGACCTGAGTAGTCTCGAAAGCTTGCAATTTGTTACCATCTTTTAAGTTAGCCATTAAAAGGTATCAACCACTGAGGACTCTCAACTCTAAATATTTTTCTATCTACTGGCTAACATGGTACAAAGATATACATCTTTACTGTAATTAGTGGTATAAAATCTTTCCCTTGTTCTGCATTAAGGTTCATCAGCTGGTGTTCTTATTAATCCTTCAAAAAGCTTTCAAGAAATAGAGGAAGAATCGCACAGAGGACATGATCTTTATGTGGTTACACATAATGATTTTGACGTTGGTGAGTGCTTAATACGTTTCACAATGACAACTTAGATAGAAGTGAAATACTTGCACCATGTGCAATTCCAGTGTTATTTATCTTATCTCTAACAAGTCACAGTTTACATTTCTATAAAAATGAGTCAACATAGGGAGAGTATTGGTTCACCCTAAGGGTACCGTCACACTCAACGACGCAGCAGCGATCCCGACAACGATACGATCTGGCAGGGATCGTTGCTGCGTCGCTATGTGGTCGCTGGTGAGATGCCAAACAGTCAGATCTTCCCAACGACGCAGCAACAATCGGCGACCCATAGCGACCTGTGTAAGGATGTGTCTCCTATGTGTCTCAGTGCTGAGTCGCTAGCGAGATCGTTGGTAAAAGGTGTCAAACACACCGATGCATGCTACCCAGCGGGATCTCAACGACCAAAGAAAGGTCCAGGCATTTCCGACATGACCAGCGATCTCACAGCAGGGGTCTCATCACTGGTACGTGTCAGACATAGCGAGATCGCTGCTGAGGTCGCTGTTGCGTCACAAAACTTGTGACTCAGCAGCAATCTCGCTTAGTGTGACGGGGGCTTAAGGCTGGAGCTACACAGAGAGTTTGGCCTCCACACATGTTGCTGCATTTTAGTGACATATAAGTGAATGGTTTTGAATTGCAACCTGGAGAATACTGCAGTTGTCATAAGCAAGTTGTATAATATCCAACACAGTTAGACTTCTTGTGACTTGCTTGTCGTAGTCCCAGTACCCTGTGTCACAATGCAACCTCATTCACTTGTATAGCACTACAATGTAGCACTGACATTTGACGGACTTTGGTCACGTGACAGATGTTGCAGACAAAGTCGTTGAGCAGCCCCGCCATAAAAGACCAGCTGGGTACGTAATCTTACAAGCAATTTTTCATAGAAGAGAAATATTAGAAATAGCTCTTTTGCAGAATTTACCTCTGGTCATGTTGCAAGACCTGGTTTGGACCCTGACTTTTATGAGATAATATAGAGAAATAAAGATCAAATACTGTACATATGATATCAGAGAGTTGCATTCAAGTTAACATTATATCTTAACCATCCTTATTTTCAATTTGTGTTTTTTTTTATATTTTATGTGACTATCCATGAATAAATCTTTAAATATTCCAGTTTTCACACTGGCCTTGTCACAATAGGCGTATACTTCCTATTTTATGTAGGAAAGATGTGTATCTTCGTACCGTGTTAGCCAGTAGATAGAAAAATATTTAGACTTGAGAGTCCTCAGTGGTTGATACCTTTTAATGGCTAACTGAAAAGATGGTAACAAATTGCAAGCTTTCGAGACTACTCAGGTCTCTTCATCAGGCAAAGACTAATACAACATCTGAAGAATCACATATTTATACACAAGAGGACACAGGAATAATGCAATAGGTAAGACAAGTAACGTGAAGCAGAACTGTCATTATGGCAGAGGGATGAACAAGCCTTGCTCTCGCTCTAGTGGTTTGTTGATGCCATTGCCTGTGCCCAAGAGACCATGGACCCATATCTCTATGGATTTCATTTCCGACCTCCCTGTTTCTCAGAGAATGACCGTCATCTGGGTGATTTGAACATCCCTCTGCCATAATGACAGTTCTCTGCTTCACGTTACTTGTCTTACCTATTGCATTATTCCTGTGTCCTCTTGTGTATAAATATGTGATTCTTCAGATGTTGTATTAGTCTTCGCCTGATGAAGAGACCTGAGTAGTCTCGAAAGCTTGCAATTTGTTACCATCTTTTCAGTTAGCCATTAAAAGGTATCAACCACTGAGGACTCTCAAGTCTAAATACTTTTCTATTTTATGTAGCTTACTTATCATATTTTACTGTATGAACTTTTACTGTATAAACTACACCAGGATTAGAAAAATCATTACATTTGATCATTTGACCCGCATCAATCCTGATATTAAAAGGGCTGTAGAGAAAAATGCAGCCACTCTAGTTTCCTGCACAAGTGTCTAGAGTAGTCCAGAAAAAAACAGCAAATGGAGGGCAGAGCTCAACCAGTGCTGCTCCTACTTCATTTTTAGGATCAGTGAGTGTCCCAGAGGATGCACCCCACCATCACCTTACAAGATAGTAAAACATATGCAGGATAACAACACTAAATGCAAATAAAGCCATGCATACATCTACACTATCACTCCCTTGTCTCTGAATCAAGGGACTATATTCACACTCTTCATGAAAACTGTCATAATTTCTCACATTTTTCTGTCAATTTAATCCCCTCACCCTCACCCCACAAGATAACACACTCACACATACACCACACACACATACACTGCACACATACACACTCACCGGTACACCACACACACATACACTGTACACATACACACTCACACAACACACTCACTTATTTTGCACACATACACAACACGCTCACACACATACACTACACACAAACACAAACAACACACTCAAACGTATACCACACACACAACATAATCACACATACAACACATTAACACACCACACAACACACTCACAGATACACCCCCACACAAAAACATACACAACACACTCACATATACATAAACATACACTGCTGCAATGTATTTGTAAGGGTGTCTATCTCCAATAGGAGTGCCCCAAGAAAGTTTTTAAAAATAAAAACAATATTAAAATGTTACAGTAATTAATTAAACTAAAATCAGATGCGTAACACACATGTGTATTTTTTTTTTTTTTTTTGTGAGATCCACATTTTCTATGATACTCTTTTTTCAAACCTTTGGCTAATATTAGTCTATTGGCATCTTGAAGTATGTCAGGAATTGGTCAGGTGTATATACCAAATACAGATCACAGTTGTGATATGAACATTTCCCAAAATAAAAGACAAAAACCAACATGTGGATTTTAGATTCCAATTAGTGTATTATGATGGTTTTGTTGATCATTGTATTTTGTAAGTGATGTGCTGAGACAGTAATATGTTTTTTTCATTGTAGGCGAGATAAGAAACAGAAAATACAACTGGACAAAATATAAAAAAGGAAGCAGATTTGGAATCGAGACACCTCACTTTAATGATGGAAGAAATGTGGCACGAAGTTTAAGGTGGCTTCAGGAAATGAAAATGTAGGTTCTCCAACACTGAACTGTGTGTTCTTATTTAGGGAGACTTGTTATCATGTGTGAGCACAATTTAATTAATGTAAAACATTACAGGCTTGTGTATGGTAAACTGAAATGTCATTTACTTGTTTGTCACTTGGTGCTCTGTAGCCTCTATAAATAAAAGTGATTTATTTATTGAAGGATTTGATCCATAAACAATATTTATCACCTACCGGCAGGATAGATGCTATATGAACTTTTGCTGGTGGCCCAGCTGATGAGACTCCCACTTTGTTCCCACTGTGTGAATGATGCTTTACTGATTACATGCTATTAACTGTTCTTTAATTCTGTAGATACTTAATAGATGGTTAATTGAGCAGTAGTCAGTAAAATTTAATATAGGAAACTTTGAAACTCCCATTCTCATGACCGGTGGGTATACAAGCATTCAGATGTTCAGCAATCATACATTTATCACCCATCCTGTGCATAGGTAATTTATATAGTTTATGGATAACTCCTTTAAACCGATAGTCACCACATAACAAATTTACAGTGTTGTAAGCAGGTTGCGGGATGCAGTGACGGACAGGAAGCAGAGCAAGGGTTAACAGTTTTGCTTAACAGGGGAATACTCCATGCAGGGAGATGAATGGTAAACGAGGGAATAAACAGTTCAATTTCAAAGGATATGCAGAGTTAATGAACACTGTAACGGCAGTTCTTTTGTACACTTATCATGTCAGCAGTTCCTCCGACTGTAGATGCTGCTTGAAAGTCAGTAGCGCCAACAACAGCTGGTGCGGTGCTTGTCCAAGAAGGTCCTGCTGGTGGTCTGTCTTCTGGCGGCAGTGGTCGGTGTCCGGTACCTTCCACAGGGCCCCTAGTCCATTATCTGAGGCGGCTAAGACAGTCGAGTCCAAGTCGCTATCCAGGTCTCCTGTAGACCGGCAAACATATATTGGCAGCCCAGGAAGTAAACGTCTGTCCCGTACTTGGTCTCTCTTAGGCAGCACATGCGCTGTACTCCCGGACACGGAGCATAGGGCCCCTTGCTCTCTAGTAGTCACTGGGGGCACTTTAGCTCTCACCTTCAAGTCCCCGCTGGTGGTGGTGGCCAACACAGGCAAAGCCGCAATACTTTCAGGTTTCTGGTAGAGAGATGTGGCAACGTCCGTCAGGGGGGGCAGCAGCGAACAGTCCTGCACCCTGCCCTGGCTCTTAAGCTTTTGTGCGGCGCTCAGCTGAACAGGGCTCCCGTCTCTCTCCCTGTTACTGCCGCAGGCTCCGGCAGCATCCTGGCATAGGGCCAGCCGCATCTCATCTCGGCTCGACTGCACACCTGGTAGAGCATGCTGCGCCGTCACCTTGCCCCTCTCATGGCTGGCGGGAAATTCCCCGATGCTGCGCGTGCTTTCACTTTTAACCGCGCCCCCAGCTTCCGGGTCCGGCCCCTTATTCCTTCTCCCGGGAAACATGGGATGTAGCCTCAGCAGTTCTGGACCCGGCTCAGTACAGGTACTTGCAGCCTGGTCTTCCTCCTTACAGTGTCACGGCGGCTTTATCGCGTGCGCTCTGAAGCTGAGCCAGCGCCATACCAGACAGATGACAGCTGTGGTTCAGGCATCTGCCTGTAACAGCAGCGGCCAGAGCTTGTTCCAATCGCTGTTCTTTAATCATGTAAATGACGTTTTCAATCGGTAACAGCGGCATTTAAATGTCATTATTGCTGATTGAGCGGAACAAAAAGGGAGAGATAGTGCACAGCCAATGATACAAAACAGGGTGCTGCATCATGAAAGAAAGGAAAACATGGCCATACAAAAAGAAATAAACTAGTGATGAGCACACCTGTAAAAGTCTAAATTCATTGAGCACAAATGCAACACATAACCATAGAAACATTAAAACATATAAACACACTACAAGTCACTAAATAAAGTGGTAAAGGGTACATGCCATAACCAAGAAAAATAAACACATCACCACCCAATGTATGAAAATTTAAGACTGGCTATACAATGCCCATATAAATAACAATAGAATATAATGGATATTAATAAAGTTGAGCCTGAGCAAGAAAGCGCTGTGTAAAGGTCCCATCTCACATAGCGAGATCGCTAGCGAGATCGCTGCTAAACAGCGATCTCAGCAGCGATCTCGCTATGTCTGACACGTACCAGCGATCAGGCCCCTGCTGTGAATCGCTGGTCGTGTCAGAAATCCCTGGACTTTTTTTTGATCGCTGGTCTCCCGCTGGCCAGCACGCATCGCTGCGTGTGACAGGCAGGAGACCAGAGATCAGCTGGTAACCAATGTACACTTCGGGTTTCCAGGTGCGGAGTTGTGCCTGGAAACCCGATGTGTACGTTGGATACCAGCGCGCTGCTGCAGGGGAGCTGGTAACCAAGGTACACATCGGGTTTCCAGGCACTGCGCAGCGCCTGGAAACCCGATGTGTACCTTGGTTACCAGCTCCCTGCATCAGTGCGCCGGTATCCAACGTACACTGCGGGTAACTAGGCGACGTTACCCGCAGTGTCGCTGTCCTGATCGCTGCCTGAGCTGCCTGTTTGGCAGCTCAGCAGCGATCATGTAGCGACACACCAGTGATCCTGATCGTTGTCGAGATCGCTGGTGTGTCGCTATGTGAGACGGGGCCCTAAGAGTAAGTATAATGAGACTCATGATAACCTGCAGCTAATCAATATGACTATCAGAGTCGATGTACATAAATATATGGTGACTCAAAAATAGAGATACAGGAAAGCCACACAAGCCTGTAAATATGTAATCTAGCAACTATATGATATGATGGTTAGGAACATAAGAATAATGCAATCAAGGAAAAGACATGAGCCAGAGGTCAGTCAGACAATCCCTCAGTTGTCATCATAAGAGACACGGCACTATACAATGCAGTCAAAATAGAGAAGGCATAGCCCAAAAGTAAAGTGAGACAAACCCCACGCGTATCGGTGCACATAGCAGGGAAAGTGTATGGATGGTTGTGTATTGCATATGTGCTCAATGAATTTAGACTTTTACAGGTGTGCTCATCACTAGTGTATTGCTTTTAGTATGGCCATTATTGCTGATTGACTCCCATCACCCCACAAAATGATTGCAGTGAACCGATGAGTCATGGACGTGCTGAATGCCCGTGTCAATAACAGCTTGGTATCAAGAGATAAAAAGTTAGGCTAAACACCAAAAAGCTAAAAAGAGTCAAATTGCAAAAGCAGCTTTTTTCCACTTGCTGAACTCAACTCAAAAAATACTTTTAAAAGAGATAAAAAATGGTATCAATAAAAATGTAAATTCAGGTAACAAAAAACAAGCCTTCACACTGCTTCAATGAAAAAAATAAAAATGTTACTTTTCTCAGAAAATGGCAGCAAACCACAAATATTTTTTACAAAGTGCTTAATTTTTTTTTACTACAATAATATACAAAAAAACTCATGAATTTGGTGTTGCTATACTTATACTGACCTGAAGAAGCATACTGTCAGGTTATGCGTACTGGATAATGCAGGGGTGCACAATATTTTTTGATCCTAGGGCCATATTGCCATACTAAATCAATTCCAAGGGCTGCAAACAAATTTTAAGGGGTACGTCTATGAATGCATCACTAGAACCACCATCAGAACATTAATACATCACCAGAACCAAGCTTTCAGTATTTGAAGACGATTTGGAGAGTTTCTGCTTGTAAAAAAAATTAGTATGAACAGAACACACGCTAACTTAAACTGAGTATTTGCATCAGAAACTCGCCAAATCCTCCTCATATTCTCAAATCTCTAAGTTTTGAGGATTTTTAAATTGTAACATAACTATGAAGCAAATTATAGATTGCTACATGTATGCAAGATCAGAAACACATTAGAACATGTATCCGGTGCCAGAACCACTGTCAGTACATAAATGCTGCACCAGAACCACCATTAGTACATGTATACAGCACCAAGTTTAGTTCAGCAATCAATTGTAATTTCAGATCACCCCCAAATATAATTGTATTGCTTGAACCTACAATTCCCAGTATGTCCTTAACAATAGTAAGGAGATGCTGGGAGTTGTTGTTACCAGCCATCATCAACCTGCAGACCATACAGGAACCACAGCACAGATGAAATGCAGGCAGTATCACAAATAAACATTTGCATCCTGGTACCTTATTGGTGAAATATTCTCTCATTCAAGTCATTCCCATCTCCCCTGTCTCCATGTAGTACAAATGCCATGATGAGATTTCATTCCCAGATCTCGTCTCTAGATACTTCCATCTTCTCTGTCTTCAGAAGCACTTCCCGACACAGTGCCCTAAGAAATAAAAGTATAATTATACTGCCCCATAAATAAAAATATCTTCCATGCTGCGCCACTGAATAAATAATTGCCCCTCACTGTGCTTCCTGCACAAAAAATCCCACTCACACTACCCATTTCCATAGTATCCCCATACTACCCTCTCCATAATGTCCCCAGCTCACTGCCCCTCTCCATAATGTCCCCCACTCACTGCACCTATCCATAATGTCCCCCCAAATTACACCTCTTCATAATGTCCCCCCACACTACCCCTCTCCATAATATCTCCCGCACACACAGCACTCCTCCATAATATCCCCCACACACAGCCCTTTGCCATAATGTTCCCTCAAACTGCCCCTCTCCATATCTCCCCACAAATTGTCCCCTCAAACTACACCTTTCCATATCTGCCAGTCTGTATAAAGTCCCCTCACCATACACTACTATGCCCACTTTCACAATTCCTCGTAATGTCCCAAATTGACCTTTAATGTCCCCCATAGCTCCATAATGTCCCCAATTTCTCCATATTGTCCCCATAGTATCCCCCTTGCCCCATGAGGTTCCTCTATGCCCCATATTGTCTCCCATTGTGCCATAATGACCCTATAGTGTCCCCTATTATCCCATAATGTTTCCCATCAACCCATAGAGGCCCCATTGCTCCATAATATCCTCCATAGTGTCCCTCATTGCTCCATAATGGCCCCCATAGGTTCCTACATTGCACCACTGGAAAGTAACACTGAACAAAAAACAAGCACACTTCATCTTCAGCTCCTCCTGGAGCTTACTGGTGCCTGCAGCATCATCGCCACCTCTGCAGCCCGGCACCAGCAGCAGTGTAATGATGTAAGCAGCATACTGACCTAATCATATCAATGTGCTGCTACTGTCCTGGTGCCTCAGTGTTCAAATGTATTTGTGTCTTAGAGACGCAAATACATTTGAAGTTAGGAAGGAGGGAGCAGAGTCTCTCGGACAGCTCCACAGGCCGCACAAAAACTTTAGGTGGCCATGCGGGTCGTATGTTGTACAGGCCTGGCAAAATAAATGCCATAAAAAGAAAACTCAACTTGCCCACCTCCCAAAAAAATGGTGGAATTGCATTTTTGTATACCATTTTTCCACACTTGGAATTTTTTACCATGCTTCAGCACTTTTCATGGTAATGAGTTGCATTGTTCAAAACTACAATTTGTTTTGCAAAAAAACAAATCCTCATATGGCTATGTTGATGAACAAATAAAAAGTTATGGCTCTTGGAAGAAGGGGAGGAAAAAATAAAAGCACAAAATAAAAAAACTTCCTCTGCATGAAGGGTTAATGTGGCTCTGCCAGCAGATTCTACGATACAAACCATATACGCTATTTAAAAATTCTCTTTGACATGATGAGACTGGTGTATTTTCTAAAAAAAATGCCAGAATGTTTGTAACACCAGCATCCCTGCAGTCTCTGCTCCTACTACCCGGCAGGGACGCCGACTTATTCACCGCCCAAGCCACTCTTCTGTTCCTTCTGTTTCCCAAGGTTTGCTCACGCCATGCAGGTACTCTCCCAGAGTGCTTAGGGCATGTGCGCTTCCTGTGTCTTAAAGATACAGCGCGCACACGCCTAATGTGTCCTCACCCAAAAGCTGGGAAGCACTTAATACTTAAGGCACCTCCACCTGTTGGGTGCATGAGCAACAATTGTAGTTAGTCAGTCAGCAAGCTGCTAGCTAGTGATCAGGTCCCAGTACCAGTCCAGTTTAATCTGTACCAGTACCAATTCTGCTTTCCTGTTCCCATCTTGTCTGTGTGATACCTAAACCCGAAACCGCTCCAGCGGTACCTGAATCCGAAATTTCTCCAGTGGTACCTGAATACAAAACTTCTGCGGCGATACCGGAATACAAAACCACTCCGGTGGTACCTGAATCCGAAACTGCTCCAGCAGTACCTGAACCCGAAACCGCACCCAGAATTCTGTAGCCACTCCAGCAGTATCTGTGCCTGAAACCCATGCTGCCAGTTCCTGTTCCAGAGTCTGTCCCGTCTGAACAAGCATCTACAGCAGTACCATCTTTATCTGGTCCTGTCTTGGACTCCGAGTCTGTTTCTGCTGTCCTAACCCTTGGAGGTTAGCTGCTGCGGTACCCGAACCTGTCCTACAGTGGCACCTAGCATCCACCTGGGCTCAAGTCTAACCCCACTATCAGGGGCTCTAGTGAAAGCTCAGGTGGTCGCTCAGTCAAAACCCTCCTGGCTCTCCTCGGTGCATGGCACAGTGAGTTCACAATCCACAAGCTTGACAATGAGCATTTTATGAGAACAGATAAATAATGAAACAGTTTTTGAGTCTAAGTGTATTAAGTCTTTGCCCACTCACCCAACCTGACTGCTGCATCTTGTACTGAGCAATGTGAGATCTCAGCAACATGGTAGGACACTGAGGTGGGTTTGAAGCTTGTAATTAGATTGAGTTTAAACTGTCATTTAGGTTTATAAGGCTATTCTGAAATGGGTTTTCAAAGTGCAGCATTCTGATCAGGTTTAAGAGATCTATTTAATAATGTGTACAATTTGTACTATGAAAACCCTTTTTCTTGCTTTGCTCCCATTGTCCATTAAATATTCAGCAGCTTCACAATTTAAAAATTAGATGTCTCTGCTTTCTATGAATACCCCAGATTTTTTTTCTTTTTTACGAATACATGATACTGTATATTAGAATATAATGACTTTTAAACATTCATGTTTTAGGAAAGAAGAAGTTAATATAGTTTCAAAAAGAGTTGATGATTTCCGAGAGCGCTCACAATATCAGATTGGGAAGGCTCTGGACCCGTAAGTATCATCAACTATTGGAATTATCCTACACATACTTACATCAAGAATAATTTTTTCATTCAAATGGCTTAGATTAACAAAAAATATGGAATAGATTTAATTTTAGTGTGAGACTCACACTAAACTTAGATATTATTCTAAGGCCGGAGTCACACTTGCGAGAAACTAGCACGAGTCTCGCACCTCAATACACAGCACTGCTGCTGGCACTCGGACCGGATCGTTCAGCTGCATAGAAATACATGAAGCCGCACACTCCGGTCCCGAGTGCCGGTGGCAGTGCCGGGTATTGATGTGCGAGTTTCTTGCAAGTGTGACCCCGGCCTAAAGGTGTTTCTCAAATATAGTCATGATAGAGTCATGACTGCTTATGTGCTATTATACTTAAAACCTACGGAATATATTATACTTTTATGAGTCTGATCATCATTGAACACTTGTTTAATTTGTTTGCAACTTAGGTTCTTGTTTGACGTTGATGTGGCTATACATTTCTTAATACCGTATATACTCATGTATAAGCCGACCCGTGTATAAGCGACCCCCCTAATTTTGCCACAAAAAACTGGGAAAACTTATTGACTCGCGTACAAGCCTAGGGTGAAAAATGATTATGCCCCCATATGATGCTCCACAGATTATGCCCCCATATGCTGCACAGATTATGCCCCAATATGCTCCAGATTATGCCCAATATGCTTCAGAGATTATGCCCCCATATGCTCCAGATTATGCCCCCATATATTCCACATATATTCTAGACATTTTCTCTTTTTAGAAGAAAACTAGATGTTTCCCAAATTCAAGAGGTATATTTCTAGAAGACATCCAGTTTGTGTCACACAGAACATTCGTTCGCCTGCAGGAAAAAGACCCCTTGCTCTATCCAGTTGGTTCTTCCTTCTTTTTATACTTATTTTTTTTTCTTGCGGCGGTGGGGGGGTGGAAGTAACACATACTGTATACATATGTGTGACAAAGTGAGCTAATGATATCAGACATCGTCAGGCGGACCTTCACATAATGCCCTGCAGCTATCACATCACATAGTCCAGCACAGCCAGTTCGATGGAATTATCACAGCCAGTACAGGGTACAGGGTAGAACTGGAAGGTCACAGTGCACAGCTTATTCACATAGAGACAAAAATAGGCTTAAATTGGATTGTGTTATACTACTGCACTGGTGTTGAAACACCTTGAAATTGTGTGTGGCAGTCTGTCTGGGAATAACAGTTCAAAGAGTCCAATGAGATAGAAAAGTGCTGTAATTGTATAGTTATGTGACTGTATGTTCATTGGCCTGTTATATTCTATAACAGCACAGCATCTTAATAACAACAGCATTTTTAAAAATTTTCACACACTAAGCCATGAGGGCAGTTTAATACCCTGTATCCTAATTTTGCTAGTAAAAAGGAATCCTAAAACCTAGGCTTGTGTGTTACCAGCAGGACAACTATATATTTTTTTTAATACAAATCTCCCCCAATACATAATTTTAAAATCAACTTTCTACCTCACAAAGTATGCATGTTGTTACAAGTGGTCGTTTATTTTTGCACATTTCTTTGTTGTAGTAGTCCAATGGAGTGAAACCTGGCCAATAGTAGTCCAATATTAGACCCATGAACACTACCCAAACACAGCGGTATGTTGAAGGTGTTCGCTTTTGGAATGATAGATTGACAAGCTGTTCTTGTCCCATTCTTTGTTTGGAAATTTCCAGGATTTGAGTTTTTTGAATACTGTTTTTATAGTCCAATTTATCAACTGTACACCCTCTGTACGCCAGGGTGTACACAGTTATGGTATTTTTTTTCTAGGCGTAAACCTACTTGCACCTACTTTTCAATGTAGCATTTTGGTTATGTTGCTTTTTTTTTAAGAGGGGGGGGAATAATTTAAAAAAATTAAATTTAAGCTTTAATATCGAAACCTAGATTTTAGGTTCCCGACATTGCCTTTTGGAAAGGGAGAAAGGTGGTTTAAAAATTATAAAAAAAGATTAAGGTTTAAAACTTTTATAGTATTCGAAAAGGGCTTTCCCACAGAATAGGTGACTGTTGCGGCAAATTTACTTTCATGCTGATGAAAAGCCAAGTTTTTTGGGTTAAGTTTTTGGAGGGGGGATAAAGTGTTTTAAAACAAAAATAGACATTTGAAAAAAATTTTACATGCTTTACTTTTTTTATTCCCAATTGGCAACGTACACCCCCCAACTATACTGTGGATGGCTGGATTTTCTTCCTTTTAAACCCTTTTTTGCTGTTATGTATTCCTTTTTTGGGGGGGGAAAATTTGATTTATCCAAACAAGTTATTGAAAAATTTTGCCCTCAAAATGTTAAAATTGTCAAATGGGACACCACACCCTGCCCAGTATTTTAGGCAAGCTTGCGTTGGTTGCCTTGTGGGTAGACAGAACTCTGCTTGTATTTTTGGGTTGACCCCCAAAGGGTGGTTAAGTTGGGGGTGGGAAAAATTTTATAAAGGACTTAACTGTTTTTCTTAGGTTCAAAAAGTAAAATTAAAAATGGCAGCGACAATGAACATGGGTTGTGAATAAAAAACTGCCCATCTTTAAAAAAATCTGGGGGCCTTTTTATCAGCACCCCTGGTATTTTTTTCTGGTAGTAATATCAAACGCAGGACAATGCCCTTTTTTTTCTCGGCAAATGTTTCATAGGGGGGGAAAAAGGGGGGGGATAAAGGGAAAAATTATCATTTTTGTTCCCCTCAATCAGGATGAAGTACCCTCTAACAGCAACACCCTCAGCTTTTTTTTAGTGTTCTGTTCAGGGTCCCCCTCCCTCACCATACCATGATGTTATACAGAAAACCCAATTTCCTTTGCCCTGAACCAGCTTTTTTCTGTACATGTTGCTTTTTTGTATTGGAGGTTTTTGTTTGTTGTGAAAACAAATTTTTTTGCAGGCTCTACAAAGAAAATTAAGCCCTAACGCCCAGATTGCTTAGAAAAGGGTATGGTTTCACAGACTGAAGTGACATTGCTTTCTCATTTTTGGAAAAACAAAAGTTAGCAGTAAAAGAGGAAGCTCAAGTTTTCCTCCCCCCTTTTGTCTCACATTTTTGTCAAATTAATGTTCCCCCTC